>WNWU01000030.1:3995051-4057337 GCA_012654045.1 Ptyas mucosa | reverse complement strand
GGAAGGAAGGAAGGAAGGAAGGAAGGAAGGAAGGAAGGAAGGAAGGAGACGAAACAAAAACATTAAGAGAGGGGAGAGGAGAAATTTGCATAATATTCACAATTGGACTCTTCAGATCTCAGCCCAAAACCCTACTAAGTTGGAAATTGTAAGCCGCTCTCTCAGCAGGAAATGTAAATAATGCGCTAACCAGAACAAGCTGGGGAAAGCAAACACAAGTCATCAACCTTTGGTAACCAAGCCAACTTTTGAACTGAAAACAGATGATACTTTAGTTTGGTTTCCTAAATCCCTCTCCCAATCCAGCTTCAAGATTTTGGGAAGATTGTCTGGGAAGAATGCCTTGGAAGATCCTTTTCTGTACACTTCATGTAGAATGGGTTCTATTTATCTTTACTACCAGTTCGCAACGGGATCATGCATGCACGGATTGCCGATGACAACATCTGGGGCGGTGGGCAGGGCCTCCGGCCGATTTTACTACCGGTTCTTGTGAACCGGCCCGAATCAGGGCAACCCACCAATGACGTCATGAACATCAGTGCTTACCAAGAGAGATGTGGAATGGACATGTCATCAGTGTCCTGGGGCCCTCGTGTTCTGCGAAGAGATGGTTTCCTTGTAGCATATTACCACTGAGAGTGTCATTCATGTGTACCCTTTCTATCAGAATTTTTTCTCTGCTCTCTCCTCCCTGCAGCTGTGGGGATTTGTAGCTCTGTAGCTTTTTTGTATATTAGAGAAAATTGGGCTTTTTGAAGATGAAATGTTCAGTCTTTTGTAGGATGGGATTTAAACTGAACATTTAATTAATGGAGCCAGAGATGCATTTAATGAAAGTGGAAGATCACCCATGGCTCAAATAGCCTTTGGGTGAGCTTCGCCACCTGTGCTTGGTTCCACAGCCATTCATCCCTTGCCCTATTTATGGCAGGTTTTGATGACTTTGGCTATAAAGTGGAAAAAAATGTAATGCAAGCTATGAATCCCAACTGGGTAGAAAAAAGAATCAGGAAACCTGTTTCACTCACGGATGTAAAAAAATTCCTAATTTACATCAAGGAGGATTGTTTTTGTCACTCAAGTTCAATACTCCCATATAGAGCCTCTCATTCAACTTTGTTTTCCTTTTGCACGATACATTGCATTAATCGTATTCATAGTTTATAGCAGGATGAGATTAGCTTCATTTAAATCTGCAGGTATGGATGTAATAAAATACTGAATGCCTATTTAGCTGGGATTCAAAAGAAATTGCTTTTGGGGTTTCTGTATCGGCCGTGGACACACACTCAACAGGTTCACATCCTGTTGAAAAGCTCCTTGAAGACATTCAATGGTGCCTGCCAGCATTCCCCACCCCGCCCCAATAATGGGGTGTCATTTAGCCACACAGATGTGCTAGCTGCTGATTCCAGAAATATGGCTTTACAAACATGGAAACAGGCATTCAGTTAGGTGACTAACTCTGTGCCTTTGCTGAAGTTGGTTTGTTCACAAGGGAGCCAGGGGTGGGTTCTAAATTTTTTTACTACCGGTTCTGTGGGCGTGGTTTATTTTGTGGGTGTGGCTTGATGGTCATGTGACAATTCTTTAGGATTTAGCAGAGGTACTGGTCCACCAGGCTTTTAATTGCTTGCAGAGCTGTACCGATCTATCCATTTATTTTTTGCAGGCACTGGTCTACCCATTTATTTTTGCAGGCACTGATCTACTCGTGTATTTTTGCAGGCACTGGTCTACTCATTTGTTTTCTTTTAACACGATCAGCTGTAGGGCGGCCCTTTGAAGCCCTGCGGCAAGAGTTTAAACAGTTTTTTTCCCTCTAGCCATCAGCTGGGACTCAGGAGGCAGCAATAGATTGGGGGTGGGACAAATAAAAGGTAAGAGTAATGTGGCGGGTGGGGGGGCACGGGGGGTGGGTGGAGGGGCGGGGGGGCAGAACTGGTTCGGGGACATCATATTGTCACCACTACCGGCTGGGGAGAACTGGACCAAACTGGGAGGAGCCCACCACTGAAGGGAGCTCCATAAGTTAAACCATTTAAAACAGGATGGACATACCTGTGCAACTTTCCTGGCAACAGTCCAGAAATGACTTGTTCTTTCCCTTTTCTAGGATGGTTTTCAAATGATTTAATGATACTTAATGGGCTCCCATCCAAGCATTAATCTGACTCAAAGTAACAGCAATAGCAATAGCACTTAGATTTATATACCACTTTACAGTGCTTTCCAGCCCTCTCTAAGCGGTTTACAGAGTCAGTATATTGCCCCCAACAATTTGGGTCCTCATTTTACCCACCTCGGAAGGATGGAAGGCTGAGTCAACCTTGAGTCTGGTGAGATTTGAACTGCTAAATTGCAGTCAGCCAGCCAGCCATCAGCAGAAGAAGCCTGCAGTACTGCACTCTAACTACTGCGCCACCGTGGCTCATAATATAATATAGGCAATAAAATAGACAGATGCAGCACCTCCTGTAGATTCATATACATAAATATTTCTTTCAAAGGAGACAATTATTTTCCTTCAACTTTGATAGCAGAAACCTGGACTAAGACTCACCATGTTTCCTTTCTGCCTACTGATAAAATATGAAAAAAAATCAGGGATTTGTTAGGAACACTGTTTGAAGACATGTACTTTTAATCTCTTTTAAGGCAGTTAATATCTTCCATGAAATATAATGAGCCAATCTCTGTGAAAGGTTGGGGAGCTACATTAACTCAAGTATGGACAGTGTTGGATAAGAGCTAAATTTAACATTTGGGAAGAGCCTGAAGGCCGTTCTTGCTAGAGGGATGGCAAATGGATGGAAGGATGTTTGTTCTGGTTTTCCTGGGTATCTGCAAAGCCTTCTAAGATCTTTCTTCAAGGTATGTTAAACCTTCTCAAAGGTGCTTCCTGCCTCAAAATGTAGGGACTCTAGTGGCTGCTAAAAAAGACATTTGGGTTGCAGTTGTGGCTCAATCTCACTTGTAGGAGTCCATTGTTCAGCATCATATAATTAGAATGACAAAATATTCTGTAGTGACAATATGACAAAAGCTCCAGCCTTTTGTGTTTGTCCTGGAATATCGCTTGCCAGTACCTACGTGTGACAACATTGCGGTGCACCAGTAGTGGGTTGCTCCTGGTTCGCACCAGTTCGCAAGAACCGGTAGTAAAAATTTGTAGTAGTTTGGAGAACTGGTAATAACATTGGCTGGCCACGCCCCCAACCAGTCCCCGGCCCGATTGCCGCTTGCTTACCCCGCCCACCTCATCAGAGGCTTTTTTTTTTTACTTTTAAAAGCATTTTTTCTACAACCTCTTCGGCCGAAAAAATGCTTTTAAAGGTAAAAAAAAAAGCCTCTGATGATCCCGCGGCTCAGCTGGGATCGTCAGAGGCTTCTTTTTTTTTTTTTATAAAAAAAGTTTTTTATTTTATAAGCAAACAAACATACAATTCATAATCACTCATACAATATATCATCTGGGTACATCTTTTATATCTCCTTCTTATTCCACCACTATTTATCATATCTTGATTCTATCATTTCACTTATTGTAACATTTCTCCAATTTCCTTACTTTTCTATTAATACATTTATTTATACAACAATTTTATCCCCACCCATCCTTCAATCCCCCCTTCCCCACACACACACCCGACTTCCCAGAGCAAAAACAGGGTACAGCATTTAACAAACATAAACTAAAATATGCTAACTTACTACAAGATTCAAAACTCCCTTGCACTCTTTAACTCCCCTTTTAAAAATTATTCATCAACCTACCCTTTATAAATTCTCTTATCACTTTTCATATTTGTTAAATTATGTCTAACTTAAATATTTCATCACATATAGCTTTTTTAAAAATACTATAATCATAGATTAAACATTTTAAGATCTCTTAATACCTCATTAAGACATTCTTCAAAATATAAATTTCAAAACTTTCTTTTTTTAAAAAAAAGAAGAAAAAAACCTGTCCATTAAATTTTAAATTAACCATTTTAATACGTCAATAAGTTTGAAAAAACTATAATTTTGATTAAACCTTTTTGCTTCAATAAAACAGTAAACCTTTCAAATATATTACTAAGATCCTCCTCAAAAGAAATTAATCTTCCATTCTTCCTTTCTTTCTATATTTTTTCCAGTCCTTCCTCTTCAATAATACTTTCTTCTTCAGCATTGCTCCTCCCCCTGCTTTTGTTTTTGAGAACTTTTGAGTTTTAATTTGAGGTTGATGTATCTTTAAAACTCTTTCTGCTCTTAAAATTATTTCTTCTAATTTAAGACCCTGGTTTCAACTCTTCCTGCTTATATAATCAATTGCTTCATTCCGTAGATACTGATTCTGTCTATAAAACCAAGAATTGTCACCATAAAATTTGTCAGTTTGCAGTAGAGAGTCTAATTGCTGTTTTTCAGTTGGTTGCGTGGAAGCCTCTGGCAAAGCCTCTGTATCCAATGTAGAAACCTCCATCTTAATCCTGACAGCCTCTTTTTTGTCCTCCAAAAGCACATTAGTCTGGTTCTTTTCTTCATCTTTTCCAGCTAGCAAATCTTTCAAGTTATATTTTTGAAGGGTTCTTACACTTGACTCTATTATAGCAGAAGTAAAAGAATTTAAAAGTTCTTGGAAAGCCTTTACAGTCACAACTTGTGAATTTGCTGTCTCATATGATAAAATCCTCCAACCCTAGTGTCAACCATCTTTCAATCTTCACTTTATATTTATTCCGCTATCAGGTCAATAAATCCAATTATTTTCCTCGCAATTTAGAAGTATAAATTAATTAAAATCAATACCATATTGATTTTATCAAGTCTTTTTCATTCAGCTTCCACTTTAAATCTTTTCCTTAGTGTGTAATCCAGTAGCTTTAACAATGTTGCAAGTGTTAACAAGCACTTTCACTAGTAAGTTTCATTTTCACGCCCTCAGGTGCCATTTCCCCCCTTTTTAAACGGAGTTAAAGTTCAGTACTTGCATTTTTTGTTCTCCTGGTTTGTTCTGCCAGCATCCAAAGTCAAAATTTCTTATAATCCTTAAAATTGCATTGCTGGTGTGGTCGCGACGCCTCGTTCTGCATAAAGCAGACTCGTCCCGGGTCCAGAGCAGTTGAAGGGCTTTCAGGGAGCTCTCACCCTGCAAGCCCCAGGCTTAAAAAGAAAAACCTGGGGGTCTAAGGGAGCTCTACCCAGACCCTTCTGCTCTTCTCTCCCCCTTTTTCCCTGGGGGAGAGCTTCGAGCCTCTAAACAGTCAATTTTTGCTGTTCTAGTGACTTTATGGAATCCCGGGCCTGGAACTCCTAAAGGAGCGTCCGTCGGCATTCGCAGAGCCACAGGAAGTCGTCAGAGGCTTCTAAAAGCATTTTTGTCTGCAACCTCTTCTGCCGAAGAGGTTGTAGGGGGAAAAAATGCCTTTAAAAGCCTCTGGCGATCCCAGCTGAGTTGCCTGATCGTCAGAGGCTCCTGAAAGCATTTTTTTCTGCAAAAAAAATTCTTAAGATTTTAGAAAAAATGCTTTTAATAGTTAAAAAAAAAAGTTGGCCATGCCCACCCAGTCAGATTACCCCCACCACCAAGCCATGCCCACAAAATAAGCCACGCCCACAGAACCGGTAGTAAAAAAATTTAGAACCCACCCCTGCGGTGCACATTTTGCCACTTTTTCCTGCTGACTCCCCCTCCAGCTGCCTTTGCCCATATACCAACCAATTGCGTACAATGAAACTTGACATCAGTTCAGCTCTTTAAATGTGTACATCTTCATAATCTTTCGGTTCCTAGAACTTCGCAGCTAGACCGAGGTCCTTTCAAGAGAATGTGTTTACTTTTTCATAAATAAATTTTAAAAAAATCACCACACTTCAAATGCAGAGCGGTAAAGCACTTGAGCGACTTTTTAAATCTACTAATAATATGGATCACAGGCGAAATTTTCCAGTGTTTGCTGTGTTACTTTTGTGGCTCTGAATAACAATTAAATTATAATGTATAGTGTTCATTATTTCGTTGGTTATGTAAATGGCGTCCAGGCGTGTCTTTAAAAGAAGTCTTTTCTTTCACCTCTGAGAAATGTTACATGTAATATGCAGCTCTATCCAGCAGCGATTGTCTTATTAGGGTGGGGATTTACTGATTAATTGCCATTACCAAAATATCCCCTCCATATACATTTATAGATTCTGCTGGCTGTAGCACTTTTTATTCCTCCCTGGACGATCACAGAGAAATATTCCTCATTTCAGCAGCTTTTCCCTTGGCCTTTCAATAATTTTTATGGGCTCAAATAATAGGTTAACAATTAGTTAACAGAAACTTCCTGACTAATGGCAAGCCATTCATGTGGGGGGGGGGGATGGGAGGCTGTTCATGGAGAAAAAGCATGTGGCCTTTTTAAAAGCACTCATTTTTCTGTGCAACAAAGAGCTTCGATTAGGCCGTGAAGCAACAAAGGCTGTGGGGAACTGATTGAATGCAAACTATAAATCAGTGATCGAAGCAGGAAGGTCTCAAGCTGTTCATTTTACACACAGCGGATAAAAAAATGACAGGCAGGTGAAACAGAAAGAAGGAGAGTTGATTCTGGAAGCATCACTCTGAGTTGCCGGTAGGAAGTACGGAGATTAGAGATTAGAGGTTGGAAGTACTACCTCTAAACAGTAGCAACCACACATTACCAGCCCAAATGCAGAGTAAATATTTTGTTTCAGCCGCTGCCCACACACAAACAACACTTCTGCAGAAATAGCCAGTAAATAGCATAAGGGCACCTCATAGTTTTGTGAATCCTCCCCCACCAAGCATGGACAATCAACTGCAGTGCTTATTCATTCCCACTCTTCTCACCCCATACTTAAATATTTTATTTATTTTATTTATTTGATTTTTATACCGCCCTTCTCCAGCAGGACTCAGGGCGGTGAACAGCCGAGATAAAACATAACATACACAATTTAAAAACAGTTTAAAAGGTATTAAATAATGCCGGCCCAAAATTTAAAACAACCCAGTTAAAACCAATTTCAAATTAAAACCGAAAGGATGGGATCAAGCCAGCCCGGCTAGATGAAATAAGTGAGTTTTCAGGGCCCGATGAAAAGTCCGGAGGTCTGGTATCGTGCGTATGTCTGAGGGTTAGGTCGTTCCAGAAGAATATAAAATATAAAACATTTTTGTAATCTAATTAAAGGGCTGTCTGTGGAGATTCTCAGTCATCCATGTCACGGTTGTCCAAAGGTGCTTTCCAAAAGTCACCTGGACTTTCATTGTTTTTTCCTAGAAGACATTTCGCTATTTATCCAAGAAGGTTCTTCCGTTCTGATTGAATGGAATGGAAGAAGCTTCTTGGATGAGAAGCAAAATGTCTTCAAGGAAAAAACAAAGAAAGTCCAGCTGCTTTTCGGAAAGCAACTTTGGGATAATTAAAGGGCTGTTACTTTACTCCCCGCAGCCCAGTCTGGATTCCAGTTTAAAGGTATCATTTCCCGAAGCAAATATTTTTCCAAGAATGAAGTACACTGAATTATATCATCAATATCTGTCCCTTCATATGTATCTGTTTATCAGCCATATGCAGATATGATAGGTGAAAATCCTCTGCACAGATCTGAACAGTTTTCTGCGCCTAACAGAATAATTGTTCTGCAAATATGGAACTTTGAAAGTAAGACATTAAGCAAGTTTTGGATCAGATGTGATCTTCTTCAATACCATTCATTGTAATTCTTGTTGCAGAGATGGAATTGCCATTCTTGAGCAAAAAAATTACTAGTTATATCAAGAATATATCAAGAAAAAAATAGAACCAGAATTCATCAAAATATTTGACTCTAAAAGCAGTGGTGAAATCCAAATTTTTTTACTACTGGTTCTGTGGGCGTGGCTTGGTGGGCATGGTGTGGCTTGGTGGGCATGGCAGGGGAAGGATACTGCAAAATCTCCATTTCTATCCCACTCTAGGGGAAGGATACTGCAAAATCCCCATTCCCTCCCCACTCCTGGGGGAAGGATATTGCAAAATTGCCAGTCCCACCCACTCTAGGAGCAGCCAAAGGTGATATTTGCCAGTTCTCTGAACTACTCAAAATTTTTGCTACTGGTTCTCAGAACCTGTCAAACCTGCTGGATTTCACCCCTGCTCTAAAGGTTCTGAACTCATGACATATATTAATCAGCTCAAAAATGCAAGGATGCCTATATCACAGCTTATAATTGTTTTGTGAATGACATCTATCCATATGTAATCATCAGTGCTTGCATCTTCTATATGTCATTCTCTCTGGATTCATATTTATTGTTATAGCCCCTTCTCAAACCTGGATACATACAGAGGCACCTCTAGGGTGTTCAAGCAACAAAACATGAATTTGCACATTTTGCCTCTTAAGTTACATGGATGCAATGCTCTACTGCAGCAGACTTGATAATGTCTTGTCATTTCGGCACCATGGTAATTAGAAGTGGTTACTTACAGTTACAAGAAATCCTCTTTTAGTGAACACATTTGGGACTGGCAACACGGTCAATAAGTAAAGTGGTCGCTAAATGAAAAATTACATGACCGCAACTGTGCTTGCAATTTTACTTCAGCTTTTTCTTTGCTTTACTGCAGGGCTGTCAAACTCCCGGCCTGCAGGCCAGATGTGTCACGCACTGGCCACTCCCGTGCCTGGTTTAACGAAGGGGGGGGAAGTCTCGATATGTCACATGATGCCGCCGTGATGACGTGCGTTTGACACCTCTGCTTTACTGCATCAGATGGACCCACTCTCAAACAGCCCTATGAGACTAAATGGAGGGGAAGATTTCTAGAATTCAACTCACGAGGAAGCTGGGAAAAAGAGCAGATCTTATGGCCCTTTTTCACACAATCTTCACCATTTGGAATGTTCACCCCAGCACTGGGATCATTAGCAAGAAGGAGAATAATGTATTTATATTCATTGGAAAGGAAGGGATTGCAAGAAAGTAAGCAGACACACAATGTGGAATACACATAGGAAAATGTGCTACAACCACCTGTTTGCCTAATGCAAGCCACTTTTGAGAGAAACAAAGGTCTTTAGACCGATTAGGGTCTTATCAATTTCAGGCAGCAGCTGCAGCTAGTCAAAGAAAGTTCTCATCAATTAATTAAGGTCACAAACCTGGGTTAGCGATCTCTAGGATCAGTCTGCACTGCAGAGAAAAGCAGCTGAGGAAGAGAGAGCTTGTTTTAATATCTCCACTCAGGAAGAGGAGAAAACAAAACATTCAGGCACAGGACATGTACTAGCTGGCTGTAATGATGAACCCTAGAGAGAGAGAGAGAGAGACAAAGGGAGGGAGAGGGAGGGAGGGAAGGAGGGAGGGAAGGAAAGAGAGAGAGAGAGAGAGAGAGACGGAGGGAGGAAGGGAAGGAAAGAGAGAGAGTGAGAGAGAGTGCAAAGGTTGTAAATGTGAGAATTAGTTGCCAACTTTTTCATCACTGTTGTAAGTCACTATCTGAGGCAGTTGCTAAATGAGGACTACCTGTATGTGCATTTATACGCTCATATACACACACATACAAACTCTATTCAAGTCAATATTCTTCATATGTCATGAACTGGACTGTAATCCAGGAACTCTCATACTATAATAAAATAGTCTTTCATGTGCCATTTTAATAACATTAATATAAATTGAATATAGGACTGAAGGCAGACGTGATAGTTAAATATTTCAAAGATGCACATGGAAATGGAACCTCAGATAATTTATAATTTCCTTTTCCTCCTCTTGACTGTGACTCTTAATCCAAGATGAGAGGAAATACTTCCACTGTATACTAATTAGAGGGGAAAATAAACCTTACAAAACGAAAAAGCAACTGTGTTGTGAAACGGAAAGCTGAGAGACTGCCCCGTGAAAGGAGAAGGTTGAGAATCGTGAGGAAAATGATGTCATGCAGTTGAACCACTGAGTGACACGATGGGAGAAAGGCCATCATTGTATGCAAAGGCTCAAGTCGGAGCCAGTTTTATTTATATGCATGTTCCGCAGCAGTCTTTTGGTTTCAAAATATAAACAGCCTCTTAGTTGGTTTTTATATGCAGTAGGTGTTGCTATGATGCAAGCCGATGAGACCAATATAGAGAAACTGCAATGCAATTTTCCAGCAGAAATGTGAATCTAATTAGAAGATAACAGAATCAGTCATTTGTTAAGAAATAAAGCAAAGATGAAACACATGTTACATTTAGTCACAGAAATGTAGGCATTGGGACCCACCATCCTCTTATTACAACAAATCTGAGGTAAATCTCATTTATGTATATCTTTAATTTATAAATTGACAGTATTATTCTCAACAGAGAGATCTGATCACTTCATTACATTTTAACTCATAAATAATAGGTATTCTTAGTTGAGAAATTTGGTCGCAAAAGTACCGTAGATCGGAATAGCTGTGTTGACATCCCTTTACTCTTACAGAATAGTGGAAATTGGAATATATGAATATTTTAAGGTATTTTTGATGGTTTGGTCAAGACTTAATGGCTGACTGCACCCTCCTTCGTTTGTACATATTGTAAGTAATTATTTTAAAAATGGAATAAACGCTCAGCATGTAAGGTAACCTAAAATTGAAAATCCTCTAAACCAACAGTATGGGAAGTCTCCTAAACAAAGGTCATATGAATAGATAAATCCAGAGGCTACCTATACTGTACATTGTATTAGGGCTGCAAAAATCATTAAATGGCTGCAAAAAAGATATCAAAATTCTATTTCTTGGCTTCCCTCTATAGGTTGACTGGATCTTGGCAGCCCAGATATGGTAGCCTTATGGCCGTGATGGTGAACCTATGGCATGGGTGCCACAGGTGGCACACGGAGCGATATCAGTGGGTACGCAAGTGTTGCCGTAGCTCAGCTCCAGCACGAATGTGTGCGCCAGCCAGCTAATTTTTGGGCCTTTTGGTCCCACCAGAAGTTGGGAAATGGGCTGTTTCTGGCCTCCGGAAGGTCTCCAGGGGCGTGGGGAAGGCCATTTTCGCCCTCCCCAGGCTCCTAGAAAGGCTCTGGAGCCTGGGGAGGGTGAAAAACAGGCCTACCGGGCCCACCGGGTCATCACATGCTAAAAGGGGGGGGGTGCATTGAATTATGGGTGTGGCCACACACGTAGGTGACCTCCCCGCGCTCCCCCCGCTTTTGGCACGCGACAGCAAAAAGGTTAGCCATCACTGCCCTATGAGCTGAACCTCAATGTCATTAACACATTCACATACACACCAGTTTGGAGAAAAGCAATGCATAGAAAAGAGATATGAAAGAGTGAAAGTATTTCTCTTTTGCACTCCTCTGTTTCATTGATTTTTTTTCAGTTGAGCATGTGAGAAATTTCAGTTAGGGTATCAATGACCAAGGGAACAAAAGCTGTTTTTGTAGCTTAAAGAACTCCTGCAGTGGCTAGCAGTACAGGTAGTCCTCAAGTTACGACCATAATTAAGCCCAAAATTTATGTTGCTAAGGGAAACATTTAAGTGAATTTTGCCCCATTTTATGATTTTTCTTGCCACCGTTGTTAAGTGAATCACTGCAGTTGTTGAATTAGTAACACGGTTGTTAAGTGAATCTGGCCTCCCCATTGACTTTGCTTGTCAGAAGGTCGCAAAAGGTGATCACATGACCCTGGGACACTGCAACCGTCATAAATATGAATCAGTTGCCAAGCATCTGAATTTTGATCATGTAACCATGGGGATGCTGCAATGGTCATAAGTGTGAAAAACGGTCATAAGTCACTTTTTTCAGTGACGTTGTAACTTTGAACGGTCACTAAATGAACTGTTGCAAGTCGAGGACTGCCTGTAGCTCCTTCCATGAGACTCCAGAGATGAAACTTCAGATCTTCTGTAATTCAAGCCTGTGGAGTCCGCCACTAAAGCTCCAGGCCTCCTATAGATCTGCTAAAATGAACTGTAAGCCACAGGGTTAGTCAATCAATCTCATCTCTGATGTGAATTCTTGCGTCGTGAAAGGTTTGAAAAGGATTTAGAGGGAGGGAAAAAGCGCACCAGTGTTGTGTAAGCAAAGTACCACCTAAAGCAATTCATCTATTTCTCAGGCTTCTTTGGGAGCCTGAAAGTAGATTTCATTGTTTCAAGGAGCCCATTGGCTAATTAAAGTAATTGTAGCTCTTATAATGCCTTATATAGAAGCCTGGGCGAAAAAATAAAATAAAAAGGGTTGCTTTGATGAATAGCAGAAGGGTGCTGTGCAAGCATTTGTGTGAAATCTGAAGCCCTTCTTCTGAATCAATGCTGAAGGTTGCATAAGTCTAACAAACTTACTAGCAACTTTCGGAAAGCAGTTTCAATTGTAGTTTTCTTCCTTGTTCTTTTTGGTTTCCTTGAGTCAGTGTTGGACTCTGTTGACTGCTTGGATTAGTCCCTGTAGTTTTCTTGCCAAGATTTCAAAAGTGGGTTATTCTTGCCTCCTTTGTAGGGCTGAGAAAAAGTGACTGGCATAAGGTCACTCAGCTGGCTTCATGCCTATAAGCAGGACTAGAACTTACAGTTTCCTGGTTTCTAGCCGGGTGCCTTAACCATTAAACCGAACTGTCTCTTTTTCCCTTCCTGCTTGATGCCTCCTAAAATCAAATGGCTTTATCAGTTTGAAGAGAGAGAAAGACAGAGAGACAGAGAACATACTGAACCCTCCAAATGTTTTATGAACTGTATATTTCATACAGGTACAAATATAATACTAGTATTTGCAGAACACTTGAAGCATTTAATAAGAAATAGTTAAATGCTGAGGGATTTTAAAAATAAATGCTTCCATTTATATTTCCTACTTCAAGTTCATGGCAAACCCATGGCAATATTCACGGTCTTGCTTAAAGGATTCCTCAGAGACATTGACATGCATGGAAATCTGACCAAGACATAAAATCTGTAAAACTGCAAACAATACCAGTCTTAAGGGAGTTTTACCATTTTAACAGAAATCCTATTCAAACTTGGGCAAAACATGATGCATGAGAGAATTTTTATATTTATTCATTTACAAACGTTCTGGACTGATTCTGAGGTGTACTCTTTCCCTCTCTCCCTCTCTCCCTCCCTCTCCCTCTCTCTCTCCTTCCCTCCCTCTCTCCTCTTCCCTCCCTCTCTCACTCTTTACCTCCCTCCCCCCCCTCTCCTCCCTCCCTCCCCCCCTCTCCTCTCCCTCCCTCCCTCTCCCTCTCTCCTCCCCCTCTCTCTCCCTCCCTCCCTCTCTCTCTCACTCTGAGGGAGAGGAAGAGAGCACACCCTCTGAAGAGGTCCTCAAAGTGTTTTGTCAATTGGTCTACTTTCAGGAAGCTCACGGTCAGGATTTCAGGGCAATGGCATACAATAAATATGCAGTATTTAGCATTTGCTTGCCATCCGTCCACAGGCCTTTCCTAATGTTCCCTCTCTCCCAATATCTAATGATCAGATTGATGCTGCCTCTGAATACTGACCAGTGGCAGAGGGGATCACCAGCTACAGTTACTTCCCATCCAGTGCAGAAAAGTCAAGAAAGGGAGAGGAATGGGGGGGGGGGGGCAGATGTCATGGTGTATTTCCTTGACTAGTTGTGTCAGGATGGAAGATTATAGGTGCATTCGGGAGCCACACTAAGTTATGGGTCTGACTCCAACTGACCCTGGGCAAAGAAACAAAAAGACAAGATAACAGAAAAGGGAGTGTGGGTGGGGAACATACAGAACAAATCAAATCTTACAAGACTCACCACCCCACTACCTCAAGGCCTGGGAGAATAGCTAAGTTTTCAGTGACCCTTGGAAAACCTGAAGATGAGAGCCATATCTGGAAGAAAATCTTGCCTCCAGAAGTTGTGAACGCTGCAACACTGGGAGTTTTTAAGAAGAGATTGGACAACCATTTGTCTGAAATGGTATAGGGCCGTGATGGCGAACCTGTGGCTCGTGTGCCAGAGGTGGCGCGCAGCGCCCTCTCTGATGGCACGCGAGCCATCGCCCCAGTTTAGCTCCGCCACACATGCGCGCATGCCTCCTGTTGGCCAGCTGGTCTTTGGGTCTCTGCTGTGCATGCGCGGAGGCAGGGCATGTGCAGGGGGGCATGCGGGGCATGTGTGGGGAAGGGGCACATGTGGGGGGAGGGGCACGTGCACGGAGGGCCGCGTATGCATGCATGGGGACCACACTTGCATGCACAGGTGGTGGGGCGCATGGAGGGGGCGCACATGCACGCACGGGGGAAACACACACATTGCATTTGGGGGGTTTGGGCGCACTTTGGGCACTCGGTCCGTAAAAGGTTAGCCATTACTGGTATAGGGCTTCCTGGCTGAGCAGAGGCTTGGGCTAGAAGACTCCAAGGTTCCTTCCAACTCTATCAGTCTGTTATTTTGTTATATAAATCTGGGCTGAAGGTGATGGGTGCCACACCTCCAGGGTCCCACTGGGATGGCATTGTTTAATTGAGGGGGGGCCCTGCAGCACACCCATTTGGATCTTACCATTTGGGCAGAAACTATAGGAGACGGGCAAACATCTCAGAAGGGACCCTCCTCATCTTGTTGCCATGTGTACAAGGTCTCACTCATTAAGGATTATCCAGATTGCCATAAAGAAGAGATCCAGATGAATCCGTGGCTTTAGAAATCTTAACATTTATTAGTTTAAACGTTACCCAGTTAATGTACTTCTATTTTCTTCTAAAGGACTTCCCTTTTAGGAAAGCTCTGACTTGATAAATAAATATTTTTGTGAAATGTCATCTAGATTTCAATGCTTTACAATACATTAAAAAACCAGAATATAGACACTAATTAAATGTCTAGAAATATATGAAGCGTATTTATGGTGTTTGTGCAATCACTTCTGCATGAGTGTACACTACTAAGCACAGTATTGTCAGTCCTTAAATATTGCACTTTTAAATGTTTTTAAAAGTGCAAATGAACTACACCACTCCTTTTGAGTAGAAGAAATGGAATAAAGGTTTGTTAAAGTTATAAATCTGTTTATAAGAGAAAACGCATGTGTGAAAAAAGTTTTTGACTGCATTTCTTTTCATCATTAGACATATAATTCTACTAATAGAAAATCTGGATGAGTGTACACACAGATTTGGAAGACATGAGGAACTGTACTCACATTCTACGGAATTAATGTTCAAACAGATGCTATCAAAATTTCTCGAATACATTGTACATTCTTTTTCCCGTCTGGAAGAATTCAGCGATGATGATTTTTATAAATTTAACTAAACTTACATATCAATGAAAGAAAGCACAGAAAAAAAGAGTTGGACTTTGAAAAAGCAAGACAGAAAAAACAGCAATGACACTTTTGAACCTCGATGTTGGCAAAGACTCTTGAGAGAACCACAGATAGTCAAAAAAATACAGAAAATCAATTCAGAGTTCTGATTTGATAACAATGATAGCAATTGAAATAATCACGCTCAAATTATCAAAACTAGGACGTATTATGCAAAGACCTAGGTCTCCTGAGAAGACCTAGATTTCTAATGCTGGAAAAAATTGGAAGAAGAAGGAAAAGGAGAAGGGGAAGATCAAAGAGACAACAAGAGCAAGGTGGATGGAACCAGTTACAGTGGCAATAGGTGCACTATTGAAAGATAAGAAAAATCTATGTGGTTGGTAAAAATTACAAAGTGGTCACATGACGCTGAGACACTGTGATTTGTCAAATATGAGTCAATCTGAATTTTGATCATGTGACTCTGGGGATGCTGCAATGGTTATAAGTGTGAAAATGGTCATAAGTCACTTTTTTCAGTGCCGTTGTAACTTTGAACGGTCACTAATGGTAAGTTGGGGACTACCTGTACATTGGAAGAAGCGATGGCACTGAATGTTGCATTTTAAACCTACCAATAATCTATACCTACCAACCATCTATACAATTGTTTGTATACAATTTTTTTAAAGTACTGGTATAGAATTCTGTAAGGGACATGGTGGTTCAGTGGCTAAGACACTGAGCTTGTCAATTGAAAGGTTGGCAGTTCAGCGGTTCGAATCCCTAGTGCTGTGTAATGGGGTGAGCTCCCATTCCTTGTCCCAGCTTCTGCCAACCTATCAGTTTGAAAGCACGTAAAAAATGCAAGTAGAAAAATAAGGACCACCTTTGGTGGGAAGGTAACAGGGTTCCGTGCGTCTTTGGTGTTTAGTCATGCCAGCCACATGACCATGGAGACGTCTTCGGACAGCGCTGGTTCTTCGGCTTTGAAACGGAGATGAGCACTGCCCCCTAGAGTCAGGAACGACTAGCACATATGTGCGAAGGGAACCTTTACTTTTACCTATAGAATTCTGTATAATTAGAATACTAAAATTCTAGGCTGATGCAGCACTGTGAATTGGATAACAAAAATGTTGCTTTTGAATATCACTGGGTGATTCCAAACATTTGAATAGAAGAAAAAGAAGAAAGGACAGAGAACATTCAGGGCCACAATTTTGAGGCAGCAAAAACTATTCTGACTACATTCCTTAATATGGAATGGGGGTGGTGGTCCATTATTTTGTGCAATAGAGGCAAGGAATCCTTACAGTAACAAGGATCAGGCACCCATCCTCTAATGTATTTCCTAACGCCAACTGAATTTTGAATCAAATTGGAATTCATGCTGTGTCATGCGGGGAGTGGGGGCCAGAAGGGGCACTGTGCATTTTTCATACTTTCTCAGAACATGTGTGTTAATAGAACCACAGCCTAAAAACCATTTGTGAGGAAATGCTTCACAGCTGCTGCTTATTAGCATTAGCACAAATCTTACAAAGCAAATAATAAGCAGACTTGTTTCCATAATATTTAACTTACAGCAATGAATAAAAGTGGTGGGAAGAGAGGAGAAATGTCTAGTTTCCAAAAATAAGAAAGCTAATTGCCCACAAACAGTTGAGTACAATCCAGCAGCAACATGTAAAAAGAAATCCAAAGTATTTGTGCATACCCTTAGATTTAATTCCCATCTACCAGTCTGTGGATTTATGTATGTTGTTCTTACACTTGGAGGTTACTGCATTTACAGTCATAGTTAGGACATTCCATTGGTGATGCTAAGATTTATTTCTTTCAAATATTTTTATAGCGTCCCATCTTCAGCCAAATTCTGGGCAGCTTATGATCAAAACCAAAAACCACAAATACACACTAAAACCCCAAACAATAATCCAAAAACTGAAGAACCTGGCACCACAGCTACTTTCCCCCAATACAGCCCACACATTCTCTCCCGCTCTAACTTCACCCTATATCCAGTTTAGCCCATTCTCCCGGCTTAATGTGATTTGTAAATAAATTTACTTGGGTTGAATCTAGTCGTGCTTTGAGCAATTCCAGGAAACTCAATCAATTTTAAATTTCCCATGAGAACCAGTTGTCTCCTACTTTTTGCCAGTCTCCCAATTCTCAACAGCTTCAGTCCATTTGTCCACTGCTAAATGTTGCTGTTAAATGTTTTCAGCAATAAGAGGGCCATTGTATCTTCATCCCTGCACTGGAATGTGAATAATCCCAAAGATTTTGCAAAATTAAAAAACAGTAAAAGCAGTACTGTCAAATATGAACTGTGGGAACATTTGGATTAGACCAGGTTGGGTGTGATTGCTGCTAGGATGGATATGGCCAATCCCAAGACATCCATTTACAGAACAGTAAAATGGGGAGGTTGTCCCCATTACGGGTAGCCCTTGCTTAGCAAATGTTTGAAATTATGACACACACAACCCAAAAGTTACTTATGACCCATCCTCCAAATTACAACTGCTGCACCTTCTGTGTGGACATGTGATCACATTTCAGATTCTTAACTAGCTAGCTTTACAACTGGATGCAGCATCCCACAGTCACGTGATCACGATTGCAACATTTTTTGCTTGCATCTAGCAAAAACCCATTTCAGAAAATGGATTTGCTTAATGACCACACAGTTTGCTTAACCATGGTAACTTGCTTTCCAATCATCATAAAAGCAATCATAAAATCAAATCAGGTCACAGGGTGGCATGTTAATGACTGCAATGACTTATTATGGAAAATCCAGGCTCAATTGCAGTTGTTAAGTGACTACCTGTACCTGCTTTGGTCTCTCAGGTCCAAACAAATTACTGGGCTCCGATCAATGATTTTTGCTCCCCCACCCCTTTCTTTTTTATTTTTACTAAGTAGAAAAGCAACAGAAAAATTAAAAAAATATATACATAACATTGGAATCCCTAATTTATCTATGTTGTTATTTATTGTTACGTTGTTAATATTATTGCAAATTATGCTACAGAATCTTTGCACTAAGGCGCAGGTTGAAGTGAACATTCAAAGGTAAGGCCTTGATATAGTGATTAAGTTGAAAAAAGGCATTATAGCAAAAAAGCATTCAAGTAGCCTCCATCTATTCATTCATTCATTCCTTTTTGTGTTTTGAAGAAGACCTCCCCTCCTTCTTGGAATTCAATACTGATGCTTAAAGTTGGTGCTGTTTTATTATTTGCTGGCTTCTCATTTAGTGCCTTATCATTAAAATAGCCTAAGTAAAAGTAAAAAATGAACAGGCATAGTGTTTGGCAGACACAGCAGAAGTACCACTGAGAGCACCAATGCCTGTAGACATTTGTGGGCATGTGGCAACCACTCTTTACAGGTACTGCTGTCCAGGTAGTCTATAAATCCTGGACGGGAAGTTCAAACCCAGGCATTTATTTTCCTGATTTCAATAGAACAAACAGCCCAAACTATGAAACGATGGGAAATAATTCAATTAATTGGCACTGCAGTGGCATCACAAATGATATATTCCTTCCCATGGCTTGGCAACAAAATTCTGTAGGAAGTAAAATGTCTTTAAAACTTGTCGCAAACAAGGGCTTTGGATGAAGCAGAGTTCTCCATAAAAACCAAATGAAACCTAGACTGATGAAATTAATTGCACTGGAGAACACATATCTGTAATCCATACCTGTCTGGAAGACATCAAAACATGCCTTGATTGTCTGTGGTTTGGAGTAAAGCGAAGGGATGACCAACAAACAGCCACGTATTTTATACAGCCTGTGTCTGAAACAGCAGCTAATTTAAAAAGGAATGACAAGGAATTTCTGACGTTTCAGCACCATTCGTTCACAAGAAGTGGTCTGACAAGCATATCTAACAACTAAACAAATGCCTTTGACACCATTCGCAAGGAGAATGGGAAGGAACTGAGATAATTGCTATACTGTTTATAGATGTTCAGGCTCCTAAAATGTTTTTCCATTCATAATATGCAGGAACACAGCACATGCTAGCAATACTTCATTAAAGCCTTCCTTTGTATATATATTTCCTCCCTTAGCACAGAAGCATAAAATTATTTTCACACTCTCATTGTTGCACCCATTTTCACAAAGTTTTAAAAACATCACTATTAGATAACTTAAAGAGCTGTGGTGGTGCAGTGGTTAGAATGCGATATTACAGGCTAACCCTGCCGACTGCTAGCAGTTCGATCCTGACCGGCTCAAGGTTGACTCAGCCTTCCAGTCTTCCAAGATTGATAAAATGAAGATCCAGATTGTTGGGGGCAATATGCTGACTCTGAAAACTGTTCAAAGAGTGGTATATCAAGCGCTATGGAGCAGTATATATGTTTAATTGCTATCTGTAGAAAATCAGAATTGTATATTGAAAAGTTTAGTCTGGCAGTTTACTTTGGGAAACCAAACAGCTCTCAAAGGGAAAGCACGATAGATGCTTCTTACTCTTGTGAATTTCTAAACAGGAACTACTCACTTGCAAACACAGTTAAATCATCTTGATGCATGTAACATAGACAGAATCTGTCCCTTCACACTCCTCTTTAATGCATTTAATGGAACATTATTTTATTCTGTATTACAATTTATACCAATTCAAAGAAAGCTCAGTTATTTAGGTTTCATTTGTGATAATAGAAGTGTAGCCTGGTGTATTTCCTTTGTTTTGCATTCAAGGGCCACCAATGAATGGATAGTCTGAAGACAGATTAAGTGCTGCTCACTTCGATGGAACAGGGCTAATGAACTGATCAGTAAACACATACATTATACTATCTTCTGCTTTAAGGATAATTGCACTACGGGTAGTCCTTGACTTACAACGGCAGTTGGGACCAGAATTTCCATTGCTAAACAAGGTGGTTGTTAAGGAAGCCATTCGGTATTTTTACGACCTTTTTTTGCACAGTGAAGCTAATTACTGCAGTTGTTAAGTGAATTACCAGGTCATTAAGCAGATCCAGTTTCCCCCATTGACTTTGCTTGTCCAAAGTTGGCTGGGAACATTGCAAAGGTTATCACATGACCCCAGGATGCTGGATCCGTCATAAATATATCCCAGTTGCCCTTATCCAGAATTTTGATCACATGATCATGGGATACTGTGACAGTCGTAAATGCGAGAACCAGTTATAGCTCCCTTTTTCCAGGGTGATTGTAACTTTGAACGGTCACTGAACGAATGGTTGTAAGTCAAGGACTATCTGTAATGTCACTCCTGCTCTGGAAGGCAAGGGAAGCAAATACACCAAAGTCTGGCAATGTGTAATGGTAAAAATTATCTTTCCATAGTTGGGTCCAGCAGGGTGATTTCCTAGACTATTTTTCTTAGCATGTTGTGTGAATCAAACCATGTGCATGGTTGATAATTTATACAACAAGCCCTGGTTAAGAAAAAACATGCCTTATGGAGATATGTGAACCTGGGTTATTTTCAGCTGCATCCATCTCAAAGTTAAGCCACCTTAATTACTGCACCAGCATCTACACAATTCTCTCGCAACTTCTATTACTAATGACTGAGTGCTCAAAGCCATAAATCCAGCTTATGATATTATGTGCATCTGAATTTTTTTTATTTTAAGAGCATCTAAATGGCACTGCCCCATATGTATTTAGAGAGGTAGTCATTTTATATGCTAGGTTCATGCACAGAAATCCAATCCATATTTCTTCAGAACTTACTGCCCTCAGCTCAATAGACTTTATTTTCAAATAAGCATGCACAGAATTGTACAGTGACACAATAGGTGGGAAAGGCTGGCAGCCACTATGAGCTAGGAGTAAATGGCAACAGATCCATAAGAATGGTTTTGTGGTGCAGCTCAGACTTGTGAGTCATTCATTGGTTGGGGGGGGGGAAAAGGAAATAAAATCTAAATTAGAGGAACCAATACAGCCTTTTAATGTGGGGTAAGCTAACATAATGAGGTGGATATCTTGGTTAATCATAAAAAAAATCACAAGGATTCATCAAAGTGGGAGACATCTTCATGAAAATTGAATGCTTGTTGAAGAGGAACAATATTTACATATGGTTATTTCCATGAAACAGAACAAAGAATTGCACTTAAAGGACAAAATCGTGTCCCCAATGAGGAGTAAGAATGAGACAAGATTGTCATGGGATTGCAGAATTCAACAGTACAGTTATATTCAACTCTATATACATTCAGATGAAACAGAACACGTTTGTCTTAAAAAGCAAGAATTGTGCTTAACTGTACAACTGTACAAATATCTTGTTTGTGTGTTCCCAAATTTTCAAGTTAAAGGAATTAATCCTCTACGCCACCTCAGAGCTTCCTTCTTCAGTTATTGGATACACTGTTAAGCTTATTCACATATGTATTTCAGTTTAATTGACCAAACCTCAGAGGGCTTGACCTGATTTAAATGTGCTTACAAAAATAGTTTAAACCCCTAGAGATCAAGATATGTATATATACCTCCAGTCTAATGAGAAGGTGATCTACACATAATAAGACGGTTCTGAAAGACAACTGCTCGTTTGCATGCGGGAGGCTCCTGTGGGACCCATCCTGCAATTATGCTAACAGGATGCCAAGTTATGGACCTCTAAGGACCAGTAGTTGTGGATATGCTGACATTGTGCATGTGACAAGCTCCAAGTAGCCTCTTTCCCTATCTGTAAAACATCTGATGCATGTAGAAAAGTCCATGCCTTGTAGCAACAAGACGTAACATTATTCAAGTTAATAACAATAAGAATATATGTATCTGTTCTCTTTTTGGACACCAATACTCTGAATATTTCCAGGGTATTTGAGATTATGTTAATCTAAACAAAAAGGTTAGAGTAACTGTAATGTATTCCCAATATATATTCCCAATACATTCCTAATATTCCCAATATTTTTTCTCTGAGATGTACTTACACACAATTTTTAAACCGAGAAAAACAAGGTATTATTCAACTTTTCCAATTTATCACTTAAAAGATCTTGTTCTCGCCTTCTCCCACGGCTTATCAGATGTAGCAATGTAGATGGAATAATGGCAGACATGTAGTACAACTGTATAGGATAACACAACTGTTGATGATTAATGCAATTTTTGTAATTTCAGCCACAAGATAAAATTAATGATAATGTATGTTTCTTCTAGAGTGCAGCGTTTAATTATTTTACCTTTCTTCCTGATGCATTATCTGTGTGGGTGGCCCCCTCATTCCAATTACACAATATTTGCAGAATAGGACCAGACCAAGAAGGAAAATTGTTGGTCAAGCAATTTGTTTGGGTTGTAGGCTTTCTATCCCAAACTCCTGACCGTAGGACTGTGAAAAGTAGAAGCACAATCTGCAGCAGGAAGGGTTGATTAGAGTGGAAGCTATAAGCCCATATTTGATTAAAGGTGAGATATCACTCAAGGGAAAGTTGCTCTTTAGAGTGCAATGATGCTATCACAGCTCAAGACTGGAGTTGATTAACATCAAATCCTCTCGTGACAAAACAGGATACTTCAGATAAGAGAGAGAAATACTCCTGTTTCTACTGAAATAATTCAAGTTTTCAAAATAGTGCAAACCACAGGACAGTTTTCCCATAATACCATAGTATAACATAATATGTTCAGTTAATTGGATACAAATTTGTAGGTTTCCTGGCTCTTATCTAATCAACCTATGATCACTGTGCACACATCAAATCATTAATTGCAGTATTATTTTAGTTAACCAAATCACATCAAAGTTGGGTACGAAATGTGGCTCAGAGTGATTACACTCCACAAATTTGACTGCTAAGCAGCCACTGGTAATGATCACTGGCCAGCAACAAGCAATTGTTCTATTACAAGTTGCCAAAATATATACCGTATATACTCGAATATAAGCCGAGTTTTTCAGCACGTTTTTCAGGCTGAAAAAGCCCCCCTCGGCTTATATTTGAGTCACCAAAAAAATGCCTTTTTAAAAGAAAACAAATGAGTAGACCCCTGTCTGCAAAAATAGAAAAAACAGCCCCTTTCAGCATCAGTATAGGTTAATTACCATAAGCTGATTTGAAGAGCCTCCCAACTCTCAGCTGATTGCTCTCAGCTGTTTTACGGGGCTCTGTTGCTAGCTAGCTACAAAGAGGTAAATTGCTGGAGCATTTTCCCTCCCCCTCCCAGCTATGCTAAAAAAGCGAAACTGAAACTAAAGCAGGGTCTTTGCTGCAAGGTGAGAAAATGAGGCAGAGAGATATTTCTTTTTCTTTTTCTTTTGCTTGCAACGTTGGAAAGGCAGATTTCTTTTTCCTCATCAAAAAAGATAGGTGCAAACAATGGGAAATTCATGGCAAATGGCAAAAGAGGAGAGTTCAAGATTTTAAAACACAAAAGAAAAAGCTCTATTTAACTAGGGAATTGTAATAATTGAGATACTATTAATTGTATATTGTGTTGAAAGCAGAAATGGTTAAGTTGTAGTTTGGAAGAATATATGGGGGAAATTATTTGGTTTATTATTATTGGTAAATATAATTACCGGTAATTGATTTGTAAGAAATTGGATTGCATGGAAATAATTGGAATATTCATATTGATTAATATACAAAAAAGATAGTTATATAACTAATCGATTTATATTAAAATGTTGAATTTGTATTGAACAACTGTAATATTACATAATTAACCAATGTGAGGATGGATATAAAAATAGATGACAATGGGAAAGGGTATAATATAGAATAGAAGTGAAAAATTGAATTTGATTAAGATTAGAGATGAGGATGAAGGGTAATATTGGTTTTTTAAAAAAATAGATGAGGAATAAATATGGCAAAAAGGAAATATAGAAATTGTAAATTTGAGTGAAATGACTGAAAACTGTTTAAATTTGTGAACTGGCCAAATACTCTGTTCAAAGAAAATACATTGTATGTTTGTATGTGTGTTTCTAATTATTGCTATTTATTCATATTTGTTCTCTTTTATTCTTTAAAGTTTAACAATTCATTCTTTATCTTAATATCTTTATATTTGTTTGGGGTTGGTTTTCTTCCCTTTCATCTTTTTTATTGTACAGCAATCTTTCTCCTCAAACCTACCACCTCTCTCTTTGAGGAAGGGGGGAGAAAGAGAATGAGAGAGAGAGTGGAAGAGAGAAAGAGAGAAAGAGGGGGAGAGAGAAATGGTGATAAGATAGGGCAAAAATGTAAAATGTGAGGACAGTCGTAAGTTCAAGGACTGGTCACAAGTGCGAGGACCAGTCAAAAATTACTTTTTCAGCCCTCTGAGTAGTGCATATGCATAAAAGGACTACCCAGAGGGCTGAAAAAAGTGATTTCTGACAGGTCCTCGCACTTTTGACCGGTCTTCACACTTATGCCCATTTATGCCCATTGTAGCATTCTTAACAACCATGTCATTCATTTCACAGCTGCTTCTCTTCACCGTGGTGATAAGATAGGGCAAAAACGTAAAATGTGAGGACAGTCGTAAGTTCGAGGACTGGTCACAAGTGCGAGGACCAGTCAAAAATTACTTTTTCAGCCCTCTGAGTAGTCCATATGCACAAAAGGACTACCCAGAGGGCTGAAAAAAGTGATTTCTGACAGGTCCTTGCACTTTTGACCAGTCTTTTTTTATTTTGAAATTTACCAGTGGCCGCTGCATTTCCCACCCCCGGCTTATACTCGAGTCAATAAGTTTTCCCAGTTTTGGGGGGTAAAATTGGGGGTCTTGGCTTATATTCAGGTCGGCTTATACTCGAGTATATACGGTACTTCCCTTGAGTTACTTCAAGCTTGGAGCAGGCAAATGTTGTTCACTTCAAAGCTTTGGGAGATATGTGACCTCTTGCTCCTGGCAGTCTGTTTCTCTGCACATTCAGGACAGCTTTGGTAAGCCAGCTAACCACCAAAGAATGACTAAGCAAATTAGCATCTGTGACTTTTGTTCCAGTGATGTTAACAATTGTCACATAACATTTTCAAAGAGGATGGAGCAGTTCTATGAAGTATGAATATTTGATCATGACCTTTGATCTAGAGCTTGGGCAGCCAAGAGTTAAAGAAACTGTAGGTTTCTACATTATGTCCTAAACTTTGGGGGCAGACTAGAGAAGGGATATTTCCACATTATTTTCAACTGGTGGCATGTTGTATACTTATCATGTTATAAAACAATCTGTTGCTGACATGCTCCTGGGTATCCAAAATCACATTACTGAAACCTTCATGCTGATGACTATGTAGGAAAGCATATGATTTAGGGTAGCAAGAAAGAACCTGGAGAACAGCATACAGTTAGCTGTTCAGTCGGTTTACAGGCTGAATGCCACGTAAAATGATTAAATTCACAGTGTATCACCAAGTAAATGCACAATTTTTATCTTCATATTCCCAGAATATTCTGTGATCCTCCCAGATCACTGGGCAATATATAGATGGGTCTCCTGTTGAAGGAATGCATGTGTGGTTACACAAAAGAATTAGATTATGAGTTTGTTCACAGAAGCATAAATGTTGCTAGACTACAATTGATGACTGGCAGCTAAATGCATTCATTGATTCCAATTGAAAACCACTCTGTTTGAGGTGATATGAGAGTGCTCTGACTCTTGATAGCAAATTCATAAGGCAAGTCACCTGACATGGCCAGATGTAATGGCCAGGCTTAAGTGAAGCAGCCCAGAAGAAGGTTTCCTAAAGCTTTTCAAATTTCTCCTTTTCTAAAAAGTAGGGAAGATTTTTTAGTGTACAATTTTTCTTTTATGATTACAAAAATAGGGCTTAATAATAATATTAACAATAACAATATGAATAATACAAAATAATTATAATTGTATACCTTTTTTTGGAAAAGTATTCACACAAATCAGCAAAACACGTCAGGCCCCCCTCCCCCCCACCTTCGTAGAATTAAAATGGTGAAGATGAACACTTTTGGAAAGGCCAAGTTCTCAGTACAAAACAGAGGAGAAGCAGCTTGAAAATGGATTATCTTCCCATAAGGCAACTTGTTACCTTTCATCTACTTCCTTGATTTATATTGGAATTGTTCGGTCTTTTAAAAAAAAGCATCAGAACTTGGCTTGTTTCAATTTATCGATGTGATAACAGAGTTTGAGTGCTGGTCCCAGCTTCAGACCCAAATATTTCATGATCATGTCGCTTTTCAGTAGCAAGAGAGCATTGCCATCAATCTCCTAATACAAAAAGAAAGACAGAAGACGGAATGAAAAGCATAAATCATAATTTGGAACTGTGTTTGCAGAAGAAATAAAACAATTTGCTGCAATGCTGTAGAAAGAATTGACCTGCACGTCTCTGATGATACTAAACACTTTTGAGAAATTCAACAAAGTAGGACCTCAATTCCCCAAAGTTCTACCATTCCAGAATTGGATCTATTTAACTGAAGTGCTGGTGAATTTATTTATTTAAAATACGTTCATGAAACCTGCTATGCCATGCAACATCTGGCAGAATACAACATTAAAATGCCTTCCATAAAAATGTAAATGAACACAAAAGTAATAACGAGATCACTGAATAATGAAACACCACCACCATGAAGAGACAAGCACTAAACATGTGAGCATAAGCCTAAACTGAAGTCAAATTTCAGAAGCAGCTGTTGATTTTCTTGATGGTCCAGCTTCCATCAAGTCCTCCAGATACAGAGCCAGTGTCAGATGTCTGTTCTTGGAGGACTACATAGTCACAAGGAGATATGATCTTTCACAGCAGCAGCAACTACAAACTAACAAATCAGGTAACAGAGATGGGAACTTCTACAAGCCCCCAATAGCAATAGCACTTAGATTTAAATACTGCTTCATAGTGTTTTACAGCCCTCTCTAAGTGGTTTATATAGTCATCATATTGCACCCAACAATCTGGGTCCTCATTTTACCGACCTCGGAAGGATGGAAGGCTGAGTCAACCTTGAGCTGGTCAGAATTGAACTCCTGGCAGCTGGCAGAATTAGCCTGCAGTACTGCATTCTGACCACTGCGCCACCACGGCTCTTATGCTTTTAGTCAGAGGACTATGAACAGCAAAGGAAAAGACTTTAACTAATGCACTAAAACAAAACAGTTCAAATATAAACTATAAAACCTGTCTCTTATAGGATCTTTGCAGATGTCAAAAAAAATCAGGATGGCAACCTTGGCTGCACTACTCTGTACCCTTTTTTATATGTTCTGTGTCTGAAATCAGGGAGAAAGGATGGAGACTTCAGTTCAGGTCTCACCAGACACGAAAAAATGCCTGGGCAGTAAAAGCTGAACAGCTTCTATTAAAGTTGAAAGAATTTGGGGACAATATTCACAGTGCAAAAATTGTCCTCTTCATGAAATGGAAGATTGCAACCCCTAGTAAAAACAGGAAGGACAAGGAGCCCTTACCAGCTAGTTCCAGAACCCAGGCACAGAGGCAGAAAATAAGTTTCCACAACCAGGAGGATCATGCATTGTCCTGAAACCCCACATTTCTTGTAAAGAGAATGTATTCCTCAGATGCTTCTCTCTATGATTCACTTGCTGGGATCTTCTTCATTAAGAGTATATTGCATCAACTAGAAAAGCTAGGGTGCGTTGCAATCCAAAGTACGGCTAAATAACATCCAGCAATCTGGGGTTAACATAAAAAGCTCCGGAGAATTTTGTAAAGCAGAAACAGCATGCCAGGCAGTGATTGAGTACAAATTCCTCCATCATAGGCTTGGTTCAGTTATAAAGCTGAACTATATTAATCATTTCAGGGGTGGTTTATAATGGCCACCGGAGCTCATAAGATGCCCTGGCTTCTCAAACTCTGCTGTGAGGCTGCAAAAGTATAAAGCAACTGGAAACATTTCATGTTGCTTTATTACAATCTAATCCTGTGAACACTGACTGTCAGGTTTAATATTTCAAGAGTGGTGTAAAGCTCTCAGAAAGAGCCCACTAACCAATGCAAACAAGCTTTAAATCACAAGGCTGACTTTGCTGTGGCTTCTTAAAGTGTAAAACATTGTGCTTGGTAATTGAACAGAAATGGAAGAATTGCTTTGCCATCTCTTTTTTTCCCTTTTGCTCTGTTTTTAAAACAACTGAGAAGGCAAACTTTATTCTGCCCAGCAGTATAATCACCCTATGAAGGTAAAGGGTAAACTAATTGGAAATAAAGCTAAAATAATCCATACAAAGATGGTTTGGTCGTAACAAATACATATGCTTTCAGTTCTATGCATCATCGGAGGAGGCAGATCCAGTTCTGAGGTAAAGGTAAAGGTACCCCTCACACATCTGTGCTAGTCATTCCCGACTCTAGGGGATGGTGCTCATCTCCGTTTCAAAGCCAAAGAGCCAGCGCTGTCCAAAGACATCTCCGTGGTCATGTGGCCGGCATGACTAAATGCCAAAGGCGCACGGAACACTGTTACCTTCCCACCAAAGGTGGTCCCTATTTTTCTACTTGCATTTTTTTACATGCTTTCGAACTGCTAGGTTGACAGAAACTGGGACAAGTAATGGGAGCTTACCACATTACACAGCACTAGGGATTCAAACCACTGAACTGCAGACCTTTCAATCGACAAGCTCAGCGTCCAGTTCTGAATGAATAGGGTAAATCTGTCTTCATTCAAAAGCTGCACTTTCTCTTCTGTATTAATTTTTTGGTCCCAAATCAGAATTCAGTGAGAATTCTGTTGCATCAAAATCTCATTTTTGGGTTGGCTTTCTTATTTGTTAGTTAGCCTGATGGCTTCAATTTTTAACTGTACCCATGAACTCTGTTTCCACACTCAAGCACAATTTGTTTTACATACAGCTTGTTGAACAAACCACAAGCAATTGAGTTTATACAATATACTAAGCTATAAATCCTGGCTTAGAAACAATAAGGGCAGAGTTTACATAAACTAAGCTGCGACCAAAGGAAGCCTGTTGCACTCAGCCAATATTTAAATCCAGCCCCAACTTTCCTTTCATTGTTCTACTTCTCCCTTGAAAGTGCATAGGTCGGCCCAGCGGGCAAGGAATGTCTACCGAATGTAGGGATTTAGGATCTGGTGAAGATCAGCCATCCCAAGAGTAATGAAGCATGCCTTAATTAAGACACACAGTGTTGATGTCACAGATGTTCTTTTCAATATATACATTGCTTTGTTGTGATAAGTTAAATGAATAATTCTTCTCACTGAACAGTGGTGGCATGTCAAATTAGCTGAATGCAAGGAAGGGAAGTCAGGAGCTGGGAATGTCAGCGGCATTCAGGACATCAGTTTAAATGATGCACCTGGACTTTAAAATGATTTAACATGCTGAAAACTGTGGTTAAGGTTAATGGAGTAATCACTTGTCTCTCACCTCTGGTGTCTTCTTGTTAATCCAGTTTAGTTATGAAGGTTAACAATTGCTCAGAAATGAGTAATTCAAAGGCATAATTGAGCTGAATGCGGTGATAGTTTTAATCAACCACTAGACCTCTTGTAGGTTTCCCTGCGAAGCTGACTGAATTATAAGCAGGAGGTGAGTGAGTGCCGGGGGGTGGGGAGGATTTAAAACCAAGGTGTCTTCGATTTCTCATCTTTCTTACAAAGGATTGTTATTTTGCAAAAATGCTAGCAAGCCTAGTTGTTGGTTACTCTTCTCACTGAAAACAAAAAGCCAAACAAGGTCAGCCCATTAGTCTAGCAGCTACCTCTTCAGCAGACTTTTTCCCACAGCGACTGAAGTGGTATTTCCGGGGAGTGCACAAAAAGATGGTTCTGCCATTCAGTTCTCTTGCAATTGACCCTCAGTGGCAGGCTGCCTGGCCCTGGAGTCCCTCTTTAGCTGTAGCACTACCAACAAGCTTTAGATCCTCTCTGTATCCATCCAAGCCCCACCTCAGGCTCTCTAAGATATGAGTGCCATCAAGTTGTGCGTGGGATGCGGGTTCAGTGTTTCTCAACCTTGGCTACTTGAAGATGCATGGACTTCAACTCCCAGAATTCCCCATGCTGGCTTGAAGATGCATGGACTTCTGATGCATGGACTACTTGAAGATGCATGGACTTCAACTCCCAGAATTCCCCATGCTGGCTGGGGAATTCTGGGAGTTGAACTTCACCCATCTTCAAGTTGCCAAGGTTGAGAAACACTGCCCTAGATTAATTCTATTTGCTTGGAGGAAGACTCACTTTGTCTAATTTTTGTCAACTGTCCATTTCAATTTCAATTTATATTGATTCAAGTGCAGACCAAAGCAGTTTGCTAGAAGGTTAAATTTGGATCCTGTCATTTTATCGCAGAAAGCCTTCTACGTACATGTTTCCTGAAGAGTTCCACGTGGGGTCCTAAAGCATGAGGATCTGCATCTTTAACAAACCGTACCACGTCATCAACAGTCCAGGTCAAAGGATTTTTGCTTGTGGGTCTCGTGGCATCCTGTCTTTCTGGAGATGGACTGGAGGCTGTAGGAGTGAAGCAACAATTAGTGGGAGACAATAACGCATGACAATTCATTCACCGTTTCAACAGTAGTGTGTCAGCTGCAAGCAGCCATACCAAACAATTTGAAATCTATATAACTAGGTTACATTGATACAATGACTGTGTTTGCATCAGGGGTGAAATCCAGCAGGTTCTGACAGGTTCTGGAGAACCGGTAGCAGAAATTTTGAGCAGTTTGGAGAACCGGCAAATACCACCTCTGGCTGGCCCCAGAGTGGAGAGGGAATGGGGATTTTGCAGTATCCTTCCCCTGGAGTGGGGTGGGAATGGAGATTTTGCAGTATCCTTCCTCTGCCATGCCCACCAAGCTACGCCAACAGAACCAGTAGTAAAAAAATTTGGATTTCACCACTGGTTTGCATGTCATTTTAAGCTGTAATAAAGTTTCTTTGGGTTTGATTTAATATAGCGTGTGAACTCAACCTCTGTAAATTTTAAAGCATGTTTCAAAGCTGACCATTTTGTATGAACACAGTCGGTTATGGTTAACCAATGAGTCATCATTAAACAAAACACGGCCAAGCCTATTGTCTGAACTTAACAAGAAGGTTTTTAATAAATGCATTTTTATAATGTTAATGCCTGTTAATTTTTGAACAACACACAGCAAGGAAACATAATGTCAGTGCTGGCATCCTGCTTCGCCTCACTGCTGCTTCGCTGATGCCAGAGTATCATAAATCCTGGGGCAGGGGGAGAAATCGGCCAACTGGCTACAAGCTCACAACCAGGGGAATGCAATGCGGAATATCACTGAGCCCACCAAATGTCAGAACCATTACCAAAACTATTTGTTTTTAATCCAATTGCACCCTGGGGAATAATCTCAGGGGTGGGGACCTGGGAAAGGGGAAAGCAAGTAGGCAGTTTTCACGCTCAAGCCTCAGCTCTGCCTTTTTCTATCTTGTAACTACTTGGCTTTAGTAAAGTTATTCCTTTCACTACTAATGTATCCAAGGCAGAGGTGAAATGCTTCTGGTTCAGACCAGATCGCCTGATCCGGTAGTGATGGCGGCGGGTGGTTCCGAGAACCGGTAGCAAAAATCCCTGCGCCCCACCTCCCACCATGCCCAGCTGAGCTGCATGATCATCAGAGGCTTTTTTTTTTTACTTTTAAAAGCATTTTTTCTACAACCTCTTCCGACAAAAAAATGCTTTTAAAAGTAAAAAAAAAAAAAGCCCCTGATGATCACGCGGCTCAGCTGGGATCGTCAGAGGCTTTTCAAAGCACTTTTTTTGCAACCTCTTGGCCGAAGAGATGGTTAAAAAAATGCTTTGAAAAGTCTCTGACGATCCCAGCTGAATTACCTGATCAGCAGAGAGGCGTTTTTTAAAAAGCTTCTCTGACGATCCCAGCTGAGTTGCCTGATGGGCAGAGGCTTTTCAAAGCATTAGAAAAAATGCTTTGAAAAGTTAAAAAAAAAAAGTTGGCCACGCCCACCCAGTCACATTACCCCCCCACCAAGCCACACCCACAGAACCGGTAGTAACAAATTTTACATTTCACCCCTGGTCCAAGGCTCTTTTTTTTATAAACAACCAGGTCGGGACAAGTCCGAAACATAAGTTACGTTGCATTCAGGAACAAGCAGTATTGTCATAGGCATTATTACAAGTCGAAATAACATCAAAAACACAGTATGTATAGCATGATATTGTGCAAATAACCTAATTATGTAATCTATATTGTGATATCTGATACAAGTATATATACTGCATGACTTACATGTCATTTGTTTGTTCTTGCACAGACCCCCACCTCCCACCTCCAGATGGCCATGATTCCATAATATTGAGAATGCATATGTCCTAATGCTCCAGAAGAAACCTTGACGAGCCCACATTTTATATCCTTGCCAAATGTCACTGGTTGTTGAATTTCTTCGGTACTAATAATTGTGGGGGATGTGAATGAAATCTAAGTTCCATAGAAAAGGCTTGTGTCTTCTTTTTTCTTTCTCTCCCTCCTCTATAGAAACTTTCCCCAATTTTGCACTCTCCAGAAATGTTCCAACTAGCATTTCTGTCTCCAAGCCCCTGGAGATTTCAGTTCTATCAGCTAATAGAGGCAAACACAAAAGGCACTGGAGAAGTCACAGACCAACATTTCTAGAGAATTCTAAACTGTCCATCCTGTTTTAAAGTTCAACTCAAAATTCCTATCCAGAATAACCATGAATGATTGGCTGGGAATTCTGGGAATTGTAATCCCAACACATCCAAAGATACCAGCCTAGAAAATCCGCTCTTGGCAATGCACTAATGTCGTTCCTCCAGATTATATTATTTTATAGGATTTTTAAATAGCTATAATGACACAAGATCACCAATCCTTATGAGATTTAAGCCGTGGGAAAGAGTCCTGAAATGAGAGCTCTCACAAGGTTTCAGGTAATTTGGGGGAAGAATCCAGAGTCTGAAAACAATGATCAATCTCTGCTTTACAGCCTAAGCAAAGGTGAGGAACCTGTAGCGCTCCAGGAATAATGAAAATGCTATGTGTGGACTTCAACTCCCATGATGGATAGGGAATTCTGGGAGTTGAAGTCCACATTTCTTAAAGTCTCCAAGATTGAGGAACACTGGTTTAGGCATTCAGTGGTTAAGGATGAAGGGTGCTGAGTGTTTTAATTCAGCAATAACTGAAAGGCTGCAACTTGCCTATCTATTAATGTCTATGGCTGATATACCAACCTAAAATGTGTCGTAAAAATGCCCCAATAAAAAACCCAAAGTGGAAACCACAAGCAATAAATCTTAAAGATTCAGAGGTTTATTCATGAGCAATTTGGAACATGAACAGCCATCATAGAAATGCAATTCTACAACAAAACTCACATTATTAAGCCATTGCAATGGGCTCCAATGTCACATAGCAGGTCCTGCAAAGACTGCTATCGGGCAAAGGACACACTTCCCATCTCAAGCCACATTTCTTATACCTTCTTTTTTACTGACATACGCATTCCATAGTTTCACTTTCTTATTCTTTCTTATATTCTTACTGACCGTGTACCAGCGGTGAAATGCTCCCGATTCAGACCGGATCACCCAATCCGGTAGTGATGGAGACGGGTGGTTCAGAGAACCGGTAGCAAAAATCCCTGCCCCCCACCTCCATTGCCCAGCTGAACTGCACAATCATCAGAGGCTTTTTTTTATTTTTAAAAGCATTTTTTCCTACAACCTCTTTGGCCGAAAAAATGCTTTTAAAAGCAAAAAAAAGCCTCTGATGATTGCACGGCTCAGCTGGGATCATCAGAGGCTTTTAAAAGCATTTTTTTCTACAACTTCTTCGGCCGAAGAGGTTATAGAAAAAATGTTTTTAAAAGGAAAAAAAGCCTCTGCCAATCAGGCAAGTCAGCTGGGATCATCAGAGGCTTAAAAAAAAAAAGCTTCTGCTGATCAGGCAAGTCAGCTGGGATCGTCAGAGGCTTTAAAAGCATTTTTTTTACAACCTCTTCAGCCAGAGGTTGAAGAAAAAATGATTTTAAAAGTAAAAAAAAAAAGTTGGCCACACCCACTCAATCATATTACCCCACCACCACCAAGCCACGCCCACAGAACCGGTAGTAATAAATTTTACATTTCACCACTGCCATGTACATCTCAAACCTCTATCCATCGTCTAATTTCAGTTCCCTATTTCTCACAGTTTCAATGTTCTAATTCCAAATATATCTCAAAACCACGTACTTTGCAGAAAATGCAGCACACACATTAGAAATATGCCTGGTATATTTTGCAATTATGTTAGTTTAAAACTTTGATTCAGTGAGGCCTGCAAGCCCACTCCTAGGCCTTACTACCTGCAACTTTCCAATGGATATATTTCTCTTCTCACAAATGGTTGTGGCAGATCATGGCATAATATGTTATGTGAATCTAATCAATTAGGTTGAATTAGTTAACTATGGTTAATTAAACCATGGATTTCCTTGTGTGAACACAGTCTATAATTTCTTCTGATAGGATCTTTCTTAGTGTTTGGTGGAAGTGCAATTCTATGCCTTCAACGTATCTAAAAAAGCAGTAACATTTAAATTAGTTCAGCCATTGATTTTTATACATATTTTGCTTTATTGCCACTTCATATCTTCCTGCAATTAAATTCCAAGGAACTTGCATTCAGTGTAGATCATTTTCACTTTATCACTTCACTGTCATTTTCATCCAGATAATGTTGAAATTCAGATAATATACTGTATGAAATGACAGCTTCATTCAATCTTTTGCTATGGCAACCCAATTGGGACTGAGATCTTTTCATAGTCCATCTAAGGTAATCTAAGTGGACATGTGTTATTTATAGGGCCATCACCATGTTACTTTTTGTGTTCATCTCTGTCTGATAAATGTACAATATGTCTTGCACATTTATATTTCTGTTTTAATATTATCGTTATGACATCGTTGCAGTTAGTTTGTCATTTCTCTCATTTCTTATTTGATTTCCAAGTAAATCTTTAGCATTTGCTTTTCCATTGTTCTCTGTGTGATTCCAGATCAGTACATATAAAAGATAGATGCTAATAGGATGGGAGAAGAAGTAGAAAGGCAGGTCAGCTATAAATGCTTCCATTTCTTGTGACATGAAACAAAAAATATGTTAGCTACCAAGTTGTTGATTTAAAATAGTAAATACCAAATTCTGCATCATGCGTGCAAAACATCTATTTCATAACTCCGTTTTGATCCTATCCTCATATCCTACTTGTTATTATCCTGTTCCATTTTTTGACATTAATGTTTTCTGAACTTTAAGTGTGAAACTCATGGACTTTGTCCAGAACTCATATGCTTCTATCAATAATGAAATCTCACCATTTTGTTTTTATTGATGGGTTCAGATATTTGAATTGTTTTATTATGTCCGTCACCCAGAGTCACTACCTGAGATGAACAACTGTAAAAATATGAAGAATAAATAAAATAACCCTAGCTATTATCATCACAGCAGGGATGGATTCTACTTACCTTTACTACCGGTTTGCAACAGGGCCGCGTGCAAGCGCAGAAGCATTTTGATGATGTCGGGGTCAGTGGGCGGAGCCTCCCGCTGGTTTTACTACTGGTTCTATAGAACCAGTGCGAACCGGGGCAACCCACCACTGCACCACAGATAACTGATCGAAACAGCCATCAAAAAGGCAAAACAAGATTTCAGTAAATCATGGAATCAACATGTCATCTAAACTAGGGAATAATCTCAATTGGCTGCAGTTCACATGGTGAAAAGTAAACCATTTCTATGGTGTTATCTATTATATTTTAGAGGAGAGCATGGAAATCCCCTATCCTTTGAGTATCTCTATCCCTTCCCCCCACCCCATCTGATAAAGTGCATGTGAAACTAGAACCTGGCAGCTGACAAATTCAGAAAGTCCTGACAATGACATCCTTTTCTCTGTTTCTCATTATTGGATAAATCATGGCTGCACTTTTCCTTTCGTCAAAATTTGCTTCATCAATATTTTCCTTCAACAATATAAAGGAAAGGAAACATTATGTGAAGGACAGGCCTACCCTTTGCATCATTTCCGGTTTTATGCCTTTGTAACCAGGAGTTAAGATCAGTGGTGGATTTCTACTGGTTCACCCCGGTTCTGGCGAACCAGTACTGGTGATGGCGGGAGGCTCCACCCACCTGCCCGGACATCATCACGGATGCTGTGCACAGAAGCGCCATGCGTGAGTGAAGCAAGAGCATGCACACGCACGTTCCTGGTTCCGAACTGGTAGCGAAGGTAAGAGTAACTCACTACTGGTTTAGAAGTAATGACTTCCTCTTTTGAGAGCTACTAAACAACACAATGATGAATATGGTGGACATACATTTTAAAGGCATCAAACCCGGGCAGATTAAGGTCATTTGGCATTTAATCAAAGCAATAAAGCATTTTGGGATGAGAGTGCATTTTTGTTTTTATTCTGAGACTGCAGAATTATGCATTTTGGTTGTTGTCTCTGTGCTCTGTTCCTTTCCTGAGCATTTCCCTTTTTGTTTACTCCTCTTTTAAAGTGCCAGATGGCACAAGATTAAATGATACCTGCTTAGTTGTTCTTATATCTGTGGTGTGCTTATGTGTATGCATCTGGGGAAAATTTAATTTTAAATTTATTTTTATCTAGTCTTTATAATGTTCATAAATAACTCAAGGTGGCAAACATACCTAATACTTCTTTCTCTTCCTATTTTTCCCACAATAATATCCCTGTGTGGTTTTTTTTCAGAGAGAGAGCAAGTGACCTAAAGTCACCCAGCTAGCTTTCATGGCAAACACTGGACCAGAACTCACAATCTCCCAGTTTCTGGCTCGGTGCCTTAAACTAGTGAATGGAAGGTTAAAGGCTTAGACAATGGGACATAATGTTAGTTACATAATGTAGGTGAAGAAGTCTCGCCTCGATTTATCCTCAAAATAATCCCACATGATAGCTTGAGGGGATAAGAACTAACTGAAATTCAAACGAAGAAGTATTTCCATAGACCTCTCTGTAATTCGAATTCATCAAGTTGGCTATGTGGCCCCTTTATATGATACTATTTGGAGTATCAATCCTAAATAGCTACTGGAAAGCAATTTTCAGGAAACCTCTAGCTTAACATTTTAGCACAAAACCGGAGATGGAGTAGCCATTACTGCAAAATATCTTCAGGAATTGTAACAGTGTTAACTTCAGGTTAGCCTGCCTGGTCTGTGGTCTGCTACAAGAACTATCTGGATATCAGCATGGATGTACATCATTGATAAGAGTCAAGGAAGGGCAGGATCCCTGTAGATAGCAGCCCACTGAAGACTCCAGATGCAATTTTCACCTTCTCTTTGTAGAGCAGAAACTCATTGTCCTGTTTGAGACTGCAGAACTGTGTTGGGTAATGTTAACAGTTCTGAAAAAAAGAAGACCAATGGCCTGATATTTTATATTGCAGTTTTCTATGTTTCTACTCTACTACTGTTGTACAAAGCAGCATCAGAATGTTTGACAGAGCATTATACAATGTAAGTGAGTAAGAGACAAATTAAAGGTGTGAGAGATATGGAGGAATTGAAACGTCTAGTAGATGAAGTACAGGAGAGCCAAGAGACTCAAATATATTATTAAGAAATGAAAGACCCAGTGTATAGTGTTAAATAAATAGAGATTATAAGAGATTACAATGATCAAGGTTTATGAACATGAGGTCCATTTCTGCAATATACTGATAAAGATAGTCTTACTCCTAAGATTTTCTCTATTTGGCATTTACATGCTTTAAATGTTAAACTCAAAAAAGCCAAAAAAAAAAAAAGAACAAAATAAGCCCAGCTGTTTGCTTATAAACTAACCCAGAAAATAAATTCCATAAAAGGCCTTCCAGGAGAATTTTGGACTCGCATCATAAAGACTTTAAGAAACTAAATTCAACATCATGAACTGAGTTATAATTGATAGTCAACAGAACAAACGCAAAACTGGTTGACACCACTCTTCTTCATGAATATTGTATGCAGTTATTTTTGTTTTGCTTTTTTTTTTCTTGCTGTAGGAGTTCTTCCTGTATATAAATCCTGCATTTATGCATCTGAAATTATTCACACCAGGGATTAAATACATTAATAACAATCTCATCTCTCACATGTCATAGGTATCCTAGGGCACTTGTCATCAGAATTAATCAAGATGATAAAGAATACTCAAATTACAAAGAGAGAGGACTGTTTGCCACCAATAATTACCCATAAAGATCATAATTTAGATAAAATCCAATTTCCTGGCTTTGGCAGGTGGGAAGGAAAAATGTAAATGAACTATGGGGTGCTTAAAAACTTAGAAAGCATTTCAAAAGGAAAAGGAACCTATTTATCCATTCTTAAACAGTGTACACAGAACGTGATAACATCAACCAGCAGATTTGGATTTACATAAACACCCCTATTATTGGGAATCAGAAGCTGCATGAAGTTAGAATTTAGCAACTTGACTCTTAGCATTTCAAGAGCTCCCATATTAATTCTGCTTTCCCCCTCCCCCCCCCGTAAAGGACAGCGCAGTGATTGATCTTAGTGTGCCTTCACTCCATGAAACTCCTCAAAGTTTCCTTTTTTTTGAAGAATGGGAATTGCAGACTTACAATAACCACAAGAAGAAAGAGCCAACATAATCAACTCTGCAGAAAATATAGCAGCTAGTATTGATGAATGGAATGATTATCTCCTCTAGGCCAAATCCTAAAGATCGAAGTGCTGCAAATAATTAAAGCTTTGGTCAACTTCTTCCATTTTACTTTCTCAGTCCATCTCTTGGGCAGTTACTCAATGTAACTCTTTGGCCTAGTGAACAAGATCTGTTTTGTCTTGCTTTCTCAGCTCATGGCTTAGAAGCAGCTGGTTGTCCTGTCTTTATAGGTGTGTGATTGCTCACCTGGGACTCAGTTTCCCTGGAGGTAAGAGAGTTCCATAGCATTCACATTGCAGCAGCTTCTGGATCCCCTTCATTCTACCAGAAAACACTATGCAGCATGAGCACGTCATTTCTGCATATCACCTGCCATTTAAAAGCGCACAGTTCAAAGACAAATTCTCCTGCCTCTTTTGTTGCTCAGTACATGGCAGCCTGAAAATCAGAAGAGATTTGGGCTGCACTGATCAGGCTTCTGAATATGGTGCCCACTGAAATCTTGAGTCCTGTGTGCTCCAAGAAGGGAGTTGGAATAGAATTCCAGTCTCCAGGCAGAATGTATCAGGGTCATGCTGGTGTTTGTTTTTTTTTAATATTAGATTTATAGACCGCCCTTCTCCCCGAAGGGACTCAGGGCGGTGAACAGAGAAAGATAAAAAACATAGATACAAAAATTTAAGAACCAATTTAAAACCAGATTAAATAATTGCCCCAACAATCTAAAACCCATTACAAAATATTAAAACCCCAAATTTAAAATTTAAAAATTATAAAATTAAAATTTTCATACAGAAAGGGAAGAAATTAGGCCAGGCCCGCCTGATGAAGCAAAAAAGTTTTTAATTCACGGCGGAAGGTATGAAGATCCGTGATCTGCCAAATCTCTGGGGGGAGGTCGTTCCAGATAGTGGGTGCCCCCACAGAGAAAGCTCTCCCCCTGGGGGCCGCCAATCGACATTGTTTGGCCGACGGCACCCGGAGGAGCCCCTCTCTGTGGGAGCGTACTGGTCGGTGGGAGGCTATTGGAGGTAGTAGGCGGTCCTGGTATCTTGTGTGCATGTGCCTTCGGATCATTATTTAAATTTGGTGACTGTGCAGTTTTCTTTGGCAACATTTTTCAGAAGTGGTTTGCTCTTGCTTTCTTCTTAGAGCTGAGAGAAAGTGATTGGCCAAAAGTCACCCAGCAGGCTTCAATGATAGCTATGTATAGAAATCACAGTAATCTAGTTTCTAGCCTGAAGCCTTAACCACTACAACAGATTAACTCTCTTTTTAAAAAGATGCTTGTACCTTTAGGAAAGTTAAGGTTTAGTAACTTATGTTTTCTCTTGGGTAGCAAAACTGATTTTATCTGGTCAGAAGTTGCATTAATTTTGGTGATAAGTAAATGTAGTTTAAAATCTTGTTACCATTAGGTTAAATGATAATATTGGGTTCTTATACTGAAGTTATCTCTTGTTTTATCAACCCTTTTCCTCATGGTTTAGGATTTTAGGCATGGTAGGTAGTAGGAGTAGGGAGAGGATAATTCTGATCTGTTTCTTATCTCGTCTGAGGATTAATTATTGATTACTTCCTGATGGAAATATATCTAGCAAGAGCATTGTGTGAACAAGCTGTGGGGCAGGTCACTTATCAATGAGAGAAATTTATTGTAGCAGCAAAATCTGCTCCTCAGCTGGACAATATCTGTTTAACCAATAGAAGAGAATATTTGTAGCTCAGGGTTGAAGTGTGGAGTCCTGGGTGTTCTCTGAGTTTGGTGCATTGATGTTGTTACCTAGTTTGGCAATGAAACGCCTGCAAGAAAACCACCAACCTCAGACAGCACCAAAGACCTCATAATATCTGTTTATATTGTCTGATTCAAGACCCTGGCTACAAAAAAACCAGACATAGGTGGCAGTGGAATAAGAAAATATAGAAAACTCTAATTCTTTGCTGCCATCTACTGGCCATTTGGATTTTTGGTAATCCTACTTTAATAAATTTCCTTCACCTACTCGAAATAGCAGAACGGATTTCATCCTCTCATTAGCCTCAACTGGTATAATAGATCCCATCAATCTCTGAAAGGCTAGAGATTCCCCTCTCTATTGTACAGGTAGACTGGGGGTGGGGGTACTATTATATTCATTCAATAGGATCCAATTTTCTTTCATTTTGAAAAAAAGTTGCTTATTATTTTCAAATGATAGTTGATATCTGAATCTCATGTCTGAACTTTTAAATATTTACAATGTTATTTTCTTCCATAATAAGATGAAGGGGGGGGGGACTTGCAGGGAAGTTAAATAGGTACATCAACAATGTATGTCTTATTATAAGAATAACCTTAAGATACAGAAGGATCTTGACAGACTTGAACATTGGATGCTATCTAACAAAATGAAATTCAATGGTGAAAAAAGGTTCTGCATTTAGGCAAGAAAAACAAAATGCAGAGGAACAGTATATGTGGTACCTTGCTCAATAGTTGTGACTGTGAGAAGGATCTTGGAGTCCTAGTGGACAATTATTTAAATATGAGCCAGCAGTGTGCTGCAGCTGCCCAAAAAAGCCAATACAGTTCTAGGCTGCATAAACAGAGGGATAAAATCAAGATCACGTGAAGTATTAATACCACTTTATAATGCCTTAGTAAGGCCACACTTGGAACACGGCATCCAATTTTGGTCCCCACGATGTAAAAAAGATGTTGAGACTCTAGAAAGAGTGCAGAGAAGAGCAACAAAGATGATTAGGGGACTCAAGGATAGAACATATAAAGAATGGTTGCTGGAACTAGAGATGTCTAGTCTTATGAAAAGAAGGACTAGGGGAGACATGATAGCAGTGTTCCAATATCTCAGGGGCTGCCACAAAGAAGAGGGAGTCAAGCTATTCTCCAAAGCACCTGAGGGTAGAACAAGAAGCAATGGGTGGAAACTAATTAAGGAGAGAAGCAACCTAGAACTAAAGGGAAATTTCCTGACAGTTAGAACAATTAATCACTGGAATAGGTTGCCTCCAGAAGTTGTGAATGCTCCAACACTGGAAGTTTTTAAGAAGAGATTAGATAACCATTTGTCTGAAGTGCTGTATGGTTTCCTGCCTAAGCAGGAGTTTGGATTAGAAGATCTCCAAGATCCCTTCCAACTCTGTTATTCTAAGCTATTCTAAGCTATTATGTTTAACTGACCCCATCAGGCATCTTTAGTAGCTCCCAGGTATGAGATTCCTACTCTACCTTTTCCAACCTCAGAGCAGAGCATAGATAGATAGGGCTACATTCAGTACTGCCCAGCATCTTTATAAAATAACATCTTGATGATATCTGGTTTATAAGAAAGAAATAATATGCAAACTTCAGAAATGTTCCACTATTACATGAAACGCAAAAGGAGCTAAATTAGAGTCCTAAATCATTGTTTTCACCAGAGCAGTCAGAAGAATTGAATGGGAAATCTAAAGTTACTGTCATAATTGTGACTTATACAGTTACTGTGTACTTGGTGTGGGTTTATGTCCCAGCACTAAGCATAACTTCTATGGACTTATGTGCATTAGATTGCATGAATAAGCCCTGCATGTCTGCAGACTTTGCACAGAGTTTCCATCCTTGCACAGTTACTGCACAGAGGTTGGGGGGTCAAGGTTTGTTGCCACAATCCTACTGTTATCTGATTGCAATTACTGCACACACAATTGCTTTCTCAAGAGGAAGCTTGAAATAAAGACTACAGAAATCAGCAAGGTGATAAAATCGTTACAAGAAAGGGGAAAGTGTTATGTTACCATTTCTGTTTCCTTCCAGAATGGTTCCGTTTCTGGTTGGGCTTGATGTTTGATGCCTCAGAGTAGCGGTTGATGGGCCTCCTGAAGCCACTTGAGCAGAACGATGACTGCAGGAAGACGATGACCCACCGCCGTGCCGTCCCTCTCCAGAATTCTGTCTCATAGAGTACAATGATCCCATGCAATTAAATGCTGAATCAGAGGGATCAATGCTGTAATGCTTTGTAGCCAGTGGATCAACCAGATAATCTTCAGGTATAACTGTTTCTGCTTGAAAGAGAAGAATCAGGTTATCGTGGAACACAGTCCCATTTCCTAAAGCAACAAAATTGATTTTGAAACGTGTTGTTTTTAATTCTGTTTTAAAGACTGGGCAGACAGTTTAAATCCACTAGCAAATCAAAGTGTAAGCTACTGCAAATGGAAAGAGTTGTACTGTACACAAATTATTAATAAGGATGTATAATTAAAATAAGTTGGTATTTATTTTTAAGACAGTAGCTACCTAGTTTGGAAATTAATTAATACTGACATCACTGTCAATCTGAGACTCGGAGCTTAAATTGCTTTGGAATGATTATCTGAATATGTGCAGAAAAAGTATTATAAGGCTTAAATAAATATGGACGTTCAAGAGCTTTCTGGGGTGATGGGAGCAGAGGTCCCATCCTGGCTCCATGGCACAAAATAAATCACAGAGCAGATCAGTGATTACTGACTATTAAGTCTCTTCTTTGCTTGCACTTACAACAGGAAGGCGTGAAAGGGGCACTTCATTGGTAAAACCTCTTGCTAAATTTTGAGTCACGAGAATAAGCAAAATGGATTTTGACAGATCTTTAATCTTCCCCAGAGAAAATGCTTTTTTATTGGTACAAGCCCTATGTCTTATTATTTGAAATGGGGCTTTGTTAGCAAATTACAGGAGAGGAAGCTGAGGTGATCCTTGGCAGCAGTTCCCTAATTTAGAGTTTTCAAACTTTTTCAGAATGTAAAACCTGTTTATTAAAAAATTTAAAAATCCCAGGATCCAGGCTCAAGAGGCAAAGCTCTAATGATCGAAAACTGTCTGGGTGGATTGAGGTTTCCTTTGCCTTTAGTCTCATCAAGTTTTTATAGAGTTCTGTGAAACACAGCTTGAAACATCTTGGTGTAAGTTACTATTTTAGAATGCTTTAGGCATGATACTATAATTATGGGAAGCAGAATCAAAGAGTGGGACCGTAGAAATATTGGAGAGGCTTCTTATCTTTCACCTTACACTTGAACACTAATTCCCAGATACCTGCTGCTGCAAAATACTGATACACTGATAAAAAAAAAAGCAGGGGTTATAATATTTCAAATTTTATTTTCCATCAGTGTTCTCTGCATCACTATAGTCTTTTCTTTTATTCATTGGCATTAGCAAGCCATTATGACAAAAATATTAGTCATTAAAATGCTACCAGGGAAGATAGCTCTTGACAGTTTAATTTCAGAAACACGAATGAACTAGACTGTGCATTATGTCCAGAATGTTATCACATTTTCTGCACATGCACATTAAAACAATAAAGAAACAAAGACTGCCTGGGGATTTAGAATTTGCTACAGGAGCAAATGGAGAATCTCTCTTTTCTCGGTAGATGATTTCTCTCTGATAAGAAAGAGACTTCATAATATTATATGCAAATTTGAAAGTCACATGCTGAGGCTAGGGTGAAGGGTTCATCAATTTGGCAACTGACCATATTCCCATGTTTGTGTTAGCCGTCTCGGTAACAGCCTTCTCCCTTCAGATGTGGTGATTCAAATGAATCTCCCTTTGCTCTCAAGATCGGGACTAGTGTGCTAGTTTAGGAGATGGATGTTGTAGTCTTACATATCTGGAGACAGAAAAGCTGCTCTAAATTTTTCTTGGAAGCAAACTATAGGAACTAGCAGGCCTGGCATTCATTTGGGATTATAACATTGTTTTCTCCTTTATCTTTTTTCCCTTCTCCATTACTATATTTTCCATGGTCAAAAAAAGAACACCTAGTTACTAAGGAATATAGCCAATGTAAAAAATATTGTGCTGGATATAAGAAAGGGTCACTTGGTCCAACCTTCTGTTCTCACTAGATGCCTTTGGGGAAATCAGAATAAAGGCTTATGCTATCTCATGAGCTAATATTGAAAGACCATTAATTTCACTGCAACCAGTATTAATCTGGAGATTAAGAAGGAAGGTAGGGGAACAGGTAATTGGAGTCATGGGATGACCCCCCCATTTTTCAATGCCCTATAGTCTTCTTCCCTTGGATATCTTCTGCTTTCCTTATTGCTGCTTTCCTTATTGTTAGGAAATGGGCCAGAGTGGATTAGTCAATCTATTTGCTATTTCTTTCAGATGGAAGATGGACAGACAGACATTATGTATCATGTTATCTAATTTAATGAATGTGGGGTTCACTATTTATATGCAGTAACATTTAAATAGTGTTGAAAGATGTAGCTTTGAATGTGTTTTATCTAAACATTACCTGTGTTCAGAGCCACATGTTGGGTTCCCTCTTCATTTTAACAATGGCTAACCAGGCAAACTATAGAGGTGCCTGCCAGATTCCAGAGGGTTAATAAAGAACACAGGGAGGAAGGGAACCTTGTTATCTGTCTTAGGCTCTATTTTAGCCAGCATCTGCCTGGGACATTAGCTGCTTTTGAATTATTCTAGATTATGCAGCTGCCACTCCTGACTCAACCTGTGCTTCCTGAACCACCTGCAGCTTTCAAAGCCTTACTGCTTATCTATTTCATAAGATGAAAACAATGTTTTCTTGTATTTAGCAGTATCAATAGCACTTAGACTTATATACAGCTTCAAAGTGCTTTACAGTCCTCTCTAAATGCTTAACAGAGTCAGCATATTGCCCCCAACAATCTGGGTCCTCATTTTACCAGCCTTGGAAGGCTGAGTCCACCTTGAGCCAGTCAGAATCGAACTGCTGGCAGTCAGCAGAGTTAGCCTGCAATATTGCATTCTAACCACTGCATCCTCATACCATTCTTCCTGTCACAGCTACTTTTCGGAATGCATGATCAGTAGTCAAGTGTCTCCTGGTTCAAAAAACGTTGTGAACCTTGGGCTTAGAATTAGATGATTCTTTCCTGCAAATCATGCCATGTGGAGCCAAGCCGTGAAGTCTCCCTAAGATTCACCAATTTATATAAACTATTGGGATCACATACTTTTGCTTACAAAACTGAAAATGATATAACCTATGTGTGCATTACAAGATTTTTTTTAAAAAAAACCTCATGTATTAACAAAACTGATCAATCTGGTCTGAAATCTACCGAAGAAGCTTCTCCTCTAAGGTCAGAAGAGCCCAACACATCTGCCATCAACTGAAAGCAGCAGAATACATTAACGTGTCTGGTTTGTATAAGGAACATGTTTACAAAATGATACTTTATGCTGTGGTCACAAGAGAGGAGTGTCACACATGCAAAGCATTCAAAAAAGTAAAGCCGGCCTCTATGCCTGCTGAACTGAAACCCTACCCTTTTGATATGTGTGTTGCATGTGTGTACCGTACAGTCGTGGGATTCAAATAATTTAACAACCAGTTCGCCCTGGGTCAGGTTAGCTGTTGTGGGAGACGTGGCCCATCCCCATCCTCCAGCTCCACCGCACATGTGGGATGAGCCTCCCGCAACAGCCAACCTGACCCTGAGTGAACCCCTTGTTAAATTACCCCCCCCCTGCTATCAAAGTGGATTCTGGGTGCTGTGCTGCAATGGAGAAACGGGCAACAGAGCAGCCGGCACGAGGGGAGGAGGAGGAGGAGGGAGAAGAAAGAGGGAAAGCGGCCTTTTCCTTCCCTTGCGCAGGCAGCTCCATTGCCCGTTTCTCCATTGCAGCGCAGCACCCAGGATCCACTTTGATAGTGGGGGGTGGGTAATTTAACAACCGATTCGCCTGAACCTGTGCGAACCAGCTGAATCACACCACTGGTTCCGTATAAAAAAGATAAGGGTGTTCAATCATGTAGTCACAGACACCATCTTGACTTTTTTTTGACTCTTGCAGTTGCCCTTGTAATAGCCTGTCCCTTGACTGTATTGTTGTCATTCAAGACCTGTCCAGGGGGGGCAGAGGCAGCAGGACCCACACCCCACTTTTGACTGGAGCTCAGCTTTCACAAAGAATGAAAAATCTGTCTCTCAAATCATCCCACTGCATCTCATTCAAATGCTGGAGACAACCTAGCCTTCACAAACTGCTTTAGACAGGCAAATAGCTTTCTATTAAATATTGTTGTGGTTGACTAGATTGCACAGATCTCCCATTCCCCCTTTAAGCCTGACCTTAATATTTTATGTATTGTTTAAAGGATAATGTTCCAGGCAGAAGAATCTATGAGGCAATAAATGAATTGTGCAGGTAATTAAATGACGAACCAAAGCCAGAAATACTGATAACCATAAAAACCATTTATTTTGACTTTACTCCAAAGCTATGTGCAGCAATTATTATATGGGGGAAAGAAGATTGAATGCTACAGGACTAAGTGAAAGGAAGACTAAAACAGCACATTTGTAGCATACAGGGAACTGAACTCAAATTCTGTTTGTTGTGTTTTTCTGCCTTCAGAAGAACACTTCGAAGTCAGGTAAAAGACACAATGGACGATTATGTTGAGCCATTAAAATATGTTTTTAATGAATTCCTCAAAGTATTTAATGCATTTTACAGTTTGGATAAAAGAAAACAATGACATTAAATTTCATAGCCTGCCAGCACATTCTAAGAGAGATTCCATATTTGGCAAACCTGAAGATGACATAGAAGGAAAATAATAAACCCTATCTCTCAAATTATATTTGCCTAGAAGTCTAAATATATGGCAGAAGCAAGGCCTAACATGAATAACACAAATGCTGTTGAAATTAGATTTCTTTTTACTTTAACAAAAACACATTTCACAGAAAGGCCAACAGTTATATTGAATTTCAAGAAAAATCTCTCTCCCCCCCCCTCTCACACACACACACAAAATATGGAAGAGAGCAGAACCTATGACCCAATTTGTTTCCTAAGGTTTTGTTATTTTGAATCACTTCAAAAATAGTCTTACTTCATCCTCCAGCAAAATTCATGTACTCCAATTACCTACATTATTTTAAAAAGAATTTAACACTCTTTTTCTCTTATACACACATCACAAACTTTCCCTTCTATTTCTTTTTCGTAATCTTTATAACTCTTTCTGTTGTTCCCCACAGCCCTTCCTCACTAGTGCTACTTCTTCTCACTGTCACTCTGACTACTCTTCAGTTCATCCTCAACTTTCTCCTACATGTCTTCATGCCATTCCAAACCAGACAGAGGCAAGATTCTGCTACAATACTCTGTTATCAATAAAGCTGACCCCAGAAACCCAAATGGTTTTTGTTTCCTGAGGCCGCTCAGGAAAATCTTGACTTCAGACTTGAAAGTCTCCCAATTAGTTCTCCAACTCAAATTATATCTAGTGTACTTAAGACAGAATTACTTTATAGCTCCTTCTCACATTTCTGCCTTATCTTTAAGGAATCTTTACCTTAATTCCCAGTGTTTTCTCCTTTACCAGGGCTCTCTCCTCTCTGTTCCCAAGGCCCGTTAGATATTTCATCACCATTTGCAATGAAAAATGGATAGCTGAGTAAAAATTTCTATGAACCCCCCACCCACCCACCTTTGGTGTTTTCACTTGAAGAGTGCACTGTCTGTGACAGGAAAGGAGTCCTCAGTTAAATTCTCTTTCCTTTCCTTTCCTGAAACTGACATTAATTCTATAATTGACAAAAAATGCTGGCAAGAAAATCTAAATTAGGAGCAAGTACCTAGCTAACATTGGCTCATCTCAAAAACTAAGCAGGGTCAAATCCAAAATTCCTTTGGTAGGAGACCTCAGGACTGGGGCCAACTTGAAAAATGAACCAAATGCAAACTAATGGCAAAGTACTACCTAGTTATTGCAAAGGGAACTTTATGGAAACACAACTCGAAGAAGATTTTACAGTACCTACTCTTCCCCCTAGCTTTGAGCTAAATGCCTTTTTTAGAAACTTAGAGCTGGAAACCACCATGCATCAGAACAGCCAAAACTCTTCCATATGCTGCTGCAATCAAAATGTTCCCCCCCCAAAAAGCCAAACCCCTATATATATATATATATTTAGAAGTTAAGACTGAGTCAGAGTTCTCCTATATCACATCTGATTTGAGATGCAACTTAAATATGTATGAAAAGAATTTTAGTTGGTGAAGAGCAAAAAGCAGCATTATATATTTTGGTATGATGTAATAGTCAAAAGTCAATTGGGACTAACTTATAGTGGAATCTTTTTTTCTTCCATTCAATCATGCCTGATTCTTGGACTCTGCCTGGATAAGTCCCTACAGCTTTCTTGGCAAGTTAGTTCAGAAATGGTCTGCCATTGCCTCCTTCCAGGGCTGAGAGAAAATGACCGGCCCAAGGTCACCCAGTTGGCTTTGTGGCTAGGGCAGGACTAGAACTCACAGTCCCCCTGTTTCTAGCCCGATACCTTAACCACTACACCAACTGGGTCACCCTTGGAAGATTCATATTTTTATAGCTCTTAAACCTACCTGATTCCATCTGTCCATTTTCATACTCTTCTGGGTTTTCAGAAGTGTTATATTGTGGAAAAGGCTGGTTGCTGAAAAGATTGTCGCATAATAAGTTACGGCAAAGCTTTTTGAGGAATCGCAAAACATAACCAATACTGTTCACAACTGGGAGATTCAAGAGGTGCTGTTTTCCTTCAAAAGAGGCAGAAACTGATGGAGAGAGAGAAAAAACGTAGATTGTTACAGTAGTTACAGTCTTACATGCAAAACAAGCTGATGTCTCCTTGACTGAGTATGGCTCTTCCCCACCATTGGCATAGTGAAATTATGGCCTACATCACCTAATATGATCTCCTGTCAGCACGGCCATTTTTATACTATCAACAGTTGCTAAACTATACATTTTCCATGTTCATTTATGTTATTGAAATGCTACCATTTTAGAGTTGTGGTAGGAGAATTTTTGGGGTTGGAGCTTATACTAGTGGTTCTTCAATTCTGTCAATTTTGATGGAAATAAAAAAGATGCCAGAGATCTTAAAAACAGAAGTTATATTTCACCTTTGCTACATTGAACTGAATCTAATCAAAAGCTTTGAACTGCCACTGCATTCACGTTTATAGGAATTCAGCCTTAGCCATACAAGAAAATAATAATAATTTTACTAGATATAACAACCTGGCATATTTTCAGAATTCAGCTGAAGTAATTTTTGTATGTGTATGTTTAGCTTTTTGTTCTTTCAGCACAGGTGCAAATAGGATCAAAATGCCCAGAGGGGAAACGAAAATGGAAACAGAATATAAATAAATGTTGTGCTGTGGGATAAAGCTTAGAATTGCACAACATGACAAGTCTTGTAGTGGAGTAAAACAGATTTAATGGAGAAGATAATTGTCAATATTTTAAAAAAATATTTCTTAAAGCATATTTCCATCGGTATTTTGAAAAGGATGATATAAATATTGTGATTCATTACTGTATTTCAAAATACAGTAATGATCTGAAGAAGCTTCTTGGATGAGAACCGAAATGTCTTCAAAGAAAAAACCAGAAAATCCAGTTGCCTTTTGAAGAAGCACTTTGGGACAAGTGCATGACCTGAATGACTGAGAATCTCTATAGACATGTATTTCAAAACTTTTATAAATATGATTCATTTTTAAAGCCATGAAATATTGATTAAAACACTTCAAAAAACAGAAGCCAGTATCCTAATATCCCAGTATTGTATAATAAGTACATAATATCTCTTAAAGAGAATATGATCTGAGGGATAGCAGTTTGAGTGCTCGCTGATGGTTTTTTCATCAGAATAATGTATGCGTGTATGTATTTGATTTATATCTCATTTCATTTTCAATCAGAAGCTCCAAACACTGACTGTACCTGATTGACCTTAGCTTATGTCAATAAGCTGAGTAGAGTAAGAGCTGATTAGTGCAGTACTACTAGGATACTATCAAGAAATCCAAGGATTGTAAGATAGATCAGGAAAGAGAACAAACAAGAAAAGTACTTTTTCCTATAGCCACATTCAACACTTTACCTTAAACAATGGCACATTATAAATGTGGAATTACGTAATTATTCATTGTCACAGACACACAGGCATGGGCACAGAAACAAGTTGAAGAAAGAAATCAGGTGGATTGGAAATGCAAAAAATACTGACTCTGTTTATATGTTTACTGCATGACAGCTCAAAGTGGAGATTAATTTCCATTGGTGAACAGTTTTTTGGATGTTGTTCTACTTATTCATTTATTAAATTTATATGCCATCTATCTCTCCTAGAGGTGATTCTAGGCAACTTACAACCAACCCAGACTTTCTCAAATATGGAATGGATGCAGGGGAATATCATTACAGGCAAACAAAGCTCTACCAACTCTACTATTAATCATTTTTATTAATGAACGTTGGAGAGAAAACTATCCAAAGCCTATCCAAACTATCCTGGTTAGCATTCCTGAAAGCAGAAATACATTTACTGCAATACACTGTCTCCAGTTTTACCTGACACCATTTCAGCGCCATAGCCCTGCTTGACAAGTGAGAAGACAGTCTTTTGCTGGTGGGCACAATCAATGCATGCTTGAACTGCCTGCTGTAGCACCATGGAAGGTCGTTCAGGTCCAAAATGATCTGGGAGTTGCTGTACTCTCTTTCGCTCAAGGTATGGGCCCACATTCGCTTGCTTGTTGACATAAAGGCAGACTGCAGGGAGGGAAAAATTCCTTGTCATTATTCAAAAGGATCTCTAAAGACTTCATAAAACATCATTTCCTTTCAGTGTCCCTGACTTGAGTTTGTAAACTGGAGATTCAAGTCTTTGCAGACCCTGCATATCCAGCATCAGGTTGGAAAAGATTTCACTGGATAACTATAGAAATATGGTTGTCCCAAAGGTGCTTTCTCAAGAGGCAAGTGGACTTTCTGGTTTTTCTTTGAAGACATTTCACTTCTCATCCAAGAAGCTTCTCCAGCTCTGAACTAAAGCTTCTTGGATGAGAAGCGAAATGTCTTCAAAGAAAAATCAAAAAGTCCAGTTGCCTTTTGAAAAAGCACCTTTGGGACAACCATGACCTGGATGACTGAGAATCTCAATAGGAATATATTTGTTAATTTGTTTCCAGAAAACAGTCTATACTTCTGAAGGATTTCCAATTAAATCCAGAAATTTAGGTGTATAAACCCTGGTTCTATATAATGAAGAAAATCATGAGTATAAAATGTGAAAGAAAGCAAGAAATAAAAATGGTTAAAATTTGATAAAATGAATTTTTTTTAAAAAAAGTTACAGTTTCTGAGGAAGAAAAGGAATTGTGACTCTTTCTTCATCCATGTTTCTCTAATTATTCCAGAGGTCAGCATAAAGATTTTTACTGAATTTTCCATCGTATCTTATATTCCATACAACTTGGGTTTAAATTTTCAATGCAATTTATTACTATAAAATACAAAATTACCTTAATCCAATCTATTATGTAGTTGCACAGATTAATACAGTAGTTTGTAGTATCAATATTGGTCTTTTCTAGAACAACAGTGCTAACATTTGATATACCAGAACTTTTTTCTTTTAAGAAGGATATTCTACTGTATGCAGGTCTATTTATGACTATGTCTTAACAGACCTGGTCTCAGTCATATTAAAACAAGACACATTATTACTGCTGGCCACAAAAGTATTACAGTTGTCATCATTCAGAACATATATCAACATCCTGTGACAGAAATTAGAGAGGTGACAAAGAAATTATTACATAGCAAAGAAGATAGATGTGCAATGCTGTGGATAATAGACAATTATTATAACCATAATAAAAATGTAGTACTTGAAGTGTTAAACAGCTACTCAGACTGAACAATAAAAAGTCTCAAAGCATTTATTCTGGATAAATAGGGGGATAATGGCAATAATAGCATCACATAGTTCTGTAAGCCACTAAAAGCCTATATAACAAAGCGGAAGATGTAAACAAAGCAGGAGAACCCATTGTAAGCACAAATGAGGGGCACAGATGGCTTTTCTAAGTTCTGATGATGAATCTATTCATGCAAAAGCACCCATATTTTACTTTCAGCCTGTGGCACAGGGTCTCTTAAATCAGTCAGTACACAAGTTGCTTCTGCGCATCTTTTTTTCTATTATGTACAACCAAAGGAGCAAATAATACTGAAAACAAAAATAGAGGAAAACATCAGTTTGGAAAGACAGCTGGCAAATTAATTGATAAGCTGTCTTGGGGCTCTCAGAAGGACAGGGAAGAAAGCTTTCTTAAAAACATTGGATGTAAAACAAGGCTTTCATTTTGGTGGGTTTGATCCCACATACCTGTGAGGGCTTGCGGTGCTGCCGAATTGGGAATTGTAGCCGCATCCTGGGGGATTGAACTGATGTCAGGTTCTGGGGTGCTTCTCGGTGGGGAGATTGCTAAAGGAGTCATTAGAACACGAGATTTCAGCTGGAAGACACAACAGATGTTGGTCATGAAAAAAACATATCAAATCTATTCTGTTATACCACAACTTTGAGCTCTTTCAACTCCCAGAAATCTGTGCTTGGCATTCTTTCCCTGATATAGAATATAGAACATCAGAGTTGGAAGGGAGGCCTCAGAGGCCCTCTAGTTCAACCCTCTGCTCAAACAGGAGACTTTATACCATTTCAAACAAATGGCTGTCTTGGCTCTTCTTAAATGGCTCTTCTTAAAAGCCAGTAGTGATGGAGCACCCCAACGTTTGAAGGCAAGCTGTTCCACTGGTTTATTACTCTGTAGGAAATTTCTCTTTAGTTCTAGGTTACTTCTCTCCTTGGTTAGTTTCCATCCATTGCTTCTTGTTTTACCTTCAGGTGCTTTGGAAAATAAGTTGATCTTCTGTTCTTTGTGGCAGACCCTCAAATATTGGAAGACTGCTTTAATGGCACCTTTAGTCCTTCTTTTTACTAGACTAGGCATACCCAATTCTTGCAATCATTCTTCATATGTTTTAATTCCATCCCCCTAATCATCTTTGTTGCTCTTTTCTGCACTTTTTCTAGAGTCTCAACTTGTTTTTCATATTGTGGTGACCAAAACTGGATACAGTATTCCAAGTGTGGTTTTACCAAGTCCTTATAAAGCAGTACTAACACTTCACGTGATCTTAATTCTACCCATCTGTTAATGCAGCCTAGGATTACATTGGCTTTTTTGACTGTTGTAGCACATTGCTGACTCATATGTAAATGATTGTCTACTAGGATTCCAAGATCCCTCTCACAGTTACGGCTATTGAGCCAAGTTTCACCTAATCTGTACTTGTACATTTGGGTTTTCTTGCTTAAGTGTAAAACCCTGCTTTTCTCTACATCATGGGTGTCAAACTTGATCATGTCACATGGTGTACTGTGACATATCGCAATGTTTTTTGCCTTTGCGGAACTGGGCTGGGTGTGGCCTGCGTGTGATGCAGCCGGCCCGCGGGCCTCCAGTTTGACAGGCCTACCCTATATTGAATTTCATTTTGTTAGATAAGCCCCAATGTTCAAGTTGGCTGAGAGTTGATTAATTTCTCTAATTAATAATTAGAGAAATATGAGGAAGATGAAGAAGACGACAAAAACAAATTGCATTTTAAATTGCCATGCACATTATGCACAATGTGCACAATTAAGATGTAATTTGTCCCAGAATTTATTTCTTCCAGAATTTAGAAAAGGGACAGTGAGGAGTCATCAAGTTTTCTATAGTCTCATTCCCAATGTGCATTTTAGTTGGAAAGTATCATTAACTTGCAATTACTCTTATCAATATAATTCTTTTCATATATACTGGGATACAATTTAGCTGCTAGTAAGGGACCTATTAAAAGTCAGTTATGTATAATCTACATTTTCAAAGACACATTCCCCCCTTTTATAAATGTCAGTCTGGCACAGTGTATGAGGACCTCCAGGAATTACTCAAAACAGAGATAATGTGTCTAGTTAAAAACTATATGCTCATCATAATCCCCACATCCTTCTAGATGAAATTTCTGTAAATATATTTCCACCATACTGCCACAAGTGTCAATAAGTAATAGTGATAAAGCTGATATGATTAAATCCATCTGGTTTTTTTTTCTATAAATGCTACAAGACATATGTCTTTGTAAACAACGGGCACATTTAGCAATTTACTGAGACAGAATTGGGAAGTAAATATGTAATTTATAGATGTGCATCCAAAGCCAAGATCGTATCATAAGTTAAAGCAGGATAATGCAAAACAGGTTTTCATATATCCGAGATGTAGAAAATAAGTTTGAACCCACTACAGTTTGACAAAGACGGTCTCTGTCTGCAAATTGGAATGACCTGCTACAGGTTTTTCTTTCCTTGCTCTTAACTTCTGTTGCCATTACCCCTTGTTACAAGAGTATGAATGAGTTCCAGATGAGTACAAATGCCATGTCCAACTACAGTTCTAGTTCATTTGCAGTTGAGTCCAATTTGGCTCTACCATTCAGATTCTGTAGGCTGTAATCATCTAGATCTGGGGGTGGAGAACTATGACCCTTTTATGACCTATGGACTTCAACTCCCAAACTTCTTGAGGCAGCATGGTTGGCTCAGGAATTCTGGGACTTGAAGTCCATAAATCATAAAGGGGCATAGTATTTCCCCATCTCTGGTCTAGACTTTACTAAAGAAATTGGCCCCCGGTTAACTTTTACAGATATACAGCAATATTGCAACTAAAGGAAACTTCCACCAAGCATGCTTTTCATTCTATTTCCACCCCGTAATCCCTCACAAAATCCAAAATTTGCAGCAGATTTTTTTTATCAGTATCAATTTTACTCAGCTAGAAATGCTGAGAACCACCAGAGAATACCACGTCTTACTCCCTGAACTGCCGAATCTTCTGAAAGAATAAAAATGTATTCACTCACATGCCATGCAAAAAGAAAAAAAGAAAGACACAACTAGTTTCCTCTCCTCCCATCCAGGTCTTCAGTGTGTGTGAATGCATGCACCTTTGTCTCAGTGTTGACTCTTGGTGCCATTGTTTTGGACTAGCCCCTGCAGATTTTTTGGAAATGGTTTGCCATTGCCTCTTTTCTAGGGCTGAGAGTGTGTGACTGACCCAAGGTCACCTTGCTGGCTTTGTGCCTATGATTTTTTTTCAGAATATATACGGATAAAAAGAATACCTTTCTACATCTCTATTGAAGCTGTTGCAAAGGTGCTTTTTCAAGAGGCAACTGGACTTTCTGGTTTTTCTTTCAAGATGTTTCACTTCTCATCCAAGAAGCTTCTTGAATAAGAAGTGAAATGTCTTCAAAGAAAAACCAGAAAGTCCAGTTGCCTCTTGAAAAAGCACCTTTGGACAACCATGACCTGGATGACTTGAGAATCTCCATAGATTTCTATAGAAGCTATTTTTATGACAAATTACAATGAATGGTAGGCTAGACAAGTGTTATGTAAGATCCACCTAGAGCAGTAAAATAATTTAACAACCGGTTCTCTGCCCTAATGATTTCTTCCAATAACCAGTTCACCAAACTGCTCAGAAAGTTAACAACCAGTTCTCCTGAAGTGGTGCGAACTGACTGAATCCCATCACAGACCTAGAGTCAAGTAACTCTCCAGAAATTGTGACTTTATATTGCTCCATGAAAGAAATTTATTTATTTATTTTATTTATTTATTATTGCAATTTATATGCCGCCTTTCTCCCTGGGGACTCAAGGCGGCTTACAAAATGGCAACTTCAATACAAATCACAATGAAAAAAAATTAAAATCAGCAGCCCAATTAAGACAGTTTAAAATTATCACAGTGTACCCCCAAACAGATCAGTTTAGTTGACGGAAGAGCCACGTCTTCAGCTCGCAATGGAAGGAAAGAAGGTCGGGGGCTGTCCTGAGCTCAGTGGGCAATCCATTCCAGAGGGTCGGGGCTCCCACAGAGAACGCCCTTCTCCTGGAGGCCGTCAGCCGACATTGTTTGGCCGACGGCACCCTGAGGAGGCTGACTCTGTGAGAGCGCACAGGATGATGGGAGAGTGGCTAGAGATGGTCCTGCAAGTACCCCAGGCCTAAGCCATGGAGGATAAAAAGCCTGAAAGAAAGTCCAATCCAGAACCTTTGTAATGGCACTTGTAATGGATTTTTCTTAAGCTTTATATTTGTTTTTTTCAAAAAAAAATATAAATTTAAAAATATTTTCATAATAATGCTATAAACCCACAAAGCCAATCCAGAGAAGTAAAGGAGGGGGGGGTGGGGAGGAACCTTGTCTGATTTAAATAGACTTTCAGAGAGACAATCAAAAGCAATGGAGAAGAAAATTGCATGTTAGAAGTCCTAATTTAGATCTGATGTAGAGTTTATAGAACACAGTAAATCAATAAATGAAATGATCTCTTTTGTCTGCCGAAATGAAAATCACCAGATACAAACAATCTGTCTTTACATGCTTCTGCCTAACCTCATATAGGGTTTTTTTTAAAACTTATGCAACTTTAACCCTATTTTTATCTGTCCCTTGAGTCAACATACTCTCTCTTGCACTTGCCCGTTCTCACGTAAGCGCATACACATAAAGAGACATAAAAATGCTTTCTCTAGCAAAATAAAGGTCCACTTAAAGTAGTATTTTATGGCAAGTCTAATCTCTCCCAAAATCTAAAATTTGTCACCTAGTGAATGGACCATACCTAGTGAATGGTCTATCAAGGCAAAATAGATTTCCCTGATCTGGCACTGTCCAAATGAGCTATATAGCTTTGTACTTAAAGCTATAAGCCTGGTGATCAAGAAAGTGGCAAGACAACAGTTCAATAAACTGTGGTGACACAGTGGTTAGAATGCAGTATTGCAGGCTAACTCATTGCTCACTGCTAGCAGTTCAATTCTGGTTGGCTCTAGGTTGACTCAGCCTTCCATCTTTCTGAAGTTGGTAAAATAAGAACCCAGATTGTTGGGGGCAATATGCTGACTCTATAAACTGCTTAGAGAGGGCTGTAAAAGCATTATGAAGCAGTATATAAATCTAAGTTCTATTGCTAATATTTCTGGGCAGCCCCATTTTAAAGCACCATCTTGCTACGTGGAATGCTGAGCTAGTCTTCGGGCCTTCCCCAGGGCATGTCTGTCCCTGTATTATGAAGAGTTACAAACAAATGTGCAGGCTCCTGGATATGGTAAGTCTGAACTCAAGATCTGCTAGAGCAGTGATGGCTAACCTTTTTGCCATCACGTGGCAGGATGGGGGGCGGGGGAGGTTCGCATATGCACATGCCCACACCCATAATTTTATGCACCACTTCCTGTTCAACCGGAAAACAGGCTGTTTCTGGCCTCCGGAGGGCCTCCAAGGGGTGGGGAAGGCTGTTTTTGCCCTCCCCAGGTACATAGAGAGGATCTGGAGCCAGGTAAGAAAGAAAAACTGGCCTTCCCCACCCCATCCCAGGCCCTCCGGAGGCAGGAAACAGCCGGTTTCCTGCTTCTGGTAGGCCCAGATGGCCCGAAAATCGGAGCTGAGCTTGCATACCCACTGATATGGCTATATGTGCCATCTGTGGCATGCATGCCATAGGTTCGCCATCACGGTGCTAGAGCATATGCATGCACCATTTCTATAAACAAAATGCAGAGCTTGTTGCATCTCCTGGATTAGGGGTTAAACTCAATAGTACTGTCTTTCCAGTGAGGTCTTATATTGGGCCCCTCTTTAATACAGATCATGAACTGGGATTCAACATCAAGACAAAACCTAACCTGAACAGACTAAACTGCCAGGTACCTCAGTGACTGCATCTTTGAATCTGGACATCCTAACCATCTCTATCCAATTAGGTACCATAGTTGCGGTCTCATGTTAGCTCTTTTCAACTTAGCTTTCCTTGGTGTTTAGCAATGAGTTTAATCCTATTTTTGAGTTCCTATTAGCCTTTCAAGGTGGACATCATCAGGAAACATAGATACTAGAACTCTGCTGATATGGTCATAATATTGCAACATATGATTATAATATTAATGGGAGTTGTCCTTTCCTCCCTTTTATATCAAAGAGAGTGAAGGCAGGGTAGTCTTGAGTTGCTTTCTCGTTCTGTTTTCCTGGGCTAGGTTTATGATTTCATAACAGCTGCCACATATTTTCTTTTACTGCTTCTTATATTTGCCCTTTCCACAAAACAGAGGCAAATCCATGCTTGGAAATAGCTCAAGGAATGGATTAAAACCTTCCATTTATATACCACAACTGCTAAAATCAAACTTTGGGGTGGGCTCCCATAGTCCATCAGCAGAATGAACAGGAAAGTCCCCAGATACAACAAGGAGTCTTGCCAAAATTTAAAGTTAGCAAACTAACCCATATTGCCATCTACAGTATATGTGTATTAAGGAAGCATCATACCACAAGTCCAGATCAATCTAAGCCCATCACTGTTTATCTTGTACCCCACTGAAACAGAAATGTTTATCCATAAAAATAAAAATAAAAAATCCAACTATCTGAAAAATATTTCCTTGCTAGAACAATATATTCCTGGAATTATTATTATTAGTGTATGGTGCTGTTACAGTAGCTACAGGAGACTACAGTGCAATTACAGAGTAGTGGTTTGGCTGCCAAAGTATTACCTTTGTTGTAGAAAATGCTCACATGCATCCCATAGTGTGCCACGAGCTGGTTTCACATCAGAAAGAAAGATAACTGGCTCTTCCTGCACATCATCCAAGGCAGGGGTACGTTCTACTTACCGGTTTACTACCGGTTCGCAATGGGATCACGTGCATGCGCAGATCACTGGTGATGACATCCGGGGCAGTGGGCAGGGCCTCCCACCGGTTTTACTACCGGTTTTTGCAAACTGGTCCAAACCGGAGGCAACCCACCACTAATCCAAGCCTCCTCCCTCTCCAGAGCTGCCTCACAAACAGACGCTGTAACCGGGAAGGTTCAGAGATCAGGAATCTGACTGCCTGCACTGAGCATCAGCTTGTTCAGAAGCTCACCTCAAACACATAGTGCCAGAACTCAAACCACTAAAGCAGAAACCATCTCCCATGTCATTAAGCCATTGAGCCACCACATCTCTTATATTCTTGGAAATGAATAAATCATTCATTTAGCTTTGGCCCTGAATGAAGACATTTGGAAAATGATGCTAAGTACTGCCCACACACAGACATGCACAAACATGTCGGTGAAATACTGCCACACAGTGACATTTGTCAGGACTATTCTTCAGCCTCAGTGGTACCACCTGATAATTTTAAAGCTTGGACTGGTCTTACAACAGTTCGCTTTGGATAACTATTACTTCGGTTGGGAATCACACAGCTTACTTGACAATAAATGTAGCAGCAAATGCGAGAGTATCTTGTTTCCTCTGGAAAACAAGTGACTGTACATATTTCTATTGGATGTTTGCTGGTGTTGGAAAGTGGGCAGAGGGAGAGGGAGCGGGAATGGAAGGAACAGATACTGTATTAACGTTTTTATTTTTTATTTAAATTATGAATAGACTGCTACATACTTTCCCCCAAGGATATAGAAATCCCTCTCTTAGGTTATTACAGACCCATTTAGCCTTCCCTTCAACTAGATTGTCATTCCTCCATCATTGCCACTAGAAATCATTATGTTGGAGTGAAATAGACTACTTTATTAAACATGGCTTCTCCACAAAAATAGCATTAGGTATGCATAAGCAGCATGGAGATGGTAGTGGCGAACAGACGGCTTCATAAATATGTAGATAAGGGGCAAAGTGTAATAAATCTGGATCTCCAGAGTGGTACTTGTGAAAAGCTATTTTAGCAGAACTTTGAGAGCAAAGCTCAACATACAACCCTGTCAGCTGAGCTGAAATCTTTCCCCAAATTGAGATTAGATGAACTTGCAGTTTTAATGTGGATGGGATGTGACTCTTGATATATTTAATTTACAAATAGAACCACAGCACAAAAGGTTACACACAATCACACACTTGCTCCAGTCAAGTGAGAGTGCAAGGTGGCAAGCCAAAAAAACAACATGCAGCAGAACCACCAAAATGAGTGCTTTCAGGGAGACAATGTTTGGAAACTAAAGGAAACCATGAAGGCAATGGCAAACATTCGTAGTGATTATTTACTGAGCTAAAAAGTGGGAAAATGTTTATTCTTTCAGCTAAAAAAATCTTCTGCCCAAAACTGGTGTCAAAATGAGTAAGCATTGATGCCTCGTATAATGGAAGTAAAACCACCTGCTGTAAATAACATGGATACCTGTACAGTTATGCGTTACAATGCAGCACAGAAATGCAGGTCCAGAATCCAACTGTAACTGTAAACTTGTTTGCTTCACATTGTCATTTGGTTAATTTGCAAAATGTTTTTTAGAATAGAATAGAATAGAATTCTTTATTGGCCAAGTGTGATTGGTGCATATGCTCTCGGTGCATACGCTCTCGGAGTACATAAAAGTAAAGATACATTCATCAAGAATCATAAGGTACAACACTTAGTGATAGTCATAGGGAAATAGCCAATATAAATCTTAAGGATACCAGCAACAAGGTTACAGTCATACAGTCGTAAGTGGGAGGAGTGGGTGATAGGAATGATGAGAAGATTAATAGTAATGCAGACTTAGTAACTAGTTTGACAGTGTTGAGGGAATTATTTGTTTAGCAGAGTGATGGCGTTCAGGAAAAAATTTTTCTTGTGTCTAGTTGTTCTAGTGTGCAGTGCTCTATAGCATCGTTTTGAGGGTAGTAGCTGAAACAGTTTATATCCAGGATGTGAGGGGTCTGTAAATATTTTCACAGCCCTCTTTTTGACTCATGCAGTATACAGGTCCTCAGTGAAAGGCAGGTTGGTAGTAATTGTTTTTTCTGCAGTTCTAATTATCCTCTGAAGTCTGTGTCTGTCTTGCTGGGTTGCAGAATCAAACCAGACATTTATAGAGGTTCAGATGACAGACTCAATAATACAATTTTTGTATTCTGAGGAGCCTGAGAATTTCTCTAGTCTGCTGAACATTAGCAACTAGAACAGTCCTTTCCTATCTGAAAGGCAGAAGATAATAAAATCAGGAATAAAATAAAGAATGACCTATCAAACCAGAACTGGTTTTAGAAATAAAACATCCTCAAAGCGGTAATCAAATCTGTAGATAAAATTGACACTCCTGTTATCCTAGGTGAAATCAGATTGTAGGAACAAGCTGAAATAATTAGGGAACAGTCCCCTTTGCATATGTTTCTGCTGATGTCTTTAATCTTCTTGTAAACTGCCAAGAATGGATGACCAGGGAAGAAATAAATAAATAAAATGTGTGCAATTCCAAATTGGTTGCCCTGCATATTTTAATGGTTACAGCTAAAACTACATTAGTGTTAAGGAATATTCACGGGGGACCTTTTATTTTGTTACCAATTCAACTCTAAGAGTTTCAATAGTCTACAATTCTTTCCAAGGTAGATAGATAGATAGATAGATAGATAGATAGATAGATAGATAGATAG
>WNWU01000030.1:3970859-3989389 GCA_012654045.1 Ptyas mucosa | reverse complement strand
AACAACAACAACAACAACAACAACAACAACAACAACAGAAAATATCATGCCTTATATCCAGGTTTTCTCCCTCGCTTCTTTGGGATTTTCACAACCGGCAGAGAACCAGGTGATGAAGAGTAAAGATTATGAACTGCCATTTTCATAGGGCTGGAATGGAGCGGAGGTCTTCCTCTTTTTCGGCCTGGAATTCTAGAAGACTGCATGTCAACAGAATCCAGTCTTGGAGGCAGGAACGGCAAATGATTCATAAGTAAAGGAGCTGCAATTTTTAAAAAAACAACAACATTGAAGAGTGAGGATATATTTAGCATGCATAATGCAACCATCATTATTCCCCAGCATGATAAGTTACATTTTTTGAATAAGGAGTAAGAAATACTGTAGTAAGCAAAAGAAAAAGACACATAGTTTTTAAAAAAAAGGAAAGGAAAGGAAATAGCTAAATTCGGTTCACACAGATGCCATTACTATACCTCTCCGTACCTTTTGATCTTTGCAAACTATCTTTCTTTCATCATGTCCATACACTGTCTGAAATACTAATTTTGTCCTTTAAACTTTTTTGTGTTTTGTTTTGTTTGTTTTGTTTTGTTTCTCACTTTCATTCTCTCTCACCATGCTGTTTTTGGTCTCCCCTTTTCTCAACCCATTCACTGTCTATTCACACATACATTTTGCTTCATGATTACTTTTCCTGAACTCAATTCATTCAGAATGTTGCACAATTTCAACTCTTGTTCTTCCATTACAATTTAATGGAATTTAAAGAACTTTTGTTCTTCCATTAAAGTATGGGTGCCCCAACACTGGAGCCTTTTAAGAAGAGACTGGACAGAAGGTTGGACTAAATGGCCTCCGAGGTCCCTTCCAAATCTGTTACTGTTACTGTTACATTGCCATTCATTGGAACTATAACATGCAACTATCACTAATATATTAATTCCCACTTTCACATGCACTTACAACAATCTCAGTGACACATTCATACTTTCTGGCATACAATTTTGCCCTTTCATTTCTAATTATATTTAAACCTTCACACCCCCGCATCACTTCATCAACTCCACTCCTCAAAATCAAACCTTCATTCAGATACATTATTTCCTCCTCCTTTCTTTTAAATATGCCAGTTTGAAGCTGCTATAAAGGCAAATTTTCAGTAAGAAAAACATTGCCATTTATTAGCTTAAAAAACCATTTTAGGGCCAATCTGGTAAGGTAAGGACTGTTAATTTTGAAATTCTGTTTCAGGGATTTTTTTTTTAATATAGTTAGTGTAACAGAATTAAAGGACAAGAAATCTGATATGCAGAAAATAATACATGAAAGGAGTATTCCATTTATGTTCCCAAATTTCATGAATGTGAGTAGTGGTACATAAATTAACCTGTTGTAATAGGTAGCTTTAATGGCTTAATGGATTTTTGATATCATTCGCAAAAGGTCGATGGTGGAATTATAAATGAGCTATAATAACCTTCTGCTCAAGCTTTCATTAATCTTTCAACTGTTAAAGCGCTAATTCATAAATTTAAAGGGTCAAATCCAAGGAATGATTGCTGAAGTTTGCTAAACCCCCTCTCTCCCCAATACCTACTGATATATACACTCATCTGAAAATAGTTTTGGGAAGGAACCCTTAGTAGCCCAATGTGCTGATGGATTTCTTTGGGATTTGCAGCTGTTGACAAAAACGAAGGGATGCAGAATTTAAAATGGCAGCCGGAGAAAATCCTCTCAAAATTGTTGTCCTCTAACAGAGGTCTTCATTTAGATGCAAATATCACCAGATCAGACACAGTGGATGTTCTCCACTCCACTTGTGACAAGATCAGAAAACCTCCACTAGATGCATATCAGTGTGTTTCCCAGTAACCCATTACTAAATGAAGACATTTAAAGAAGCCTAATAATATCTTTTAAAGGGACTTTTATTTCATTTCTATAGAAAAGCCTGAGTAAGTGATTATGCTGTTGAAGAGGCAGTGAAATTAATGCTTTACTTAAATATGGTTTTCTACAACGTCCAGCAATTGTTCCTTTGGGGAAAGAAGTTATTACATGCATTAACTCAATTTCAAGATTCAGTGTTTTCAGATGTGCATATTCTTTGGAAGTTTATTCCTATCGCATGGGAGTTGACCTGGTGAAAGAATGGGGATTTTCCATACCTTACCTGCAGCTGACAGACCTATTGTTCAGCACTGCAAAGGCAAATATGTAGCTCCAACTATTCAGTGGTCTGCAGAATTGATGTTAGCAGCAAATTACAAATCAATATCTTATCAATATAGATTAGCTAGGGATGATTGTAATGAATTATGACTTCTATTCGTTGAACAGTTTACTGTACATCATGCATGTAATGTGTATGTAATGTAAATCTATGATTATATGTTCTCTATAAATTGTTTCTTTTTACAGCTTTATTATTATATTACAATTTTGTGCATTCTTTTTCTTTGCTTTTTGGTCTTAGTTAATAAGGACTGGGAGGAAATACAGGTCTATGTGTTGCAGCCATTTTAAAATCCCATAATATTGAACAAAGAAAAATACATTTTATTTCAAGGTTATATTCATGTGCAAGAGAAATGTGACTAGTATTCTCTAACAGATGTTTTGTTGCTGGAAGGTATGCCGCTCTCCTTTTTAAATTTTTTTTCAGAAAATTAATTTTAAAGAAGTAATTACAATCACCACATTGTCTTGTGAAATCTCCCATGATCTAATGTAGGGAGAAGTCTATTATATTTGTTTTTATTTCATCCTTAATAGCTTCCCCCTCCCCTTTACGCTATGAATTTTTCAACTGGGGGACAATCGGCATGGTGAAACCAGTGATTTCCTCCTTATTTTAGCCTGACCCATTCGACTGTTTTAGTACATGACAGATGTGCAGCCACAGTGTTTCTGGCTTCCTCCTGGTGCAAGCCAGATTTCATGTTTTCCTAAAGATGTTGAGTTTGTGTGTTGTTGCTGTTTTTAAACATAGTCATGTCAGGATATTTGACTGGCTGGTTTCTACCATATATTACTTCAGATCTTCAGATGAGAAAATACACAGTACAGGCATAGATCGTTAAAATATAATGCTGGTAATTTATTGACGGGATGATGCACTGTGTCTCCATGAGTTTTTCCTCATTGTTGCAATTCAGCCCCCTTCCATTTAACTTAAGTGGGATGCACACAAAGCAAATGACCAGAACTGAAGTCCTAAGAAAATGCTAAATAGTCCCATATTGTGCTTGCATGGTTGACTGGTAATTTCCACGCACATTGACACTACACTGAGAGCGTTGCCTCTTACTATTCCAACATGAGCACGGCTCCCTGTGAGTGTAGAATAGTGAAGTGTAACACATGTAGACAAGGCAGCTATAAATAATTCACTGAGCAAAAAGCTCTCTCTACTGGGATTAGCTATTTTCATTTGGGTATTTATTTTGGGAGAATAAAATTAACATGAGATAAAATAAAACAAGCAGCAGCATTCAGCTAGAGCAGCCAGGCAGATATGAAGATTGTTGTGTATATATTGCAAAATCAAAGTTGAGTTACAACCTGTTGGCAAGAGAATGGATTTCCAACTGGCTTCTGCACAGATTCTCTACTAACCAAGTGATAGGCAACTTTTGGGGACAATACACATTTGGAACTTTAAATGCATGCTGTGGATGCATTCAAAAATGGCTCCCATTTATAAAATGGCTGCCATGGTAGGAGTGGAGGATTTACCAAAGGACCATTTACCAAAATTAAACTAGTCACTGGGATGCTTTCTATCATCCCATTGGGATCTTTCAAACTCCTGGGCAGTCTTGGATTATTTCTTACTTGGCTAACAAGTATTTTCTGCTCTTCTTTGCATGGGTCCCCAATTATCTGTTCTGTAATTGTACTGAGGCTGAACCGACCCCCAGGCTTCACAATTAAAGGGTTTTTTTTAAAAAAAAAAGCTGAAACTCAGGGAAATCATTCCAACACCTCCCTAGATCTATTAGGATTTCCTGATAGATTACTTCTGAACACCTCTGCTCTGGTCCTCAAGATGGAAGGGAATCAGAGCAAATGGGTTCTTGGTGACATTTTGCAGCACTTTTTTAAAAAGTCATATTCACCAACGACACTTTGTTGTTCTTCAGGAGATGTTTCTTAGAAGTATGACACTCAGGTGACAGAAAGAAGAGATGCAACTGAATATGCTTCTCACTAAGGTTTGGTTAATGAGCCAGAAGAGCTGGGAAGCATCTTTGGAGGAAGAGGCCCGGAGGAGTAGAAGTGACCAATTTCCACTGCTGCAGATTTACCTTTGTTCTTTTGGTCTGACATTTTTATTGAAGACTAGCAGCCTATGGCAATGAATTGATGATATAAGAGTCTACAGGCAAGAAAGGTGCAGACAGAATCATTTTTTTAAAGTAAATATATTAAAAATATAGCTGACAAGGTGACATAGATCTCTCTGCTTGCCATGCATGGTGGAGGGGGGGAGCATAAAAATAGAAAATATTTAAAGAAGAAACCATTCCAGCATCTTTGTGTTGTATACCATGAATACCAACATTACTAAGAAATAGAGGAAGAAGAGGGTATGACGTTTTTTTCTTCTTCAATTGCAAGAATATTTCATCAAAAACTTTTCATTACTATTTTAATAATTGCTATTTAAAATTATTGTTATTTTATTTACACTTAAGCAGTGAAAGGGCCACAATTGTGCAGCCTGGCTCTGAGGCGATATCTTGCATTTGATGGAGAGACAATAAAGTGCTCATAGATGGCGATGGAAAAAAGCAGTGGTTTTCCTGAGACTTCATACTGTTTCCCACTATTGGAGAAACTAAAATGAAAAAACAACAACATCATGCTGCTAATAAGGGTCACATATAGCTTAGACAGTGTTCTAACTGGTTTTTTTTATTTGAGTTGTGAATTAATTTGTCTTAAGGATTTATCCCCTTCTTTTTGCTACCTCGCATGCCTTTTTCAGGTAAAAAGAGAATCTAAATCTAATCAATGGGCCAGTCAATCAATAGAGTCAGTATTTCAGTCCACAAACTAAACAGTTTCCTTTATTGGCTCTCTGTAATTGTAAAGCTAATTTAATTATTTTAAAAGCAAATCTTAATTTTCTATCTAAACATTACAATAGTGATCGTGTTTACCTAGCACCAAGTAATTTCTGCACAATAGTTTTGTGTATCTTCAAGAGCCTTTTTCATTCTGAAGGTTAAGTATTTATCTTTATACCTTTATTCAAAGCTCTGGAATGTACGCTTATGAAGGTTGTAAGTGGATTAAAAGTTATCTGAACAAATTGCTCATTACAAAATTATTGGTTCATTTTTTTAAAAAATAAAGTGATAAATGCTCAATGAATATTCAATCATTATTTTGGCGGACAAGAAAACAGATGCAAATTCAGATACACACACACACCTGGATGTATAACATTATAAATTAAATACACTAAATGTAGGTTCAGAAGATTTTCTGATATTTTAAGGTTTTTAAAAATGTATAGCACAATACTAGTTCCAAGATATCATTTCCTATCCTAGCATTCTGCTATTCAAAAATACATATACATGTACACATATACACACATAATCACAAAGACAGGTAGGAGAAGTGTAAGGACAGTTCAAAGAGATTTCACATCAGAGTAAACAGTCTACATTTATGCCTCACTCTATTATCTTGCAATATGTTTTCAGCCCGCATTACAATGTTTTTGTTCTAAATGTATTGTCTTGTAAAGCCAGGCTGCACTTGCACTGCTGGAATTTTAAGCATTTTCTAAACACATTTATGACAGTTACAAGAAGCTACAAGGAGCTTGGATTATAGCTGATTTGGTATTCTGGCTGTAGGTTATTTATACTTCTCTTCTTTTACATTATGTCTCTATCATTTTACTCTTCAGCTTCTATGGCCTTCTATTACATAACAAAGAGCAACTGCTGTGCTTTGTGGATGATCCCAAAGGTGCTTTTTCAAAAGGCAACTGGATTTTCTTTGTTTTTCCTTGAAGATGTTTCACTTCTCATCCAAGAAGCTTCTTCAGTTCTCATCCACAGAATTGAAGAAGCTTCTTGGATGAGAAGAGAAATGTCTTCAAGGAAAAACAAAGAAAGTCCAGTTGCCTTTTGAAAAAGCACCTTTGGAACAACCATGGCATAGACTTTGTTGAAGATGCCATTTTGCTCATTGCTCAACTCATTAGTCCACACTCCCAACTATTTCCAGTTGTACTCTTTATATTCTCTGTGTAACTCTTTGGTTTATGAAGCACAATTTTCTCTACCAATGATTCATAATGACCTTTTGTTCTGTCAGAGAAACTAAGTCTCACCAACTTGTGTGTGTGTGTGTGTGTGTGTGTGTGTGTGTGTGCAATTTACAGGAATTCTGTTGAAAAGAAGGAAGGCTGCAATAATGCTATTGACACTACTGTTATAGCAATAAACTGACAGACAACTAACTGTTGTCAAAGGAGTATTTACCATTAAGAGAGCTGTCTTCATTATCTCTAAACAAAAAAACATCTAAGGCTGTAGAGTAGCCTGGCAAGCTGAATAAAACCCTGAGAACAGGTAACAGCAAGCTTCTTCTGTATTGCTGGCAAGAGTACCCAGGAGCCAACTCAACTTATGACTTTACATTTTAATGAAGGAGTGGGTTGAAATACTTTATTTTGGTTCCCAAGCTTAAACCTCTGACTGATGTAATGTTGGAGTGCAGGAATTGCTTTGCCAAGATGCTGTTTCCTATTCTGTGGGGATTTGACTGGAGACTAGTGATTTGGTCTTTCTTCTCTGGTTTTCTCTTTGATGATTTATTTTTGAATTTGGAAACTGCCCCAGCAAGATGGATGGATGGATGGACGGACGGGCAAACGTTGGTTGGTTGGTTGGTTGGTTGTGTCCCGCTTTTATTATTTTTACAAATAACTCAATGTAATAAACCTATCCAACCTACCTTCCTCCTCCTATTTTCCCCACAACAACAAACCTGTGAGGTGAATTGGGCTGAGATAGAATGACTGACCCAAAGTCACCCAGTTGGTTTTCATGGCTGCGGCAGGACTTGAACTTACAGTTTCCTGCTTTCTAGCTTGGTGCCTTAACCACTGGTTCAAGATGATCTCCATATGTGATTGGTGGTCTGTGCATCTAGAATGAAACCCCAGTACTTATTATTTATAATTACAGGGTGTCTCATAAAGCAAATACCCCAGATATAGAAATTTGGCACTTAGGAGCAGCCAAAAGGAACAGGATTCCACAGGGGAATGGGCAAGGATAAAAAATATATTCTTGGGAGCTGGATACTCCTCACAACTGATTACAGGATGCTTATGTCAAGGTTGAAACATGAGACAAATGCCCCATCTACTAAATTTCTGGGCCAGCCTTAAACATCTGCCTTTTTTAAAAAAGAAGTCAGAACTATTTACTTAACCAAGATAGTTATTTTTCATGACTTGACATTGAAATGAAAGTGTTGCTTGGAATTTAACAGAGTTTTGGCCTTTAAATCTTAACCTTACCTGTAAAATATCTTACTGAAATTGGAAGGTTTGTGTGGTTAAGCTCCATTTCATGTTCTCAGTCAAGTGACCGCAAGCACGAAGGACCTTATTATGGCCTTAATCACATAGTGTGTCAGCATAATTTACAAGTTGCTCTGTGAGAGCACTGTTTGAACAAGCTAATAAAATAAATAAAAATAAATGGTGCTGTATTTTTTCAAAAGCCCTAACAGCTTTTATTATCTGTGCCCAGAACACAAATCTGCAAATCATAAATACCTCCTTGAATTTTATCTGCCTTTTCTTTATTGTGCTTATTGTCCTTTTTTGAACTAACACAAGCCCGGTGGTTTAAATCTGAAGGCTGAAACCATCCAACACATTTATTTGGAAATAAATACCATCGAGTTCAAATGTACTGAATAAACACTTCTTGGGCTGATTGTACATTTGCTATTCTTAGTTTGCCATTGTATGGAAAACTCTGCAGCATCTTGAACTTTAAAAACATCACTTGAGTTCTGCAAGATGAATACTGAAAAAGGCAAAAGCTAATAATGTAAAATGAAACTATAATTCAGTATTGTCCTAATGTATATCGAAGGAAAATGCTGATTTCAGTATCAAATTGGTTTTGAAGCATTTTAAATACTTTGCTTTGTTTCCTTTGCAAAATTCCAGGTAACATATTCATACAACAAAATGTGTATGTTCCATTAAACCACTCTGGTTGATTAATGTGAACTTGTCTACTACATTCTTAGTTCTGCCCTATATGCTTCTTAACCATAGTCAGAAACTCCTATATGGTTTAACATACAAGTTAAATGTAACCAGGAGTGATGGTGATCATGCTAAATAGCTGGAATAGTTTAAAGTGTCACCGAATAGCACTGATGATGCCCAGACACTCCAAACACTTATAACATTTTTCATATCTGCATAGCACTGAAATTCACTGTATATGAAATATATGAATACAAACCTGAAAACAGTAGTGGGTTTTTCTGGAATAGATCATCAAATATTTACTGTATAAATGAACCTATGTCCCTTCTTATTCAAAACTCCAAGCCATAGATTTTTATTTTTGTCAGTACAGATAAAAGCCAATGACTACTTATCAAACTGAGGATAAGCAACATGGAATGTGTGGCTTCTAGTATTTTGAGCCAGAGTCAGAGATATTGATGTCCATTTTCCCAATTGTTTGGATTCAATAGATCTGCAGTGTTTATTACAAATAAAGGCAATATTTTTAAAGACATCAGAGTTATGTGATCAAAGGGAAGCCAAATTTCGCAGTATTACCCCTAATTTTTTTCAAGTATGTTACTAATATCTTGCATTTGAGGCTTCAGAAAAAGCTAAAAGCTGTTTCACTTAGCAATAGCAATAGCACTTAGACTTATATACCACTTCACAGTGCTTTTACAGCCTTCTCTAAGTGGTTTACACAGTTAACATATCACCCCCATCAATCTGGGTCCTCATTTTACCCACCTCAGAAGGATGGAAGGCTGAGTCAACCTTGAACAGGTGAGATTTGAACTGCTGAACTGCAGCTAGCAGTCAGCTGAAGTAGCCTGCAGTACTGCATTCTAACCACTGTGCTACCTCAGCACTTGGATTCAAAACTTTGCCTTTTTAGGTCACAAGTATTGGAGCCATAGTTTCATTGTCAACCCAGATTATAGTTACTGCCTTGAACTCTCCAGGGTCCTGATACTGCTAGAGCCCAGATCTGTTCTGCCTCCCATTCTCTAGGTAACAAATTCTTGGTGGCTTCCTGGGACGTCTTCAGGTGGACCAAGACACAAAGGCATTTTTAAATAGCCTTCCACCAGTATCTGCATGTATATAGGTGCATATTCTCTTAGAAGCAAATGAAGGCAAATCTACGTGTCCCAGGATAATGATGTGAGATTGAATTTCATCCACAGTCACACAAAAAGAGCTGTGTCAGAACACTATATAGCAAAGTGAAAGCTCACTGTAGTACCCAGCAAGCTAAGCAACTAGAGAGAAAGTACCTAGGTGAACAATTCAAGCATAATGGATACCGACAAGCATTTATTACAAGATGCCTGCACAAAAAGAAAAGGAGGTAAAGGCAAATTATATGGCATACCCTGCCATACATCAAAAACATTTCAGAAGCTGTAGAATGCAGCTTCTGAGATCTGCAAGTGGGCATCGCACATTGCCTAGAGGCTACCATACAAAGACAAATTATGCATTGCAAAGATTGTTTGGAGATGGGAGATACTTCCAATGTAATCTATCAGATGCCCTGCATGGATTGCCCCTGTGACTATGCAGGCCAAATGGGGAGGAAGTTAACCACCAGATTGCAAGAACACAAGTGAGCAATCAGACAAGGAGACCTGAACTTATTTGTAGCCTCACATTGCAATGAACAAGGACACACATTTAATTTTGCAGCAACTAAAATCGTTGGCCATGCAAAGATTGCCAGGGAAGTGATTGAAGCCTGGGAGACAGGCCCTTTGTCAGTTAACAGGAAACACAAGGAAACAGCCAATCACCAGCCATCAACACACCATTCAGCCAATAGGAAGGCACCACATAAACACGACTCACAGGACAGCCCAAAGCATGTATTCCAGTAGAGAGAAATTCCCTGAAGATGGGCTCCAGCATGAGTCCAAAAGCTCAGAAGAGTACATCTCTGGTCCCGGTGACCAACCCGAATTCAATCTTGCATCTCTTAGACGCATTCATTTTCTCTACATTTGACATCTAAAAGGTGTTTCTTGATTTTGTGATTGTACTTTATTGCTTTGTAACACTTGTTTTGATTCATCTGAAAAGATAATGGTAACAGTCACAACTGGTTCTACCACTGGAAAGTTCACTGCAAAAGGATAGAAGTTAAGGGAAAAATCCCAAAATGGCATGCCTAGTCTGAGGAAAATTCATATGGGCTACATACTGAATGCAGTACAGATCCATGGAACCAAAGGGTATCAACTATCAAGTCATCATTAAGGCTCTCTCTTACCCTCAGCAAATAGGAACAGTATTTTTCTTCTCTCGTCCCACCTGTGGACTCCCCAGAGGCATCTGATTGGCTTGACGGGAACAGAACACAATGCTGGTGTTCCACAGCAGGTCTCTCATACTCTTCACATTAAGTCACACTGAGAAATGAATGCCATTTGCACAGAAGTATTCTATTTGCTATTTTGCCTTTGCCTTTTCTCAGCAAAGTCTTTTGGCGTAGATGGCCACAATACATTTAATGAAACTTACAAACAGCATTTGTAGAACAAGCAATTCTTCGTGGTTATGAAGCAATAATACCTTAAACTTTCCTGGGATCATATGGCAGCTGGGGAAGACAGCTGCAGAATTTATTTATTTGATTCGATTTGTTTATGCTGTCTGACTCCAACTGACTCTGGGCAACTTATAAAGTAAAAAGAACATAGAAGAACAAATAAATAATACAACTTGAAAAACCAAAAGTAATTTCAAAACAGAGAATAGTTAGCAATCCAGAGAACACAAAAATCTGAAAGGGGTGGTTATCCATCCACTATCCCCCATAGCCAGGTTTTCATGTCCTTCCAGAACATCATTAAGATGGCAGCCATCTGATCTCAGGGGAAACCTCATTCCAGGGCTGCTTTAAGATGTTGCCAACATGTGTAATATTTGGGCTGCTGTATACTCACAGGCACATTCTGAAGATCCTATCCATGTATTTTAGAAAATGCACAGTCTACAAGCCATGGAAGCCTTCCAAATACAAAATTACAGGAGAAATGTCAACCAGACAGAAAACAAACCATATGTTTTTATATCAAATTAGTTTTGTTTTCAACATTGCTTTTAACTAAATCATGCTCTTGAACATAAACAATTTTTAGAACTAAAAGTAGGCTAAATAACCACAGAGGAAGTGTGTCTTGCTCTTTCCCCCTTCCTTTAACTCGCCCTCGTCAGACCACATTTTCTTCCTTCTTCTTCTGCATTTCTTAGATTTCTCTCCTATCTTTCCCTCCAGAAGTTCAGGGGCATGTGTGTGAAATTCCCTTCCTCCTTTATCTACACCATGCAACATTACAATATAGGGGAGTGTAAATCAAGAGACAGTAATCCCAAATCAGCCAGTGAATTTCACAGCTGAAGTGGACTTAATCCAAGATTGCGCCTAATTCAGCTCCTTAATCACAACATCACACATATGCTTGCCTTAGTAACAGGTGGGGAAGATGCCAAAGAGCTGTATTGAATGCCATCATGCTTTGCGGTACGAGCATCCTGTTCCTCTTTTGCTTCACAAACAATCACAAAAGAAATGAAATTGCAGGTAAATCATGTATTTGGTGACGTATTTTACTATTGGTAATATTTGTTATGAAATCTAATAGATAATACTTCGTTAGTTGCTTTTGTCAGTCTTCAGGACAAAAAAATCAACATACTCAGAATAAAATATTCAGCATCCTTAATGTGCTTGTCTTTTTTTTTTGCACATTCTACCCAGCATTCATGCACCATTAATTGACAAGAAGATCCAGCTTCGAGAACATAAGATTGTTTCAAGTTGATTTTTCAAAATGGTTTTTTGGGATTCAGAATTCAATTGCATTTTTATCCCAAATTTCTTGGTTAAAACTGTCACTCTTTCTGTCCTTCACACAGTTTTAAGATTTCTTAGCTTTTTCATATCTCTCAAGAAGAGTGATGGAAGGATTTATATTAAATGTTCATACTTTATTTAGACATGCCCTGCAGGCTTGTAAAAGACACACCAAAAAAAATGCACTCTGCAAAGTCTGTACTTGCTGTGTCATCCCACAAACTTCTAGATGGATTGTTGGTTCTTTTCTATCCTTGCCAGAATTTTTACATTTGAAATGCTGCATGTAGCCGTCTCATTGATTCCATGTTCTCCTTGCAGCCTCCTAATGCATAAAGCCATTAGACCTGTTATTGGTTTACACAGAATCGCTGTCTTTCAATAAAGGATCAACCAAACAATCAGAATGGTATTTGTTTTATATCCCTCAACTAATAAAGAACATGTTGGATTGTTAAGTATTGCAGACAAACAGTGTGAAATGGAATATTCTATGTTGTTTTATCTTGCTTGTGACATTTGGCTTTTGAAATGTATGTTTGGATGGATCAATGTTTCAATTTTCAGCTTTTGGCCAGAAGAAGAGAAAGATGTAGAGCTGAACTTTGCTCTATTATCATCTTAATGTAGTTGCTGCCCCGGTGCAGATATGGAACAAAGTGGATTTTGCCTTTAAACTCTGCTTGAATGCTTTTACATAAATTGAACTATTAGAAAGCACCAATAAATTTTACAGGCACATTTTCAAAAGAAACAAAAATCTAAATAACTGTTTTTTGTTTCTAGAATTCAAAAATGGGATGACTGAAATATGCTATAAATCACATTATGGGCATCAAACAGTTTTCATTAAAATACCAGGGAGAAAGTATTTCCCCCCAAAATAGTAACCTGAACACATGCCTCTTGAAAACTTATCATTTTTATCATTGTACCTATATTCATATTGCTATGACATGTCTGAGATGCACATTGGATGGATGGATAATATGAGGAAGAAGCAGTATCACTCCTCTCCCAACTATACAACTTTGATTTTAGATTGGGAATAAGTATGTGAGAACTATTGTAATGAAGTATTATTAATTTCAGAGGTGGGATCAAATACACATTGGCTAGGAGCTCTCTACTCTCTAGCTACATGCCATGATTGCCTATATGATGTGCAACCCAAAAGTACTTATGAATAATAGTTAAAAAGAGACCAAGATCACTACTTCAGCATCTAAACATAGATCCCTAGAGCCAGGAAAAGAGGTACAGTATGCTCATTCTTCAAGGTATTCGGAATGAGGACTTCTTGCTACAAGAACCTAGGAGGCAGCTTGCAAATATTCTCAACAGACCCTTCACAATCTGAAGCTTAAATATCATCTTCCAACTTTGTTATCCTATCTTATCCTATCCTATCCTATCCTAAGCACAATTCTAATTAAGTGAGGCAACTGTTTGGACAACTATAATAAGGGAAAATATACATTCAGGGTTAAACCAACTCCTTCCTCTGCAATGCTCCAGTTCTGGGGTGACCCACAGCTAGGGAACTTTCATTGTAACCCAGTTTCACTCCTCTGGGAACAGGAGGTGATTGAAGGGGGAACCCTCACCCCACACTGGGTCTGGCTAAATATAGACAGAAATTAAAACATAACCTTATCATTCTGCAGATCAACCCAGTAGAGATGGGTACCAGAAGAGACCAGTCAGCTCCAAGTTTTAAACAAAAATAAACTTTAGTAAAGGTGCCAAAAGAAGATAAAGTGTGCCATGCACACCACACCACTAAAAGGATATTTTTTTTAAAAAAAATGCCAGGTTAGCTACACCCAAACAACTCAAGTTCCCACCTTTCCTGAATCCTCTAAAGCTTCAGCCAACTCTCTCCAACCCCCAAAACTCTTCCTGCCCCCAAACCTGACAGAACCTCCTGCTTTTCCTTTATTGGTTCTCAGGGATCAGGAGACTCTCTCTGGGCATCTAAGGCTGGCTTGTGATTTAAAAGGCCAGTTGCTTCCAACTACAGAAATAAAATAGCTTTGATCAATTCTGCTGCTAAATTGTTAATTTCCCTGGTTTTGACTAATTTTATTTCAGGTATCAAGAATGACAAATATACAACAATAAAACTACATAGTACACAATACCTTTATTAAGAACAAATCAAATTTGATCATGCTTTATTATTTTCAGTCCCAAAATAATTGAAGGCAATTTTTAAAGACAGATTCAAAACCTAGTAAATGGCTTCTACGCTCCCTTTTTTCTTTCATTTTCTCTTTTTCTTGGTAAAATCAGATCCCTATTAAATATTACAATGTCAAACCACTGTTTGAAAATTCATGTCCAGAACTCTTTCGGTGCATGAAATCAAATGCAGCATTTTGCTGTTCAAAATTAGGCTGTAATCATATCCTCAGTTTCCTGAATATATTACACACACACACACACACACACACACACACACACACACAAATTCTGGATAGAAATTAATTCAACTGTATTGTTAAACTATTCTGCTGAATTAGAAACCAGTGAGGTTATTATTTTTTTAATCTAAAAATAGTTTTTCAAAGAACAAATTCAAATTTAAAGCATTTTTTTCTAGAACAAAATGAAAATCGCAGCTCATATTTTAAAGCGCAGTTAGTGCCCATCTCCGTTCTTGTCTTCCCTGAAAACAAAAGCATTCCTTCACCACCACTCCAGACCAGTAACGAGTGAAATACAACCAGTGTTTTTCCGATTCAGGAAGGGAAAAGGTGCAGTTGTGATTTCTAATCTCATAAAGTCAGACCAGAAAACTTAATCAAACCCTGCTTGACCTTGAAACAAGATTAAGTGTTTAATCTAATCTGGAAACACAATGCTCTGAAGAAACATGGCTGGAATTGGAGACGCTTAAATCAACCTTTGATAAAACAGTAACCCAGAGGGCAGCTCTCTTTTCACTCTTTGAATGCCCAACATAAGCTTGGTCTTTATTAGCAAGAAGCATGACCACATGCTGGTCTGCTTGAGAGGGAAAAGATGGAGAAATCGCAATTCTCTTTAACTTTTCAAATTCTACACTTTCTTTGTTCCCCCAGATTCTGATGGCACAGCGGACATCAACTGAGACAAAGTAAGGCTACAACTGAGTTTCTGGATCTGCTAGCTACTTAAGTTATCAACCAAGCCACTTTACCAGCATTATTATTACCACCTGGTAAACCAGAGACGTTTTTTGCTGCGAGATCCCAAGCTTAAATTACTCCTCAGAGGCTCCAAGCCTGAACAATAAAACACAATGCTCACCTAATTCAGTCGCTACCTTTAAAAGGTATATAAAGTGAGCCCATGACCCCACTGCTTCTCCAGCTTCTGTTACTTTCTTTCCAAAAAAATTAAACCCTAGGTAACATGAGGATACCTAACACTTCTCAATTCTCTTGAAGTGGGATGTATGCCTGTACCACACCCATGTCCATATTTCTATACTGTACTCTCAAAATCTGTAGGTTGGTCACACAGAAGGTAAGAACAGTTTCTCTAACAATCATTTAATTTAAAAGTCACCATTTTAACTTTTTTTTTTTTTTTGCTTTTATGAACTAGCTGATTATATTTCTATTACACACAGATAATTTATAGTTGAGGAATTGTATCAATTAGCCCAGTGTGGAACTCAAAGCACTCTATTTTGGTAACAGTCTTGTCAGAATACATCTGTATCTCTGCAGAAGGATTGATTAGCCGATGATGTTACAGTGAGACACAATCATTCAGATGACTGAATTTTAAAAAGAAAAAGCATCATTCAAAAAGTGAAATAGTTTACATTATGCATGAATGTTAATTGACAGGCATAATTGCAAATTTAGAAAGAATGGCTACAATATAAATAGAAAGGTGTATCTCATCATTGCAGGGAAGATTATGACCGAAATGGTTACATCTTTATCCTCATGCTAGTATCAGGTGTTAATTGTGAATGAGCAGCTTCAAGACACTGTTCTATTACCCCTCTCTTCCTACTTCAATCCAAACCTAAACTGGACCGCCCTTCAAATAAGGGATCCTTACTAAAGGAAGGCACACAGCTAGCTATAGAATGTAACTAAGTGACTTTTCCCACAGCACAAAATACTTTGTCTTACTAACAGCAGGGCAGTGCTTGACTTTTGCACCTAAGAACAAAAGCCAACTTTAGAAAGTAGAAGTAAAATGCTGTTATTCCAACTTTAACAAAGTTGAGGTTAATGAAAAGAAAGGCTGCTGAAATAGTGAACTGTCATTTGCAGAATTGACCAAACAGGTGTGGGGAGGACAGTTTTCTTAGATGTGGCCTACTGAGCACTTGATGAAACAGCTGCATGATTGACATTTATGATGCCTGCTTTTACTAGTTAATTGTAAGGACAAGTGAATATGTCCTTCCTGGCATACCAAAAACATAAGTACTTTGTTCAGCAGGACATCAAATCCACTGCTGTTGAAATCAGCAGGTAAAAACCACTCCTTTTTTAAAAAATGAAGGCAAAAATACAACTTGTTGCATCTAGCAGGACAATCTCTTGAAAGCAAGAGGTTTACTTGCATGAAATGGGGGGAAAAGTGTAAGTCAAAGGGCTGGATTAAAAATAATTCATCTTTTTTTAAAAAAAATCCATAGTTTTTCAGATTTCATTCTATCCAAATATATACATAGATACATAACCTGTATTTTATGTATATGCAGGCTGATGGATGGTGAAAGATGCATAAAAATAACACTAGAGTTTAGACAGAAGCAATTTAGTCCATCAGCCTAAAGTGGGAAACTACTAAATGCTTAATGTGGATGTGTATTGTAGATTTTAGTTATTTATCATGTTATACTAGAATTTTTAATTGTATATTTACTGAGCATTTTTATTTGTTCTGATCTCTGGTCTAAGACTGTAATAAATTGATTAATTGAAATGTGGATGGAGGCAAAGCATATATGAAAGGACATCAGAGAAACCTATGAGATGTACTTTTAGATGGTGCTTTACTAAAAGTAAAATTAAGGAAAGAAATATTTTATTTATTTGCTTTTTTTGTCCTACCTTCATAACATTATACTTTATTGACTATTACTTTTCTATACATAAAGTTAAGTCTCATTTAGGAGAGCTCAGCTGGTGATTTTATGGAAGATTTTTTTTAATACTACAAGTTCTAAAGGTTTGACATACACAGATTAATTGAAGCAGTGCTGAATGGACATGCTTTTTAGTAACAATAATTTACTATCAATAATTTGATGTGCTGGGTAGCATCCTACAGCTCATGGTTCTGGCCATAAAGAAACTCTTAACTGGGTAAACATTGCTGGCAATATATACAGAGAGACAGAAAGATACACAGAGAAAGACATTCATTTTGCAATATTGTCTTCAAACTGAAGAACCTTGTCCAGTAAAAATGGTGTATGACACTCATAGAAAATAAATTTCACATAGATATACTGATTGCTTGACTTTACACAAATGTCACCATCTGTATCACTTCTGTTAATAAAAAAAGGCAAGCTAAAACACCTGTTTAAAACTGTTAACACTAATTCACTGCCCAGCTGCTTACTCCATACAACGGCAACTTCATTTTGGACATCTAAGGAACCTGTTCACCTATAAAAACAGAAAATAAATAGCTAATTAGGGAATCTTCTCAGATGGTGAAAATGGCCTCTAATTCACAGAAATGGTTGAAATTAAATTTTGCACCAAGTACTTTAAACAAAATAGATGAATCAGGTCTCAGGAGAGCCCAGATAGTACATCATCTGAGGCAAAGCTCAAAGAAGAAGACAATGATTAAGAGAGCTTCCAGACAAGCAATTCCGGGTATCACCATTCAGAAAGCACTATGCAGTTAATCCATCTTTCCCTCCTTCACATATTCCTGGGGGGAGGAAGGGTGGAAAATATTAAAGGGTTACAAGAAGATGATGACATCTGGACTCTTCTTGCCACCTCCCCAGTAAAATGCTGTATTTGTAGCATACAAAACATTTCCTCTGGAAATACCTGGAAGTACTTCAGAAAGGAAAGTGCCTCCTTACTTCAGTGCATGCCAGGACTGATAATCAAATACTACAATAATGAATGGCTAAAGAGAGAGAAAAAGGTTGTAACCATTTCAGAGTTCAAGCAGACAACCATACTTTTTTTTTAATTGCTTTATGTAAGAACAGAAAATTAGCTTGAGCTAACCAAACATCATTGGAGCCCATATTCCTCAAGAAGCTACAAGAAGTGTCTGTACTTGCTCAATTGTTTCAGAAAAAAAATTAGAAATACTAATCACACTTGGCCAATAAAGAATTCTATTCTATTCTATTCTATTCTATTCTATTCTATTCTATTCTAT
>WNWU01000030.1:3943312-3970849 GCA_012654045.1 Ptyas mucosa | reverse complement strand
ATTCTATTCTATTCTATTCTATTCTATTCTATTCTATTCTATTCTATTCTATTCTATTTATTAAAAACTGGACAATAAAAGAAAAATCCCAAGAAAACTGTAGGACAATTCACTTTATTAACAAAATAATCTTATGAATCTTAAAGGTTAAATTAAATTATCTTAATTTAAAAAATTGAACAGCTTGGTGGTTAGTAAACATGCACCCAAAATCACCACACTTGTGAATCAATAGGCAAGGGAATGAGTTGTACGTCAAAGGGAGTTTCTCCAACTACGCATAGGAGACTGAAGAGAGACCTCAGTGATTTGGGGATCAGACAAAATGTAGGATCAAATGGACACCAGACCAGATGAGCTACCAAAGTTTGCTGAGCAGAAGATGCCGCATTTTCAAGGACATTTTTCCAAGGTCACAGAATAATTTCAAGAGCAATGTGAAGAACAGAACTGCTCTTCCATATTTCTCTTTCAGTCCAAAGATTTATATAGTAGGTGACATTGCTTTAAAGGGGTAGTGCTGGGGTTTTGTTTCACCTCAGACATGTAACATTCGCAACAATTAATATATTCCTGTCACTTTGAAAAGACATGGGATTAATTCAGATGCAATCAAACTTCCTGCCAGAGGGAAAAACAAGTAAGGTAAAACACAAAAGCCTCTTGTTAAAAATACACGACAAATCCTTTCAAGCATGAGAATTCTCCTGGAACAACCATCGTAATTGCCACTATAAAGAGGAAACGGGAGCAGGAGACCATCTAATCTTAAAAAGTGAGCAAATCTTCCATAGGGAAACTTGGGAATACATCCCAGATATTTGCAGCTATATCTGGCAGATGAATGAAGCCATTCTGACAAGAAAGGGCCACAAAAGAGGTTGAAGGAGCTCACTGAAATTTGTAAGAGATCAAATTTAATTTGCATTCTAACACATCATTGTTATCTGTATTGCAAATTTATGTACCCGTTGCTTTCTACTTATTCAGACCGACAATAATTGTCTGGAGCATAGCATTTAAGAACGTACCACATTCATTTTTATTCTGAAATAAAATGAAAACCAGGGCACAGAAAATAAACAGAAAATACAAACACCCATTGGGGCAAATATGATTAAAGCCTTGCAAGACTGTAACTGTAGCACAAGTGATAAACTTTGGCTTTTAGAAGAGAGTTGTAAGGAAGAACATATGTGTAATACAATCACAGGGGAGGCTGGGCTAGTAGTCCTCCTGCCATCTCTTTCTAGTTTCAAGCTCTGAAATAAAGGATACCACAGCTTTGAAGCAAGAGTTTGCTTTACGTTGGCCTGGGTAGAGTGTCCTCCCATTTCATCAACACAAATTTCTTCTCCAAGTCTTATATTTAAATATCTTTTAACAAAAATCATTTCTTTGGCTTAAAATGTTTCACAAAAAAATAACATTCATTAAGATAAAACCATGAAGGCAAGCGGTGGTTGTATGCATGGGGAAGATGGAAAAGAGATGATTGCTATCAAGACAGAGATCAATGGATCATTTTTATTTTTATTTTGCCCCAAAATAAAAACTGGGCCCTATAAAAGAAGCATAAAGTGCAAACAATTTTGAGCAAACATGATTAACTGCTCTGATGTTTCAGATAGAGAATGTTCCCATGCTGAAAAGCTTCAGTTCTTTTGATAGGTCATCATTCTCCACAACCAAAATCGATAACAATAATAACATGCCTTTATAAGATATAATAATTTTAGATAGTGAGATTTATTGAATTTAATAAACATTTTTGGATGCTTAAACACCATAAATTACTTCCTGGCCAATTTAAATTATTGAATGAAAAGCTCCTATTCAGTTAGAATTTAATAAATATAAAAGGGTTTTTTTTTTTCCTATTCAAATTCATGAACTGCCTGAAATTTATCCAAATCTAGCCATGGACCTTAGGTTAAGAGCTCACGCTTTAACATATTATTAAATCTACATTATATGCATAATTCTCCATCCTCTCATTTCTATGGATAAGAACATACCTGACATCAGAGAACATCCTTCTTAAATCCATCATTTAATATTTACATATATTTTATAGTCATCTTGGGTAACTACATATAGTATGCAGAAGAAGCAGGTTTTCATTTCATGATGTTTCCTCCCCCTCCCCATCCCCCATTTTAAAGAAACAATTTCATCCTTTCAGAACAATTATATTTAATGTGATTTAATTCAGGGTATTCTTCATATGCTACATATTAATGTAACCACCTTCAATCAGGTGCCTCTGAGTGGGTTGGGCTATATAATCCCTCAAACATTCGATAAAAACAAAATTGAGCTAAAGTATAAAATGGCATATCCTAGTCAAGGATGGGTAGTTTTCATGTTTGGAACAACTACATTTTTCTCCTTCTTTACCAGAATCCCCAAATCTACCAGTGAAGATCTGAAAAAATAAGCAGTAGAATTCAAGAATTTTGAGCCCAGGATCTTATTTCAACCACCAGAACTAAAACGTCTAACTAAATTTAAAGCCCATTCTTAGTTTTGTCAAGTTTTCTTCATATCAATGGTATAATTTAGGTTGGGGTGCTTTGTTGCTTCTATTTTCAGATAATTAAGAGACAGAGCAGTGGTGAAATCCAAATTGTTTTACTACTGATTCTGTGGGTGTGGCTTGGTGGGCGTGGTGTTCCTTAGTGGGCGTGGCTTGGTGGGCATGGCAGGGGACGGATACTGCAAAATCTCTATTCCTACCCCACTCCAGGAGAAGGATACTGCAAAATCCCCATTCCCTCCCCACTCCTGGGGGAAGGATATTGCAAAATTTCCATTCCCACCCCACTCTGGGACCAGCCAAAGGTGGTATTTGCCGGTTCTCTGAATTGCTCAAAATTTCTGCTACCGGTTCTCCAGAACCTGCTGATTTCACCCCTGAGACAGAGACTTTTACAGATGGAAATACTGGAAATAATTTGGTCCTTTCCAGTATATCCTGGTTTAATTTCAATCAATTTAAGTTTCAATCAACATACCTTTTGTTGGAATGGATGTGAATATTTGTTTTAATCCCCCCTAGATGTAGTAATCCTACTGATGGATGATGTTTTATTCAATAAAGATATATATTTGGGACTGAAGGTATTTCTAAACTAGTAGCCCAGATTTATTATTGTCTAATCTTAGAATAAGGGAAAGACATTGCATCTATCAAATACAGTCTTGATTCAGTCCAGGAATCCAGATTAAAGCATTGACAGTTTTCTAGCTTCTGCTGAATATCGTGACAGTATAATTCTTTACATAGTTATTTGTTCCCACATGGAGGAGAGCAGTGGATAATTTTCAAAGATCAGACCTTGATAAGTCTTAGAAGTTGTTTATCACATCCTTGGTGCTCAGCTGAGACAAAGGATAAATATGTATCTCAGTGGTGGGTTGCTACTGGTTCGCCCCGGTTCGAGCGAACCAGTAGCAGCAGCAGCAGCGGGAGGCTCCACCCACCCATCTGGACTTCTCTGCGCATGCACAGAAACATTGCGTGCTAGCGCCCACAAGCAAATCAGTAGCGACGGGATTTGAATCCCACTACTGATGTATTTGTACATATTTCCTGCTGTATCAAGAATGTAAAATAATTTCAAAGGAAAGAGCTTGGAGCTGTTCCATTGTTGGATTCAAGGATCTAGTTACTGGGTTTAAACATTAGGACATAATGTCATTCATTTAATTTTAGATTCATGTAGTGGGTCAACCCAACCACTCACTATAAGTTTATACCTCAGTACTATTGATGATCCAAGCCATTATTATTTTTTCAATATATCAGATGGTAGCAAACTATGATTTATCATGAGCTGTGCAATTAGTCTATAAGATCCTCACTAAAGAGAAGATGCCTGATTTCAGGCTTCTTATACACCCAAGAGTGAAGTCTTCTCCCTTTAGCTAAAAGCTAACATTTCGTTTAAAATCTTTGTATGAGAAACTCAATAAAAAACAGTGTATACGTGTGTGTGTGTAAGTATAATATATGTACGTGCTTAATAGATTTTTAATATTATATAGTTATCTTTTGCAAATGCTATAGGCTCTCAGAAATGTAACTCTTCACACAGATGGTGAACTAGACACATTATGAAGTTTTTAAAAATGATACATTTTGCTTTACAGCTAACTTAATATGCAAATAGATTCCAATATTTACTCAGCCATGACGGAGCATACTAGGGATGCCTCTCGTTTGTCACTAATTGAGGAAAATGCATGAAGGTTATCAGATGGAATCAGAACATATGCAAAATACTCCTCTCCTGCTATGGCTAGTGCAGAGTTGCCATAACATTAATGATAAACGTGTGCATTTTAGCTCAGTATTTACAAGGAGAGGAAGTACCGTGTATCTTGAGGAGGAAAAGTAAGGTATGCATCCAGTATATGAACTAAAAATAAATATATATGGACACGCAAGTCAAATAAAACATTTTATTACATCCAAAAGCCAGCTAAAAATGAACCCAGTCTGCATGCTGTCAAGCTAAAGATCATTTGTGGGATGCAGTCTGTTACCCCATACATGTTGGCTTTATCCAGACCACAGCATATCTGGCCTAACATTAGCCATATTGGACACTCTACTTCATGCAATTGATCATGCAAACGGATTTAATTATGCTTTAAATTATTTTAATTTTCATATTGTATGTATTTTAATCCTAGCTGTTCACTACCCCGAGTCCCCCAGGAGAAGGGCGGTATAAAAATTTAAATAATAATAATAATAACAATAATAATAATAATGTGAAAGGGAAAAAGAGCTTGTCAGCTGCTACCTTATGCTTGCTTGTGCTTCACTGCTATGCGGTGACAGACTACCATGAACTGTGGGGAGGGGGGACAAAGAGGGGGAATGTTTGGGAAAACGAAATAAAGTGCTGTATCTCCTCCAGACGCTGCCTCAAGGTCACCCCAGCTGGAAGGAGGAAGGAGCCACATACCAAACTCTGCTGGGACTGACTGTTATAAAAACATCTTGCCTGAACCTGATTGGTTACACTGAGGTGGGCAATGAGAAATAATTAAGGGAGGGAAAAGTAGAGCTTAGGGATTTTGGCGCTTGATTCTCAGTTCTGGCTTTGCAATACTGCAATACACTTGATCTCTAATAAACTATACCTTTCTCAACAAAGGGATCCAAGGATCGATTCTGTTTGGAGGTTTAAGTTGTGGCAGGTCCAACAGAGCTATTGTATGATTTATGGCAAACTGTGAGGGTAGGATTGGGGATATCTATACTTAGGGTAAAAGTGCCTACAAATGTAAAGGAATGGTGAAAAAGAAGCTAGGCTTTCCATGCAAATGTTTCTGCAAGGGAAGATGGTTGTGGGAAATTATCACACTTGCCCGGGGCATCTTGGTCACCTGCTTCTCCCTTTGGGGGGAAAAGGAATTGTCCCAGCGTTTGGATGACAGAAGAGGCTGACTCCCCATCTGAGAGGTAGGAATCACTAGCAGGCAATCTTTCCAATTGAATGCATGAATTGTGTTTGGAGGCTAGAAGAACTACAAAATGAATTATTCACCTGGTATTGACATAACAACCTGCATTCTATAGCAGAGTCACAGAATCTGGCTTCATATCCTGACTGCTTCAGAATGCAATAAAGATATGTCCGTCATCTTTCACGAAATAATTAACATAGCAATAGCTAATCTTTTTAAAGTTTCTTTACAATCTCTGGTTACCTAGGTGATACCTGTGATTAGAACATTTCTCATCACATTAGCATTTTCCAATAGTGTAAGTCCATTTTGTAGCACAGTGGTATGGACTTGACTATGTTTCTTTCACATAACATTTATCCTCAGGGAAATATCCAGTGATGGTGTTGAAAATTGGCAATTTTGTATCTATTATATGAAAACACTATAGGATCTAATAAATAAATAAAGTTCTAACATATAGCCCAAAGCGGGATGTGCATGTACTAAAGATTGTATTTTCTTTAAAGCTCCTTTGGGCTGTTTTTTTTAACAGATGAAATTCCTTAAAAGGCTAGCTGTTTTGAAAAAATAAATGAATCAATCTTTTGATCTATGCTTATGATCCCTGGCATTATTATCTATCAGTTCACAAAAAGGCAAACAGGCAAGTTATTTTTAACTACAGTTAGATCACACATAGCAGAACAGCAGCGAGCAAAATTCATGATTATGCAAACACAGTTACAATCACTGGTCGAATGACCAAAATAAAGTGATTTGATTTGTTCAGGAAAAAAAAACCTCCTCTGCATCATTTTAGGGTTTTTTAACTACACCACAATTAGCTTTCAATTGTAATGTAGCAATATTACTTACAGTGGTGATGATTGCTTCTGCCCATAATTTACACAGCACATTTTAGGTTTTTAATTTTTATTTCATTACATAATCAATTGCTTCTGCTTTTCACTGATGGGTTAAATAAATGACTTAGTATTTATTGGATATTTCAGCCTTCAGTGAAAAATGCAATGTTTAATTGACATACTGCACACTCACCAACATTTCAGTGGGATCTTTTTTTGCTGCTGAGGTATTTAGTCTACCATCTCATATTTAGTTCTGCTTTTATCATCTCTTCATGAAGTACATAGAGAAAATATCCCTAATATGCATATCAGGTATTTTCTGGTTTATCTATATATGTACGTAACTGTAGTTACAATGATTCTCAATTGTTAGCCATGCAAGGAACTTTCAGATCTGACAGTGTAAAATAGAGTTTATATATGTATAATTCATGAATATTAGGCATTAATATGTATCTTGGGTTTGTAAGGATATAAATATAGATAGCATTTTGTTCAGGAATGGATACTTATAAAGGACTGTATCTTCTCTCTCTGCAGCTCTAAAATATATGAATGCAAAAAGAAAAATCTGCACAGTATTCTATGGTTGGAACTCATTGATGGCAAATATTTTAATTCCTTGTTATGTATATTTTTGCTGGAGGGCAAACTAAGGGAGAACATGGTTTGATAGGCCACTAAATGTCCCGTTGAAAAGGCTATGTGGCCCAGATGGTATTCTCCTCTGCTCATTTCTTGACTCTTGATTGGCACAACAATAACAGGGATTTCCATAACGTAAATTTTCAGGTGATCTATCCCAATATATTATTCCCTGTGCATTTTGCTCAGTGCAAAACTTCAATAACAGTACGTTAAATAAATTAACTCGAGGGTGTAGGTTAAGCCAATCAGAGAATACAGCTAGAGAAACAGATGTTTACATTACACTGTAACTCCAAGGGTATTTAGCATTTTAATGTTCAGACCATGAAGATAATGTTTTAGTTTGTTAATGTATAATTAAACAAGATGTTCTTCTACATACCATGTTCATCCTAAGGAAGGAAAAATAAAATTTTGAATGATTAGTTGCAGAATTTAATGGATTTCCATAGGCAGAACGGTATATCTTGCTAATCAGCCAGAAGGTTTAAAAGAGTTTTCAGTGTCACTGGCTTCTGATTTCCTTATAAATTATTCTTGCTGTAATTAATAATGGGGGGGAAGAGATAGATAAAGTTCTGCAATGATCCCTTTGAAAGTTTAAATGGTTTCTCTTATTTCTCTGCTCTGTATGTGTATATATAAATGTGCATGTAACTGATTTCCCAGAGAACCAAATTAATGCTGTGGTTAGATCTTCAACCATGTTTGAAGCTTATCTCTTCACCTTGGGGCAGTTACTCTGTTTCAGTGGCAGCCTAATAGAACTCCTAAGGCTGTTATGAAAATAATCAGGAAACAAAAAAAAAACCCCAAAACCATGAACTGGAAATTCTTGGGGGTGGGGGGGTGGGGGGGGCAGCCAGAGAAATCTACTCAAGAAAGGAAGTACCTGTGAAAGCAAAAGGGACTGTTGTGAAGGGACACTTGTGTATGCCATGCAAAAGAAGTGGAAGCTAATACAATGACGAAATAAAGCATGACTTTTTAAAAAAACTCTAATTTCAGATAAGCCAAAGCTGGCCCATAAGTTCCTCAATTACAGCTTCACCTGATCATGCACGAGTGTGTGGCAGGAAACAAAACTGCCCTGTAGCAATTCATGTCATCAAAGAATAGAGAGAGCATCCTTGTATAACCCGGGATGGGCTTACCTGTTACAGTTAACAACTATATTTTAAAAAGCATGCTCTTCTTTTTGTCCAATTGCATTCAGTTCGCAGCTGTAACAAAACAGGGAAGCAAAACTCACTTGACAAGAAACTTAAGGCACGTTCCTCCATTAGAAAAAAACTTAAATCTCTGCTTCCCAGCATCCTACCTCTGACAGAGGCCAAACCAAGTCTTGTCAGGAAGCCATGAGAATCAGATAGTGCCTCTCTAGTTTCTGTCCCCCTCTCATCTGGTACACTGTCTCTAAAGATAGACGTTCTGCCAAGTTATCATGGCCTGATAGAAGCATGATCTGCAAGTTACACCAATCCTTTGGAAACTATATTTAAATCAATATCTGAGAGGGAAAATTGTATTGCAGTACACAGGTGTGCATGCGTGTGTACACCATCTTCATTGCCCAGTTCACTTTCAAGGTAAGCCCCATTGGGCAAAGCATAAAGATCAGTATGCAAAGAAGTATGAAATACCATGCTAAAGAAATTAAAGCACAAGGTAAGAAAAAGAATTTAGACCATGAAGATTTTTTAAAATCCTACCTGTAATTAATGTTAAAGGTGATTGATGATGATGATGATGATGGTGGTGGTGGTGGTGGTGGTGATGATGATAATGATGATGATGATGATGATGAATGGTATCATGAATACCTGGGTAGGTTGAAGGAAGAAAAGTATTCAGAAGCTAAAAATTTTAGTATCTTTCAAGTCCAATATATTCAAAAGTTGGGGTGTTGGCAGTTTAAATTATTGAAAATAATAATCAGTCAAGCATGATTGATTAGGAAGGAGAGACTTTTGTATTATTTCATTTTTAACATAAGCTCAGCAAGCCCCATTTCTAAGAGGAAAAGAAGGACATCAGGCTATTTCACTTTCAATCATCTGTTTTGTCTACACAGGGACAGAAGAAGCAAAGAAAAACAAGGGTGAAAATTAACTGGGAACTGTCTCTGGGGAAATGTATTAGTTAAACTAGGAAGTGCCTCAGAGAAAGTCTCACTTTTATGCTGGGTAGTCATTGTTTGCTCATTCACAATATAAACTCTTACTGTAGGCTGCTCAAACTCACATATCCATTTGTAGTTTTTATTCTGTTCTCCATGGCATCCACCTGTGTAGTAAAAAGTGTTCTGCTTACAAATGTTTCAAACAAGTTTCTGAAAATACCAAATACATCCAACTGCTACATTCATACAAAGCTCTGTCTTAGAATTGATTCTGATGGGAGATTCAGTTTGATTTTTTTTAAAAATCTAATCCAAATATATTTGCTTCTTCTTCTTTTGCTCCAGATATGGAAATTAAACTACTGTCCTCGTCCTTTTCCAGCAATAAATAAATAAACAAATAATATAAAACGATATTTAAGCAAAGTCAAATCTCCAAAAAATTATTCTTTAAATAAATGCATGCACACTCAAATAAATAGAACAGAAATATATTAAACAATGCATTTCTCAAAGCAGAAATTTTAAATGTCAGTCTTTGATTCACAGACAGGTTCTATCAAAATAATTTGGAGGAAAACCAATGAATAAAATATTAATTAATTGGATCTAAATCCAAACCATGTAATGGTTTCACTGGTTAGAGACCACAACTGCCCTTTATGTGGTATTTAGCTCCAAAGGCTTCTCTACACTAGAAATAGCCATGACTACCAATCTAGGAACAGTAGAAATATTTTAATCCAATTTCTTTCAGGATTGCCTCTGTACACTCCAACTTACTACATGAGATTCTTGTTTCTGTCTTTCCCAGCCTTGCTTTTCCTCCAAATTCAACCTGGGAAACTAGAGATAGATTTCTCTCTCTCACACACACACACCTTAAAAAGCATCTGCTTCTCCAGACTATTTGATCACGAATCTAAAAGCATTTTGTTCAAAAATAAAATCTGCATTTCCAGAAAAAACGTCACACACAAAGAGGGGGGGGGGAATCCATACTGACATCTAAAATCCATTCATGGGTGCTTATTTACAAACTATTGTGACAAGGGGGTGGGAGAGGAAAGGAAAGCCAACTTCTAAAGATGTTCATTGTTCAATTACTCACATTATCTCCTTGGTATAAGTAATAATGTAATAACGTGCTTTATTAAACAACAGAGGCTTTTCCCTGGTCACAAAAGAAAACTGTGAAAAGCTATTTTCATTTCAAGATGTAAAATGAAATAGCTGTTAAACACACATTGCAATAAACGTTTTCAAAAGACAGGGGGGAAAAAGAACACACAGGCAAGCACATCATTTGCTAAATCACAGATTTTCTTTTTTTTAAAAAAAATATATAAGTTCTATGCTTCATAATCTCTAAGCGAAAACTACCTAGCTTAACAACACCAATTCACAAATTCTCACAAATGTCCGGAAAAATTTGTAAACCAGCAGCACTATATAGCACAATATTCAAGTATAAAATAGATCCGAGAGAACAGCTCCAAGAAATCAGTCTTAGGAAAGGAAATTAATGATGAGAACGTACTATATATTTTCTGCATTAAACAGCTGTCACAAGAAGATGCACAAACACCTCTCCGCTGCTCAGAAATGGGGAAAGTGCACTTCCACGGACATGCGAAATCTTTAAAGCACTCCTATTTAAGGCACTCGTAAAAAAAAACAAAAAACACGGAACTCACCACACACCCACAGAGTGTCAGTCTCACGGACACGGTTGTTTTTTTAAAAAAAAAACCCGCGAAAGGGATTTTTTTTGTTTGGTTTGTTTGCCCCCGACACCGAACAGTTCCAAAGAAGACACTATTAATTAGCTTGAAGCTGGATAAACTTAAGCCGTGGCTCGAAGCGCCCGTGAAAAGAGTGGATCCCGTGCCACAGATGCCCGCGTGCACACGACACATGCAGGCACCCTAGCCGAAGCTGAGTGAGCGCGCGAGGGATCTGACAGGCGTGCACGCCGCTCGAGTCTCAGCTGATTTTCAAGAGGAGAGCAGAGCAGAGCAGAGCAGAGCAGAGCAGGGCAACCCAACCGCGCCGAGCCAGCGGAGGGGGGGGGGGGGACTGCATACCGTCGCCTCGCCTCCCCTTACCTAAGCGCTAACGTTTAATGCTGGATCAGCTCCTTTACAAGCAGGTCTGCTGGCCCAAACAGTAGAGGACTTGTAGCACGTGTGCAGCGACCCTTCCACAAGCCATCTTTTTCCCTGCCTGTTAGCACGCCGAGCTTCCCCAGCTGCAAACATCTCATTAGACTAATGCATTCAGCACGGGCAGAAAACTCGATTTACCATAGCTACAGCAATGAATTTCCATTACGATGACAGCTTCTACCACATCATGTCCGGAAAAACCAGCCAACCACTGCCTTTTAAAGAAAACACACACACACACACACACACACAAACAAACAACACACTAACACACACACTTTACATGCAGAAAGGGAGGCCTGCGCGTGGGTTCTGTATTTTCGTTGTCCTGCTGCTGCTGCTGCTAAACTAAATGGAAAAATCGTGGCTGCATAAACGCATTTTGCACGTTGGAATTTATTTATTTATTTTTTTAAAACAACGTTTCTTGCACACAGCGACAGCAATTTGACAAGGGACGGAGTGAGCGTTTGGAAGCCCTCCTCTTTTTTTCTTTTTTCTTTTTCTTTTTTTTTTTAAACTATTCCTCTGTTGTTGCCATAGTAACCAGACTGGATCCTCGTCTCTTTGTCCCAGCCATCCAGCAATGTGGCCCAGGATTGCGCTTTAGACCACGACCCCAGAGGCAGGCGGAACTGAAGCCGCCGCTTGACTTGGGAGAGAAGCTCCAGCAAGCCGCTCCGCAAAACTTGGGAGTCCCCGACTGGGCGGCTTCGGAAGACCGAGCCTTCTGCGCCCCGCCCCGCCCCGCCCCCGGCGCCCCGGACCCAGAGCTTGGGGAAGGGCGCGCTTAAGGACTGAATCGGTGCAAACGGCGGCAGAGGACAAGCCAGGGAAATAAAACGTCGAGACACGGTGGAGTACCTCTCCTGCATTGCCAGCCCCCTCGTAGGATTGACTGCAACACAGCGAAGGGCTTCCATGGATGATGGCAAAGTCTGGAACAATTTGAGATTTACTGGACTATGGTTCTGTCAAAAGTGCTAGAGAATCACCTCAACTTCAAAGACCTCAGCTGGGCTTGTACCTGTTTCTACTTGGATAGGATACCACCTGAAAATCCCAAACTTATCAGCTAAACGGTGTGGATAAAACTCTCAAAGGTTCTTTTTCAAGAGACAACTGGACTTTCTGGTTTTTCCTTTGAAGACCTTTCACTTCTCATCCAAGAAGCTTCTTCGGCTCTGAAGCTTCTTGGATGAGAAGCAAAATGTCTTCAAAGAAAGAACAGAAAGTCCAGTTGCCTCTTGAAAAAGAACCTTTGGGACAACCGTGACCTGGATGATTGAGAATGTCCATAGATAGTAAGGATGAAAGTGCATTCAAAAGAAAGCACTTCCGTATGGTGGCCACAAAAAGTTCCATGGATGAACTTACAAAGCCATCAAAAGTTAAGAACTCAAGTGAAGGGGACTACTTTGGTAACCTGTACCTGTATTAACTACATACCTACACAAACTGTGAATTTATGATACAGTCCCTTGGATAAAATGCTCAGCAAGTGTAGGGAACCTCTGATATCCTGGATGTTGCTGTGTGACTCCAACACCTTAGAAAGCATCAACAATGAGGAAAGTTATAGGGAACAGAACTGAGCAACATCTGGAGAATTATAGGTTCCATATCCTAGTCTTAAGCAATTGTAAAAACTGTCTCGTTGGCTCAAACCAAATCCATAATTTGTTAGGCTCCTTAAGATAGAATAAATGATTGATGATGGTGATGATGATAGCAATTTTTGTGCTTGTCCTCCCATCGTCTAGCAACAAAAGAAAAGCAGAAATTGAATCCAAAAGTTCTAGAGATGTCCTCTAGATTCTAGAACATTGTTCCCCATGCAACTCTAAAGCTCAACTACTTCAAACAGAGCTGCCTAGAAATTCTGAGGATAGGAGGAGTATTGATGCTTTTGAACGCTGGTATTGGAGAAGACTTCTGAGAATACCGTGGACAGACAAGATGAACCATCAACCCAGAGTTCTCACTCATGGCACAAATGACCAGGCTCTCAAATTATCCTAATATAGACACCTTATGCGAAGACCTAACTTCTTGAAGAAGGCCCTAATGCTGGAAAATATGGAAGGAAAGTGAAAATGACTAGCAGCAGGATGGATGGACTTCAGTTATCATGGCAATCAATGGATAATTGGAATACCTGAAACATCAGGTTAGGGTCAGATCATCATGGAGAAAATGTATATATGTGATTGCTAAGAGTTGACAATGACTTGATAGCACATAATCAATCAAGTCCCAATCTGTCTGTTGGTAGTATCTTCAAGAAGGTTGATTACATGCTGATAAATTAAATTAAATGCCCTTTCCTGCGGAAGGAAATGGTTCAGTGCCTGAAAACGTAATTGGAAGTTTCGACCAAACATAAGACACTCAAAATCATGCTGGTTTTCCCTGTGAAGCTGCCTCTTTTTCCTCCTTCTCTATCTCCTCCACCTTCCATTTGAAATGTAATGATTTAAGTTATTGCCAAGGGAATAACAATCTATATGTTTTAAAATAGAGAAATGTTTAATGAAAATACATTATTCAACAAATTATCAATAAATATGCCTGTATTATTAAGTCATAATAGATAATCATTTTTCAAATGTGCACCAACTGTCACTAGCTTTGCAAAAGGATAATCTGTTTTATTAAACAATTAATATTTAGCAATCTATGTACTCTTAGAAATGAGACCAAATTATTTCATTATGTTATTATAAATGAATTGTATCAGTTAATATCCATGTTATACCTAATCTTCTTAAACTGAATGAAAAGATTCCAATTGTCATAACATTTCCTTTTCAGTTCCATCTCTTAATTTAATATGTACAGTAATTTAGCCAATTATTGCTAACTGTGTTTTAATGCTAGTATGAGATTATTACTTCCAAAGCAACTTTTTTTAGTATTTCAAAAAAACAGACCAATTTATGGAATGTCATGTTGGCATAATATTAAATTTCCCAGTATTATGGAAGTATTTTAACCAAACCACAGTCGCCACAGTCAGGAAAATCAGAATAATAGAATTTCCTTCTTTTGTACAAATATCATGATATTACGCATCCAAGCTTACAGTACTGCTTTTATTACATTGAGGGGGAGAAAGCCCATGATAGAGAATGAGTAGATTGAATGTTCACAGTTATGTAGATTTCCAAGACCTATCAGCCTGAGCCAATAAAAATAGATAATGCAAAGTATAGTCCCAAACTTTTCAAAAATCCTTTATATCCTTTTAAAAAAATCATATGCTGAAAGATAGTTTCATTGAACCATTTAAGAAAATGTTATTTCTGACATTATCACTGCTGACAAAAATCTGTGCCCTTGTAATGTTGATATAGTCTATGTTTATACATTTTGTACCACTTTGCCACTGATAAAGAGTTCTTTCTTATGTTAAAGCAAGTAGATTATTGCTGGACAATTAATAAAGGGAAAATGTTGCCTTTGATTTGAGATTTTCATTCTCCATACAGCACCATTTGTCATGATTCTCACTTGCATAATTTCTTCCTAGGAAAGCTGACACTGAGTTCTTTCAGATACATAACCAAAATGAGAAAAAGACAGTTAAAAAAGAACTACCTGTATGATTAGAAGAGGCACACAAAAAGGATATAACAGAGCAACCCACACAATATTGGGTTAAACACAATAAACACATAAATACAATATTCTACCCAATACTGAGGACAGGATGCTCATTAACCACCATCTGCTCAGTGCTAGTTGAGAATGAAGTTAAAACAGGGTGAAGGGGAAATGCTTAATAGACTGGCTTTACCAAACATAGTACAGAGAACCGAACAGCATAACAGAGTTGGAAGGGACCTTGGAGGTCTTCTAGTCCAACTCCCTACTCAGGCAGAAAACCCTACACCATTTCAGGCAAATGGTTATCCAATCTCTTCTTAAAAACTTTCAGTGTTGGAGAATTTACAACTTCTGGAGACAAGTTGTTCCATTCATTAATTGTTCTAACTGTCAGGAAATTTCTCCTTAATTCTAGGTTGCTTCTCTCCTTGATTAGTTTCCACCCATTGCTTCTTGTCCTACCCTCAGGTGCTTTGGAGAATAGCATGACCCACTCTTCTTTGTGGCAAGACCTGAGATATCAGAACACTGCTATCATGTCTCCCCTAGTCCTTCTTTTCATTAAACTAGATATACCCAATTCCAGCAACTGTTCTTTATATGTTTTAGTCTCCAGTCCCCTAATCATCTTTGTTGCTCATCTCTGCACTCTTTCTAGAGTCTCAACATCTTTTTTACATCGTGGCAACCAAAAGTGGATGCAGTATTCCAAGTGTGGTCTTACCAAAGTATTATAAAGTGGTATTAACACTTCACATGTTCTTGATTCTATCCCTCTGTTAAAGCAGCCTAGGATTGTGTTGGCCTTTTCGGCAGCTGCAGCACACTGCTGTCTCATATTTAAGTGATTGTCCACTTAAATCTTGGGACTCCAAGATCCCTACACTGTTACTATTGAGCCAGATACTACATATATTACTGTATACCTGTGCATTTATATATAAGAGAAATGCTCCATCTTGAAATAGAAATAGTCCTAAACTTGCAACCACAACTGAGCCTGGAATTTTTATCACGTCATTGTGATTATTAAGTGAGTCACCGTATGATCTGACTCTGATTGTGCAAAAAATTGTCATTTTAAGTTTTTTGAACGGGATTTTCTTTTCCTATCTGTCTTTCAGTTTCAATTCCCCCAAAGAGCTCTCCTCCTGATTCATTCTAGTTTCTCCATATCTCTTTTAAAGAGTGGTGCTCCTAATGAGATACAACTAATACATAATACAATGCACCTATTAACTCTTATGGTCTGCATGCTTTGATTCTCACTTAGGGCGAATGTTCAACTGGTCCTTTACTGGAATCCCTAAATCCTCTTCATGTGAATGGTCATTCGACCAGGTAGCCTGTATCTTGCATATATACATTTGATTTTTTTCTACTGAGGAAATTTCCCTGATCACAGTTGTACTTTAGACAGGGCCTATTGTTCAAATGTGCCAAAATCTTTTTGAATTATAATTTTTGTGTCCAGAGTGTTAGCCAAGCCTCATAGTTTGGAGTCAGAAATGATGAATAATCCTTCCATTCCATCTTCTAGGTCACTTATAAAGATGTAGAACAGTACTGGCTGAAGAATGGAGCCCTGGGCTTCTCCATTTGATATTTTCCTCTAGGTTGACTGGATAACCATCTATGAGTATACTTTGAATATGATTGTTCAACTGATTGCACATTTACTTGACTATAGTCTCCTCTAGCCCACATTTAATTTGTTTGCAAGAATATCATGAATGACTTTACCAATCATTTATCTGAGATGAACATTTACTACTTTCAAGTTGTATCAATCAAGTCAGATGATGTTAACAGTGTTATCTAATATATGTTGGTGGACACAGAAGCTGTATGGCATGGCATATGTAGTTATTTTCTTTAGTATAAGAGGCTGCTATGAATAGGAAAGATCTCAAAAAATCTGAGTAATTTTTTGGGGGGTGGGAGCGGGAAGAGTTGTGACCAGTTCTGAAAAACAATGTTGTTCAGGATTCATTTAAGGAATCTGGCTCATTTTTGCATATGCATTATTAAAAGAAATTTAACTTATTTTCTTCTTCTTCCAACATGTTAAAAACAAGAAAAAAGTCAAGGAAACAATTGGTCCATTGCTGGAAGAAAGTGGCAAGAAGGTGAAAAGCAACAGGGAGGTAGCAGAACTACTTAACTCCTTTTTTTGCATCTGTCTTTACACAAAGGGAAAAAACAGTCCAACCTATCAAAAACAGCACCACAAAAAGCAGATTAGGAACACAAATTAAAATAGAGAAGAAAATGGTAAGTGAGCACCTGTCTACCCTAGATGAGTTCAAATCACCAGGGGTGGATGGGTTACACCCAAAGGTTCTGAAGGAACTGCCAGATGAGTTCTCAGAACCGCTGAACTATAACTTTCAAAGATCCTGGAGCACTGTGGAACTGCTGGAAGACTGGAAAAGAGCTGATGTAGTTCCCTTTTTCAAAAAAGTGGAAAAATAGATCTACAAGGAAACCACAGACCTATCAGCCTGACCTCAATACCAGGGAAAATTCTGGAAAAGATAATCAAGCAATGAATCAGTGAACACCTCGAAGCAAACAAAGTAATAACCAAAAGCCAACATGGGTTTGTCAAAAACAGATCATGCCAGACTAATCTTATTGCATTCTTTAACAAAGTGACAAATTAGTGGACCAGAGGAATGCTGTCAGTATAATTTACTTGTACTTCAGTTAGGCATTTAATAAAGTCGACCATGACCTACTACTAGATAAAATAGAAAAATGTGGGTTAGACAGCATCACCACCAGATGGATTCATAACTGGCTGACCAACCGCACTCAACGTGTGGTCCTCAATGGAACTGCATCTACATGGAGGGAAGTATGCAATGGGGTACCCCAGAGCTCTGTTTTAGGCCCAGTATTTTCAACATCTTCATCAATGATTTGGACAAGGGGGTAAATGGGGAACTCATCAAATTTGCAGACGACACCAAGCTAGCAGGAATAGCCAACACTCCAGAAGATAGGCTTAAGATACAGAAGGATCTTGACAGACTTGAACATCAGGTGCTATCTAACAAAATGAAATTCAATGGTGAAAAAAGTAAGGTTCTACATTTAGGCAAGAAAAACAAAATGCCCAGGTACAGTATATGTGGAACCTCGCTCAATATTAGTAACTGTGAGAGGGATCTTGGAGTCCTACTGGACAACCATTTAGATATGAGCCAGCAGTGTGCAGCAGCTGCCAAAAAAGCCAACATACTTCTAGGCTGCATAAACAGAGGGATAGAATCAAAATCATGTGAAGTCTTAATTAATTAATTTATTTATTGGTTCGATTCATATGCCGCCCTTCTCCGGAGACTCAGGGCGGCTTACAATGCATTAAGCAATAGCCTTCATACTTTTGTATATACCTGCTTAGTACAGCTTTTGGCCCCTCCCTAAGCAATGTTCTTTTTTATACAAAGTCAGCTTATTGCCCCCACAATCTGGATCCTCATTTTACCTACCTCGGAAGGATGGAAGGCTGAGTCAACCTTGAGCCTGGTGAGATTTGAACTTGCAGTAATTGCATACAGCTGGCAGCTAAGTGCTATTTAACATCAAGGCTCTTCATACCACTTTATAATGCCTTGGTAAGACCACACTTGGAATACTGCATCCAGTTTTGGTTGCTACGATGTAAAAAAGATGCGGACACTGTAAAAAGAGTGCAGAGAAGAGCAACAAAGATAATTAGGGGGCTGGAGGCTAAAACATATGAAGAACGGTTGCAGGACTGGGTATGTCTAGTTTAATGAAAAGAAGGACTAGGGGAGACATGATAGCAGTGTTCTGATAACTCAGGGGCTGCCACAAGGAAGAGGGAGTCAAGCTATTCTCCAAAGCACCTGAGGGTAGGACAAGAAGCAATGGGTGGAAACTAATCAAGGAGAGAAGCAACCTAGAACTAAGGAGAAATTTCCTGACAGTTAGAACAATTAATGAGTGGAAAAATTTGCCTCCAGAAGTTGTGAATGTTCCAACACTGTAAGTTTTAAAGAAGATATTAGATAACCATTTGTCTGCAGTTGTGTAGGGTTTCCTACCTAAGCAGGGGGTTGGACTAGAAGACCTCCAAGGTCCCTTCCAACTCTGTTATTCTGTTTTGTTCTAATGGAGAAGAGAAATAACATTTTTCTGAAACATTTCCCCACCCATATACTGTATGTAGATGTAATTGAATATCTAATTCTTAACTAGGTATTTCCATAATTTCATAGATGACTTGCCAGCTGACGGAAGAGGGTTTTAAATTAAAGATAGATTAATTTAGATCACTGAATATTTAGATTTAAATCACTGAAAGCTTAGTCTGAATTTTAACAATTTAGTCAGGTGATCTATTGAAATAATTTTGTAAAGGAATAATGTCAGCAGAAGCCAGAAGATATTACTCCAGCCTGTTAGGGAGAAAATATAGAGGCAAAAACCATACTAGTTTGGATGCATGTAAAACAGTAAAAACTTTTTTTTCTATCAAGATCCATATTTCTTGTTGTGGAAAGCTATACCAGAAGTGGACAGTGCTGAGTCCAAAAGTGGGATGAGACAAATCTTAAAGTGGGCAGAATCACCTGTCTTTCCTTCTCTTCCTTTGTGGGCTGCTGGAGAAAGAACAATCACAATTTACTAAAGACCTGAATGGATGTAAGGTCTTCTACAATCAAGCCAAGACCACAACAAGATGGGATGTATAAATTAGTATTTTTTAAAATCCCAACAGTCACAGGTTTATGCAAAAACTTTAGGAAGATAAAGTGTAGGGGACGGATATTATCCCAAACCCATTTTTATTCTATCCCATCATATGGGACTCTTAGCACAAAGGAAGGAAGTGGGAAGAATATGGAAATACAATCTGATTAAAAAAGAATAAGAGAAAGCATTTCTTTCTAGGTTTTCCACAAAATGTTGCTTTCCAGAATTCTTTTCTTGAACACAAAAAGTAGAGTTTACCTTAAAAACAATAGTGCGCCTGTCGCTTCTAGTTTGGGTCTATCATAAACTCTACATTTTGGATCTGTCGGTGTGCAGCAGATGGGGTAGGTGAGTAGTTCTCAAAACAAACGCCAGCACTCTCTATGTTCAGGGCAGGTATGGACATTCTCGACTCCAACAGCTCTTCAGATTTGCAAACCATGCTTAGGCAAATGAATCCCCTTAACAATCCAGCCAGTTTCTTCAGAACAGTTCAAGTAACCATATTAGAAAACAAACTACTTTCTGTATTTAAAGAAGCGTATCTGGAAGTTCTGACTAGAGGACAATTTAGAAATTTGGTCACCTTACATGTGTCTGTCTGTAAATTCTCTTTTGAGATAAACTGGCATAAAAGGAAACAAATAAATTGTGGCCAGGAAAATGAAATCTACATAGGAGACTAATTGAATAATCTATGAGGGATGAATATTCATGTGGTTTCTGTGTTGGTGTTCTGTTTTTTTTTGTATAAAAACAAAAACATTTTTTCATATGAAATCCTACCTGTTCAAATAAAATTTCATTTAGCTTTCAAGTATTGTGCAGAGGCAGTAGCTGCATCACTGGGCTATACTAAAAAAACAAATCAATTGCAATCTTTCGTCTCTGCAAGAAGTGAAAATCCACCAATGTCTTTTCCCAGTTCTCAGGCATCAGAAGAATATTTGGAGCTGTCTAAGGTCCTGTTTTTTACTTCCCTTTTCAGACATTGTAAGAGAGCCGGGCTGGTCTATGGTGGCAAAAAATTAAGTCTGGTAGCAACTTTCTACGCTGTTTCCCCGAAAATAAGCCCCCCCCCCAAATAAGCTCTCCCCAAAAATATTTAAACGCATGCGCAGCGCAGCTGATCCCCGCCATTTCCTCTGGTTAGGGTTAGGGAGACAGAGCTGGAAATCAGGTAAGATGGCAAGAGGACCACCGTCTTGCTCCCCATCTTGCTCCACCCAAAATAGTAAGACCATCATGGCATATTACAGTTTTGGATTCCCCTCCCCCTCCCTTTATAGTAAGCATCCATCAAAGAATAGTTCCAGATCCTAAACTGCTTATCTTTTATTCTCTTTGGGTGTCCTGATTTATGATCGGAGATTTTCAGTATTGTCATTGATACTGATATTGATGCTCCTCAGATCTATTGGTCTTTTGTTATCCTTGGTGACAACTTAGACTTCATCTTAGATGACTTCTCATCACACAAAGATGAAGATCTTGAGGAGCCTGAGTGGCGTAGCAGGCTAATGCCTCCTACTAAAGAAGCATTTAACATCCAGCTGCCTATACGTATAGGAGTTAAAGATCAAGGTTAATAATGTTTTATTATATTGTTAGTTAATTATAGCATTAAGTTTGTAAATGTTATGCCCTGAGCTAGTCCTGGGAAGCCAAGGGAGGGTGGGGGAAGGGAAGGGGGAGGGGGGAGGGGGGAAGGAGGGGGGAGTGGGAGGGAGTGGGTTGGGTGGGTTGGGGAGGGGGATGGGGATGGGGATGGGGATGGGGATGGGGATGGGGATGGGGATGGGGATGGGGATGGGGATGGGGAGGGGAGAAAATGTTTTGTATAATTTGTAAAACTTTTTAATTAAAAAAAAACCATCCAGCTGCCTGCAATTACTGCGAGTTCTAATCTCACCAGGCTCAAGGTTGACTCAGCCTTCCATCCTTTCTAAGGTGGGTAAAATGAGGACCCAGTTTGTGGGGGCAATAAGCTGACTTTGTATAAATATACAAAAGTATGAAGGCTATTGCTTAACCCATTGTAAGCCGCCCTGAGTCTCTGGAGAAGGGCGGCATATAAATATAAAAATAAAATAAATAAATAAAAGATAAAATGGAGAATGTTGTCCTTTGGCCTGATCACTTTTCCCAGCCTCCATTGTGTTTTATCCTACATGTCTTCTGAACTCTTGGTTTATCCTGGTTTCCTTCCTTTGTAAACTCAGGATCTTCATAAGTGATCCACTGACTTTGCTCCCATTTACTGATCTTATGGCAAGGACTTTCATTTGATGAGTATGTCAGGTTACGATGTCATCTCAAATAAATTGCATTTCCAGACAAATAGTCTTTGATGAAGTCTTTCATTTATTGAGTACAACGATCTGTCCCCGACTCCATCGTACCTGACACTGACCCTCTGACCCCAAACCCTTCCCTTTCCGTTCCCCAATTCTCAGCGTCTCATTGGCCATCTTCCAAGTCACTCTCCCCATCTCTACTACTTCAGCTCACAGGAATGTCTCCTCTCCCATCCCATCTCCTAGGGAATATTATCTACAGGGAAAATAATTAGGTGAAAAGTCAAACATCTTCTTCTTTCTCTTCATGTCAGCACTGGAGTGAACGTAGCTTGGAGTGCTGACAGAGTATTCTTAAGATCTAGTGATGGCTGATGGAGGAGATGGGGTTTATGGATCAGTTGGCTATTTCATGCTTACATGAAAGCAATAATGCCCTGGTAAGTGTTCTAAATTCCTCTACCTGATCCTGATATGAATCCAGAATAATATAATTCAGGCTTTTCTGGATCTTCAACATTTTCATGCTTTGTTGCCTTACAAGGCTTTTTGATAACTTACTACCAGAAGTCAGAGCCCAGTTCACACTACCAAACTACCAATACCTGGACTTGTGCTTCCATACTTCTAACTATAATTCCCTCTCACCATCTCCCAACCCACCACCACCATGTAAACTGCCTTCCCTTATCTCTTCATACAATCTGTTCACTCATTATATTCCTCTGGACAGGGTTTTCTTTCTATTCTGTATTCCAAGATCATGATCTCCAAATTTTCAAGGACCTGAATTAGCTCACTAATCCTCTTCAGCTATATCAACATCTGACTGCCATTGAAAAGGGGTTTAAAGATGTCTGTATTTCACTAGTGGGTTACTGTGGGACCTAATTGCTGCCTTTTTCTCATTACTATAACATTGACACTGTCCAGATTGGAGTTTTGTTTTTTAAAAATATATGAATCATGGATCTACATTTATTCTGGAAAACTGTGTACTACTTCCTTAAGTATCAAAGGTGGGCTTTATATGTTTTAATTGTAAATATTTATTGCTTTGGTTGTTAAGTTGTAAATTAATTTTATTGGGTGGAATTGTGCAATTATGCATATGTTTTAATTTATACTGCACATTGGTAAAGATATATAATGAATTTTCATTATAATCATTATCACACACTTTACCAACCTAGTTTTATTGAATAATTAGCTTAGATGATTGTCTAGGGAACTCAAACATTATTATAATAACATCATTATTTTATAAAAACATTCAAGTACCTGTTGCAAAATTTTGATTTAAGAAATGTCCTAGCTACATTAAATCCTAACAAATGTATTATAGTGAAGGTTTTCTTAAGCTATAATCCATTTTGTCAGATTATAGGATATAATAATCAGATATTTGTATCTATGATTCAGGATAATAAACTATTCCATAACTACTATGATTTTGTATTTATTGTTCTAATAAAAGAAAATATATGTAGCTTTGGTTTGAACTGTGGCATACTTGGTGCTCTCTGAGCTTGGCCATATGATTATAGATATTTAATTACCCAACTAGGTAATGTCATCAGTGCTAGTGAGTGTGGTATTTGCTCTCTGTTTATATACAGTAGCTTTCCCTGTCAGAGTAGGTGGGAGTATGTTTCTACTTGGTAGTTCCTTGATTATATTTTTTTTTCTCTCCTTGATTTTTTGTCTCATGTCAATCCCTGCTTCTCTTGGTCTAAGATGTAATTTCCCATTTGAAATTATAGTTGAGTCTATCCATGTGTTGTGAGAATAAGAAGTTTTCATTTTCTGCTAGTTGATGTTCCTGGATCACTTTCTTAACCTTCTGCCTGTTTGTCCTACATAATGGCTGTTACAGTCATTACATTGTATGTTTTAGATACTTTTTTCTTCTTGGACTACTGGTTCTTACTTAGGAAGTCTTGAAGAGCTTCAGTTGGTTAGTGTGCCTCAGTGATGCCATGTGGTTGTAATAGTTTGTTGGTTGTTTCTGAAATGTTTTTTTGAAGTATGATAGTTTTATGCTTTTCATAGTTTGCATTGGTTGTGTAATAGTTGAATGGTCAGATACTTTTTGATAAAGCTGTAGGGTATCTATTCCATTGCAAGATGTACAAGCAGTCTGCTTCCTTGTTCTGGTCTTGTGGGTCACTGCAGTATATTTATGCACATCTGAATAAAATTCTTACACAGTTCATCTTGTGAGAGTTCGAGTTTTTACTTTAGCAATTGAGTCTTTAGTTAGTGTGGGTAGTTTTTCAATAGAGTTGTTTTTCTAATATGCTGTTGTTTTGTCTGCCGATGAGGATATCCAGAAAGGACAGTGTCTTCTTGTTTTCTTCTTCCCTTGTGTAATATTATTTCTTTGAAGACGTTATTATTTCATGGGTCTTGTCTACTTTTCCTTTTTTATTATGACAGTGTTGTCTACATACCAGATCCCTAGTTTTGGTTGCATGTGAGGGAATGCATAGTTTGAAAGATGCTGCATTATGACCTCTGAGTCCTGAGAATGGTGATTCCAGAATCACCATCAAACTAAAAATAGGTAGTGATCCAGAGGTTGATGAAGTCCATAGTTCTAGGTATTTTAATCTCAATATATTTGGCCAAAGCTAACAATCAATTTTTGCTGCACAGGTTAACTTAACTGTTCTTTGGAAGTTATCAGTATTTTGTGACATTTTGATTAGTTCAAATAAAGATACTGTCCTGATGTAGTTTTTAGCATTTTCTCAATAAGTTTATCTACTTCAAAAAAGGAGGCAGAAGTTATGAAAATTCTATAAAATATAATTTCCCTACAATGCCTAATGGCACTTACTTCCATCCGTTAGTTCATTATTTCATTTTATTTTTAACATCCTTTTTTTTCATTGAAAAAGATGAAAAAAGCAGGCTGTGCCTTTAAACAGTTGAATACTAGCTACTCAATTTATTTCAATATGTTGTGGTTGGATAACATTATCCTCTGCATTGACATTTATAGATCAGGCTTTCTCAAGAACCTCCAAATCAGTTTGGTCTTTTTAAACATTCAATACTGACATATTTGTAATTATATGACTTAGACTGTTTCACAATGTCCAAAACTGTCATTCTTTTTTCAAATATGCTGTGTGAATAAAATGCAAAGAGGAGGAAGGTGGGAGGAGGAGGAGGAGGAGGAGGAGGAGGAGGAGGAGGAGGAAAGAGGAAGAGGAACAATCTTGCAGTACCGTAAAGGTTTGTAGCTTTATGGTAACATGGCTCTTCATAGATATAACTGCTAGTAAGGAAGCATTTGAGATAAGACTAAGTAATTGGCCCCAGATCACCATGGAGCTTTGTAACTAAATGCTATTCAATATTTATACCAATATTAATCATTGTAGCAACTGACACAGTTTCAGTTTCTAATACGATATTGTTCTTTATATAGTTCCATCACAGAAACAATAATCAACAAATCTGATTTTAAAATCCCATTACTTTGACAATATGAAAATATTTAAGATTATTAGTTGTCTTTCATTTTAGGTTTTCATTCTAGTGTTTTAAATCTGCTTATATTTGGTATATTGTGAGCCACTGAGAGTCTCTGGATTGGATTGGAGCAGAGGGAGGGAGGGAGGGCGGGAGGGAAGGATGGAAGGAAGGAAGGAAGGAAGGAAGGAAGGAAGGAAGGAAGGAAGGACGGACCGCACAGTGTGGAATCTCCTGGAATCTCACAGCTGACCTTCACACCTGTTGCTTGGTCTGAGGGTGGGGAGCATTGGATTTAAGAAATTGCAGAGAGATGCTATGTTTGCATCTCTGTTCCAAAACCTTTTTTTTTGTCTTTGATACTATAATGCTCACACACACTTGGGTGTAGGTCTTACCAATTTTATTTATTTTGCAATTCATACATTATAATGATATTCAGCTATTGGTTTATTAACATTTAATTTATCTTTATTATTCGTGTGTGGTTTTATTGTTGTTCCCACTTATTTTGACTGGAAACCCAGCTACTATTCTAATCCATATAGTGTTTGTGTTTCTCATTCAGTAATGAAATAATGAGGCTTTCTACCCCAAAGGATCTGACCCATCAGTTTCATAGGAATGGGACATGGATGTCTTTGTGAGCAATTTTAAAAACCACGGAGGGGCACATCTAGCTTCTCTCTAAAAGTTCGTGCATTTTTTTGTCCTTGTGGTAAACTCACTTAATTGTGCCCAACAAACAAAATAAACTTCTACCTCCTTACCCACCTGATCCATTCAAAAAATGAAAATAGATGAGTTCCACATGAATATATAGCCATTGGGAACTTTTCCTTTTATATATTAGGTAATGGAAAATGAATTAAACAAAAGGTACTAATTCATTTCAGGTTTTCATTCAGAAAGAGAGAGACAGAGACAGAAACGGTGAGATAGGGGGCAGAGGGAGGGAGAGAGAGAGAGAGAGACAGAGACCAACCAAAGTATAGAGAGTTTGGATAGTTCAGGCATCATGTGATCCTTCAAGAAAAGTCTTCATAGAAATCATCATCATCTTGTATTAATTATCAAGAATATAAACCAGGAGTATCAATATTGTTATGTGAGGTTTTTTTTTGGTCCATCGCAGCTTCACAACATGTGGTGTTTGCAAAATAACCTCCGCTAGCAAACAAACAACATATTCCCAAGACTAGTAAAAGAATAGCTATTGAATCCTATGGTTCTAACATAAGCTTAATGAGTGTTTCCCTTCTTAATTGGCTTCCAGAAATCTTTTTATTTTATTTTTTTTTCAGTTTTGTAAGATTGGCCTGAAATATCCCACAACCATTTTAATTTAAATGTTATGATGTTTTTATATATTTAAAAAGAGAGAAATTTAATTTTAAAAAGTATATAGATGCTGATAAAGTCAGATCTGCTGATTTTAGGCTGATCATTAAAAAAAATAACTATCATGTAAAGCAGAAGCTACTGGCTTAATAAAAATCCTTACTAATGAATCAGGCCAGAAGGTTGAATATTGCTAGATGAGAAGCAAAAAGCAAAGGGATCTATTGCATAATAAAGAAAAAAAGTGGTAGCTATATTTTCATCAATGGTTATTCTCAAAACAATTGTGCTATCAAGGACATACAGATCAGTCTAAATTTGGTCAATGTTAGTATGACATATATTCCTTTAATTCTGTGTTCTCTCAGATGTATTGGGATTTTTTTTTATCAACTTCCAAAAGTGAATCCAGAAGTGTTGCTACATGAAAGTTTCTGTAATAAATGCAAGTTGATGTGTGTGTTTTGCTACTTGATGTTGGTCATCCTCCACAACTCTTGATATGGACTTTTTTAAAAAAAAACCTATATATGTGAATTTTTACATACTGCTTTTTGTAATGCATGGGTTTTTTAAAATACATTTGTCTTTGATGCACGTTTCTTTGGGAGAAGAAAAAGAAAATTTTCTCACCAACATGTGCTATCTTATGTAAGTGTGTGAATTCAAAAATGATGAATGTCTTTTCTTTTATCTACACTGAGAGCATATGCACCAAGACAAATTCCTTGTGTGTCTAATCACACTTGGCCAATAATAATTCTATTCTATTCTATTCTATTCTATTCTATTCTATTCTATTCTAT
>WNWU01000030.1:3854240-3943302 GCA_012654045.1 Ptyas mucosa | reverse complement strand
ATTCTATTCTATTCTATTCTATTCTATTCTATTCTATTCTATTCTATTCTATTCTATTCTATTCTATTCTAATGTCATTGGATTTTGTGCATTGCTGTCATGCATTGTGCAATGGAATCTGTGTTTAACAACTGTTCCATTTCACTTTAACTCATTTCTTTGTCATCCTTAGTTATCACTGGACAATTACCTTGTGTATAAACACTATTAATTAGCTAATCAATTATCACTCTCTCTTGGTAATATCTTACAGGGTTCTCCCCCCCCCCCCAACATCTCACTCCAGTAGTACAGAGAAACATTATGGCTGGAGAGCTTTCCTGCTTTAATTGGTGAGCAGGACTAAGTTTTTTGTTTTGCTCTTAGGACTTCGCAACACCTTCTGGTCCTGCCTTCTTGACTCTTGGACTATTGATCAGTCTCCTTCACTCAGCCTGCCAGGGCCAGATTTCATATACTGGGAAAGACAAAAGCCCTAACTCCTTGAGAGTTGAAGAGCTATTGACTATCTCACCTGGTTTAGCATATCTGTTTTGTGAAACTCTCTTGGGCACCCTGGGAATTAATTCTTTCAAACACTTCAATAATTCAAGCAGCAGAAATGACTGTTCCTAACTCTCGTGCCTTTTGCTTGCTTAGCAGAATAGTCATCACAAATGACTATCACATGTATATGTATAACTGTTATTCTCAAAATCATCACATTGGGTGCATTACAGTTCAAAGTGCAGCTTATTTGTAATATTGGGGTGCGTGGGGATGATTGGTTGAGTTCTCCCTGCAAAACTCAAATCTTTAATGTTTTTCTGTTACAAGAAAACAGGACAATTCATCCCTTGTTTCTAATCTAATCTCTTTGAGAATAAATGCACTGCTTTCCACTGCCCTGCAGTCATTTTTTGAGACTTACTATAACACTAGTAAGAGGACAAAAATAGATCTTTCAGCCTCAATAAAAGTGAAGGCGGGAACCTATAATCAAAGAAGCATCTGAGTCCTTGTCTCTTGTAAAAATAGCAGGGAAGTAGAAATACAGCTTGCTCTCGCAAATACTATTTGTCCTAAGCATAAGAATTAAAGCTGAACAAAGATTTGATTAAAAGATTCTGCCAGAAGGCGATTCACACAAATCTACAAACTCCATTGATTGAATGGCTTTTGCCCGTGTGCAAAAACACTGTTTTCGGAATCTTTAACTGACCTGATTTGACTGTTCAGATTGATTTTCTAAATTGAATTACTGTGATGTTTCCAATTGAAACACCAGTTCCAATCAATAATTTAAGTCAGATCAGGGACGACTTGAATGTCCTAAGCAGAACTTGTGTTAAAAATGTGTTGAAAATTCATTGAGAGGCATTTTTTTTCCCCCAGCTACTATCTTTGGGAAAGTAAAGTGTTTTTACATACAGTGTTTCAGTATATAAATATATCATCTCAAACATTTTATTCATCACTGAAAAAGAACATATTAATTTTTTTAATTATTCAGAAATGAATGACAAAAAAGAGTAACTTAATTAAAAAAACTAATAGTATTTTTCATCTTGGCTAATTTTTATGGTAGATAATAATTGTTTCAGAAACAGTAAGAAGAGAGAGAGAATGGCATTTTATGTGAATCTGGATTTCTAGCTTGCATTAAGTATGTTAGATACTTTAACTGGAGCTAGAATACGTGTCTTTTGCAAAGGGAAGATCTCGTTTTGTTCAGATCAGGTTTCTAATCCAATGGAGAACTTTATATTAGTGAAATGGAATAATCCTTATGTTACTCCCAAATTTGCTTCAGAAGGTAGAGAGAACTCTGGAACCAGGTTGAAGCTGATGCAAGGAATTACAGGAGTGAGGAGCAATTAGTGGATTGGCATCTCTCCCGCAATTTTTGTCTCGTTTTATTTTGGTTTTTTGGCAAGTGGAAGAATTCTGAGAGCAATTTTGTTCAGGGGACACTCTTTCCAGTGAAAAAGAAGACCTCACTGATAAGCATTCAGTATTAATTCTTTATGGAATTCCACAGAATGATGACCCATACAGAGTTGGTATGATTTTCTTTTCTCTTTCATTTATTGAGCATATTTTCACATGTCTTCAAATTGATCAAAAATTTAAAAGCAACCAGATTGGAAGAATATGTTTCAGATATGTGGAAATCTTACTGTTACCAAAACAAATGCCTTGCTTCTCAAATTCCCAATTTATGGCATCTGTTCTCAATCAGTTGCATTTTCAAAAGCCCTGCATCCATTCAAATAAGCAATTGCACAAACCCATTTGCAGTAACTTAAGGCCTCCTGTTTATCCAGTTAAAAAAAAAAACACATACAGGATCCACACATTCAGATGTTGCTTTCTGCCCAGAGACATTGTGTGCTGTCATTGTATCTTATAGAATTTGAATCATTAACTAAATAACCTCTCTAGTGTGATCAACCTCTGCTGTGTCACGAATGATGTACATTTTCAGCCATTACATCCTAATCTTTTGAAACTTGATTTACACGGAGTAATTACAGAAACCTGAAAGCTAATAAATCAGTGATTTCACATGAATACAAATCAGGGCAATTAATTAAATTATGAAGGAGTAGATTTTAATAGTATTGTTTGATAGTACAAAAGGGAGGGGGGGGAAACAAAAGTAAAGCTTTAGAATAAATGTGCCGCTATGAATGAAGAGTGTATTGCAAATATGTTGGGGCTTGTAGTGCTCCTCTGATTATTTTCCAATAATATAATTTATTACAGTATTTTTCAAATGTTTACTCAAAGCCCTGATTGAATAAACATTGTGGTTGGAGAGCACTAATAGTATTATTGCTATATAGTTGTCAGTCATAAGATTTAATGCCCTCTTCTCTTTCTCTCTCTCTTTCCTCTCCACCCTATAGTACATGTATATCTGCACTGATTGCTTGAAGAGACATATATATATTTGCAAATATCTTATTCATCTCCGTGATCCAATTTTTGAATCCCTAAAGCAAATTTATGAGGCTTAAGTTCAGATTTAGTGTTGTGGTGTGCTAGCAGCCTGCGGAGCTGGCAGCAGAGTCCAACAGTGAGGAGGCTGGGGAAGAACATGGGCCAATCCTGGAGTCTGGGGAAGGCTCGGATGAGGGCTCTGCATCAGAGGCAGAGATGAGACCAGGGCCATCTGCGAGTTATGTGTGGACTCCAGAACCTCCAGAGTCAGACATAAGAGAGGCAGAGGAACAGGGGGAGCCTGTTCCTAGTGCGTGCATGCACAGAACTGCCAGAAGGCAAGAACAGTTGAAACAAAAGGGACGACTCAGGAGTAAGGCTTGGAGATCATTGGCCCCTCCCATAAGACATAAAGGAAGAGCAAAGGCACGTGGGCCTTTGCAGGAAGCAATGTTGTGGATGGTGTCAGTTTGTACTTTGAAGCTCCGTTTTTTACGCTGTGTTTCCGTGTGGCCTTGCCAAGATAATTGCCAATTAGGTCTTTGGCAGCTTGTCAAAGAAGATAAAGGTGGGTGTTTACCAGCCTTATCCGAAGGACTGTGGCAGACTTCTGTTGGACTATTTATAAACTCTTGGTGATTCAGCACATGCTGTGAATGAAAGGAATTCACAGTCATTAAAATAAAAAAATGGGTTTTTGGAACTAATTGTGTGCTTTTTACTATATCAGGAAGCCTAGGTCAGAACATTTAGTCACACTTCCATCTGATTTCATTCAGAGTGACAAATTCATCCAAATCTGTTGTAACACCACAGCAAATAGGTTCCATTCAAACAAAAGCTACAGAGATGCTTTCAAGATGAGTTTTCAATATGTACCCATCATGAAACATAAATTCTCTGAATGGAATGTGAAAATGTAAAAAAAAGGTGTTTGAAAGCTGTATATTTATTTATCTAGTTTGAAATTATTGCCAAGCCAGGGCACAGACTTTAACAAAGAGACTCTTAATATAAACTATGAGCCAACTGGTGCTAATTATATTAAGTTACACTTCATATTGTTGCAAACAGTGAAACGAGGAATAATTAAATTAAATCTTGTCACTTAAACAGAGAATAGCAGAGACCAGGTTAGTATGGCACCAAATTCATTTATGTTAAACAAAAATTATGCTGGAGGGGAGATTATGAGGTGATTATTTTTCGTTAGAAAGTTAGGAAGGCAAATGACTTTGTCTCTTAAAACTGGCTGATGTCCTGGATCTTTCAATCAGAGTTGCCTGATGGCTTAATGTTTCTTGGTGTGTGTGTGTGTGTGTGTGTAAATTGTATCAGATCTGTAATCTTTCACATTGTAATGATTAAGAACTGGTAAAAGGAATCCCCTAGTTCCCAACTAACAGGAATCTTTTCTAGGCAGCAACCTCTAAAAAAAATCAAAATTATATGACTTTTCAGTAATCTCACCCAAAACTTCCCAATTCTTGTATAAAATGTCTTGCAAAGTGATCAAAATATCATATCTGAGAAGACCAAAAGTCTCACAAGGTTTTAGAATATATAAATTATTTCATAAATAAAATAATGTATTTGGAAAAGGAAGGCCTTTTGAGGGATCAGATGGGTGCCGTATTACTGACTCTGAGAAGAGGTCATAATTATATTATAGCAACTCTAGAATTTAGAAATGGCTTTACACAGCTACTTGGTGTCACACGGAACATGAAGATACTACAGTCAACTAATCATGATGGTTCTAAGTTGTCCTACAATAATAGTTCTATACTGGTTGCTTTGACTCACGGGGGGGGGGGGGGGTTGCCCTTTTGTCATGCTTGTAGCTGTACCAAAGACATCTGATTGCTAACTGTGGCAACAGATACTGCATGATGGATTAGATTAGGTCTGATCCAATGTTTTGTATGTTTTTAAATAAACCAGGAATACTTTGGAGGAATAACTTGGTCTGGGTGCCTCTGCAGTTGAAGGATCAGGAGAGAAGGACAGGAGTCATAGCCTCTTCAGATGATGAAATAAATTATTTTTTGTTCCTCTTCTGCTAACCTTAGGACCAACAGTAATCTATGACAGATAATAGAAATACTCTGTTTCCAACAAGCAATATTCTGTCTCTGTATTATATGTCTTCCCACAACCCTTTGATTGAAGATGTATGGTGTAGTGATTAAGGCCTTTTTTTTTTGTACTGCAGCTTTTAGCTGCTTGTCTCTTACACATAAACCAGTTCAAAACTAAGACAATTTAAGAAATCCCTTGGTGAACTAACTCATTTTTGGCTATGGTGATAACTAAGTTCTGTCTGGATTGCAAGTAACAAGGCCTGCAATTGGTGGGGATCCCTTGCTTTTGTTCCCCTCCAACCTGTGCAGGGATGAAATTCAGCCGGTTCTATCCGGCTTGGACTTGGGGGCTGCGGGAAGCTCCGCCCACCCACGCTGACCAGGGGCGGGTTTCAAAACCCATCGCTACTACTTCACTTGTGGGCACTTGTGTACTTGTGCCTTCATGCAATGCTTCTGCACACGGGCAGAAGTGTCCGGGCGGGTGGGCAGAGCCTTCCACCGCCACCGCTAATGGTTCACCCAATCCAGGGCAAATGGGTAGCAACCCACCACTGACATAGATGTCAAGATATCGCTTTTTTGTGACATTTTAAGCCTCTGCACATGCACAGAAGGCTTTCCGCATGCGCAGATGATGGCGCGCGAGCAAAGTGAGCACATGTGCAGTGTGTACACATTTGCAAACCAGTAGGGAAGGTAAGTGAATTTCACCCCAAACCTGTGCCAAGACACAGGCATCAATGGCTTTTCTTTGGATGGGCATGCCATTTGAGGATTAGCGAATGAAACAATGGGGGGTTTCCCATTTCTCCAGTCACTTTAGCCAGAAATGATAATTTGGCAAAATTTGTCAAATTCACCCCCGTGAAAAGAAAAAAAAATCAAAAGACCAGCATTTCATCAAACTCTGTGTGAAGTTTCCGAAAGATGCCCTAATTAATTCATGAGCCATGAGCCAAACTTCAAAAGAAATACAGTCATTTATTAGGAGCACCATTTCGGCAATATTCGGATGCAGTTAGAACTAATCCCACGTCGATTTACATTCCCCTATGATCCTGTCTCTCCCATCCACCCTGGCCATGTCATAAATCACATTCTTTCACATAAATCACTTTGGCTGGCCGTGAAATCCAACACCCTCCTTCTGATTGCAGTACGGAAGCATGTATGGAATGTATCTTCAGTTAGGGAAATCAGTCAGCTCTATCAGTTCTCCATCCCTCCTGCTCATGGCAACTTGAAAGCTTTGCAAGTTGACATTGTGCTTGTAAGAGCAAAATAGAGGTCAAGTTTTTCATGCCCACCAGCGCAACACAAAATGGCCCTTGAAACCAGAACACAGCCTAGACAATTGGAATGAGGAGATTTGGGCATAATAATTAAATGTTTGGCCACTGAATTAAATGCACCAGGTGAACCACACTACTCTACGGCACCAGAGAGAGGAAACAATTACTTCTAGTGTGTAGTGAAGATCAGACTTCAGGGTTTTCCAAGTCTTAGCAACACACCCCTCTTCACTCACCTCCTAACAACTCTCTTGGAGTCATCTTAACTCCAGATTCAGACCACGTGATTCTCCAGATTTTTATTTTATTTATTGGTTCGATTTATATGCCACCCTTCTCCGGAGACTCAAAATGGCTTACAATGCATTAAGCAATAGTCTTCATACTTTTGTATATACCTGCTTAATAGGGCTTTCGCCCCCCCCCCCCCAAAGTGGTGTTCTTTTTTATACAAAGTCAGCTTATTTCCCCCACAATCCGGGTCCTCATTTTACCTACCTCGGAAGGATAGAAGGATGAGTCAACCTTGATCTTGTGAGAAAAACAATTGTGCCACAATGCTATATCAATGTTACTCAGACTGGAGGGTTGCATAAGGTAAATTCATATACAGAAAAATCTAGCTAATACACTACTCTCATTTGCATATGATAAACTTGCATATGGCGAGAGGTTATTGCCTGTATTAACACAGGATAACATTTTTTTCTAGTCTTTTTTTTTTTTAAAAGCTCACAGTACTAAGTTAGTTATTCCTAGTGTACAATATTTTATGATTTTTAAGCCATTTTTTCTCCAGACATAGTTTGCTGATAATTAGTTGAGATGTTAATGAAATTAATGCAATTTTCAACGAAGGTTTTTACTTAAGAAGATACAGCCTTCATTTTTGATTAACAATGAAAATTGCTGCTTTGATTGATATGTAACATCTATTGCATCCAACTAAAATAAATTACATCTTTCATTTTCTGTATATCAAGCTGTTCATCAAGCTTGATTTCAAGCTTTTTCCCATATTTGTTTCAAAATGAAATAAATTGTCATATAAGACCCATTAAAATAACTGGTTGTGTGGAGCTGTAGTCTCTTACAACTAGGAAGCCCTTCCAAAGAAATAATATTTGGCATTTAGATGCTTCTTGGATAAATAGGAACAACTTCAAAAAGGAAATGGTTTGTGAACTTCAAAAACAGTTTAATATGAATGCAACTTCAACATTTTTGGAATTATTGAGTAAGACTCAGGCGAGACATATGAAGGGACAAATCATTTCCTATGTTGCACATAGGAAAAGCAAATAGCATTGCCAAAAATATCTCAGTTTTAGTATCTCAGTTACCCTAAAATAGTCTGATACTTTGAAGTTGGAAGAGTTTCAACTTCCATTTGCAATCTTTCCAGCCAGCTTCTAGCAAGCAAAGTCAATGGGGAAACTGCCAGGGAAGATCACAAATTGCAATCACATGATGTCTCACTTAACAACCACAACAAAAACGGTTATAAAATTGGGTGCAGTCATGTGATATCTCACTTAATGACCGCACTGCTTCATGACAAATTTTCCCATGCCAATTGTGGTCATAAGTCAAAGACTACTTCTACAGACAAAGAAATTGGGCCAAGACCTAAGAATGAATGAGAATGGTAATCTTTGAAAATCTGCTTAGATGAATACATCATTTAATCATAAATCTGTCCATGCGTTCATTGGAAAAGAAATTAATCAAAAGGCACAACTGATTACAAAATAGATTAATCTCCCAACAGAATAAATGAAGAGGATGTAAGAAAAAGAATACAGAAGATGGTTTGAAAAACAGGAAAAGGTGTTTTGTTACAAAGTGCACTAAAGTGTGTAGTGTTACATAAATGGGATTTATGAAAAAAAAGATGCTTGATTGAGTTATGAAATTAAAGAGGTTGGGGATCAGAAAAAAATTGTATATAAGAAAAAATTGCAACAAAAATGAGATGAAGGAAAGATATTGCGTAAGGTGTATAGAAAGAAAACATGAATGTAGTATGTAGTAAAAGAGAGTGATTAAGATGATACAGTAGGAGGCACAGAAAATACAGGAGAGATTTGATAGAAAAATTACTTGAAGAGGACTAAACAAATGTCTCCAGCAGAGTGAAAAGCATTGAAAATAAAATTGCTTAATGGTTGGGGTGGAAAAAAATGAACTGCTAGGAATAGTGTTTTAGTATTTTGTACAGTATGGAAATAATAGTGATATATCAAAGAATGGAGCTGAAATGAATGATACAATTTTTGCTATATACAAAAAACTCCTATAGTAATTAATAAATAAATGCTATACTGTAGGAATGTTGAAAAATAATAAGGATGCAGCATCTTTAATGTGTGAATGTAGACTGAATCCATGCCTAATGATTGGAAGAATGTATACACTGTCTCCTAATACAAGGAGAGATGTAATAGGGGTTAATGCAAAACCACAAAGAGATTAATTTGTTAAAAGATTTCCTCAGAAGGTGTTTGGCAGAATTTTGATTGGAAAAATATGACAGTTGACAATGGGAAAAAATTGAGAACTGTATTGAAGCAGGGAGTGCAAATCATTTTTTTTATTCTTCAGCAAGGTCTTGAGAAATATAAATGTGAAAAACGTTATTGCATATCTGATGATTTAGAGAAAGTGTACATTAAAGTGAAAAAAATGGACTATAGAACCTTTTATGAGACCATGGAATTGATGGTTGGTTGCTGGATTTGATAAGAGCAGCATATGATGGAATAAAATGCATGTGATAAATGGAATGCAAGCAAATGGGTCACTGAGCCAGAGAGTACGGTTTTTATAAATACACATATACAAAATGCTGGTGGTGATGCTAGATATGTGTGGGATTGATTGATGATTGATTATTTACTAAATATGTATGCAGCAAAATCCATCCAGTATTATGCAGCCTACAGCAAAGATATAACATAATAAAGCATCCACAATAAAATTAATTCACATTCCCAAATAACAAGATAGGCAATTAGAATTTCATAGGAAAATATAAAGAAATGTAAATTACAATTACATTATACATTCCCTGAGGGGCCCCTGGAAAAAAAATGGTTTTTTGCACTACATTTTGGAAGGCTATTATTTAGCCAGATAAACTTTATTAATATCTAATATTTAACATAATCTTCATTATCAAGAATTTAGCTTCTACAAGAAATCTATTCCAGAGAAATCATGCTTGGATGAAGAAATTGTGTTTTCTGGATCCCGCATCCTTCAACCTACAAAACTGGACACCAGTAGCAAATTTTCTCAAGAGGATCTCCTTTTGGTAGGATGCAGACTGAAGCAAGCAAGTCCTCTGGACACCTTGTGTTTAAGCCATATATACTTTATAAGTCAAAATTAGCACTTGCATCCTGAAATCTATTGTTAAAAGGCCAACAACACAGCTGTAATATGATCACCATAAGGAATGCAAGCCAGCAAGAGAGTCAGTGCATTTTATAATAATTGCAGTTTTGAGGTGATATTCCAAAGCAAATCAACATAGAGGACATTGAAGAATAACATAATTGGAAGGGACCTTGGAGGTCTTCTAATCCAACCTCTTGCTCAAGCAGGAAACCCTATACCATTTCAGGCAAATGGTTGTCCAATCTCTTCTTTAAAAAGTCCGGTGTTCGAGCACCCACAACTTCTGGAGGCAAGTCATTCCACTGATTAATTGTTCTGTCAGGAGATTTACCTGAGAACTAAGAGCATCAGCCAAGTTGTCCTTCCCAAGCAACATCTGAGCAAATATCCCCCTAGTCAAATAATTCCAAACAGATTCTACTTCCAGATCCCAGTCCTGTCTCACCATAATTGACCATAGCTTTCCTGTAAGGTTCCAGAATCAATCTCTCCAAAACACTTTTGCACAACCACCAATGTTGTAGAATGGGCTGTATGCTGCAGCTTAGGTTGATGCAAGCTGCTTCATCAACCTGATCACTTTTCAGCCCTTCAATCTCCCACCATTCTAAGAATGTCTTGTAATAATTGCTGTCACAGTTGGATTCTTGCAGCTTGCCCCCCAATTGATTCTTCACTCTCTTCTTGCAGGCCTGGTACATTAGCCTCTAACAACAAACTCTTCGCAAACAACCCATGCCCAAATTTTCCAGAAAAAAATGGTCACTGGTTCAGAATTCAGGGTTTCATGAATCAGTCCACGATTCTCTTTGACCACATTTCAAACTTGCCCTTCTTATCTAACTTGTCTCAGAAGAGACTAAACATAAAATAATCCACACAAAATAATCTATCAAATAAGACAAAAGAACACCAAACATTTAAACACCCAAATAACATTTGCTCTCTCATTCAGAGCTCAACTTGGCTAGCATGCAGACTGCCATCTTGAAAAGCAACTATAGGTAGATGAAAGGTTGTTGGCTCATAAGCTGAATTATTTGCAGAAAATATTAGATAGGTAATATGACATCAGAAAGAGCATAGTCTTAATGTATCAAAGTAGTTGTGTTTGACAGGCAATGGAGTGAAGAATTGCAAGCAGAATAAATAAATAACCATTAGTACTAAATGATCATTAAACCTGAGAACACTGAGGGAGAATTTTTTTAAAAATGGAAATACTGTTAGAAAGATAGTGGATAGCATGTGATTTTTGCTTTAGTTGTTTGTTCACCAAAGAAGGAAAAATGCTTTGTAAAAAGCATGCTTCTTTACCCTTATTTGGGAGTTATGTCAGGAAAATATAAAATTAAGTTCCAAGCACTGAAAATAGTTCACTTAAATGTGTGCATGGTAGGATATGAACAGAAGTATTCAAGAAGAAATGAGGGATGAACGCACGTGGATTGAATTGAATATGCTAAGGAGGTTATCTCTTATACAGAGAACAAATTAAGATTGAATTATAAAATAAATATAAAAAGGAAGAATGAACAGGTTGAAGGGAAAGATGATGATGAAAAGATCATGGTTAGAAGACAACGAGATCTATAAAATGGTGAGATTAAAGAACAAAAAGTGATGTTTGAATCAGTGTATGGGTCTGGTGGAGATAATGGTTGTTTGCAAAGCAGAAAGATAGGAATAAATTTTTAACATAAATATATTTTTATTTATTTCTTTTTTCTCTCCTATTTCCTTCCTTTCATTTTCTTTGCTTACTTTTTTTTCTTTTGCATAAAACCTCTAACCTGAAAGGGAATAACATAATGGGAATGCATAGTATGATGCATACATTCAATTTTCCACTTTTTAAACATTATCTTGGCTGAAATAATTCCGTTGTATGTTTTGAATAGTGTATATAAAAGAGGCAGATCATTGTCAGCAGGACTTTTCTTTTTAAGCTTAGTACTAGACATGAGGGGATTTATTTTTAACTATATGGGTCAAGTTTAAAATTATGTATTTTAAACTGTTCTTTTTAGCTGCTTTATTGTTGTGACAAGACAGAATATAAAGATTTTTAAAGAAGCCAAATAACTGGCTTTGGTAGAATCTGCTAAAATTACATAGGGCATTTATATCGGCACTCACTGCTTCACCTTGCACTTTAACATTATGTAAATTTGCCCTCACTTTAAAACAATTGAACCAACTCCTACTTACAATGAGTTCGTCACTAGAGTCATCTTTACTTGCTGTACATGTAGCTTTTAAATAATTGAAAAGGCGTTGAGCGTAAATAAGGCTAACAGAGATGTTACTCTGATTTGATCATCTAACCAAATTATCAATAGCCTTTCCATTCCAGTAATTAAAACGCTTGTTGCTTATTAATAATTGCAGCTTTCAACAAGGCAGGTATCTGAAGCAATACAATGATACATAGTGTTTGAATGTCTTTCAGGTTTGTTCTTTTAGCAAATTACATTTTTGTTGCGATTATAATGTTATGCACTTGTCTCCCCCTTCTGGAAAGGAAGGTGGCATTACAATAAAACCTTTTTTTAAAAGTTAACAAATCGAAAAGTAGCACGTTAACAAGATTAGCCACCCCTATCCCGCTCCTTCATTTTAGGATGGATCCAGTGAAGGAATCCATATGAGCAGGGCATCAAGTGTCTTATAATGTTTACTGGAGAGAAATGTGCAACAGGGATGTCAGGAGAAAAAAATTACAATCACTACATTGCTAGTGGAAAAGATGTCAAGCGGTGGAGATTATCGAGAATGGATCTGAAAAATATACATCCAATTTAGCCGTTTATATATTTATTTCTTTTTTCTTTCCTATTTCCTGCCTTTCACGCATGATGCACGTATCTCTTTAACATCTTTCCAAATTGGGGAAACAGTTTGCCATTATTGCTTGGTAGTTCCTCCAAATGTACCGGAACACGTGCAGAAGGCTAGCAGAGGATTAGAAGAGTTTGTTGCTTCCTAGAAAAGTTACATTATGTGGCAAATCTCGGTTTAGCATGGTATAATGTGGGAAAGGATCTTGAAATAAAATAGCTGAAACAAAACCTTGACATGAAAAACTACTAAGAAAAATTTGATCTGATTTTGGAAAAAGTCCATTTGAGTCTCCAAGATACAGTACGAGTTCCATGGTAGCCAACCAAATACCCTTAAGGCAGGGCACTAAGCAAGGAAATGAGTTAGTTACAGCATGTTTTAAAACTATTCTAAATGTTCTGAGTTTCCTGGATTTATTATAAACCTTGATCCTTCTGGTTCTCCTTTATTGCACTTGTAGCCTACATAGCTTTTAGAGGGACAATGTACAGCATTGTACTATGGGTGACGCAGTAAAAACGTTACTATTTTTTTAAAAAAAATCCTAATATTTAGGGAAATGATATCTGGAAAAAAGTGCTTTAGCTTTAGTAAAAGCACATAAAGAGAAATGCTTCGTATCAAGCACATGCCTGGCAAAATCCCTTATGCACTTTTTTAATATAGACTCTTAAATCTGTCAAGTGCTCCACCCAAAAGACAACTAATGGGGCTGCTATAGTCCCACCAAATAATATTTTCCAGAATTTCCTTTTTATGCCAGATGAGGGAAAATAACAGATTAAAGTGTTTTGCGGTTTCACTTTACAAAAATGTTTTTTTCTAGCTCTTAATGTCAGAACCCGAATATATCCTTTTTCATTCTTTATTGAGAAAATATGCTATTAAAAAGAATCTTTGCCTTTAACTCAAACTCCTGCTTGGAAGAGTCTGATGAATTTTCGGTAAGAGAGTTCCAGCTCACTTTTTATCATATCCTTCTTGATACTTTAAAGGAAAAAAATAAAGATCAATAAGTCAGAACTCATTAATGTGGCAAAAGCTGTAAATTCAAGTTGTTCCTATGACATATGAGATACAAATCATCTCTTGCCTAAAGTTAAGAAAGGTACCCAGGTTTAAGCACCTATGGCTTATCTTAAAAACATATGTAGTGTTTGTCAAAAATGGCTAATAGATAATTGTGAGACCGTTAATAGAAAAATAAACAGGGCTGTAGGGTGGAATAAAAAGAAAAACTTGAAGAAAACCATAGCAAATCATTTCCCTATTGCTTCCCAGAAAACAACCTGAGTGTATCTTTATACATCAAATTTGACTTGAGGGAAATTTCATCTTTTGGACTATTCTAGGCTTTAGATACAATAAATAATTTACTCCTCGAACTATATTGGAAATCATTTTGTTGGCAGCACTGTTTTCAAAAAGAAATTACTTTCATAGTATAGTTTGATATTATGAATGTGGTGAGCCGAAAAAGCAAAACATTGCCTTTCTGTGACAAATCTTTTTGTATAATACTTGAATGGTACATAATTATAATGTTGTGGATGGCAGCTATTATATTACAATCTAAGTTTTAAATTCCAAACTTACCATGCCAACAGTTGCTTTTCTTAATAAAACATTTTCACATGCAGGATGTTTTTAAATTTTATTTGCAACTACTGCAATTACAAAGAGAAATATCCATGTAAGTTTGCATTGAAAGTGACAGTCTATTATTTCATAAACAGGGTCACAAATAAAGGAGCAGCTCCTTTGGCCTGTGGGTGATTTCTGTTCTATGAAAATCTTCCTGCATTTTTTTGTCAAGGGTTTTACAGTATTTTAATTGTATAGTTCTTTAACATTTAATTATAAAAAATCTTTCTACATGATTGACATCTGAATGTATTTCTACAGTTCCTTACCACATCAATAATTGTATTTATTACATGGGAAGAAACAGTAGAATTTATTGCAAGATTTTGCTTCTCCTTCACAAGAAAACTTGTGATCTGTATTTAATCAAAACCAACTGTATTGGGAATATAGTCCACATTAATATCCTCAGTAGATAGGAAAAATGAACTATTACAATGTATACTTTTATCAAATTTAATCCAGTTTATTTTGAATGGTTCTGAATAAATACAAAAACATATCTTAGTGTGTCAGTGTGTCTGATTTAAAAGGCTTCTGACAAAATAAAGTAGACTGAAAGCCAAGAATTATAGATTTGATATCTTTATATTTAGAAAAGGATATTGCCACTGCTTGATATAACATATGGTCCCCAAACTCTTAATATACATACAGGTTTATCAAAAGAAATACTGTATGATTTGCTAGATAGTAGGTGCTTTAGACATATTTTTAGCCATTGAGAAATATAGATTTATAACCTGCATGAAAATTAGAGGCAATAACTCCCCTCCATTAAAGGTAGATTTAAAAAATAAGCCTATGTGTGTGACAATATGGAATGTACCCCTCTCAGGGTAAGATACCAAGTCCAGAGCAAACAAAATAGACTGAAAGCTATAAGCAATCTTAGCTCAATGTTCTTAACATCACTGAAAAAGATCTCGCAGATTTTCCCAACATAGAAACTCAAGTGGATGTTAATTTCAACAGAACTTGTAAAACAAATTGCCTAATATGAAATGTTGGTTTAATGATTGCTTCCATTTAATAATAGCATCTGTTACTATACTGGACCAAAAGTTGATCAAACAATGTAGCCCACACTTCTGGACATTTAGAATAAAAAAGCTTTTATTTTCAGTTGGAATAAATGCATCCTATGCTTAACGGCTGTGAAGAGCCTTAAGCACCTCCCAGGTTATATACCCAACTGACTGACAGACCTCCACTGGGAAATTACATGAAGTATTCATAATTGGTAAAAAGAAACTTGAAAAAAATCTTCAGTTCATCTGCACTGTTTTTATCTTTTCCCAGGTCACGTTTGTAGAGATATCCTGCATCACACAGTTCATCCGTCATACTATTTAGTCATCTTCTTCCTCCTCCTCTTCTTCTTCCTCAAAACTGTCTTCAAAACCTTCACTGTCTTCCTGGTCTTCATCTCCCTCTATTGCTGTATCCCACTGTGGATGATTTTCTGGCACAGGTTTTGCTTCATGAACTTCCAGCTGCAGAGAGTTCAAGTGATTGGAGAAGGGAGGGAAGCAGGAAGGGGAAAAATATAATTTAAATGTTATCATTTGAGGGAAGTTATTAAATTTTATCTACATAATATTATAGATTAATTCAAGAGCACTCTAAAGTAAAGAGTAAACTGCAAAATATTTTGCATATATAATAAGCAAGTTGTTCTCCATCCTCTGCAAGATTCCGCATTAATCGTTTGTTTTATCAGGCATAGCTTATATATTTATGGGTCAAAATACCCAGAAAAAAATCTTTATTCCTCAGAAGACCATTATTTAATGTGGGTACTTATTTCCTAAAGCAGAGCTGCTCAATGTCACAGGTACCAAAATGTTTAAAATGGCTGTTCTCAGACAAGAAGTCTTGAAATTTAGCTACAGGTACAGCTACAGAGATTTAGCTACAGGTATTTCTCTACTTACGACCACAATCGGGACTAGAATTTCCATTGTTAAGCAATGTTAAGCGGTTACTGAGTGAGTCATGTCTCATTTTATGACCTTTTTTGCCATGGAGATTGTGAATCACTGCAGCCATTAAGTGAATCATGCAGTCGTTAAAGGAATCTGAATTCCCCTATTGACTATGCTTGTCGAAGCCCCTTGGGAAGGCCACCAATAGAGATCACATGACCTGGGGCACGACAGCTGATATAAATATGCTGTAATTCTGATCACTTGACCATAGGGATGCTGCAATGGTCATAAGTGTGAGGACCAGTCATAATTTTTTTCAGTGCCATTGTGACTTCAATTAGTTGTTAAATTAATGGTTGTAAGTTGAGGATTACAGGCATTTTGTCTTATTCCAGCCACCTTTATCATCAAACAGGAATTCAATGCTGTGTGTGCACACACTGGAGATGACTTACATTGCTGGTATTATATTGCTGATCCCTGTCTCACAAATTAAGATTTTTCAGTCCTTGCTCTTAAGCTTTAAGCTTAATTTTTTTCCAATCAAAATATTCAAATTAACTCAGCATCATAGCCCTCTACTTACAACATGGAATTATGGTCATAAGCCATCCCAATAGGTCATCATGTGACTATGACCGATTTTATAGCCTTTTTTTCAAAAGTCATGGTTAAGCAAATGTCACAGTTGCTAAGTGAAAATCACAGCCAAGTTAAAATCACAGTTAAGTAGGGTATTTTTCACCAGAAACGTGAAATAAAACACCAGTTTCTGGCCAAAACCCACAGTGTAAATGGTCATATGACTGCAGGACTCCGCAGCTGGTTGCCAAGCACCCAAAATGCAATTATGTGATCACAGGGTAGGGGAGTGTCAGAAATTGAAAACTGGGTCATATGTAGCTTTGAGAAGGTTCATCATAACTTCAAACTGTCATTAAGCAACCAATCATAAATTGAGGACTACTTGTACAGGACAATTTGTAGATACAAGAGGTACAAGTCAGTGCAGTTGTTAATATACAGCAGTGCTTCTCAAATAGTGGGGCACGCCCCCCAGGGGGGGCGCGAGGCTCCGTAAAAGGGGGCGCGTTTGACCTCAGCATCTGATTGGCTGTCCAAAACCCTTGTGACACGAGCCTGTCGGAGCCATCTTTAGTGTGGGACGTCCGTCCACACTTACTCTGTTGCCCGACGGATGTGCACCCAATTGATGCTCAAATGACTGACAATGACCTTCTCCTGTGAAACATAACGCTGCCCCAATTAATCAAACTTGCTAAAGAAATCGGGCTACCACTGCTGACATTTGCATCGATAGTGAGCATTAAGCCAGTACATGTGACTGCGCATGCTCCTCCCTTTCAAGGAGAACAGACCTTTTTCTAATAATGATACTATTTACAGTCGCGCGGGGGGCGCGAAAAATGTTTTCTTCTTCCTAGGGGGGCATGACAGAAAATAATTGAGAAGCACTGGTATACAGCAACACAAGTTCTACTAAACTTGTAGAATCCTCTCCATCAAACCCATCTGTGTGAGAAACCTACCTTTAATGGTTTAATCTGATCCAAGCCCATGTAGGAATCCGATCTTAAATAAACGGTATATTGGTAGTTTCCAGGTTTACCCGGTGCAGGAAATTTTAGTTCTACCTGGAAATACATGTAATCACTCAGCTCAAGTTATAAAAGCAGAACAATGAAATGACTCCAGTCAAACAAACAGCATACAACTTTAGAAAGTGCTAGGCTTCAATCTTTCTAGTGCTGAATTGATTATATTCAATGAGCTATGTACTGTGGCTTAACAAATCCACTTTCTGAAGCTTAGCGAGAACGGAAGAAAAATCTTTTTATGGCAAAAAAAAAATGTTTGAAAAAAATTTACTGACAGCACTGAATATCAAATATGCTACATCTGTACAGTTGTTCTCCAATTACAACAAATTCCAGGTGATCTGTTAGTATAAAATACCTAATTTCTCAGTGCTCCTCATTAAACACTTTAACATTACACAACATTAAATTAGGCTTTTCTTATGCAGCAGCTAAAGCCTGCAGAAGGAAAAGCGTCTTCCTTAGAATGACTCCCTAATTCCTGTCAGTACTGGCTAAGCAGGTTAAGCTGAATAAGAAGCTATGAGTCAGGCAGGGTCTAGACCCTAGGAAAAGCAGAAGCTGAGACAATAATTGAAATCCAGAGAAGGAATAGGAGTGAGATGGGGACGACAGACCGTACAACACATAGCTCCATATTGCCTACTTTTATCAGCCAAAAAGAGCCCAAAAAACCACCAAGCCATCCCAGTTTTTAAGAATCAGAAGTAATAAAATACTAACAGCAGCAAGGATTATTTTTTCACAATATTGGAAAAATGAAGAAATACCGCAAGATGATGAGATAATTAAGAGGATACTAGATTGTGCAGAAATGGATAGACTTACATTCAAAATCAAACAGAAAGAAAACACAGAATATTATCAAACATGGAACTTATTTTACCAATGGTTGGGAAAAAGGGGTGGAGAGTAAGAAGGGAATTTGTATTGTTAAGCAATTTAAATACCCAAACAACACAATGTTTATTAAGCACTAAGAAATGTAATAAATAGAAAATTAATAAAATCTATTTTTTTAAAAAGAAATAAATGAAATACTTCACCTCTTCTTGGTCTTTTAGTGTACACACGTGATATGGCATTGATATTAGTGTTTGCTCCTTCCTATCTGCTATATATAGCCACCACCACTCCTGTTTTTCCTATTAAGGAGAGGGAAGAAAGACATCAGAGATCACAATCCTGATCTGATTTTCATCAACCAAATCTGTAACTGAAGTTTTGGAATAGAAACTGTAAATTGGCTCATTCCAAGAGAAACAGTCAAATTAAGTTCCGTTAGCTTCACTGTAACTCCATCTCATACAAAGCAAACTTTGGCCAAAGGCTCAAAGATTTCTCTTTTGACCATTTTTAGGCACACATTACTCTTTGGTGGGGAGTGGGGGGAGAACAGTTAAAATCATAGGATGTAAGTATTGGGATATGCCCTTGGGATTAACCTATTTAAAACTCTACCTAGTGCAAGATTCTGTTACTGTGGAATGTTGAATACATCTGGAAAAAAAAATTGGAATGGAAGTGAAGACAATTGCCAGGCTTGAGCCACATGCTGGATTAGAACACAGAATCTGACATCCTAACTACTGTGTTTCTCCAAAAACACAACCCACCCCAATAATAAGCCCAACCCTAATTTTTTGAGGGTGGGCCTAATATTACCCCTACCCCAAAAATAAGCAGGGGGGATGGGCGTGGCCAGCACGAGTGATGGCACGGGTGAGGCAACTGTCCGGCTGCAGCCCGCTGGCCTTTTGGCGCAGCGCAAATACCGCTTTTGCCCTTCTCTTTCTGGGCACAGCGCTTCTGCTTGTTGGGCCGCTTCCCCGTAGCCGGCAGCTCCGTGGCCAGCTGCTTTGTTTTTTCCCTTTTTTTGGGAGGCTCTTTTGGGAGGCTTTTTCCCTCTTTTTGGGAGGCTCTCCAAAAAGCCTCGGAATGGAGGCTTTTTGACAGACGGGAGGAAAATGGGGAGGGGAATTTTCCTGCCTGTCATCCGTTCCTCAAGCTCAGCACCAACTGAGGGAAGGATGACAGGCAGGAAAAAACCCCTCTGCATTTTCCTCCCATTCGCCAAAAAGCCTCCATTCAGAATGCTGAAGGTTCGGAATGATGTGGTGCGTCCACGGCGCATCCAGCTCACTGAGACTGGCCTGCTGCACCTCAAAAAAAGTAATACTGCCTCAAAAATAAGCCCAGATGCTTATTTTCAAGTCTAAAAGAAAATAAAACTTGGTCTTATTTTCTGAGAAACACGGTAGATGTGCCGTGTTAAGGAATGAAAATGTACTACAATGTTTTCTCATAGGGTCCTAGTTGTTTCTATTTTGTTTGAAGCAAAACTCAACAGGGCAACATCAACTTCAAATAGTCATTGAAATGGGCTGAATGGAATGATTAGTCATAATTTTTTTAAAAAATGCATAACATGGTTCCAGGTATCAGACATGTGACCCTACATAGGCAGAAGTTGCATTACAACAAAGTAAAACTTTTCTTGGTGAAGGTACCAATTGTATTACAGAAAGTAAAACTTTAAACATCAAAGCATATGTTGGGTTAAACTGGATCTGCACCCGTCAAGTGGGCAATGTTCTTAGGGCACTAAATGGAGTCATGTGAGGGAATCAATATACACATGTGACAAGTTGAACATTAGAACAATCTTCATTATTTTAATGATTGATTAAATAAAAATTCATCTAATTTATCTAAATAAATGTGAAAGGTCTACCAACCACTGCACACAGTCTATGCACTGTGACTTTATAACTATAGATAGAGAAACCAGGACGGGAAAGGCACACGATTCAAAAAAGAATCATCCAAAATAGCAAGACCATAGCCTGATTTAAAGCAGTTTATGCAATCATTATTTCTTCAAAAGTAGCCATATATTTAGGTTCACATTTTATAACAAATTCCTCCTCCCTTCGGTATTTAGATGCTTACGAGAACAGAGGAACAAAAACAGATGAACTACGTGGATTATTTATATTAGCTCATGATCACGAACTAAGGTGTATTGTTAAAATCTAGTTTAATATTCTGCCAAAAACACAAAATAGAATACTAAAAAAAATAACAAAGCAACATTAAATGATGGGAAACTTGACAGGTTATAGCATTTTCTTTTGTCTCAGTGACAAAAGTGAGCTGGACGTGCCATGGACGCACCACACCATTCCGAACCTTCAGCATTCAGAATGGAGGCTTTTTGGCGAACGGGAGGAAAATGCCTGTAATCCTTCCCTCAGTCTGTGCTGAGCTTGAGGAATGGATGACAGGCAGGAAAATTCCCCTCCCCATTTTCCTCCCGTCTGCCAAAAAGCTTCCATTTCGAGGCTTTTGGGAGAGCCTCCCAAAAAGAGGGAAAAAAGAGCCTCCTAAAAAGAGGAAAAAAGCAAAGCAGCTGGCCACGGAGCTGCCGGCTTCAGGGAAGCGGCCCAACAAGCAGAAGCGCTGCGCCCAGAAAGAGAAGGGCAAAAGCGGTATTTGCGCTGCGCCAAAGGGCCACCGGGCTGTAGTCGGACAGTTGCCTCACCCGTGCCATCACTCGTGCTGGCCACGCCCATCCCCCCTGCTTGTTTTTGGGGTAGGGGTAATATTAGGCCCACCCTCAAAAAATTAGGGTTGGGCTTATTATTGGGGTGGGTCGTGTTTTTGGAGAAACACGATAGTTAGTATGTTACCCTCAGTATTCTTCCACATTCTAGTGAATATGGAAATGCATAAAACAGCATAGCTTTGCATAAGAACAGCCACAAGTTTTGCACAATTTCAAGCACTATGCTAGTTAAGACTCAAAATCTACCTTGCTTTTCAGAAGGTATTACAGAGGAATTAAATGTTTAAGGCCCAAATAAAAACTATTCTGAAATTTTGCATTCACTTTATCTCAAGTTCATCTCAAGCATACTTAGCTATCTTTTTGCTGACCTCAGGAAAGTAGAGAGTGTAAACAGGATGAGTTATTTTTGACTTGGTTTCCAAGAGAGCCCGTTCTTTTCGTTGTATACTCTGTTGTAATTCTTGCCACTCCTAGTAGAAAAAGAAAAATATTCTGTTTATTTGTGTCTTTCTCAAGAAAATAACTTTTCTGCAGATTGAGAAGAGTATTAAATTAAAATAGGAATGCAATGCATTTGTATCTTAATAATAATTTGGAAAGTAAAAGAACTACCAATTTTTAAATGCATTTTACCAATTTCATTGTATAAATAAAAACATTTGGATGGTTTACTATATTAGGACAGAAGTAGACAAGTTACAGAGAAATAGGAACTCATATACTTCACAAAAACTTTCCAATTCTGTGTTTTACCTAGTTTTATTAACTACAAAATAGTATCCTTCCCTTTACCCCCACTGAATGGACTGATGAGAATGTCTTATCATAGGAAAGGTTTTGGATTAGATTGAATGACCATCCTGGTATTTCTCCAACAGGTAATAAAAATAAATTGTGAATAACAAAAAAAGACCATCACGAAATAGCTGTAAAAAGAGTATTCATATAAATGTTGTATGTCTTGTATTGTTATATTATGTTATAAAAATAATAAAAAAATAAATAAATCTTACAGCTTCATCATCCTTGCTTTGCTTTTCATCTGGTTCTCGGTCAGAGTCTCGGTCACTGCCATCATCTTTCTCACTTAATGATTCCCGATTGGTGTCATCTTCTTCAGATTCACTTCCTTTATCAGAAACATCGTAATCATCATCCTTGACAATTTCCTAAATTTAAAAAGGGTAATTTTACATTGAGACATGCTCACATTAATTTATCACAGGTGGGAAATTGTAGCCAATGTTGATTGATCAATTATAAAAGCTAAGTAGGATCAAACCTGATTAGTCCTAGGATGCAGATACAGACAACAACCCAGAAGAAGCCAGTGTCAAACTACCTTCATGTTCTTTTACTAGCAACAATACAGATGCATCTACGCAATCACCAAGAGTTGAACTTGAGTCAAAGGATCCTTTGCCTTTGATCTATTAGATCAGGGGTGTCAAACTCAAGGCCCAGGGGCCGGATCCAGCCCGCGGGGCTGCCCTGGAAACAGCAAAGGACCAGCCTGTGATGCATCTGCCAGCAAAAACGGAGCTCAGGAGGGCTGCATACAGTTGCAGGAGGACATTGCAGCCAAAAATGGAGCTTGGGACCACCACAGGTGCACCCGACACAAGTGATGTCGAGCTGGCCATGCCCACCCTGCCACACCCACCCCAGCCCCCCAAGGTCAAACACAACACTGATGTGGCCCTCAATAAAATTGAGTTTGACACCCCTGTGTTAGATTATTTCAACTCATGAATATGTCATCTTTATTAGCGTCTTCCTTAGCTTGCTTTGGATAATCACCTATAGCAAAATTTAAGACATTCCCTAATTTAAAAATAAAATAAAAATAAAGGCACGCTACCAAATGATACTGTACTTAAAACAGGAAGGATATGCTATAGCCGTGATGGCGAACCTATGGCACGGGTGCCACAGGTGGCACGCGGAGCCATATCGGTGGGCACGCGAGCTCAGCTCCAGCACACATGCGTGCGCCAGCCAGCGGATTTTCGGGCCCACCAGAAGTCAGAAAACACACTGTTTCTGGCCTCTGGAGGCTTCTGGTGGGGGGGGGAAGGCTGTTTTTGCCCTCCCCAGGCTCCTAGAAAGGCTCTGGAGCCCGGGGAGAGCAAAAAACGGGCCTACTGGGCCCACCGTGCCATCACGTGCCAAAAACAGGGGAAGCACAGGGGGAGGGTGGGGCACACATGTGTGTGACCCCACTGCACTCCCCCCGCTTTTGGCGCCCGATGGCAAAAAGGTTAGCCATCACTGTGCTATAGCATAAAGAACCTCTTCCCTTCATTACTTATCAGGATTTCATAATGCTCAGCTACTGTATTCTACAGGCTAAAATTAACCAATATGAAATTTAATCTATGAGTTCCTTCTAGAAGTGTTAGGTCTCACAGAAATCAAATTATTTTGCAGTTTACAATCCACACATAATTTTGCTTGGTATTGTTCTCCATTTTTCATTAAACTACAAACTGGTCCACAATTTCTCTGAAATTTAAGTACTTCAACAGGCCTGAAAACAAAAATCCCAATCCATTTCGATTGACACATACGTTCCCAGCAACCCCGTTAGCTTGTTTTTGCTTCAGCTGCTTTGTTTGTAGCAAAGGAGCAGGAGCTGGCTTCTTTTTCACAAGTTTTTTCTTCTTTGATTTGGAAGTCTTCTTTGCTCCTTTGTTCTTCTGCTGCCATCCTTTATTCTTCGATTTATTAAGGTCTCCTTGCTGCAAAGGTAGTAACATTTAAAATGGTTACACTTCTGTCCTTGAGCCACCCAAGTGCTTTAAGTATACAGAAATTAACGCAGACCTTTTAATATCAGGCATTGGTGGATAAAAGCAACTAATCTCTATGGGCATCTCTAGAGGGAACAGCTGGCTCTACAGAAGCTGTACAGTTATAACAAGTACACCACCAGCAAAGCCCCACCTGGCTATAGTTTCATGTATGTTTAACATACAACTATCTTCTCAACAAAAGCCGCTGAATACTTTACACAAAGTTTATGTTATAAACCAGGGTCCCCAACTGCCAGGCTACAGACCAGTACCAATCCATAGCCTGCTAGGAACTGGTCCGCATAGGTGGAGGTGAGTAGCAGGGCAGCAAGTGAAACCAAAACTATTCCCCCTCCCCGGTTAGTAGAAAAATTGTATTCCACATTGGTATCATTGGTATCAAAAAAGTAAGGGACCGCCTGTTGTAAGCACAGAAATCAGATTAAATTAACCTTCCAAATGGTTTTACCTTCAGTTAAAATGATCGTAAGTTATTTGGCAATCTTGCAATTTAGCAACATGACTCATTTCAAAGAGAAAACCTCGACGGTTACTAAACAAACTTCAAGGAATTACAACACAACCATCCACACCTATGTTTTGAACTTACGCCATCCTCTGCAGGCTGTTCTTCAGCTGAACAGGTTGATTGTTCCTTCTCAAACACTTCCTGAATAAAGGGAGAAATAAATTACCTTAGTCTCTCTTATCAACATGAAAAACTGATCAATTAAACATTAATAATGAACAGAAAGTGAAACACTGGTTCGTATTTCTCAAGATGAAGAATCCAGTTATTAATAGAGGGAAATTTCAATCAGTCTAGTCATTGGTGGAAAGACTACGGGCTCCTGAGATATTTTTAAATTTAATTGTAAATCACTGTTGAAAGCAAATATGCAAATGGAAGAATTAAGGAACAGAGTGTGCATATGGCTTAGATTAAGAGTTGGTCTGAAATGCCAGAACTACATCTGCAGTTGTCTGTGGAGATTCTCAGTCATCTTGGTCATAATTGTCTCAAAGGTGTCTTTTGAGAGAGCACCTTTGAGACATACATTTGCAGTTCTTTTTACATATTTATTGATTTTTTATGCTGCCCATCTCACTTATAAGATGACTCTGGGCAGCATAAATTTCTTTCTTCTTTTTCTTTCTTTCTTTTGTCTAATTTAAAATGAAGGAGAAGGTGTCTTCATTATCAGTGTTGTAAAGGAACTGCAAGAGTATCATGCAGGTAGATCTACTATAGATTGCCCGGAGATCTACTTTTTGACCATATATGAAGATGAATGAATGTTACATCTCCCAGCAGATAAACGCACATCTGCAAATTATGCTATTAAAAAAAGATAAAGACAGAAAGATTATTTCAGTCAAGAAGCACAATACTGTATATCCTTCTCATAGTTATCTGCATTTCCAAAAAGGCATTAACAGTATCCACTTTCACAAAGTGAAAAGTGAATGTAAAATCTTTTGTTCTAATGCTAAGCAAAAACCATTTTAGAGATGTGAGCTGTAAGGGAGAGGCAAAAAAACTGTATATCTCTTTTTAATCAGGAGAAGTTTCTTTACCTAGCATTGAATTATCTATTTAGCACAAGTACTTGTAATTTTTTTCTTGGATACTGAAGGTTCCCCCCCCCCCATCACCTTTGATAACACAAAAGCTGCATTTGTGCCCTGTTGAACTATGGCAGATTATCAAACCACAGTTCATGGTTCCATAAAAATTGACCCAGAAATACTTAAGACAGATGGGGTAGGGGGAACTTTTTAAGAACAGCTAAGGACTAAATTATTAAGCGCTCCCCAAACTATTTACTGGAAACTTGATTGCACGATTATTCTATCTGGAAGGGACAACCAGGCCACAAATAACATTAGATTCTGTTTTACATTTTAACAGAATCAGGTGATATTTGGGGCCCTAGTTGTCCCTATGTGGCATAATATATTTGTTATTATAATTATTTATATATTTCCAATTCTTATCCATCGAAACAAAGCTTCAGATTTGGCACAAATCAGATTGAGCTGTTTTCTGAGTCATTAAGACTGGGATCTAGAACAAATCCTGTAATCAGTTAAGTATGTCTAATTTGAAGCAGAGGGCTTCAAATTCAGAAGTTTCCCTTCATATACCACATAAAAAAGCCACAAGTGGGGATTTTGGCATGAACTGAGGTCATAGGGAATTCCACAGCCTTGTGCAGTTTGCTTCTTGATGCATTCAGGGATATGACCAGATATAGCATAAATAAACTCAAGAACAGTGCGTACCAATATAAATACTTACTGCCATTGTCTGTCTTGTCAAGGTGACCAAAACTGTGACTAGCGATCCTACAGTGATGTTATTACTGTCTTCATCATCCAAAACTGAAATAAAGGTTCCCCAATTATATAGCTTTCTTGTGAATAGGTTTTACTCAACTTTTAAATGCATGACTCAAAAAAGCTAATTTTTTGCAGCTTGAGCTCTCATCTGGATTTTATCCAACCATCTCATTTAATGATAAAACTCAAAGGACCTTAAAGATACATCACAAGCAGCTGCAGATTGAAGGACAAAGGAAGAATGCCAGACTATATAAGAAGAGATGCTTTTGATAGCTGTTCAAAGACAAATTTGTATATCTTCAATTTCTACTTCAAAGACTCTGCACAGAATCCTCTTTTAAAAAAGTTTAAAATGCATACTTTTGAATAAAGGTGTGTAAAATGTTCCAAATCTGGACTATATCATATTTGAACCATCTCTGTTTTTAGTCTTGAAATAGTTGCTTTGCACTCAAAACAGTTTTGCATTCAAAATGTGGCGTTTCATACTTGAGCCGCGTATTTCGAATTCCAAACATTTTGAATTCAAATTGTTATATGCACTCCTATTTTGAAACTAAAGGACTTTAGATAGCTCAATGTATAATAAAAAAAAATAACAAAGGAATCTAAAACTGTATTTTTAGTACTGTATCTCCCTGGCATCGTCTGATGACTGCCAGATGTGCAGGACTGCTGCATTGATTATACCTGCCATATAAATTGGCATCAGATAAAAAAATCCAACATATCTGAAGGGAAACATGTGGGGACAGGCAGGTCTGAATAATGGTCTAGGTTGCAAATGAATAGTAAAATAAAACAAAGATAACCCATCAAATCACATAAATGGAAAGGGCAGCATGGAGTTAGAGACCACACTGAATTCCTTAATTTAACTGTTTAGAAAATCAAACCACTTCTTTAAAAAAAATCTTTAAAAAGTAATAGTAAGAGCTTCAATTAAGCAAAGGTAAACAGGTTTAATGGATTAAGGAAAAAGAAAGATGTTCTAATTTCTTTTTAAAATTATCAAATTTCCTCACAGGAACTCTTTAACAAGTAAAAGGGATTGTATCCTCAAGTGATATTGATCAACATCTACAGCTTCATATGTACTTAGGTTTAAAAATGAATTGAATGACTACTGCCCATTTAGATCAACCAAGCCTATTTTAATGGGTACATTTTTAAAAATCAAATAAAATATGATGTATTAATTCTGGGAAACAATGAATCCTTGTTTCCTCCTAGTGGGGAGAAAGATGCATTATCAAAACAGGGGTATGTATGCATGCCTGTACATACTGTACATATCCATCCCCCAATGAGTATTCAAAAACTCAGAAAAGCAAACAAACCCAGGAACACGAACAGAAAATAAGACCCAGAAAAATGTTTAAGATTTCTACTTAAAATCTGTATACAAGCAACGAATTACTACAAATGCAATGCTATGTATGACTAATTTATAATCTATATCAGGCTGGTATTAATTCAGTCTATTCCTGAAAGCAGCTCAGGCAAGAGGTTGTTTACACACCAGCTAGCATTAATTGAACATGGCTGTGTCAAAATTTGTCACGATTTATATGAGAAACACTTAGTAAGCTGCGGTCTTCCATCGCAGTTGCAGTACACAGAATATTTCATTCCGAACCATTTTGAATATGAAATTTCGCAACATTCCCATTTCAAAAACAAAACTGTTGTCTTAATATCCTCCTAAATCAGGGATATCAAACTTGTGGCCTACAGGCTGGATGCATCACACGCCCAGTTTAGCGAAGGGGGGGAAGTTGCGATACGTCATGTGACGCCGCTGTGACGACACAAGTTTGACACCCCTGTTCTAAACGATTCAAGCTTGAAAACCATAGGCTAGGAAGCATTTTATACTGAGAATAGCTTTTTCAAACTTGAATCTCTTCTGTAGTGCTTGGAGTAGCCTGTTCCATAGCCAGAGTGGTTTCATATTTGCAAATAGGGCAATTTGGGAAATTCCAACCTTGAAACATTTTTCACAGCCCTTGTCCAGATTTATACATATTAACCTGTCAACATGGAAGCTTATTATGTCCTCTTTATTTGACCCTCAAATCTAAGACAGCCAATGCCAGAGATCTTAAAATTCCTAAGGGATTAACAGTGTAAATTCACTATTATTATTAAATATATAGCATTAATTTGATATAGGAATCCTGATCAACTCACTCACACCACCTACCCTGGGGTTTTATATCCATGATGATATGTGGAAAACTGCCAAGGACAGCCATAACTTCTTCATATTTTTCATCTTCAAGAAAGTGTAGTAAATTGTGACGATCTGAGGCTTTCAAACTCACCAAGTCTTGGATAGATTTAATTTTGTACTGTTTTCATTAAGCAAAACAAAACATACATTTCTAAGTATTAGACATGAATGATCAAGAACATGAGCTGTATCAAACATCAAGTTTGCTTTTACTTTAATTATTACAAAAACATATTGCAAAATATGTTGAATCGCTACATGTGATTCTCTGGAAACGGAGCAATGTTTAATTAATTAAACATAAAGATCAACTGGATAATCACTGAGATCAAACGAGAGAGGAGACAGGAAGGTAGGAAATGAATATCGCTTCCTTTTTCCTATCCACGCTCCCCTAGTCAACTCAGTAACTAGCCTCAAATTGTCAAACTTCTATCTACTTTATATTCCACCTTTCCATCTACTCAGACATGCCATTTGCTAAAAAACAGAAAGCTAAGCATCATCAGTTGACAGTAAATTTGCACTATAAAAGGCTGTGCAGCAGTAAGTAGCATTCTAGCATTCAAAGTCATGTTAATGTCATGTGGCTGGTGATAGTTTTATCAGAATGAGTGATTAGTAGCTCTGAGACGCTTAACAAGTACAGGTAGTCCTAGACTTATGACAGATTGCTTAAGGATGAACTACAAAAAAGCTATTTACAACATCTCAAAGTTATGACTCTCTCTTCTTTCTCTCTTTTCCTCTCTCTCTCTCTCTCTCTCTCTCTCACACACACACACACACAGATGGGGAGGAGGGGAGAGGGGAGAAAGAGAGAGAAAGGGAGAGGGGGAGGGGGGAAGGGAGAGAGAGAGAATTGCAGCTCAGACACTTTGCAATTGGCTTGCATTTACAATCAGTTGCAACATCCCACAGTGGCATGACAAATTTGTGACATTTTTTTGCCAGTTTCCAGCAGAAAACGGCAAAAACTGCCCCTTGGATATGCTGTATTCATTTAACAACCAACTGTTCCATCAAACAACCACAATGATGAATGTCATAAGAACAGTCATAAAATCAAGTCTGCAAACCTGCTTCAACTTACAACCGCAACAACTTGCAACCAAAATTCCAGGCTCCATTGTGGTCTTAAATTGAGGACTACCTGTAGCTGTTTGCTTTTTGGGGATTTGGGCCAACAGTTATTGTAGACTTTTTTTTTATTACTTTGAAATATAATCCTTTTCGACAAAATTCTGTATGCATTTGTTTGTTTTTATTCTAACTTTTTATTTTATAAGTCAAGGCAGCAAATATACATAATGTTCCTATTTTCCCCACAGTAACAACCTTGTGAGATGGATTGTGCTGAGAGTGTATGACTGGCCCAAGATCACCCAGCTGGCATTCATGCCTAAAGTGGGACTAGAACTCATACTCTCCTAGTTTCCAGGCCAGTTCCATAACTATTACACCAAACAATCAAGTGTCTCAAAGAATGAACATTTTCCAGAATGTGGTCAGATCAAATGAGTTCTAAGAAGCTACAGATCATGTCAATGTCTTCTACCTTTTTATGATTAGACACCCTTCTGAGATTATCTTCTTCAATATGTGGGAGTTGAAGGAGTGGAGACTTAAACTGCTGAAGCCCTTGGACAGTCATCTGAGAAAGTTTCATGCAGTTTTCCAAAGAAGCCAATGAGGGAGCACGAAATTCTCTTTCTGAGGGAGAAACATAGGGAAATATTTATATTCAATTGTCAGTATTAATTAGCAATATACAGTACAGGTAGTCCTCAAATTACAATGATAATCGGTACCAAAATTTCCACAACTAAGCAATGCAGTCATAAAGCACAATGTCATGTGACCACACTGCTTGTAGTTAAGCAAGGAGTGTGCATCGTTAAGCCACTGCCTCCTTGCAACTTCCTGCCAACAACCAAAGTCGGCGGGGAAGCTGGCAGAAAATTGAAAATCCCAGGCAACTCACAAACAAGTCAGCGGAGAAGGGGAGAGGCTGCTGCCAAGTGACCAGCACGAGTGCACGAGTGGCTGAGGAGAGATGGCATGAGTACAGCGGGGCCCAGAGGAAGGTGCGTGATTGGCCTGGAGGTGCAGCACAAGGGTGAGGTTCAGAGAGAAGAGTTTGAGGTTGTGTGGGTGTCCGATGTGGCTAGGGGAGGCTTACCCAAGCAACTTGCGACCTTCCCTGCTAGCTTCCCCATTGACTCAACTTGCAGGAAGGCAGCAGGGAAGATCACACATCACGATCGTATGACGCTGCAACCATCGTATGTGCCAGCCAGTTGCCAAGCACCCACATCAGGATCAAGTGACTGTAGGAGTGCCAAGACTGCCGGAATTTCAAGGACTAGTCGTAACCACCCACTCCTTCAGCATCTTTGCAATGTCAGTTTCAAGGCCTAATCTTAACCACCACTCATTCAGCATCATTGTAATATCAGTTTCAAGGACTAGCTGTAACCACCACTTCTTCAACATCATTGCAACATCAAATGGTCACTGAACAATTTGTCATTCACTGAGGACTACCTATTGTACACTTCGTGCACGCGCCTGGCCTAAAAAATGTCCCTAAATAGGACATAGAGCTTGGGGGGGGGGCATGATTTTTGCTACCAGTTCAGGTGAACCGGCTGAATACCACCTCTGACCCCGGAACTGTAGTACTAGCTACTTCAGTGAAAATGGAAAATGGACTCAGAGAAGGAATAACCTTAATACTATCAGATCTCTTGTTCTAGTTTAAGACTGCCTAAAGGTATCAATTCACAAACCCTGACAGTTAAAATAAATACAGGTAATCCTCGACTTGTGACCACAATTGAGCCCAAAATTTCCATTGCTAAGCAAATGTGAAGCGAAATTAAGTGAATTTTGCCTCATTTTACGATATTTCTTGCCACAGTTGTTAAGTGAACAGTGCAGCTGTTAAGGCAAGTGATATGGTTGCTAAGTAAATATGGCTTCCCCATTGACTTTGCTTGCCAGGTGGTCGCAAAAGGGGATCACATGACCCTAGGACACTGCAACCATCAATGAATACATGCCAGTTGCCCATCGCCTGAATTTTGATCACGTAGCTATAGGGATGCTGTAAGGGTTGTGTGAAAAACGATCTTAAGCCACTTTTTTCAGTGTAACTTTGTTCTAACTTCAAACAGTCACTAAATGAATGGTTGTATGTTGAGAATTACCAGTACAATGGTACTCCTCCCTTACATGTTACTTGTTTCCATAGAAAGGTTATAGGATTTTAAATATTACTAGACAAACCATGAGCCCTTGGGTTATTCTTACCACATTTCTCAATTCCTTCAACAATGTCTTCCATGAAAAACCTGTGATACATCCAGAAATGTATCTACCTTTAACATAGCCCATGTTGAACTGTATAGTGCAGTCAAACATCAGCACAGGAAACGTTTTATGAGATTTTGTATTATATGATAAAATGTTTTATAATTTTATGTCACACAACGTTTTATAAAATTTGCCAAATTTCAATTCCACGGGAGTAATGGGTCCTGGATTTTGGACATATTCTGTAAATTAGACCATTTGATGTACCTTGATTCAAAACATTTTTCCCTGTAGTGCAACGTTTCACCCAGTTCAAAGTTACAGGAAAGAGTATGTTAGCAGTAGCAGTACAGAGGTAGTATTCACAAATATATGTTAGGACTTACCTTCCCTGCTACGTGCCATGAGTATTAATTGGCAGATTACATTTACAATTTCTTGAAGCAAGGAAGGGCACTTTTTTAAGACAAACTGTTGATCTACAAGAAAGGGGAAAAAAACCTGAACAATTCTGTGCATAAACTGAATGTTATACATGATTAGTGTCTTCCCTTTCTTATTGTATAGCTACCAAAAGACCTGTCATGTGCATTAGATAAGCTCCAAATGGCATCATGCAAGCAAGCGTCTGTTTGTGCAAATGGTCATCCCATCTTCCCTAACCTTTCACATACCTAACTCAAAAATCTATCTCAAAATCTGCTCTGAAGGGTCGTTCAATCGTCTGGAATAGTGGTTCTCAATCTTTTCTTTACCATGTACTGCCTTTAAATACCACAGACGATGGCCACAGGGGCCACCAAAACTTAACAGAAGATTTAAATCATAATATTTCAAGTTTTTGCAGACCCACTGTGATGACACTGCGCCCCCCCCCTGGGTCCGTGAACCACAGGTTGACAACCACTGCTCTAGAACAGATTGGGGGGGAATGGGGGGACAGCATCCAAGAGAATGCAGAGGAAGAGGGAATTTCTTTACCAGCAACACTTTTTTCAGTGATTGATGGACAGAGATAAGTTTCATCCAATATCTACATACACAAATGCTCAAATCTCAATGTAAACCAAGATATGCATAAACTCTATATCCTTGGGCATCCACAGACAGACATTTCTTATGCTGCCACGACTCTTCCCCTAAGCAAGTAATGGGGAAAAATCCAGAAGTCATAATTAAGCATCATTTTCTGTTGCTGAGAGCAACTGAATAGCTATCAAATAACCATTTACTATAACTTGTTTGTCCATTACCAATAATTTACAAGAGAACCTCTCTCATACAGGTGTGAAGCAGGAGGGGAATGGTTTGTAGAAGTAACTAGTTCAAAGTATAACCTAATTTAAAAAACATACAGATTTCAGTCACTTCTTTGAAGTTTTTGATACAATTCAAATTTTTGTAGCTGATTACTGAAAATAGGTATGTGATGAAGGCACAATTTAAGACTCGAGTTCCTTTTGTGAACTTAAAAAAGCAAACAAGTTATTTGCCATCAAAACAAATACTAGCTCATACAAAACAAGTATGAAACTTATAATTCAATTAGATAATTTCAAATCCTTGTTCATGGTTTCCAAAAGCAAATACCTTGTTCAAGTGTCTCAGGAACTTTCATTCTGGCAAGATGAGATAGTAAGAGCACTCTGGCTTTCAAGCTATACGGACAAGTAAGCGGAGGTTCATTTTTCTTCAGATTAATGCTGCCAATTTCTCTGATAAGCTGAAAATGGGGGGGAAAAAAAGAAGATAATGCAACTGTAGAAAACAGGTAGCCCTCGACGTATGATCATAATGGAGCCTTGCCCATTACGGTAATAAGTCGTGAAGGTTGTAAAGTGAGTCATCACATGACCAACCTGATTCTACCTTATTTTGTGGAGTTGTTAAGCAAATCACCATGGCTAAGTGAATTTGTCGTCATTAAGTGAACTTGCAATAATTAAGTGAACCCATTGTTCACTATGGGAGATTTTTGCTGAAAACCAGAAGTAGGATGCCACTAACGGCCATAAAAGTGGGCTGGTTGCTGAGCACCTGAAATATGATCATGTGACGGGGGTATGTGTCCAACCACTGGAACTTTGGAATCAAGTTGTAAGTACCTTTTGGGGGGTCCATCATAACTTCAAATGATCACTAAGTGACCTGTCACAAGTCAAGGACTATTTGAAACTAACACAGAAAGAAAAAAACGTCACTAATAACAAACCTGGGGTATTTGAATATTGTCTACAGGTCTGCTTGTTGCATCTTTATTATACTGAGGGTCAAATTCAGAAGCCCCTGCCAAAACCATTATAAGTCCTGCAGAGAAAAAAAAATAAATGTAGTATAAGTATGTAAAAAGTATTAAGATATATACAAAGACTTTCTCAAACTCTGTCCCAGAAAGATTTTTATTTACCACTTTCTCTTCAGAGACTTGTCAACAAGAAATAACTAAGCATAATTCAAATACCTTAGGATCACTCTTTCACTAAAGAAGCAAGTACTAAACATAACTACCGTATTTTCCGGCGTATAAGAAGACTGGGCGTATAAGACGACCCCCTACTTTTCCTATTAAAATATAGGGTTTGGGCTATACTCGCTGTATAAGACTACCCCTCAATGTTGTCAGTGCTCCCGTAGCATCATCGGTCAGCGCCGGCAACTCAGATTCGGGAAACTGTGCCGATCTCATCAAGGCTGCGTGTCACTGAATGCTGAACCCAGCTGGTTGCTGTACGGAGCTTCCCCCACCGTCCAGGGCATCCAGGTGGATATTAACGACACTCCGACTTCCCCAGACAGCTGGGGCTCGCCATCACTGGGGGTCAGCTGGGGAAGTCATCGGTAGGCTTATACCCGGCGTATAAGATGACCCCCAACTTTTGAGAGGATTTTCCTGTGTTAAAAAGTAGTCTTATACGCCAGAAAATACGGTACCTTAGACAACTATTTTCATGAATGGGTATTCAGAAATCTTACAATGGGACTTTCTCCATGGTAGCTAAGTAAGGTACATTGATTTACGAAACAACATGGATGTCAATTAAAAGAAATAGCAGCTAAAATTTTGTCTCTGTTACCATCCTTTTCATATCAATATATGGTGTCTTCACAGGGAACATTAATACCCCATTATTTTTCATTAACATAAAGTTGTACGAGTACACTAGAATGCCTATAATAGGTATCTTCTTTACATTTACTTGTGAATAATTTAGCCTGTTTAACGTTCTTCAGTTGATATCTCGTATTTCATTTTTAAACCTGAAGATTATTTGAAAGCCAGCTATGATGTTAGTATCTATATAGAATTCTTTCCATCTAATCATGCAGCTACTAAAAACTAAATGCACAGTTCTATGCAGAGAATTGTGTTAGGAGGCAAGAGGTGCTGGCCTTGTCCCAGAAACATGAGAAAGAACTGACGTTGTACTGCAACAGCAGTTCTTGAATAAGAACAATGTTGAATTTTAGCATGACTTTTCAACATGCTAAAGCAGGCGTGGACAACTTTTTTTAGTTTGTGAGAAACACTTTCTCCTCCTCCTGTGCCTGGAGGCTATAAGAACATGGCTGATGATTTTATGATATCACTAGAGCCACCATGACAAAGCTAATATTTTTGGATCTTTTAGAGTTGGAAGAAAGAGGGTGTTAAAGGTTCCTTATGTCTTTGTATCCTATTTGTACCAAGTGTTGGAGGAAGAGGGTTCTCATAACTGATTCTCCCATAACAACACAATATGCTTTATAGAATGTACACAAGAATCTTCCTAGGATGAGGAAAATTTCATAAGATTTAATTTAACCAATTAACCAATTTAACCAATTCTACCTTAAGTGTTACAGCCCATTTATAGACCCAGTAACTTAATCCCACATTCTTCTCAAGAAATCAAGTAGCATACCACAGAAAACCTAGTGCATAAAGTTTAAACATTCTGCAGAATGCAGGTCTATCTCTAAATAACTACAAAGGAAGCACAAATTTATATTTTAGAATTAAACCGGTTTAAAATGCTTACTTTTCATATCCATATTTCTGGTTTTATAAACAAAATAGGTATAAATTTGCGTTGTACGGATGAGAATCTGGTCTCCACTGTAACGAATTGATCGATACCACCAAGAACCCTAAGTCATTTAAAACAAAAATATTGGTATTAATGATGCATAAATGCAATGAATATACTACTATTATCTAAAGTCTTGAACCTCTGTGATTTCAAGAGCATAATTCCTGTGGAAGCAATGAATTACAGAAACTCTAGCAGTTTAGATGACAAATGACTTCACAATATCAAAAGTTGAAAGATACAAAGATCTGTGTTGCATAAAAGTTTTATATCATGTAGTACAGTGCCAAGGGGCAGGAAAAACAGAAAACAAAATGATTGCAAAGAAGAAAATGCAACAAACTTAAAATGCTAACCTTTTGCATTAAAAGGCATAATAGTTTCAGTCAACGCTGCTCAGCAAAGAACTGAGCACCTATTTTCATGCTTCAACATCTATGTTAAAGAAGTATCCAAAACACATTTTTCTGTATTTTGGTGTAAGCTACATAGTGCAGCAATACAGAACATTTCCTCATGAAATTCAAAATCTCTGAATATTCAGAATTCCAATTCTAGTCCTTTTGCTTTAGCCAGCAATAGAACCTAGATAGCATATGAACAATCTTCAAAAAATTGGAAACCTTAAGAGACTTAATCTTAATCATGGACATAGTTAACATTTGCTACACAAATTTGGCACACTGATATGTAAATGCAAATTGCCAGATCAGAAAATTATCATCATAAAGTTGGGATGGTTGAGTTTGTGAAAGCAAGACTTGGTATGTACATACTTTATATTTTTTGAAATGTACTTTTCACCCTTGATTTAAAATAATACTTACTACAACCACTGGAAGAATAACCATAAATGCTAATCCATAAACCAGCAAAACCTAGGAAATGTCAAAAGAAATATCAGAAACATTGTAATAAAATCAGAAATGCTCACATAGGCAGAGACATCTTTTTGTATAAGAATGTAAGTACTGAAAATTTTCAGGAACAAAATAGGTAATGAAGTCATATTTTAAAAGACTCCAATATTTTCCTCGCTAGATTTTCAATCCGATAAACTATTTTTATCAGAAACTATTTTTCTTAACAAATGTTTAACTACTGAAGATAAACAACAAAGAACACTTTTACTAATCATGACAACAGTTACAATAACATATCTCCACAACTATCATTTTAATGTTTTATTATAAGAAGCCAATTGCCAGTACAGCTGTATTTAGTTTCCAGCATTATTTTGATTTTCAAAATACATTAGTGTCTCTAGCTGGAGAAGGTATCTGGTATGATGATGATGATGGGGGGGGGGGGGGGGGGGTAAAATCAAAAAAAGTACCATATTACTTGAAGCATTTTTGTTTACATCTTGCAATATAGATAAGACCAGTGTTTCTGAACCTTAGCAATTTTAACAATGTTAAGATGAGGGGACTTCCAGAATTTCCCAGCTGGCATGTTTACTGAGGAATTCTGGGAGTTGAAATCCAACCATCTTAAAAGAGCCAAGGTTGAGAACCACCAGATTAGATTATTTTAAATAACCTCAGGAATTTATGCAACAACACCTCAAACTAAATCTTCCAGGGTGGTGGGGGTGGAATTCCCAGCACTTCGGGTATTTTTTTGTTCACTGCAGCAGGGCAATGTAAACAGAGTGTGTTTACAGAATGTGTTTCAATGTGTTTACAGAAATCTGAAACTTGCAGAGCAGTGTAAGAAAAATCAAATTATCACTGAAATCTGCTACATTACCTTGCCTCACAGTAATAAAAAAAAAGCTTCCAAGACTCACCACAACTAAATCATAGGCAAAGTGCACATTTTAAAGCAAGCCTAGAACTGTAGCAAACTGTAGCAAGCCAAGAACTGGACTAAATGCAAACTTTCCCAAAGCTGGCAACAGTTTATGCACATCAATTATCATTTTTCTCTAAATGAGTTTTTTAAAAACCTCTGTAGACTATCAACTGCACTAAGGCTCTCAGCTTAATACAGCCAAACTGGGAGTTGCTTTACCAAAATAGAATTCTTCTGATCCACAATCCAAGCTGGCAATGCAATTCCAAAGCTTGTAGCTGCAAGAAACATGGAAAAATAGGTTGCAAAATATGGCAATATAGTCAACATACATACATTTCTTCAGTCATACAAGCTGGGTAAATTATACATCTTTTCAACCGAACCTTTCCCTTATTTAAAAAAAAAGGGGGGGGATCTTATTTTTTTAAAATAAGTTCTATCTATGGTGCATACTATATAGTATATATATGGTCATACTATATAGTATATATAGTGCAGAACTAACTACAGGAATAATCTTCTTGCTCTAATCTGCGTAGGATCTTAAGAAGATAAACATTCCTTCACAGATAGGACAAGGTTCTTTTAAAATCAAGAGGTACCCACTGCATGAAAAAAAGCTTTATTTATTTGTAAAAGTACAAATGACCTAAAAGATAACTACAACCCAAGCTAAGTGTTGGGGGACAAACTGTTTTCTATGTAACAAGACAATCCCATCCATTTTGAGAGCCAACCTTGTGAGAACACTTTTAAAGAAACATCCCTAGACGGATATAAGGACAACTGCAAATATGTTCTTGATGAAGATATACAAACTGAATGAATTATGCATACTCAGTTTGGTTTTACCTCTAAATAACTGGATAGTTTACTATCAAGAGTAACTTTATGGCAAGTTCATCATGCTGCTGAGGCCAACTCAGGACAACACAACAGTGCATTAACCTTGACTTTCATGCCTATGTAAACAACCTCCCTTCAACTGACCCATAGGGAGTGGAAGCTCTATAATTATTCCAGGAAAAGCTGTTGATTGGTTTGGAAATATCAGTAGATATGAATTTACAATAGGTATGACACTGAAACTGAAATATTCCAAATTCTCCAGAATGTTCTCATGAAATTTTGGCCTGGTAATATTCAGAATTCAGTCTGATTTTGCATGTATGTAAGAACTGCTATTCCCATGAAGGAAGCAAGAATGTAAAGTAGATAAATTAGACAACATTTCTATGTAGGATTGTAATTAACAAGCCAATAAATATATTAAAGGTTTGAGAAGCTGGATCTCTGAATAACGGGATTCACTGATGTGAATCACTATTCACTGAACATTGGAATGAGGCATGAGTGACATTCAAGTTAGCCTCATAAATACATAACTACAAAGATAAATCACATTACTGTACAAACATAGCATACAAAATGAAAATTGTTACTGATAGAATAAATCACAGAGCAAAAATCAGGATGATATATAAATTATGATTTGGTACAATAAACTATAGAATTACCCTGTGGTCCATCAGGGCTGCCATATTCTTCCCAATTTTTTCGAGATTCTTCGTCAGTTAAACTACAAAATAAGAGGCACAATTGTGTTAGAAAGCTTGTTTCAAGAGTACAAGTTATCTTTGCTCAAAGGAAAGCTTTAAAATTTGCTACATAAAAACTGAAAATCCTCAGGATGATCCCTACCAAAATAGCACAGCAGACAGACATGACAGAGTATACATACAAGAACAGAATGCAAAAATGTCACCAAGGTGTACAATAACTTGTTAATAACAGCCAAATAGGACAAGAAAGGAGAAAACAGAGTTTGAAATGGGAGTGAGACAGCATTATCCCCAGTGATAAAAAGGCTCCTTTGAGGTCTAAATGAGCGTTTCTCATGACAAAAGGGAGAAAATAATTTATAATAAACTGATTTTCTCTTCCTCTGACGCCTTTATATGTCTGGAAATTTACTCTAAGTGATTAGGAGACCTTAGATCTTTGCTTGTTTTATAAATCAGAATCACAAATCAACTTATATACTTAGAAGAAAACAAAACCAATTCTGTATTGTAACAACTGCTGTAAGTAGACAAACTAGCTGAAACATATAGAAAATGGTATTAGTGCAGTGATGGCTAACCTTTTTGCTGTTGCGTGCCAAAAGTGAGGGGGCAGGCATGTGTGCCCACACCCATAATTCAATGCGCCCCACCTCACCCCGTGCATGCACATGCGTCCCCCCGCGCTCCCCCCACTTTTGGCACACAATGGCTCGGTGGGCCCGGTAGGCCCCTTTTTCGATCACCCCAGGCTTCAGAGCCTTTCTTAGAGCCTGGGGAGGGCAAAAATGGCCTTCCGCACCCACCTGGAGGCCCTCCAGAGGCTGGAAATGGCCTGTTTGCCAACTTCCGGTGGGCCTGGAAGCCCAAAAATCAGGTGGCGCGTGCTGGAGCTGAGCTAGGGCAACGCTCACGTGCCCATCGATATGGCTCTGCGTGCCACAGGTTCGCCATCACGGTATTAGTGTGTATTCATGTTGCTTACAGTAACATTCCCCCCCGCCCATGAATAGAACTTAAGAAACTTACGCTGCATAAGCCTTAGCAATATTCATAAACTTAACTTCATCGCCACCTTTATCTGGATGGTATTTCAGCGATAACAAACGATATTGCTTTTTAATTTCTGACACTGTTGCTCCCTATTAAAATAAGAGGTTCAAATTAATTATTTGAAACACATAATGGATGTGATCACCTTCACTTACCTGAAAGTAACTTCCACTGAACTCACTATACCTTGTTTCTGATTATTCACAAAAATCTCAAATGCAACATACTAATAATATACTACTTGCAAAAGACCTTTGGCTTGCCTGAATTATTGTAAAATTTAGAATTATTGTAAAATTTCATAGCCCACTTCCAATTCATCATTACCCCCAGACAATCATTTGAGATAGCTACAACTTATTATACTCATTAGAAAGCCAGTAAAACAACAGGGATACAACCACATGTTCAATTACTGGCATTCAAGTAAGAACTCGATTTATGACAATAGGGACCAGAAAAATCACTGTTAAGTGATATGGTCATTAAGTGAGGCATCATACGACCACACTCAATTCTACATCCTTTTAGCCATGATTGCTAAGAGAATCATCATCATCATGCGACTATGACTTGCAACCTCCTTCTGGCTTCCCCATTAACCTTGCTTGTCGAAAGCCAGCTGGAAAGGTCACAAATGGCGATCACGTAGCCATGGGCTGTTGCAACAGCCAAAAATCCAGGTTGGTTCTTGAGTGACCAGATCTGAATCACGTGACCCCGAGGGCCCTGCGACAGATGTAAGCATGTAAGTGCAGACCAATTGTAAGCTATTATTTTCTTCAGTGCCACTGTAAACCAATGGTTGTTCAGTAAACACTACGTAGTCCTGTCATCTAAAGCTCTGACAGTCCCAAAATAGATCTAATGCAATGGAAATTCTAAGATATGTTGTTCTAATCTGCTGTTGTTAACACAGCTTTCTTAAAAGTTCATAAAGCAAATTTTAAATTCCATCTGGTAAGCCCCAGCCATTGAGAATTTTTTTTGAAAGCATGTATAAATGTAACTTTTACAAAATGAAAAATTCTCCAAATGTTTAAATAACTACCAAATTGTTCAATGGCCTCTATTCGTACATAAATATAGAAAGTCGGGAACATAGGCAAAACTGAGTTCAATTGACCTGTACCTATTTAAAATGTATCATTTAAATAAACAATTCAACTTTCAAAAAGAATATTTATACAAGTTTGCTTTCCACTATCAAATAATTTTGGTGATCAGCATATTAAATTACACAACCATTATAAAACTGTAACTAGTTCTTTTCTTTCTATTTGCAGACAGGATTTTTCACTAGAAGATTCCTCTAATTACAGAAGAGGATGTGATGAAGTAACCCCAACGCTTTTATATTGTTGTGCTGTTGTTTGCTAACTTCCTTTTTTCTTCCTATTGTCCCACTTTTTTTTATTATCCTGGAGTGTTCCCCAATTTCCTGTTAACGTGGAAGAAGAACGAAATTTTACTTCCTATTACAATCGAAGGTGCAAAAAAATCCTCACATGGACAAGCACAACTGAATGCCATTTATTATTTCAGAGACATGCATCATTGCTTCATAGGAGGGGTTTTTTAACAAAAACTTTTAAAAAATTTTTAGAGCCTTGGTAGTACAGTGGTCTAAAGCACCCTGTTATTAACACCAGCTGCCTGCAATTATTGCAGGTTCGAATCTCACCAGGCTCAAGGTTGACTCAGCCTTCCATCCTTTCTAAGGTAGGTAAATTGAGGACCCAGTTTGTGGGGGCAATAAGCTGACTTTGTATAAATATACAAAAGTATGAAGGATATTGCTTAGCATATATAGATATAGATATAGATATAGATATAGATATAGATATAGATAGATAGATAGATAGATAGATAGATAGATAGATATAGATATATATAAAATTTATAAGGCATTTTCTTTAGGCCAGAAAAGCCTTTCTATGTTTTAATACCAAAAGGCATTGTTTAGTAAATATATTGTTTGCATATTTACATCATTTTATGAAAATGATGTAAGTGCCAGATATTCAATGTAGTTTCAAACAACAGCCTTTGTCAAAAGTTCAAAATGCGACTAACTCAAAAATGAAATACTTAAAAGGTAATTACTTTTCAAATAAAACAAATAAGCATTTCTCTGCTGGCTGAATGCTGCCTGTTGTCACGAGACAAACCCAACTGGCAGAACAGATTTCCCTTCCTTCCTTTTCCATGTGCCCCTAATCAGTCTTTTGAAGGTTTGTGGAGTGAAGAATAGACACATTCTAGACTTAGAATGTGATATTCCATTGAGGGCCCTGGTGAAATATTTAGTGTCAAATTTAGTTTAAATACTGAAAAATGGTGCTACTTACCGGGTCTAACTGTAGTATTTCATATGGATTGTATTCTTGATATTCTCGGTCTGTTTTGGACACTTTGTAAGCAAGAAACAAAAACAGTGCCCATCCAGCAAGCAACACACCTTTTCTGTAAAAATGAAAGTGAAAGAGAAATCAATTTTAAATAGTTAAATTTTTGGAAAGAAATCGTATGCAATCAAAATATCCAGGTACATTTAAAGAAGAGTTAACGTCACAGGAAACAGTAACCAAAATAATATCTCGCCATCTCTCAAAACCAAAGAAATTACAGTATACAAGTATGTCAACTGCTTTCTGCCAATATTCTACAGCCCCATCCAGTATTTATAATGGGCACTCAGCTTAATTGATGAATCTTAAATAATAAAACCATACAGGTAGTCCTAAACTTACAACCTCAACTGAGCCCAAAATTTCTGTTCCTAAGGAAGGCAGTTGTTAAGCAAGTTGCACCTCATTTTATCACTGTAGTTGTTAAGTGAATCATTCAGTTTTTAAGCGAATCTGGCTTCCCCCCCCCCAATTGATTCTGCTTGTCAGAAGTTTACAAATGATGATCACATGACCCTGGGAGGCCAGTTGCCAAGCGCCCGAATTTTGAGCACTTGACCACGGGGATGCTGCAACAGCATAAGTGTGAAAACCAGTCATATCCCTTTTTTTCAATTCTGTTGTAACTTTGAATGGTCACTAAATTAACAGTTGTAAGTCAAGGCTACCTGTACACCCAACAATTTTCCATAAGGTAAACTGCTTGGTGGGTGGGCTTTTTGTTGTTGTTCAGTGAAGTTTCCCATTTCCCACTGAGGACTCCTCAACCTATAAAGAATTCTAGCGTTTCCACAATATAATTTTTAAAAACACTGCATCACAGACACATCTCTCTTTCCCCCAAAGCAGGAAGAACTGTGAATCCCAAACAACTGCATTTTGGATTCTCAATAGATTCTTTCATTACCTGAAATTCAATCCATGACTTTGGAATCATTTTCAATTTCTTTACAATTAAAACTTCATTAACATCTCCTAGGAGTTATTGGTAAAATGCTGATCTTATCATTTTCCCCGATATTTTATAATGTTGAAATAATCTGCTTTTATTAAAATTCTTTTAAAAATCCCCATAAAATAGAAACCTATTATACTTACTTTACTGTAGGAATTATATTCTGCTGGGGCTTTAACAATCGCAATCGATACCACAGGCATCTTCCATAAACTTTTCTTAAATTCTTTAAACGAATTTGCTCTGGGGGAGATAATTTTACTATTTAATAAAAATAAAGTATCTTACACATTAGGCTTTCTTCTTCAACTGTTCAAATCTTAAAGGAAAAACTTTGCAATACTACCTGTAGAGCAGGGGTGTCAAACTCAAGGCCCAGGGGCCGGATTCGGCCTGCGGAATGCTTAGATCTATCCTACGGGGCTGCCTTGGAAATAGCGAAGGACCAGCCCATAGTTCCTTTGCCAGCTTGTGAGCTTGCGAGGGCTATCCGTACCCCCCTCCAAATCTGTTTTCACTGGCAGAAGGTTGCAGGAGGCTGTCCCAGCCGAAAACGGAGCTCAGGAGCCTGTTTTGCTGGCACAGCACTTGGGCCATCACAGGCTCTCCCCGACACAAGTGATGTCATGCTGGCCATGCCCACCCCAGCCATGCCCACTCTGGCCCCCGAGGTCAAACACAACCCTGATACAGCCCTCAATTAAATTGAGTTTGACACCCTTGCTGTAGAGGTAAGTATTTCATCTTTTCCCCCAGCATCATTTACCTTCTACTATACAAATGAACAGAATATGAACCATCTATTTTCTGAACTAGCTTCCCAAACCTCCTTTTTTACTTGTCAGAAGTCATAAACGTAACACAAGGTAAAAATCCCATCTATGTATTGATCAGGCACAACCCAACTTAGCTTTCAAACCCAGATAAGGTTACCAGGTGATGCACCTGCTAACACAAATATTTTAAAAGTTACCCCCCCAAAAAAGAGACTATACAGAGGTGATGTTGGCTTGGTAGTGGCAACATTGGGCAACATATACCTTCCACTCAATACAGGTAGTCCTCGACTTACAACAGTTTATTTAGTGACAGTTCAAAGTTACAACGGCATTGAAAAAAGGGACTTATGGCCGTTTTTCGCACTTACAACTGTTGCAGCATCCCTGGGGTCACATGATCAAAATTCAAGTGCTTAGCAACCAGTTCACATTTATGACGGTTGCAGTGACCTGGGGGTCATGTGATCAGCTTTTGCAACCTTCTGACAAACAAAGTCAATGGGGAAGACAGATTCACTTAACTATGTTACTGACTTAACAAATGCAATGATTCACTAACAATTGTGGCAAGAAAAGTCATAAAATGGGACAAAACTCACTTAACAAATGTTTCATTTAGCAACATAAATTTTGGGCTCAATTGTGGTCGTTAACTTGAGGACTACCTGTATTGGACCTGGAGTACAGGCTATGTAGAGGAGGAATTGCTAAAAATCACTTTTCCATTCATGGAGGATAGGTCTACTAAGTCCCTTATCTGAACAGAAAGATACAATCTTAATACCCACTAAATTCTAACAGACAATGTTAATTGTCAATGTTGCAACGCAGTCAAAAGTTGGACGATCATTCAGAATACTATGAAAGTTGCAAGGCTTCTGTGAAAACTACCATTCCCCTTTGTCTGTTAGTGAATTGATTAGATCAAAACTCTAATCAATGTACTACAATGTAATCTATTCACAGAAAGGCACTGCAACATTTGGTCTATAAGTTACAGCTCTCCAAAACTTAACATATTTAACATTTAACAGAAATTCTGCTCCTAAAATGAGGGTGTGGGAAGAGAGATGGAGAGCTGACTCACCAGGTTCCATAGCTTCTGCAACACCATTATGGTTTACCCACTACAATATAATATGGCTTCTACATTCAAATTTACAAGCCACAGTTTATACTTTTTTTCAAAAATCCCATCCAAACCAGCAAAATACTACATGCAAGTCAAACACTCTGCCAACTAAATTATACTGCCAACAAGCTATTCTTTTTATAGTAAAAAAAAAACCTAGATTTTATTCAGCATCCATAAGATTGGGGAAATACATTATTTATAGAAACTTTAGAGAAATTATTTTTCAGAGGTTTTTTTTTAAAGAAAAGGGAATAAGAAACAAATGGGAATTAATTCTGAATATGCAACAGTTTTATTTTTTTACTGGGGCCAAACTTTCTTTGTTAAGAATATTTAACAAATTCACACTCTAACATGAAATAAGAACCTACAAATATCAGGGGAAAAGCAAACAGTCCTCTATTGAAATTTAGACCGTTATTGTGGTATTGTGGTACTACTCAATTTTGCATCATCTCAATTTGTAACAATCCCACAGTGTTTAGTGAACCTTATTCATAGATAAGCATACACAGAACTGTGCATAAAGTTTCTTTCTTACGATGCAATTTATTATAAATACTGTATACTATTTATTTCAAAGGCTGAACTTCAAAAATTAAACCACATGCCAAATAGATTCCATATAACACATTAAACTATAATTTAGTGTGTGTACATCAATCTTTTATGGCTTACTAAGCAAACAATAAAATTTTGAAAACTCTGGTCATTTTACTAGTAAAACAGAGAGCTACTTTATTTTAACTACTACAATAATTTAAACAGGAAGACAGAAGATGGACTACTTTGGCTGTAACAAACTCTGATTCAGTATTAATAAACGTCCCTGGATTTTACGAGTGCAACATTTCTTCTTTTATATGTGAGACAAAATGTTCTTGTGGAGAGGAGCAGAGATTAAATCGAATTCAAGGAAATATGACTTATTGTAAGGATTAAGAATAAGAAAGTTAAAGAATAAGAATCTTATTAAGAATAAAACAGTTAAACAACTATGATTACCACCTTTAAAGCGCTCCATGGCTTAGGACCTGGGTACTTACGGGACCGCCTACTACCACCAATAGCCTCCCACCGACCGGTACGTTCCCATAGAGAGGGGCTCCTCCGGGTGCCGTTGGCCAAACAATGTCGGCTGGCGGCCCCCAGGGGGAGAGCCTTCTCTGTGGGGGCACCCACTATCTGGAACGAGCTCCCCCCAGAGTTACGGAGGATCCCGGATCTGCGTGCCTTCCGCCGTGAGTTAAAAACTTTCCTGTTCCACCAGGCGGGCCTGGCCTAATTCTTCCCTTTTCCCCTTCTGTTGTAAAATAATTTAGAAATTTTAAATTGTAATATTTTAAATTTGGGGTTTTAATATTGTAAATTGGGATTTTAAATATTGGGGCCAATGTTTAATTCGGTTTTATTTGGCTTTTAAATTTTGTATATATGTTTTTTATTTATGGCTGTTCACCACCCTGAGTCCCCTCGGGGAGAAGGGCGGTATATAAATTTAATAAAATAAATAAATAAATAAATAAATAAATAAATAAATTTATGACAGATTATTCTAAGTATGGACATGAGGTTTAGAGAGATATAGCCTTCAGATCCTCTGATCAGATGGTTATTTCTGAATTAGGTTAATAAAAATTTGTTTAAATACTGAACTATAAATATGGAACATATAGCATCTGCATTTATAATATATATCTCCATCTAAATTCAATCTCAATGTCTGACCACTTCTGTTTTCAAAGAATATGCAAAATACACAGAAATACAAATTCTAATTTGAAGGTTGACCATTAATAGCTAGCTACAACAACAAGGCATCATTTGTTTAATCTGAGACATTCTTGCCACTGCCACTACCCATCCTAATACAAAGATGGAGTCACCTTTCAGCAAGATAGTAGGCATAATTATTCTTGAAAGGAGCTATTTGGATATGTACATAGACGTAACTTTACAGTAGGTACACTAGGCATAGTTTTGCCCAGATTTTTCTATTTTACCAACTATACCTATTGCAGACAAATCCAATTATGACTATGCATGTCTTAACTGAATTTAAGTTAAATTACAAACTTCATTTTGTCCAGTGCTAACTCAAATGATGTTTGAAAAGTGCAATCTTCAAAAAGTCTTATGAAGCATGCAACTGTACTGCTTCCTTATTTGCACTGACACCTTTTTTTTTCTTTTATTCAGTGGTGTCCAATTCTCAGAAACTGCCTGGATAAGTTCCTGTAGTTTTCTTGGCAAGATTTTCCAGAGGTGGTTTGCCATTGCATCCTTCCTAGGGCTGAAAGAAAATGATTGGCCCAAAGTTATCTAACTTGCTTTCTGCCTATGAAAGGACTAGAATTCAGTGTCTCCCAGTTTCTAACCTAATGGTTTGACCACTACACCAAACTGGCTCCACACTGATTCTACTATATTTCTAAACCTTTCAAGGTGCTCACTTAGCTATCTATATACTACTAAAATTCTCATTCCCAGAAGCTTTAGCTGCGCAAAATGGTGTATCACTAGGCAACAATTTTTAAACCAAGGTACCTGAAATGGGCTAACTTATAGAATGCATCCCAAATTCAGGACCCATGACTCCTGCAGAACTGAAACTTAGCAAATTTTATAAATCATTTTATGATATAAAATGATAATAAAACAGTTAATAACATCATACAAAACGTCATAACATATTTCCTGTGCTGATGTTTGATTGTGCTATACAATTCAACATGGGCTCTTTTCAAGGTGGATACATCTCTGAATGTATCGCAATTTTTCCAGTGAAGGCAATACATTAAAAATCGTGTCACTGTTAAAGGCACAGAAGAATCTCATGAGCAAATATCCCTGAAAGAATGACCCAATCGGTCATGGGTTGCCTAGTTGTCTTTAAAAGATTCAGCAGCTTGGGGCCAGGTTTGTTAGATAAATTCTGTAAATACTTTATATGCTTGATTACCTTTTGCTAGTTGATTTGTTATGTTCAGCTCATTATATAATTGTTCAAAAATTACATAGTAACCAACTTTTCACAGCAAATTAAGGGATGGAATCTGCATGCAAAAATAAGGCTAAGATATCGAAATAGAAGTGGTGTATTTATTCAAAACAATAAATCCTGTTCAGACCCAAGAGTAACATTTTTAAGATAGGCAGGAATAAATGAGGCCTCTTAAAACTCAGATCACTTTTATTAAACCCAGAAATAATTTTAGATAAAAATTGTTGCAATCTTGTCAACAGTTATACCATTTAAAACACTGTAAAAACAGATAAACAGTACTGAGAGCTGTACTAATGGTATTAAATGCAGTGTTAAAAGATAAGAGAGATTATAATTCAGACAATATTTGGGAATAAGATCATTTTTTAATATTCTTGGTGCTGATATTATTAAAAAGCTGGATCTGAGAAGATGTTTTAAATGTATAACTACTTCATATTACCTCAATGCAATAATCACTTCAAACTTTATATAAGAAAAACAAGTTTTTCTTACATATTAAGGGAAAAATTCCACAAAATAATTTTCATATATTAGGAAATAAAAGAATTTTATAAAATTATATTAAAATGTGTGATCTAGAAATACTAAATTCTTTATTCCCAAATATCCATTCTACAAAATGTCAAACATAAAATATCTGATAGTTACTAAATCCACTCATCCCCAAGAATTTACAGAATTATCTCGCAATGAGAAGTATAAATAACTGCACATTATAAACACTGACAACTGCTTCTATTTCTTTTCATAATGACAGAAAGTAAGGAAAAATAATATTGAAAGAATGCATCTCATTTACAATATCACTCAAAAACAAATTATATGGTCAGCTGAACATTGGGGTGCCATGGCAGGGAAAATATATGCCCCACTTACTTGAGATTCCAATACATATCACAGATGCTTTTCTGTATGTACCAAAGCTACACTGGAAGAAAGCTTGATATACAAATGCTATTCTATAAAAAATCATTGAGAAAAAAAACCCCAAATTGTCTAAATTACTATGACTACAACCTTATGCTTTCAAGTCGTGGTCATTTAATTAATATTTTTGCTCCTTAACTCTGTAATATTTAAAATCAATAATAGGAACTTTTTCCTTTCAACATAAAATCTAGTAACTCCCCTTCAAACCAAAAGTATACGCTGTTTCCTGGACAAAGTTTATAATCTTCACACTGATGCCTACTTTCCATTGTCAATACAGTGTCATCAACCCTAGTCAGAATTACTTTTGTACTTCGTTGGGAAAAGTTGGCATATACCTGTTCAATGCGCATACATCCATGTTCTTTTTTCATTCAGATACACTTTTATTTTCTGTAACAAGTAGTAATGCATGGCCTTACTCTTTGCAAGGTACCAAGCTAGGGAAATTTGTTATATTTCTGAATCAAAACCATAAAACAAGGTAATATCTCCAACCCAGTGGGGATATTACCTAGCAGGTAATGATAAATTATGACATGTGGAAGGCCTTGTATTTAGGTATGAAAAATCAAGTGCATAGATACAGGACTGCGGATGCTTGATGATGGTAATTTGTGTGAAAATGGTCTAAGGGCGACTACCAGCTGAAAATGAGCAAGAAATGTATTAGATTATATCTGGTTTATGGCATTCGACACTAGTCAGACAGCACTCAGATTAGAGTTTTCCTTTCTTTGCAGGATAAAGCTGGGGAAAATTCAAAAGAAAGCTATCAAGGTGATAAAAGAGTCTGTAAATTAAGCTCTCCAAGGAACTAGACACGCTGAGTTGGCAAAAGAGATTAAAGGGAATCATGATAATGATCTACAAATACCTAAAAGGAGGTCATGTGCAAATCGGACAAGCCTGTTCTGTGTTGCGATGGAAAACACAGCAAGGGCCAATGGACTGAAATGAAGAGAAGATTCTAGCTAAATGTTAGAAAGAACTACAAGGTAGCAAGAGATGTTAAACAGAGAAACAGTCTCTGCTTCCATGGAGGGGGTTCAACTACAGACTAACAATCACCTGTTGTGATTTCTGCAAAGAGCAAGAGGAAGTACAGTTTGTCCTCGACATACAACCACAACTGAGCCCAAAATTTATGTTGCTAAGTGAGAAATTTGTTAAATGTGCTTGGCCCCATTTTACGACTTTTCTTGCCACATTTATTATGTGAATCGCTGCAGTTGTTACATGAATAAAACAACTGTTATGTGAATCTGGCTTCCCCACTGACGTTGCTTGTCAGGTGGTCGCAAAAGGGGGAAATCACACGACTCCGGAAATACCGCCACCCATCATACAAGTGAGTCAGTTGTCAAGCATCCAAATGTAAATCACGGTGACCATGGGAACGCCGCAAGGGCCATGACTGTGAAAGAATGGTCATGAGTCACTTTTTTAGCCCTGATATAACTTCCAACGTTCGCTGGAGGAATTATTGCAAGTCGAGGACTACCTGTACAAGCCTTTTTACATTGTGGGATTCCTCTCAGGTGTAGTTCCTGCTCTTTCCCTCCCTCAATGGTTTATATAGTTTACTTTATTGTCATTGCACACAGGACAATGAAATTGAATGCCATCTTCAGTGTACATTATAACTATAAAAATAAAAACACGAACATACATCCTTCACATACTATATAATTGAAATTGAAAACCCAATGGATTGTTGCCTTCTGGCAGAAGATACAGAACAATTAAAACTTGGACCACACGTTTTCTGAATAGTTTTTATCCCAGAGCTATAATTCCACTCAACAATGAACTAAAGGGCCATCATCAGTGAGCTGTTGGACAGCATTGCATGGTCTATTGTGTGGATGTTTGGGTGGTTTAGGGGTAGGGAATTTGTGGTGGGTGGAACTGTGTTTGGGGATTGTTGTGTGTGTTGGACCTGGTCTTTGGGTGTTAAGTGAATTTCATTGTATGGGTATACTGTGTATACATGTACAATGACAATAAAGTTATTATTATATTGCACTATACCAGAGGTCTCCAACCTTTGAAGCTTTGCTGGCTGATGAATTCTGGGAGTCAAAGTCCACAAGTCTTAAAGTTGCCAAGGTTGGAGACCCCCTGCACTATATACCGTAGAACTCACTATGGTTATTGTCCTGGGACAGAAGCTGTTTTTCAGCCTTGTTTTTATTAATAGTAATAGTTCAAAAAAGGGGGGGGAGGGGTGCCCAGGATGAGACGGATCGTCAAGAATGTTTTGAACAATAGATACTTAACCTGAGAACCAGGGACTGAATTAACCAGGCTCCACCAAGAACTCACCCAACCGCCTCCTCCTCCTCCACGGCACAAAGAGTAGGAGAGAAAGAGCTGCAAGGCGTTACTCCAAGCCGAGCCACAACTCCTCTAACTAACCTGAGATTTCCCACCTGCTCGGACGGGGCAGGAGAACCCAGCACCGGGGGAGTGGATGGCGGGGGAGAGAAGCGAAGGCCCTGCAATGCTCCGCGGGGAAGAGGGGAGGCGGTAAGGGGAAACCCGCACCCGGCGTCCCTTTCTCGAGGCCCGACTAGGCTAGGCTAGAGGAAGGGAGAACCGAAAAGGGGAGGCAAGTCTGAGGGCGCCGGGGCCTGCCGCCACCGCCACCCCTCGAAGGGAAAGGCCGGGATACGGGGGCGGAGGTACTCACCGGCGTGCTGGTCCCGCGGCCACAGGTAGTAGGTGGCGGGGATAACGATGAGGGCTACGAAGCTGGTGAGGAAGTAGAAGAAAGTGTTGCCGCTGTCATCGTACTGGAACTGCTGCCCGGCCATGGCTGCCCGCACGCCCCGCCCCCCCGCTCGGCTTGCGTGCTCGCTCCTTCAAGCAGCCCCAGCGGCCGTCTCTTGCAAGGATCCCGCGAGAATGAGGAAGAGGGAGGGGGGGAGGAGGGAGGAGGAGAGGAGGAGGAGGAGCGGGAAGAGCAAGCACCCTTCGCTGGCTCGGCCGCCCGCTCGCCCCGCCGGCCGCTCTCGGCGCCAGTTCACGCTTTGGCTTCCCCGCCCGGCCCCGCCCCCTCCCGCTCGCCTCCGGCAAAGCCAACACACTCCTCACAAGGAAGGCGACGTGTCACTGCGCAAGCGCCATCGCAACCATTGTGACGTCTCAGCGGCAAGGGGCGCTTCCGGGTCCTCGGCCGGTCCCGAGGAGGATTGGATGAGCCGACGGGTTCTCTTCTCTTCCCCCGATTGGCTTGGGGGGAGGGGGGGAGGGTCCGGCGGGAGAGTTCGAAAGAACGCCCAAGCAGGTGTGACTGCTTTCAGGTGACGTCATAGTAGTGGGTGGAGAAGGTGTGGGTTTTTTTTTTTTTTAAATTAAGTTTCCTTCCAAACTTGCAGCTTCCTTGTCAAGAAGTGGTTTGCCTTTTTGGGGGCCCCCCCCCCCCCATCGAGCTCTGTAACACCGGTATTCTTTGGAAATTTCTAGGTATTTTTACCACTTGCGAGAGTGAAAATGTTCTGCGATTGGATCAGTTCTGGATCTGTTTTAATAACACATTTGTATCTTATGATTTGTGTTGATTGCTTTTATTTAGTATCTTACGACTATCACTGAGAGTCCTCTCTTATCATTTATGATTGTATGATTATGATCATGATTTATCACTTGTTGCTTGTATGTACACTAAGAGCTTATGCACCCAGAGACAAATTCCTTCTGTGTATTTGCTGCAACCAGTTGTTTAGGTTTGCACAATGTGTCATTAAGAAACTACAAAGGCTGGTTTCTCACAGTAGTACCTATTAGCTGACCACATCAATTATATTAGCCCACATCAATCACATATCAATCTCACAGACTACTTGAGTTTACAGTATATACATATTAAGCTGTAAACATGGTTTACTGGTTTACCAACCATTCTGACTAGATTGTATAACCTATTAAGATACAATCAAGCCCTGTTTTAACAATGTAATCTGAAAAATCTCCATTTCATTGTTTCCATTTTGTTCTTTTGATTCCAAAGAATACTTGTTAAGAAAAAGGGAGCTGCTGAGGAAACAAGGTTGAATATACCACTTTCTAGGCCAGCTGACAGACTGGAAATTGTGACTCTGTTTCTAAACTGTTAACAGTTCCAAATTATTCGGGAGTGGATTATCTGTAATTTCCCAGCATCTGTTGGGTAGTCTATGTAAAATGTTAATAAATTGTGCTGGCAGTCTATTGAGATCAATGATTTCACTCTAATCACAATACAAACATGCCCTGGCATTTTTTAATTGCATTGTATCCCCATAAAATTGGCTTTATTTTGACCCCAGCCCTTCTGTGAGACAAGCTTAAATTCTTCTTAGCCAATCTGGTTTTAAAATAACCTGCAGCAATGCCAAGGCAATGGAAATCTGATGCACCTGTGAGTGTCAGGTGACAAGTAGGGGACGGGATAAGCCTAACACCTATTGGACATTTCAGCCTAGAGTTGGCATGCCCCTTTCCTGTAGTTCTATAGCCATCCTTTTTTCCTCCAGGAGCAAACAGCAGGATCCAGCTGAACTTTGTTCGTACCAGAAGTTCCCCACAGCATGGCCAAACAGCTAATCAAGCTACTCAGAGTAACATTATAAATCTAGAAACTCAGCTCTCTTAAAATCTAGGCTTTGAAAGTCATTCCTTACATTTTGCAAGGCAGTTTTTTCTGCCCTCACCAGCTGTTTTGCAAGCTTATTTTGACTACACCCAAAGGTGCTTTTTCAAGAGGCAACTGGATTTCCTTTGAAGGTGTTTCGCTTCTCATCCAAGAAGCTTCTTCAGCTCTGAAAACTGTTTTGACTACAGTTCAGGATTCTTTGAAGCTTCAGCTTTGTTTCCAACCAATACCATAACTACTTCTTGTACAAAGTTAGAGTGAACACCGTTTTTTATTTGTTTGCAAAAATTGAAAGGTCCTGGTCTTGCTCTCCCACACTTAGCACCTTTAGTTTTTACTACTTCGTTAATTGTACTAAAACTGTGGTTTGATGAACCATGATTTACTGAATAAGCCACCACTGAAAGGATGTATACAACATGCTATGTCACAACCAAAATAACTACAGCATTGTTTAGCACAATGACTGAATCCATGTCCGTATGAAGAAATGAAACCGAAGGAGAGCACAATTTGCTTAATCGTTGTCATTTAAAAAGAAAACTGCATTATCTGTAACTAATACACAATCCCCAGGAAGTTAACAGGGAATATGGAAATTTATTGGCTTTTTCCATAGCAACCTTAACTAAATAAATGAGGTATGCTTAGTATGTTGTGGAACTTGGAAGCATCCAAAAATTGACCAAGTCAACTAACTTCCAAAGACATTAAATTTAAGCCAAAACAGCATGTCATGGATAAGTTTAAATTATTTAATTAAATTTAATTATATCTGGTGATTGTATCATGGGAGCATCTGACCCCAATCTGCTTTACATAACTAATCCTTGGAGGGGGGGAGGGAAGCTGGAATAGAGAAGTGAAAAGCAATTCTATTTGTTATCAAACTCATTATAAGGCTTGGCAGCACAAAATGTAGTCCCAAAGTTTGGCTGAGGTGGCCAAATATCTATTTGCCTGAAAAACTAGAAGAGGATGAAGACCCATGAAGCTTTGACAGTCTTTTCTCAGGGATCAGTAGATGGAAGAGTAGAACTCTATTTCCTGAGGCATATTTTCTGACCAGTATAATTACATTACCAGTAAGAATATATCAGTAGGAAATTGGATTAGGTTAAGGATGTTCTAGGACGAGAACCATTAGGAAGATCTATCCTTGGGATAATATCTACTCTATGCTGGGGGCAGTGGAGGAGACATCTTCACGGTCTTTGCTATCTCTATCTTTTCCTCTCTTCAGAGCAGCATAGTGAATATAGGATTTTTGGGGTACATCTCCATTTTGGTAACCCTCCTCTGAGAGTACCATTGCATGGTAGCGATGGTAGCGGGTGGTTCGGAGAACCAGTAGCAAAAATCCCTGTATCCCCCCCCCCATCCCATGCCCAGCTGATCCGCGAGATCATCAGAGGCTGTTTTTTTATACTCTTAAAAGCATTTTTTCTACAACCTCTTCAGCAGAAAAATATGCTTTTAAAAGTAAAAAAAAGCCTCTGATGATCACGCAGCTCAGCTGGGATCATCAGAGGCTTCTAAAAGCATTGTTTTCTGCAACCTCTTCAGAAGAGGTTGTAGAAAAAAAATGCCTTTAAAAGCCTCTGGCGATCCCAACTGAGTTGCCTGATCGTAAAAGGCTTTTAAAAGCATTTTTTTCTGCAACCTCTTCAGCAAAAGAGGTTGTAGGGAAAAAAATGCCTTTAAAAGCCTCTGGCAATCCCAGCTGAGTTGCCTGATCATAAGAGGCTTTTAAAAGCATTTTTTTCTGCAACCTCTTCGGCTGAAGAGGTTGTAGAAAAAATGCTTTTGAAAGTAAAAATTAAAAAAAAGTTGGGCACACCCCCCCAATCACACCCCCCCCCCCCCCCCCGCGATACCCACAGAACCGGTAGTAACAAATTTTAGATTTCACCCCTGGTTGCATTGCACTATTAGCTTGTGTTTTACTTGTGATTACTATAACACCTGGATCTGTTTCATTCTCCATATACTTTATTTGTCTCTTTCCCCCACCTACCCACCCACACTTTTTTTTTTGTCTTCCCAGATGCAAGAGTTTAGGTCTCTTTCTATTCAATTTCACCTTGAGTGTTTCAGTCCATTGTTCAAGACTGTCTGAATCTTTTCCAGTGAGCATTGTTATTGTCAGATTGTTATCAATCCCAGCGCAATGGAAGGCACATGAATCTAGGGTTGTCATGCATTAATAGTTAAGGTAAAATGTTTGTTAAGGGAAGCATTATTGCAGGAGACATCAGTTATGATGGCATGGTTAGAAGGATTTAGAGACAAATTAGGTTGAATCTTTCTTTCACACTGGTGGCTTTCTTATACCTCCTCTAATATTTGCTTTCTTCCACATATTGCAGGTGGTCCAAGAAGGGACTATACTGCTTATGGTGCTAGGGTATAATTTTATTTATTTATTTATTTATTAGTCCAATTTATATGCTGCCCTTCTCCGTAGACTCAGGGTGGCTTACAGTGCATTATAGCAATAGCCTGCAGACTTTTTTGTATATACCTGCTTATTAGAGCTTTCAGGCCCCCCTAAGTTGCAGTGTTCTATACAAAGTTGGCTTATTGCCCCCACAATCTGGGTCCTCAATTTACCTACCTCGAAAGGATGGAAGGCTGAGTCAACCTTGAGCCTGGTGAGATTTGAACTTGCACTAATTGCAGGCAGCTGGCAGCACTTAACAGCACTTTAGTCCGCTGCACCACCAAGGTTCATATTCCCAATGAATGTAGTGAAGAGAGGGCAATCTTTTAGAGACCACGCTGTACATTGACTAAAGCAGAAGTATTTTGACTAATTGCCCAACATCAGTCTTGCTTCTGTATTTCAGATTTTCAGAAACTGTTTGTGATCAGCAGATGGCAGCCTAACTACACTCTTAATGCCATTGCTGTTGTCAGCAAGGTCAAAGAAGTTTCCTTTCTCTAAAGGAGCAATGAATACTTACTTAAATGCTTATATTTCTCCAAAAAGAAATATTAGTGCTGTTTTATTTTATGCTTGAGTGTTTATGCAAATAGATCATCACATCAGTACACTCAGAATTGCCAAACTTGTTTCCATGATACACACACTTCATTCTCATAGAAAAAGCTGTATTTCATGTTTTCCTTTGACTGTTTTGCCATTTGTAGGATCATGACTGAATTTGTACAACATATTACAGTAAATAAAATATCTTTTTTGGCTTGTTCTTTATGTACTGTAAGAAACAAAAACAACTCCTTTTTAACTTTTCTGTCTCTAAAAATGGACAATACATAGACTGTATTGAAAACCTGCTAATGGCATTATCGTTACAAAGGAATTGATGCTTGCAAGCATTTAGGGACGTACTGTATAAATACCTCTTTTACAGATTCCTTTTTCCTTCTTTAAATTGTTACGTTGCATCTGTAAAACGGCATGGAAAATATAAGAAAGCACCAATCAGATTAATAGCATTGGGGAATTAGCACCTGCCTTGTATATGGATTGTTATGGGGTTGCTATCAGTGGTGGGTTTCTACTGATTCGCCCTGGTTCGGACAAACTGGTAGCAGCAGGGGCGGGAGACTCTGACCACCTGCCCGGATGTCATCGCGGATGCTCTACACATGCGCAAAGTACTGCGCGCAAGTGAAGCGAGCGAGCGCACGCACTCGCTCACAGTTCCAAACCGGTAGCGAAGCTAAGTGAAACCCACTACTGGTTGCTGTGTCTTCTCTAAAGGACTATAGGCTAGAACTGGAAAATGAAGACACAAGAAGAAAACAAGAACAATCCATTTCCATGTTGTTGTCAAAAAAAGTCTATGAATTTATGAAGAACTTAATCCTTACTTAAACACTTGAGTCTGACCATTCCCAGTCTTTGCTCCACAGACAGGCTAAGACGAGTGCCAGAATTCCCAACTGAGAAACTCCTGCCAGACTAAAGATTCTGAAGGCTGTCATTTCAAACTTTTGAGTTATGAGATCGAGGAAAGTTGTATTAGAGACACTTGGTATGTTCTGTTTGCCAAGAAATGGCCAGCTGCAGTCATGGGAGAGTTTTGAATTGTTTAGAAAATAACTTATCAAAATCTTCTGAAATGTGCTAAAGGATAAACATGGTAAAGGGATACCTTACCGACTACAGTCAGTGAGATATTCTATTTTAAAATAATGAAAATAAACATTCTACTACAAGCAAAATATTTGGGGGGAGAAAATATACATAAGTATGTTTACTTTAGGAGTGCTTATGAATTTATATAATTTAAGTAATTCCAAATATTTGTTGAGGTTCTCTCAAATTGTATACAGTAATCAGTCAACATAATGAACTGTCAAATATGAGGCATATGTCTGAGGGAAAATACCAGTGGATTTACTAAGGAGAAAAGAATCACATTTCTCTTCCATCTAAAGGTTAAAATTCCTCACATTAGTGGCATGCATAGGGCATATATACACACACAGTGTCTTGATATGCTGCAAGTATATGTGATTTGGACAACATGTTGTGATAGTGGCAAATATGTTGACATACAGGGCAGTCTCCATTGAGAAGTCCTGACTTCCATAGAATAGCATGAGTACACGTTGAGTAAAACTGGGTTTTGATTATTGCTGAAATGTGCCAGTCCTTACTTGCACAGCCCTTACACCAAATGCAGCATGTCGTGGCACAAGCAGGGCCAAGAAATAATTAGAGAACAGATTGGAGATATAGAGTTACAAAACAAGTTAAGCCATAGGAAAAAGATCTCCCAACCATTAAGAGAAATACAGAGGTTTTGCTCACACCTGCAAAACATTTGTACTAAGTTACATGCTCCAATTATAGATGGGCCTTTTCCAGGGCTTGCTTTAAAGCTCTCCATTGGGGCATCTTGGAAGGCAGTTTCTAAAACATCCCAGGATTGCAAAGGCGAAGTACTCATGTAGATCAAGTATCATTGAATCCATGGAATATGGTTTTTTTTTAGAGTGGGCCTTTTATACAACTTTTTTAAAATCTTCCAAGTTGTACTGAAAAATTTAATGTACTGTAAATTACAGCTGATAAAATCCTAAAGTTGCCTAAACTGTAGAAAAATTTTGCAACTTTGCAACGTGGATATGCTGTAAATAGTTTATAATCACAGGTCAGAATGGCTATCTGCAGAGTTAACCTTGTTTATGTATGGAAGTAGTTGAGCCTTTTAATATTAGTTTATTTATTAGTATTTCTTGTATTGGATCAGATGTTGGTTTTCTAGTCAATGACTTCAATAAAGTTTTGATTTGATCTAACATCAAGGGCCTGGTGGCGCAGTGGACTAAGTGCTGTTAAAAGTAGCACTTAAGTTGCCAGCTGCCTGCAATTACTGCAAGTTCAAATCTCACCAGGCTCAAGATTGACTCAGCCTTCCATCCTTTCTAAGGTAGGTAAAATGAGGACCCAGATTGTGGAGGCAATAAGCTGACTTTGTATAAATATACAAAAGTATGAAGGCTATTGCTTAGTGCATTGTAAGCCGCCCTGAGTCTCCGGAGAAGGGCGGCATATAAATCAAATTAAAAAAAAACCATGGGCACAAACTAGGCCACATCTTTTCTATCTTAGTAAGCAAAACATTTAGTACCCACGTAGTAAATAGTAAAACACTGCGAAAGTCCCCATTGACGAAAAGCCATGCTGGGCAATAGAAGCCAGCATTCACAATATCATCTGGTAAAAACTATGGCATATACCAAATTGTGATTTGGAATGTAAAGGAATAAATGTTGATAAGCATGAATTAATTAATGGGTTTTACTTTTTAGAAAAATAAGTGTATTATATACCTGTGAAACTAAAAAAATGGACTCAGGTATAATGGATCTGAATGAAGTTGACCAGATCTTATACAGTGGACTCGATCAACACATGCAGGGAAATGAAGATGTAGGTTTAATTATGACTGAAAGAGTGAGTTGTATCTCAGAAAGTATGAAACATAACTTAGTAGCATATAGTAATATATGGATGGGCCTGTGTGCTAGCTCTTTGGGATATAATATATGATTTGACAGAGTCTAAACAATACAATTAACCTAGAAGTTAAATAATAAGGAGCAAGGCTAATTTCATTGCAATAAGGATAGGATCAGTAAGAGTTCAATTAGCATTACATTTAATCTGCATGAAATAATTCTTGCGTGGATAACTCTTATGCATGAGGTATAAGAATAAGTAAATGTTAACCAAGATTGTTATGTCTTTCAAGGTTGAAGCTGTTCCACAAAAAATTGTATCTTCAAAAAAAGTTTTAAATGTGGAGCAGTCAGGAAAAAAGTGAAACAATCTGGAAGAAAAGTAAAACACTGTAGGAAGAGATACAGGCGTTAGAAAGTAGATTAATCTCCTAACAGAATGAATGGAAGGTTGATATAAGAAAAGAAGGTGTGGAAGGTGTTTTCAAACAGGTGGAAAAAAATAAAGTAATGTTATAGAGCAGTGGTTCTCAACCTTTTCTTCATCACAGAGCCCTTTTAAATACCTTTTGTGGCCACGGAACATGGTCAGGGCTCCCCAAGACTTAACTCAAGATTTAAATCATAATATTTTTTCAAGCCTTCATGGACCCATTGTGACAACATCACAGCCCCCAGGGGTCCATGGACCACAGGTTGAGAACCACTGTTATAAAATGCCAGAGAAATTGGTGGAATTATGAAAACCTGAAATAGAAGACTTCATAACTGATAACTTGAAAAGGTTATGGATGACATACATACATACATACATACATACATACATACATACATACATACATACATATTCATTCAGGATGAAACATACTAGTAGTACACAATAGAGAGAAATGTGGTCAAAGAGCATGGAAGAATTAAAAGAGGTGGAAAAATCATAATGGAAATCAAATGATGTTGGGAAAGTCAGGTGAAGAGGGCTAAAAAAAACCTCCAGCAAAGTGAATTGGACAAAAAATAAGAGTGATAAATGTTTTGGGAGGGAAAAATGAGGCAATGCTAAATGGTTTTAGAGTTTTATGGGCCTTCTAGTGATGTATTGAAGAACAGAATTAAAGCAAACTCTGGAAAGAGTAATACCCAACAAAAATGACTAAAGAAAAAGACATAAATGTTGTAAAACATTTTTAAAAAACCTGTAAGGTTTCATATGTAGCTAGTGCATCTGGATCAATTCAAATATGGATGCAGTTTGCTTATGGAGTGATTGTGTGACTTGTTAAATATGTATGGAGACTGCATCTGTGCGTCACGACTGAAAGAAAGCTATTGTTCTCTATACAAATAGAGGAACACAACAATTATAGTGGGGGGGGGGGGTGTTAGTTTGCTAAACATACCTGAGAGCTTGTTTGGCAGAATGTTGTTCAAAACGTTACAAAGTGTGAGAATGAGTACAATTTCAGAAATGCAATGTTTGTTGTTCAGAGGGTGTACAAACCAGGTTTTGTTCTGCAGGAGGTAATGTATGAATGTGAGGCTATGTATGTGTATAGTTGAAGATTGGTTATTGAATGCAATTAGCAATATGTAAATACACCATGCATGATAATAAATGCATGTGCGCTCACACAGAGAGGGCCTACTTGGGGTTCCGTCGGCCAAGCAATGTTGGCTGACGGCCCCTAGAGAGCGAGCCTTCTCTGTAGGCGCATCTACCCTCTGGAATCAGCTCCCCTTGGTGCTCTGGGTGGCCCCCGACCTTTGCTCTTTCCGCCGTGACCTTAAAACATGGTTGTTTCACCAGGTTGGCCTGGACTGAAGGGGTTTTAATGGGAATTTTAGATTCTTTTATTGTTTGAATTTTAATTTGTTGTTGCTTGAATGAATGAATGAATGAATGAATGTCAATATTGAGCGGGATATAAGACAAGAATACATGAATTTCTTTGGTCGTTTAATGTATTTATGAATAAATGTATAAAGGGTGCTTTTGATTATGTTTGTGGTGCCTTGTTTACATAGATAGCACAGCTAGTCAAGAGGATGCAAAAATAATAACATGCATACAGTGACATAATAAAGCAACCTTCACATTTTTGTACCAACACTAGACTGAATTAGCTAATTACTGGATTTGTGTCATGTCATAATGACATGCTTTTTGTCATTTGCCTCCCTGAGGAAGCTTATGGTTGTTTAAGAAAGTACATTTATATGCATATGATGCTGTGTTGTAGACTGAGGACTTGGATTATTTCCAGCAAATGTTAGATAGATTGTATGTTGTAACAAAGAGCATGGCTCTGAAAGTATCAAAGGCCACTGGTTATTTGACAAGGAAAATGAAATGAACAATTGCAACCTATAACCAAATAGGGAGGAAAAGTAGATAAAGGAAATATGTACATCTTGTAGAATATTTACTAAAAGGGGAAGCATGTATGGAGAAATTTTAAGACATATAAGTGCAAAATAACGAATAGCATGTATATATCATGAGGAATGAATGTTGAAAGAAGTAAAAATTAGTATGTATAGAATTGTGATTTTGCCCATTCCGTTTCATGGAAGTGAGAGTTGGGTATATCAAGAGGGCCAAAAACTAAGATAAATATAGTTGGAATGAGTTACTTTTTTAGTTTTGCATATGATAAATAAATAAAAAATATTAACATTTTGCAGCCTATCTTGACATGGGGCTACTCTAGGCAGCTAAAATGAATGAGTGCTGAATTAATTCAGATGTAATACAGAAGAGAGTGACCGGTATAAAAAGTGCATTGGTGCAGTTTTGTCATAGAGAGAGAATGGATGAGTGATTTGCAAAACAGATGAAGGAAGAGTCAATGGGTCAAGGATAACTGAGGAGCTAATGAAATTCTCCAAAGAGAAGGATGAGACATTTCAGAACCTAAAAAAATAATATATGGGGAGATGTATGGATGTGATAGAAGCAACTTACGGAGATGTTGAGGGTATGGTATTGGAAGAAATTAGATTGAGTTATACGGTACTGTATTTTCTTCTCCTTATCTCATGGCATTAACTGGACAGGGGGACCTTTACTAATTCTTTCCCTGCAGCATTTTGCACAGTGTTGGTGATGCAAAAAAAGGAAGAGTGTAGTGGCGTTATGTGATTGTGTGCATTTTATAGCTGAGTCATAAAGACCTGGATTTTAAAAAGTATGTGTATCAAATATGGTTAACAAAGCCTTTAATCTGAAGTACATTAGAGAACAATTTTGCTATAATTTTAATAGAATCTTCAGATTAGGGAGCTGAACTGTTACAGTATGATAACAATACCAACTTCTTCGTTGATAATAAGCTAAACTGACTCCTAAAAGGAAATCTGATTATAGGATTCCTCTAATGAATAAAATGCTTTGTTTCTGGGTAAAACATATGCTTTGGATATATTGTTAGAGGAAAAAGAAATCCCCCACCAAGGAAACATGTGCTGCTGAAGAAAAGAGCTTATTATTATACCTGTGAGAGGTCAAAGTCTGCGGGCCTCTAGCTTATGGTATTATGGCAGATTACAAGAACATTCTGTTGTATTAGTCAGAATGTTTCCAGACATCAAGAGCAGGAAGCTGTGCACTAACAAATTAGCCTTGCTTTGACTTTTCCCCCTTTAGGTCTTGTGATAGGTCAGCTGTTGATGGCATCCTCCTGCCCATTCACAAGATCACATGGCAGAACCTCTTTCAATGAGCAGCGGAGGGCTTTGAGATGAAGAACCATCTTTCTCAGCTGAAGAGTCTCTTTTGTGACAGGGCACGCTTTTGCTAGACCGAAACCACAGGCGCCCATCACTGGCCCTAAGGAAAAAGGAAGGAGCAAAATAATCGTGCCAGATGACTTTCTTTGGGAAAGAAAATATTCCAGCAAGAGAAAGATGAGAATGAAACACAACAATAAACTCAGACGTGACAGAGGAGAGAAAAAAAATAAAACAGGATACACCTCCCATTGTATAATGAATGGCATGTGCTAGATCAGTTGTTTGGCATTAAGTGAGAGTCACTGTGAAGCTTGGTTTACATATCACATTAAGCCATAATAAGTTTGATTTTAGTTTAGGTTTGTTGGAAGAACTATCCATCTGGTTCAGGTCCAAGCCGGGAGAAAGACACTGGAAACATGGAGGCCAGAGGTGGGTTTCAGCAGGTTCTGACCAGTTTTGGAGAACCAGTAGTGGAAATTTGGAATAGTTCAGAGAACCGGTAGTAAAAATTCTGACTGGCCCCGCCCCATCTATTCCCTGCCTCCAAAGTCCCAGATGGAAATGGGGGTTTTGCAGTAACCTTCCCCTGGATTGCGGAGGGAATGGAGATTTCACAGTGTCCTTCCCCTGGTGTAGGGTGGGAATGGAGATTTTTCAGTATCCTTCTCCTGCCACACCCACCAAGCCACGCCCACAGAACCGGTAGTAAAAAAATTTGAAACCCACCACTGATGGAGGTTGATTGGAAAGATGGTTTAATGGTGAAGCAGAACCACCAAGAACATGTGATTCTGGGTAGCTGACCACATGGAGTTGAGAGTGGAGTTTTTTTATACCTTTTCTTGAGCTTTGCACTTGAACTTCCTGTTCCTGTGCAAGAACATGTATTCTATTGGTTGTTGTAGGTGTCATACCTCTGTAGGTTGTCTCAGCTCTGGTATGGTTGAAGTTTGAACTCTGATGCAATGTCCTTAGGAGATTGTGCAATGTAGTGAGCTCTGCTGCTAGTGGGTTAATCCTATTATGTCCTGGAGGGTCATGCCTTAATCCCATCACCCTGGAGCTGAAGGCCTTTTGTCTTGTAGATAGGCTGGCCCAGTCCTGCTGGGGCTATTAAGAAAGACCTGGGGGCTGTTTTCTGTCTTTAAAAACATATTTCTGCTTTAGAAAAATATAATATTCTGCCTTTTTTAATATTTCTCAAAATATTTCATTCTTCTGGAAGTGGGTGGCTTCCCATAGGTTAGAAGTCCCCATCCACTGAGATCTGTAAACCATGCTTAGACATATTTATGGCTTAATCTGGTAAACTGTGGTTAACAAAATCATGGGACTAACATAATTTCTGAATAATTACAATTATGCTCAAAATGCTTGTGTGGCTGGCTGTCACTGCTTCTCTGTACTGTATATTGGGCTATCAGAACAACCCATAGATGGCAGCAGAGAGTGGGTTTTCTGTATCCCTTTGCTATCCATTTTTTTATCTTTGTAACCCAATTCTCTTGCTATTTTAGATTGAAATTCATATTGAGTATAGGTTATAAACTGCTCCAGGAAGATCAACATAATGAACTTTTCTTTATGCCTCCAAATGCTGGCTTCCCTTCCATTCCCAGACAGGAGACATACAGCTATGTCAATTGGGGAAGATGGGATTTGTACTTTACGTTGGCACCGTGCTAGGAAAATGTCATTTAAGGTAACATAATTTGTAGAAATTAATGCATAAAATCCTATTAGCTGCCAATAGAGTCCCAGAATAACCTTTGGATCTACCTATTTCTATAGGATATTTGTCTTCAGGATGCATTTTCTTAAAAACTGCATGCAACTTTGCTTTTAAATATTCTTAAGTACTGCATATCTGAGATATTTTTTCTTAACCTTTGTAATGAGACATTTGTAGTGAAATACATGTATCGATATAGATTACAAATTACTTAACAGCTTATTCCAATAACTCTTAACAGCTCAAAGTAATAATTTTTCTAGTCCATGCCCTGCATTATGTTTTTGAACTACCTGAATTTGAAACAATTTACTCCCAGCTGTTAGGACAGTTAGATCCAGAGAACCTTCCCTTGCTTTGACGTGTTTTTCTTTGAAAGGAAATCATCAAAAATATAAAGCATTTGCAATCTTCCAAGGTTTATGATTCTACAGATTTGTCATAGCTAGCGGCAAATAACTTAAATGTGTCAATGCATTTACCAGATCAAATGCAACTCACCCGCTCACACAGAACTTGCAATGCCCAAATCATCTCCGTGTTCCATGTGAAAAATAACTTGCCCTCCTCATCTTGCTCCTTTCCACATGCTGAATTGAGATCTGGAATGTGCGGGAGAAGAGAAAAGCAGTTGCTCTTTCAGATATTCCTTACAGAATTGAAAGAACTCAGATAGATCAAATAATGAAAGAAATGGGTTTTTTTGTTTTTTTTAAAAAATTGATTTATATGCCGCCCTTCTCCGGAGACTCAAGGCGGCTTACAATGCGCTAAGCAATAGCCTTCATACTTTTGTATATTTATACAAAGTCAGCTTATTGCCCCCATAATCTGGGTCCTCATTTTACCTACCTTAGAAAGGATGGAAGGCTGAGTCAACCTTGAGCCTGGTGAGATTCGAACCTGCAATAATTGCAGGCAGCTGGTGTTAATAACAGGGTGTTTTAGACCACTGTACTACCAAGGCTCTGTACTGTAGTACAGAGACCACTGTACTACCAAGGTTTCATCAAGTATCTACAGGTAGTCCTTAACTTATGACTGGCCGCTTAGCGACTGCTCAAAGTTGCAACGGAAAGCTACTTACAACCTGGTTTCAAAGTTACATTCGCTGCAGCATTCCTTGTGGTCATTTGCCCTTACGACTGACTGCAGGAATGCTACAGCACCACCAACCCCACTTATCTTCCCCCACAACTCATGCCACCAGCTCCCCAAAAGTCTTGGGCCCTGCTTCCCACCCCACCAGATCCTGCAGGTCCCCTTACTCAGCCCTCCCCCCACCCCCATTGTGCACTTACCTTTTAAAGATCTCTGAAGAGCTTCGGACATTGCATTAGGGAAGAAAGACTGCCCCTCCGTCCCTTGGCATCCCTAAGCCACGTGGCTGCATCCCAGAAACAGGTACCATTTACAGAGGACTACCCGTAACTTATAACTTTGCCGCTACAACAGACTCTTTATGAGTTCTTCTGGATCCACTAATTCTCTCATATCCATACTCTTTAATTTTTACAAAACTGCTCACTGTAATATGGTATGTGGAAGCAGAATGAGTTTCTGGCCAAGGAAATGGATGATTCTTGGAACAGGAAAACTATAAATTTTTATAAAACAGTATGTGTTTTGTGGTTTACTGTGTTTTATTCAGGTTCTTCTGCAGATGAAGAGAAAGAAACATTCAAGGAAATGAGAAGAGTAATTCTGGGCAGATTGAAAATCATCAATTTGCTCAAGAAGAGTCAAGTTCAAGTTCAAGGAATTCAGGTAGCAGAGGACTTGGAGCCATAGAATAGAATAGATGTGAACCTCTTTATGTCAGCCATGTTTTGTTTGTGGCCATCAACTCCCCAAACTCCATTTGTGAGTATTAAATGGGCAGGGGGAAAACTATGTGCCAGGGAACAGCCATATACAATCAATCCTTTGAGAACAAACTATACATGGGATAAAAGTGGGGAGAATAGATAACCCCTTATCCAGTGGTGAAATCCAATTTTTTTTTACTATCGGTTCTGTGGGTGTGGCTTGGTGGGCATGGTGTGGCTTGGTGGGCATGGAAGGGGAAGAGGAAGGATACTGCAAAATCTCCATTCCCACCCTACTCTGGGGCCAGCCAGAGATGGTATTTGTCGGTTCTCCGAACTACTCTAAATTTCCCCTACCGGTTCACCAGAACCTGTCAGAACCTGCTGGATTTCACCCCTCCCCTTATCCTTTCCAGACAAAATCTTTTCTCCTTTGAAAATATGCCTGACAATGATTGCTCTTTAAAGATAGTCTATTCTTTTGAAGGTATAAACAAAGATAATTTTGTGAGGATGAAATCTATAGGTAAGATTCCACCTTCTCTGATTCAAATTCTTTCCAAGTTGGGGATGCAGCTTAGTTTGCTACCCAGTTTTTTGCCCAGAGCTATTTCTAAATTAGCACTGTATTTACTGTGTTGATATAAACCTCTCCTTACATTTGAAAAGCTAATTAGGATCTAAGGTCCAGTTCATTGACAGCAATATTGTAGCACCTGATCATAATAATGGCACAGTTCAGTCCTACAACACCTCTTATTCCCAGCCCGTGACTTTTTATGTGCTTCCGAGAAAAGGCACTGAAAAAAAGCCATTGATCTGATTCCTTAGTAGATGAGAGCAAAAGGTTCTCTTTATATTTAATCTCTTCCATGCTTTGCATTGCATGGAATAAAGCATTTTTAAAAATAACTCTGCAGGTGTTCAAGCATAATGATTTGAGAAACAAATAATTGTTATGTACCATCATATACATTTATTCCTCCTGTAGCACTCTAGTATTTTTGCCTGAGTTTCCCATAATCTCTTTAGATATCTGTTATGAAGTTACATGTTTATAGAGCAGGGATGTCCAACCTTGGCAACTTTTAAGACCTGTGAACTTCAACTCCCAGAATTCTCCAGCTGGTTGGGGAATTCTGGGAGTTGAAGTCCACAGGTCTTAAAGTTGCCAAGGTTGGAATTCTCACTATAAAACCTGACCTTGTCATCAGCAAGTTAGATGACAAGAACTTCCTGGGGCCCCACTAAATTCAGGAATGCTCTTGATATTGCTCAAGGCCTTGTTAGTTCTGAGATGTGAAACCTATAAAAGTGTAACTATTCTACCCAAACAAGAGAGCTAGAAGCTAAACTTTCTTGTTTCTTAAAGTTTAGAAGTGGTAGGGAGCATATTTCAGTGTCAGTTAACTGTTCAATAAAGAAGCCTGTTTAAAATGTTTGCAGTAACACACATCTGTGAATACTGGTGAATCAGAGTCACATTGAGTTACCCAATATGCAAGCACTGGAATAAAAAGCTGCAATAAGGCCTTTTTTCTTCTTATTAGTTCATACACACTTTATTTGGAGTCATGAATAGTGAAGCCCCTGCTTATCACCTGCGCTTAAGTCTCATCCAAAGCTCAATTTTCGTAAGAGGAATGTCGTAACCTATTTGCAAATCAAATTCTTTTTGATGAGCTTAAAGAAAGATGTCAAAGGTTGAGTATATTTGCACCAAAAATATGTATTTTTGTGAAACAGAATTTCTTTCCAAGTTATTTTATTATTTTAAAAAGACCCATTGTCTGGTGGGTAGTCCTGAAGCCCAGGATAGAAATGCCTGGTGCCCAAACTCCAAAAAAGTTTTCAGCACAGAACAGTTTTCTGGAACTGCTTGGGTAAGACTGTTTTAAGCTAATGCTTGCATTTCCACTTCCCATTTTTTACATTTTGTTATATAGGAATAAAGAGAATTTCCTTCTGTGTAAAAACATCTTTTCCAGTCACTTAGATATGAGAAGTTCCTCAATTACTCAGCAATGTTTCCTATGTGAGATTTTGAAGAGAGTATTTATTATTACTTAAATATTTAATATTAAAACTACAGGGACCTCAATTGCCTGGAATTAATATCGATTTGAAAGCCATATCTATCTATATCACATACATGGGGTGGGGTGGGTGTCTGTGTGTCTGTGTGTCTGTGTGTGTAGTAGTAGAAAGATTGTAGCTACCGTACTTGTCTGTGTCAGTTGATCCTAATATATATAAAGCTGCAACAGTCATATGTTGGTTCACTATTATTTAGGTCTATGAAGTATTTTAAGTGCAAGACAAAATGGGATTTTGGAGCATGCAGGGAAACACACACAGGATCTCTCCACAATTGCTGCATTTTTTTCTTGGGATTGCACAGTGCTCTCTTGAAATTGCTATGCAAGCTCAGAAAAAGACAGGTGCACAGCCCTGTTAGTATTATGTATTTAAAGAATTTACTCCTAACATTAAATACAGCTGAATTAAAGATTGTCCAAGCCATCTAATCAATAGCAGTAAATTAAGGAAACAGCTTACTTATGGGTCAATACATCACATTTTCAGTATGCAGCCATTCTGCAACTGAGCAATGCAACTTTTATTTCTAGGATAGATGATGTTTGGCAATTTGGTCACAAAAGACCACTGAAGACTTTATTCAAAAACGTGGAGACGAATATTAACCACCACTAAATAAAGAATGTCAGTCAATCACCAGTAAAAGATTATACAAATTAATGGAGGTCATTAGGAAGACTGGAGGCAAAGAAAGAATTTTGTGCTTTCATGTAGAACAAGGAGAATCTAGTCCTTTTTTAATCTATCGTCATAGCTGAGGCTACAATGCACACATATATACTTTTATGAAGTATAAGGGCTTAAAAAGAAAGAAGGGTGGTAGGAAACAGAATAATCAAATTAAATTTAGATAATACTGCTGTCTTGCCTCTGCAAAAACCTCTGAGTATTTTGCACATTAAGAGGGTTAAGAGTTAAGAGGATAAGCAGATTTGACATCAGTGAAAGAATACCCAGCTCGAAACAATACAGAGGAGGCTTAAATATCATGAATTAGCCAAATTGAGCTCTAGAATTGAGAAAGGAATGTTGGTCAAGTAAAGATAGAACAGGAAAGTTTGCTTATGTCTCTACAAATTTGTAAAGCATCAGCAAAATACAGGTTTGTCTTCTGAGTATCCATATCCAAACGCTAAAAGGTGTAAAAAATCCAAGACAAAACAATGAGGAAGCTGCCATTTCCTGTCCCATTATTTATCTGTCATGTTCTACACTGGCTTGCAGTTACTCTCTAAAGCAGTGCTTTTCAAACTTAGCAACCTTCAGATGTGATGACTTCAACTCCCAGAAAGTTGGCTGGGGAATTCTGGGAAATGAAATCCTCACATCTTAGAAGTTGCTAAGGTTTAGAAACACTGCTTTAAAAAGTACAAAAGATCTTGGCCTTCACCTGCTCTCTGATCATCTTCACATGCCAAGGATTTTTTTCTTCTGAGCAGAAAAGGTACCAAAAAAATATCAATCATTTTCAAGTCCTTCTCCAGACTTGAAGAAGCTATAAGTATCTTCTGCTAACATAATATACTTCCTAAAGCAACCAATTCCCCAAAGAACATTCCAGCAAGCATTGGTGCGGATGACTGTCTAAATTTCTCACAAAGCCCTAAAATTCTGCTCTACACCTATAGCATAGCCTTTGATTGAGATTGACAGGACTCTTAACTAAATGAATGGCTATAAATCAAGGACTACCTGTATTTGCCACAAGTGCCATAATATTCAAGAAATCACATTAGCAGTGATACATGAACCCAGTCTGAACCCAACAACATATTTTCAGCATTTAAAAATGAAGATACAATATTATGGGAAAATAAATGCAGATACTATAAGCACTGGTGAAGTGAATTACTTATAGTGATCCCGAAAGCAGCAGTGTCAAAGTTACCGGAGTTAAACCTGGTTATCCACAGAGGGATTCAAGGCAACAAAGTTAGATACTAAAAGTCAACCATTTCATTTCAAAGAAGTATCTTTAAGCAGTTGATAAAATTGTCACATTTACGTGCAATTATCTCCTAAACATTTCTCTAAAAAACATAATACTCCATGCGAAGAGCATAATTGATGCAAAATAGAAATGGTACTTCATAGCTTCCCTCTCTTTTTATAAGGAATGGAATTGGAAAGAGGAAATAAATCAGAGCACTTGATTAAGGAGACCATAAGAGGCAGACATACCATTAAGTCTCTGTTCTGAAGCCATATGGGTATACATTAGGCATCAAACATGAAGGACAAATTGCTCTCACATGCAATGTGTCAATTCATTAAAAACAATATTTAAAGCATAATGTATTTTTAAAAAAAGAAAGACCCATCCTTTACACTATCCATTTCTTTCACTGTTCAGAGGCTATTAGAACCCTAGATACAAAGAAAGGATGCCAATTATAAACCTTATTGAACAAGAATTGTTCCATTATTTCCCTGTATCTCTCAGATAAAATAGTTCAATAAAAATCAGAAGTTTCTAAAAATTAATGGAATGTTGAGATCAAACTGTAACTAGGCTCAATTTTTCCTTTGTTTCTTCTCAAAATTATTAGCACATTATTCTTAATAAATGGACAAGGATAAACTGGGGTTGTGACGATTTGGCAACAGTTTAGGGCAGTTTATATTAAAACTTACTGTAGATTCAATGTTTTAATGTAAACATTAAACATTTTAATTTTAAAAACTCATTAAAACTATTTAAATGAGTAAAAATTAGTAAGTCAAACTATTCTTTGAAGGATTCTAAAAGTCTACAGACGTTATTCTATTTACAAACTTTCGAGTTATGAATTGTTATCACCCATAAGAACAAACCTGCCTGCAATGCCAACATAGATGATCCTGGAAGTCAGAAGGTGCACTATAAACTAACCCTTTCCCACCTTCTTCCAACTTTCACTTATATATTGTTCCCTGTTTAGTTGTTTAGTGACTGAGTGTGGTGTGTACGGCAGCAACTGTGAATAACTGGAATTCAGCACAAGAGTGATTTTAATGTTTATTTGGACTTACTTATGGACAAAACTGACTTACGGACAGCGTCTCAGAACATAACCGGTTCATAAGTAGAGGAACATCTGTAATCCCTGAAAATGGTTAGGACTGCATTCCACAAGAATGAAGCAGTGCAAAAGCAATTTAATCAAGAAGAGTATTTTCAGAGTAATTGGTATTATTTTGGCTAGGCTATGAATCGTGGACACCCTATTTTCTCCCATTTTCTTGCAGTCTACAGACTTTTGGTCTCCTAATGAGTACAAGAATGATGTCCAAAGTCACATATTATGGTTAATGCAGAATGGCTTGACTTAGCCCAGCATGAAATATGAGCCCATTTGTTAGATGTATTATCCTAACTACTCCACTAGTTGTTAGATAAGCACTAGGATATATTTCAATTTAAATGTGTCTAGAAAGACAGTCTCTAGATTTTTATCAAAAATTTTGATAGTCAGTCCAACTATAAATAAAGGGGGCTGGTCCAGAGCTGTACAGAATGGAATCACGTGAGTTACTCCTCTAGTCTAATGTGAGGGCAGAGAGAATTTAGATCATTTATTTTCACCCAGTGCTTCTCCATGCTCCCAAAAACATTTTTTAATTTGATACGTCTCCAGAATTGTGGATGAGGAATGTTACTGGGACAGGAACGAAGAGGAATTTTTAAAAAATCACTGTTGCCTTTCTCTAGAAGGAAAGTTCCAGTGGATGTTGACTTTCCCCACTACTGGAAAGAGCATTTCCCAGCAGATATATTTGTATACGTTTGTTTTGTGTGCAAAATAACCATTTAGCAATTACATCAACATATTATCTAAGCCAATGATATTATTTTATCATGTGCATTTCAAAAGTTTAAATGTATTACAGAGAAGAGGAATAGTCTCCTTGTGTCAGTGGTACAATGGCAAGCATGCTTTACTACCTTGACATTTTTACACATGCACGCTACCAGAAAATTTACAACAGCACAACTGGTACATATCAAATGCATTCGTACTTCACAATTAGACTGAACTTAATTGTATAATATATGAACTACCTTCACAGAAATATATGGAGAGATTAGCATGTTTTATGGCTAATGGAATTAAAATCAATTTGAGAAAAATGAATAGAACCAGATTTTGGATGACCCAAAACATCTTATCAGTCTTTCTTAACCTTTTGTCCTGCAGACATGCTGGACTACAACTCACATCATCCCAAGCAAGAATACTCATGTTGGACTGATGGTGCTGTACACAACAGAACAAGGAATCCATCTTGTTTTTCTATATCTAATGACATTCTGCCTATAATGTATATTATGTTTTTTTGTATATAATGACACACACACTGTTCGTGAAATGTTGCATTATATAGGTAGAAGTTCTGACACCCACTATTGGGACAGAATCTTTTTGTCACGGATAAAAATATACCGATCTATATTATTTTTCAACAGCCATCCTCTCAGTAAATTAAATACAGTTAATCTAAAATTCAAAGTAATTGTAAAGAACATGCCCTTATTACACTTTTTCTGGCTGTTTATTGGAGAAGTTTTACATGTACATTAAGTTTAAAATTAAAACCAAAGACAAAGGAAAATCCATTAACAATATGTATATATCATGGACAATTTTAAACAATATGAAAAATACATAATTGTATCATAAAACAGCTATCTTCAAGTTTAAAAATAACAGATCTCTCCTTTTTTACATTTATACAGAAAAGCAATAGAAAGTTATTTCCATTTGGCTCAAAAACTAAGAAAATAATGAAACCAACTCCATCAAAACCCCTTTTGTGAAAAGTGCTTAGCCACAATCCAAGAGAGTAGTGACTTTCAGACATATTTAGTGCAAATGTCTTTAAAAACCCAATGCTAATAAACCAATCTGTCATTCTGTGCCTTTCTATGCACAAAATCTCTCACAGCATAAATAAAAGATTGCTTTGAGCCATTCCCCATCATGTGATGCCTCAAATCAATGTAATGCTATTAAAGGGCAGGACATGGCTAAATCTACATGTTTTGAAATCTGAATAGAAAAATAGCTATCTTAAAATATAAAAAGTAACATGCTAATAGGCAGATTACTGTATCAGTGACATACAAATCTTTTTCAGGACCTATGCTGCATCTGCTCTTATTTCTATTATTTCATCCAACATATAGGTCATGTTCTACAATCATTACCTGCTCAATTTTGTAATTCTGGCGCAAATCCAGAACTCTCTTGAAGTCAGCATATTTTTATTTCAAATCAGCTTAGCCCTGCTGATCAAATATAATTAGCTTGTCACTAATACTATTATGCAGTCGTAAGTGTGTGTGTATCTCATTAAAATATAGCCAGCAACTCAGCATCAATCAGAGCAGTTCATTTGATTAAGAATGGCTTAACACCCCAACTTTTTCCAAATCTGCACTGAACAAGTATCATGAGCCAATTGTGATTCAGATGGAAAAATTTAGTTTTAGGATGAAACAATGACATTTCATAATTGGATATATTCCTCAATTCCAGCCCACCCCCAATGCCTTTTTCATTCATTAGAAACTGTTTGGTATTAAGCCCTTACTTTTCCAACAGTAGCCTACTGTTGCTTCCACCAAGCTACTTAAAAAGAGATTCCGCAAACTATTTAGGAGCGCCATACAACAACTTTCGCCTTCTTGGGCAGAAATAACTGATTAAACAACTGCCTTCCTGAATATACTGCATAACCCATATGCAAATTATTCTAATGTTGTATTCAGCAGATATAGATAGGGGGAGGAAATAGGAAATTTTCTTTTAAACAAAACCCCTACTTTTAATCTTGTTTTTCATTAGATCTAAAGAGATGGATAATAACTACACTAGCTTCAGAAGTTCTTCATTTATTCCAGCACCAAGAGCAATGATTAAGAAGGCTCATTCACCCAAAATGGAAACAATGGTCTATTAGAGGGGATTTAGAATTTTTAAGGATAGCTTTAATCTCTCCAAAAATGGTTCCAAAAACTTTAGCCAATCCTCAAATGAGGTAATGTGGAACTGGATTCTTCACCCTGGCATAACATGTTACGTAAATCAAGTCAATTTTGGTTTCTTGAACAAAGTATTATTTAAAAGAATCACAGCTCAATATGATGTATGAGCCCAGCTAAATCTTGTCCAATGACACCCTTGACTTTTCCCCAATGCCTTCATTTTTTGTTACTGCTGGACAAGGCAACTTCAGCTGAGGACTATTCCACACTATTTAAGAAAACACCATTTTAGCAGTTTCTTCTCCACCTGCAGGAAAGAAATGTGCAGTATTTCTATGGCCTCCCAGAAACCCCAAGAATGCATTCTAAATGTACTTTTTGTTAAATCACTAAGTTCTTCTGCGAACAGACACCAAGAGCCAGCAATTGTCTTCATATTTACTTCTTTAAAAATGATAGACAAATCTATCAATATTCTTTGTTATTTAAATACTATGAAACTATTCTACCGAATAAATAACTTTTCCCTATAATGTACATGTTAATTCTTTCTATTCTCTTAACCCAATTTCCCCCACAACCTGTTCAGCTTTTTTTTCCTTTGTTTTAATTTGGGTAACTTTTCCAAGACAGTATATACAAATGCAATAAAATACTGTTTGTAAATTCTAATAAATATACTATGTACCCTTACATACTAAGTCACTCCATAAAAAATAATTTTAGGGGTAGAGAATAATTAAGTAACAGAGTTTCCATTAGTTTAATCCTGCTTTTAACCAGCCAATAGAGCTAAGAACTTATTCAAGTATACTACACTAGAAATATCAAGACATGACATTTTTCCTTAAGTCAAACTCTGTAATTATTACAATTCTAATAATCACTTTTATTGCCTGCAATATAGTATATAAAATCCAAAGTTTATTTCTATGAGCATTTTTAGTAGTAATATAGACTAAACACTAAGATTTGTCTGCTGATAAATATTAAGCCATTGAATTCATTTTTTTTTCATTTTTCTATAATGATAACTTTTAAATAAATCAGCAATCAGGTAAAAATTAGAAAGGAATGTTCATGTAAGCGCATCACACACGGAAGTAAGTGTTATTAATCCATTATATAAAGTATAAAAACTTTACCAATCAGGAAGTAAGACAAGAGTTCAAGGATTGAAGGAGGGAATACAGTTTCTTTTTCGTCTCTGGAGATCATATCATCCCCGAGAACTATTGCACAATAGTGCATACACCTATCTGAGACACAGAGTCTTTTATTACAGCATAATGTAAAGTTAAATTATAATTGTCTTCAGAGCAATCAAATTAATATCCCATTGCATCCCAAAGCTCAGTTGGATTTATCTTGGATGTTCGCAAAGCTGGCATTTGAGTGGATTCGCTTACCTAGAAAGAGAAGAAAAGCATACAATCACACAAAAACAGTTCATAGCATATCCATACAAGAAATCCAAGTCCCCATCAACAGAATTTGAATGGAGAGGCATCTGGAACAAGTCATAGTGTTAGTATATGTGTTATGATAATCATTGAATTACCAATTAAATTTGCATCATTTGTACAACAGCATTGTGAGACCTCATACTTTCCCATAGTGAATATCAAAAACAGTGATAATGCAAAAAATCCAAAATTATAGTTACAAATCAATCAGAAAAACAATGTTGGTTTAAATAGTTTTAGAGTTAGACAGAGAATTAGTCTGGCCAATCAGTGCAAAGAGGTCCAAAGCTGATGAGGAGCTATTGAAAAGACCTTTCCTCATTTTCCCATGGCAAGAGAGGGAGAAGGGGTTTTGCAACAGATCTTAAAATTTAGACAAGTTCAAAGGGTGGAAAGTAACCTTTTAATATAATAGACCTCAAGTCATGCAAGATTTCATAGATCATGGCTATCAGTCTTAAGTGTGCCAGAAACAGATCAAAAGCTGACATTAACAAAGCTATCACATGCTATCTATTAGAGTTTCTAGTTAATGATGTGGCCAATGTTATGAACTGTTAGGATTCTATATGGTATATAATGTTAAACCAGTTGTCCAGGCAATATATATATACTGTAACTTTAAACTGTAAATGTTACGTTCTTGCTGAGTCATGCTGTAATGGGATAATGACTAGTTGGGAATATATTTAAACAAAGTATTGTAACCTGGTCTGTTAGAAGCTGCTAGTGTGACTGAACTGCTACTGCTATTGTGACTGAACTGCTATGAACTGCTAATGTGAAGGAGTTGCTATCTGTTGATGGATCTGCTACCATCGTGGTTTGCTAACCAGAGGGAGTTGTGTGGACTGATTTACCGGTTTTCTTATTCATTGCTCTCAACGTTTCCTTGTGCAGTTACTCTGCTGGTTGGTAAAACAACATCAATATCCTTAACATGGGTTATGGGCCCAGAGCCAACCATAACTAACAAGGATTGTTAAAAGCTAAACTGAGAGTTAATGTGAATAGTACAAACTGTGTTTGTGATAAACAATCCAAGTGAAGATGGCTCTAGAACAGGCAGCAAATTTTTCCATGATAACCCGGCTGGATGGAACAAACTATGTATCCTGGTCTACAAAAAGTAGTTTACTTCTGCGTAGAGAAGGACTTTGGGACATAGTTAATAATCCACCGGATGTAACAGCATGGAATCCTGATGATGAAGAAGATGTGAAGAAGATAACCAGGTTTATCAGTGACAATGAACGAGCTCTTTGCATTATTGGACTAACACTGGGTGACCAGCAGCTTGTCCATATTCGTGGCGAAGAGTCTGCTGTTAGGTGTTGGACCAAGTTGAAGAGACTATATGTTCGAGACACTGTGGGTGCTCATATTTATCTCACACGAAGATTGTTTAAACAACATCTTCTTAAGGGTGGAGATATGATGGCTCATTTGGAATCCATGACCAGAATTTTCCAGGAGCTACATGAAAAGGAACTGATTTTCTCGGAACTACAACAAGTTTATATAATTCTTTCTTCATTAGACGATAGTTATGATGACTATGTTTCTTCGTTAGAGGTTTTGTCCAGAGATGACATGACATTGGCTGGCATAACTGGTAGGTTATTGGAAGAATCCAAAAGAAGACAAGAAAGGGATCAGTTGAGAGTGCAACAACCAAAAGAAGAAAAAATGTACTCAACTGCCTATGTTGTAAAACGTTGTTTTGCTTGTGGGGCTAAAGGGCATATAGCTAAGTATTGTAAAAATAAGAAAATGCCTGTTAGGGACAATATTAGACCCAAGAAGGGTTGTAATTTAGCTATATCAAATTCAACTACTGATGTTAACCAGGATTGCTGGGTTGTTGACAGTGGTGCTTCTCAATCTATTTCTAGAAACAGAAATTTTTTTGTTAAAATGGAGAAGAGTACCCAGCATGTAAAACTTGCAAATGGTTGGAAAGTTAAGGTAGCAGGAGAGGGTGTTGCTCGTTGGTCATTTAGCAATGATCCATTGCCTATGTTATATATTCCTGGGTTAAAATTTAATTTATTATCTGTTAAATCATTACTGAAATTTGGGTTTACAGTAACATTCAAAAATGATAAGTGTTTTATTGAGAAAGATGGCAAAGTTGTTACTGCAAGTTTAGAAAATGATTTATTTGTTTTACGAGATAACCCAGTATTGATGGCTAAGTCTAAGTCTGTTTATAATAATGTTAAACCACACGATGAATGTATTCATCTGTTACACCGGAGGCTTGGGCATTTAAACTTCAGAACGTTAAAACAAACAGTACAATTATCTGAAGGAATAAAACTACAAGCATGTAGTAAATATCTAAATTGCAATGCCTGTAGTCAACAGAAGAGTAGGATAACACTAGCAAACCGTGTTAATGGTTTTAAAACTACAAACCCATTAGAAGTAGTTTTTATAGACTTAATTGGACCCAAGAAACCTAGCATTGGCGGTGCCTGCTATATTCTAAGCATGGTTGACCATTATTCAAGGTATGGGTTTTGTTATCTTATGAAAACAAAAAGTGAAACATTCCAGCATCTTACCAACTGGATACGTTTTGTGGAAAGGAAACAGAAATTCAAGGTTAAATGCTTAGTTACTGATAATGGTACGGAATTTACCAATCAAAAGTTGGAAAAGTTTTTGCAGGATGCAGGGATCCAGCATAAGCGGTCTGCTCTGTACAGACCACAGCATAATTCGTATATCGAACGAAGAGGTCAAACATTACAGGCCATGATTAGAACTATGTTAGCAGATTCTGGTTTGCCTAATAATTTATGGGGTGAAGCTGCAATGTGTGCTAACCATGTGTTAAACAACGTGGTTCATTCCTCTACGGGTGAAATTCCATTCACCTTATGGCATGGGAGGAAACCTAATCTTAGTTATGTACACACATTTGGAGCCCCAGCTTGGGTACATATTCCATCTAGTTTAAGGAGAAAGGATCAACAAAGAGCCAGAAAAATGTTTTTCGTTGGCTATGAATCAAACCATAGATCTTTTAGATTTTGGGCACAGGGAACTACGAGTGTGTACTGTAGTGCTAATGCTAAATTCCTAGAACATGAAGGTTGGGATAGACTAGAGCATGCAGACTATAGACATGATAATAATACTGTTAGTATCGAGCATCAAATTCCTGATGATATTCCTGAGGATGTAGATGATGTAAAATCCTCTATCAAGGAGGAAGAACAGGAAATAGCTTTAGAGGATGTAGTTTTAGGGGAGGAGTCAGAGGAATCATCTGCTGTAAGTCCTGTTTTACCTAGAAGATCTACTAGGGAAAGGCATCCACCTGATCGTTATAAAGCGACTGTGGTTTGCCAGATTAACATTGAGCCTTCAAGTTATGAAGATATCAAACTTTATCCTGATAAGGAGCAAAATGCTTGGAAGGAGGCAATGAGTAAGGAAATTAATTCTTTAACCAAGTTAGGTGTTTATGAAACTGTGAAATTGCCACCTGGTGAAAAATTAATAGGTTGTAGATGGGTTTACAAAGTTAAGAAAAGCATAGATGGTACAGTAACCCATAAAGCTCGCCTTGTAGCTCAAGGTTTTTCTCAGACTGAACAAGATTTCGATGAAGTTTTTGCTCCTAGTTTACGTGCTAGTACTTTAAGAACAATGCTAGTATGGGCGGCTAAGCATAAATATAGTATTAACCATATAGATGTAGAAACAGCATATTTACATGCTCCATTAAGACACACCATCTATATGAAGAAGCCTTCAGGAGTCGAAACACAAAACCACACTGATTGTTGGAGGTTACATAAAAGCCTTTATGGTTTGCGACAATCAGGGTTCGAGTGGAACCAATGTATTGTGAAAGAGCTAAATAGGATCGGTTTTTATGAAGGTGTAGCGGATAAGTGTCTCTTTAAGAGAGAAACTAATGGTCTAGTATCTTTTTTGTTACTGTTCACAGATGATATAGCCATAATAACGAAAACTGACAAAGAAGCCATAGATATTGTTCAACAGTTACAAACCAAATTTAAGATCAGAAGTTTGGGAAATATTAGGCATTATTTAGGTCTAGATATTAATCAAACAGCTAGAGGTTATAAAATATCTCAATCTAGCAAAATAAGCCAAATGTTAAAGCGTTACGGCATGGAGCTCTGTAAGCCAGCGAAAACGCCTATGGCACAGGACTTTCAACAAGGAGAGGTCCAAAGTCCTAAATTCAGTAGGGAGATCTACCAGTCTCTTATAGGTAGTTTATCTTATCTAAGCAACTGGTCAAGACCTGATATTTCGTTTGCAGTAAACCAATTAGCGAGATATAACGCAGAGCCGACTGATAGACATTGGCAAGCCGCAAAACGTATATTAAGGTATCTGAAGATGACGATGCATTATGCATTGTATCTAGAACCTAACAATGATTTAGTATTAAGTGCATATGCAGATGCCAGTTTTGCTACTGATGTGACCACTAGGAAGTCCACATCGGGTATAGCTATCATGTTAGACAATTGTTTGATTAACTGGAAATCAATTCGTCAAAAACATATTAGTCTTTCGACTATGGAGGCAGAATTTTCCTGTTTGTCACTCGTTTGCACTGATTTGATTTATTACAAACAGTTAATGATGGATATTGGTTTAAAGATGGATTATCCAATTGTAATACATGAGGACAACCAAGCTGCTATAAAAATGGCAACAAATTTAGCAGTCAAAACTAGAACTAAATATACTGACATTAGGTATCTTAATGTTCGTCAATGTATCCAAAGCGACATGGTTACGTTAGAATATTGTGTGTCAGAAGACAATATTGCTGATGCGTTTACCAAAGCGCAAGGTGCTATAAAACATAAAACATGTTGTGAAAGCTATGGATTAAGAATCTAAACTGAATATATTGACCTGTCCAAAGGGGAGAATGTTAGGATTCTATATGGTATATAATGTTAAACCAGTTGTCCAGGCAATATATATATACTGTAACTTTAAACTGTAAATGTTACGTTCTTGCTGAGTCATGCTGTAATGGGATAATGACTAGTTGGGAATATATTTAAACAAAGTATTGTAACCTGGTCTGTTAGAAGCTGCTAGTGTGACTGAACTGCTACTGCTATTGTGACTGAACTGCTATGAACTGCTAATGTGAAGGAGTTGCTATCTGTTGATGGATCTGCTACCATCGTGGTTTGCTAACCAGAGTGAGTTGTGTGGACTGATTTACTGGACTGATTTATTGGTGAAGACTTGGGATTTGTTTATGACTACGCTACTGCTTTTTCCTATGATAAAGTACACTTTTGCTAAACCAGTTTTCTTATTCATTGCTCTCAACGTTTCCTTGTGCAGTTACTCTGCTGGTTGGTAAAACAACATCAATATCCTTAACATGAACTACCTAAAGTTCTTCCAATAAGCAGTAATATCTAGAATGCTCCAAACTCCAAACATAATACAACAGAATACAAAGGCCTATGTCACTGTGGTCTGGTCTAATTTCCAGGAGCAAAAGTACTTTTGGCCACCATTTAAACTTGGGAAATCACATTAAAGAGTTGAACCAGGAATACACAAAATTACAAATCTGAAAATGAAATAATTGCTGTCAATAAATAAATGAAATGAAATAAATGCTCAAATGAAAACTGAATCCTTTTTTTTTTCAAATGACAAGGTGGACCACTACTTTAACTGGGCAACATGTTTATTTGTTCATTTTTATCAACTGTCAAATTATTCTGAGTACCAAAACAGCCAACATATACAGTTGAATTGTATGAGACAGTTATTCCTATATACAGTAACTTGATCATACTATGAAGAGAGGCTTCTTCACATCATTTATTTAAATAATGGCAGCCAAATAGTTTTATAAATAAATAGTTGACTAGAATATGAATATGATATTGCTAATCACAGATGTTCAACAATATGCTAGGTATGTTGTTCAGAAAGAGTTAACCGTAAATAGTAAGCTGCCTATTGTTACTACCTTAAAAAAATTAGGAGAAAATCATCCAATTGTCTGATTTGTTCCATCTGGATTGCCATCTTTGACTCAGAAGGGCTTTATAAAAACAGTTAAAACTTGTTTAGTCACTGAAAGAGTGCAGCAGTGGGACAGAATCAAATGATGCATTATCAACTTCCAAACCAGATTATTCTAATCAGATTGTGAACAGCGTCCCAAATTCCAAAGCGCCCAACACTGGGCATCATGCCATTTAGGTGCAAATACCACTTTCAGTATTGTAACCTTTTTTTTTTATTTCAATCCAAATAGAAACCATAAAGATGTGGTAATTTTACTTACCCAGAATCAGGACACGTTTTTTCTGCTTTGAGTGAAGGAAGGTACTCAAGTAGAAAACAAGCGGTAGAAAGAAAATGAACAAAGAAACTGCAATCACTGGCACTGTATCTGTGCAGGGGACAGAACAATTAAAAGTTGTGCTCCACAGCCTTTGTGTGATGTTCATCTAGAAGGATACAATTGTAAAAAAAAAAAATCAATCTGAGAAATCATCAATATTTGAGTAAATTGCAAAGTTTTGCATTGTATAAGCATCAATATGTCTAGCTTTTACTGGGTACAGATCCTGCCTCCCTGGATAAATTGCAACATGGTTTTTATAATTATCAGGCCATCCTTAATGGCACTTGCAAATTTAGCAATCTCATGGGTTTTCAGATATATTTTAAAATAGCCACCCTGAAAAGCTTTAAATGTAGCAGCCAAGTGCTTTATTAAGGTGTTCTTCATAGTTCAACATTTGAATTTGCATTAACCACAATCCAATCATTTCATACAGTAATAAGAGCATCTGCTTATTTGGTTTCTATATAGAAGATGCCAAATTCATGTGTCTTTAAGAAAGTCTTAAAACAAAACAGTGGATCCATATTAAGAAAATGTCAGAAGAATGTACCATAAGTGGCTGATGGGACCTAAGCAATGTGCCTCATCACTGCTAACACATCACAGTATATGGGCAAAAGACATCCCTGTCAATTGATCCTTTGAGAAACCAGCCAGTGGGGTAAACAGAGACTGGATATTCAGGAGGTGAAAATACAAAGCTAGACAGCCAGAAAAAATGTTTTTATTGTAAGATGAAACACTGGTGGGTTTTCAGCCATTTAGCCTTGGAAGTGCCAAAATGCCTGAACTAGGTTTATTTAAATTATTATCAATATATGTAGAATTGATTAAGTGCCATCAAGTCATTTCAGATTCCTATATAAACTATCAAACTGCATTAAAATGCTTCCTTTATCAGGAACTACCCTTATTATTGTTTTATTTAAAAAGCTGTATTTTCCCAAAAGGCACAAAAGACAATGCTATGGTTTTATCAATTCTATATTCTGTTTTATTGCACTGGAATTTTATCTACAGTTAATCTTTCTTATGAAATTAGTAATAATGAAGTGACTAAATTGGACAAAAGCCAACTTGAGACACTAGAGTATATTGAGACGTGATACAAATGAGTAGATAGTATACAGAAAGCAAAATAGAAAGTAAGACTTACTGCATCCTCTATATCAATGCACAAATGAAACTGTTCTCCAGATTCCTCATGCTGCCCACTCCTCTGCATCTTACTGTAGTGGGAACTCAAGTTTTTATATGTAGCATTGCAGTTCTTGCAGACCACTGAGTAGTTATTTGGTAGCAGGTTACCTTCCTGGCCGCACAGTATAAACCAAGAAAATATTTTTTTAAAAAGAATAGATTAGAAAATTCAAGATGAGTTTGAAGTATAATTATTTTTTAAAATAATAGATTAGAAAATTCAAAATGAGTTTGAATCCAAAGACTGCCACCATTTTCAAAAATGGCAAGATAAAATAGAAACTCCTACAGTCAGTCTTCAACTTGTACTACAATAGCGACCAGAATTTCCATTGCTAAGCAAGGTGGATGCCTAATTTTATGACCTTTTTGCCACAGTTAAGTGAATCACAGCTGTTAAGTGAATCATATGGTCATTAAGCGAATCCGGCTTCCCTCATTGACTGCTTGTCAGAAGCCAACTTGAAGGTTGCAAATGGCGATCACATAACCCTCAGGACGGTGCAATAGTCATAAATATATGCCATTTGCCAACACTCAAATTTTGATCATATGACCATAAGGATGTTGCGATAGTCATAAACATCAGGACCAATTGTAAGTAATTTTTTTCAGTGCCGTTGTGACTTCAAACGGTTGCTGAATTAATGGTGGTTAGTTGAGGACTACCTCTATTTTCTACTGAAGAAACACTGCAAAAAATACAAATAAAGATTTAGATGGATGGGTTCCTTAAGCTTCCTGGTTTAGGTATTCTTTATGATACGATGTCATTAATAAATATTTTATAGAGCAAATCTAAGCAAACATTCACTATTTTTTTTATTTTTATTTTTATTCTTATTTATATGCCGCCCTTCTCCGGAGACTCAGAGCGTCTTACAATGCGTTAAGCAATAGCCTTCATACTTTTGTATATTTTATACAAAGTCAGCTTATTGCCCCCACAAACAGGGTCCTCATTTTACCCACCTTAGAAAGGATGGAAGGCTGAGTCAACCTTGAGCCTGGTGAGATTCGAACTTACACTAATTGCAGGCAGCTGGATGTTAAATGCTGCCTTGTAGGAGGCATTAGCCTCCTACGCCACTCAGGCTCCTACTATGGCCAAGATTTATCAGTCTCAGGATCTCACCTGAAAGTCTAACTAAAACTCTCGGTGAATATTCATATCGTTATATTATTGTTATTCTTGTGATGTAATAACCATCCTTTTATAGGAAACTCCTGGACTAATGGATCCAGTTTGGTGTAGTACCATAGTTAAGGCCCCAGGCTAGAAACAGGAAACTAATCTAATCCTGCCTTAGGCCCAAAGCCAGCTGTGTGGTCTTGGGCCAATCATTTCCTCTTAGCCCTAGGAAGCCCTAGGAAGAAGGCAATGACAAAACACTTCCAAAAACATTGGCAAGAAAAGGGACTTGTCAATAGGGACTTGAAGGCAAGCAGGCCATGCAAGCACACAGATACACAAAGACACATAATTCTGAGCTCATGATTGCTCCTTCCTCTAAAACTAACAGGTACATGATTTTAATAGTTAAGGAGAGGCAAGTTGTCATGCCAGTAATTCAGGAAAGTATGGAGTTATCTTATAACTTAAAAGTATGAGTTACAAAGAAATTGCAATATGTGATGTGAAAGATAAATGCTGCCAAAATGCAGTAACTAGGATGTTGGGTGAAAATAATTAATATGTTTTCAAGCTGTCAGTATATCCATTCTTGTCCAACTTCCGCTATTCTTTTCATTTACCTCCTGCTGACAATGCTCATTATTCAATAGCTCCTGACTATTCTCACATCAATGCAAAACAGTTATGTTAATGACTGTTACATCAACAATCAGTACTTTGTTTTGGTATAGCAGAACCCACCACAACAGCACATTTTAACATTTGATATCTGATCAACAGTGAAACATGAAAAACAGGAAAAAAAGACAAACATGAACAGAAAAGTACTACATTATTCATTATCAAGGATAATACAGAGAATGTTTTTAAATATACACAATCTTCAAAAAATAACATTACAAGGTTATATATTCTTGCCTGGGACACTTTTCTAGTAAGAGCAAGGTTTTGGATCACGCAGGTCACCCGGGTCCCAATCTGATCTGATCTTTGTCAGAGCAGTGGCAGCATAGTCTGGAATTGGGGGAGCTTTCTGTTGCTCCCACCCTAATGGTTAAATCATTCTCTGGTAACCATGGAATTTTCTGGCACTGTCTCCTGGCACAGAAAGGCTGGATTTATTTGGCAAATCCATCCCAGGCAACTAATGGAACTTTGGGTTGCTCTTGATAGTCTGCTACATGGGCCAAACAAGGCCCTCCTTATATCCAAGAATGAGAGGGTAGTCGGGCTTTGGATCAGACCAGGCCGTGTGGACTGTCTCCTCCTGTGGTTCTCACAATTTCCTTTTGTTTACAGAGGTCTTGAGGGAGATGAAAGAAAATTAAAGTGCTAGTGAAGGGCAACAAAGAGTGAACTCAACTCTGCATGAATTAGTGCCACTAAAGACCTTGTCTGTGGTGGTAAGGATGGCAAAATGTCAGTATTTGTCTGCCCTAACACACCCTGTGTGCACTTAGGAGATCTTCCAGTCAACTGGAGCTCCTGTTCACAGAACAAGTAGTAGCTGTGGCCAGAAGGAACTCTGCATAATTTTGTGTTGTGTGCCAGTTATGTTCATTCCTTGACCAAGAGACCCTGCTCATAGTCCCTCGTGCTATGGTCACTTCTCAAATGGACTACAGCAATGCATTTTATGTGGAAACTACAGTCGGTGCAGAATCCAGCAGCATGAACAGTTATGTGCACTTTTCAATCAGAGCATGTTACACCCCTGCTTCATGGGCTGTGCTAGTTACCAGTATTTGTCCAGGTTGAATTCAAGGTGTTGGTAATAACCTATAAAACCCTTCAAGGCATGAGGCTGAGTTCTCTGAGGGACTGCTTTTTCCCAATTATGTCTGTCTGTCCCATAAAGTCCAGCAGCAGAGGACTTTACCAGGGAACATTATCTGGCAGGATACAAGAAAACTGACTTTACTTTTATGGTACTAGTCCTTTGAAATACCAGCCCCCTGGAGACAGGATTAATCCCCACCCAACTTGTTTTTCGTAAGGCCTTAAAGACATGGTTCTGTCATTGGTATGAGATGAAGCCCATGCGGTAACTGGGTTAATTGTTGTTGATGGTTTTTTAGCTACAATCAGTTACTGATGGTATTTTAATTTTAATTTTAAATTTTGTTAGTCATGAATTTGAGATGGGTGGTGATATTAATTGAAATAAATCAGCAAAAAATCCCAAATTACCAGAGAATTTCCAATTTATCCATAGAGTGTACAGATTATAGAAGATTGAGTAAGTTCACCCCTGTGTTTAAAATAAATGTGCAAAGCAGGCAGTGTTCACAAACAGAAGCCTTATTTCCTTGTCCTCTTAAGAGAATGTCAACTTGTTGCATCTGAAGTATAAAGATCTGAAGGGGGGCTCTATACTCATTCAACTGAAGGCACTTAAAGATTTGCTCCTGAAGGTAAAAGTGCCCAATCATAATGAGTTTTTTAAGCAACTTCAGCAGATTACACTGAGGTGCCTCCTGCAAATATGTATAGGACTGAGGTGGTGGTGGGGGGGTTCCTCCACATAGAAGGAAACATGGGGAACAGAGGTTTCTATATGCAGTTCCACTATTTCTAATTCTATACCTATCCCGATAACTTTTTTCTTTCTTTTATTATAATTCAAATCTTCTTAGCTGAGTTTTCTCATAATTCATTCTGATTCTACCCAATGTTTCATTTAATTCATCTGTGTCAGTCATTCTTCAGTAATGAAAAAAAATCTTATACAATTCCACTGACTCTAACTGTTCTTCTATTTTGCCTTCTCTAATAGTTCATAGGTATTCAACTTTTCTATATAATAGGAAAAAAGAATGTTCCAAAAAAAATTCACTTTTGTGAATAAATAAAACACTCACATTATAGTGCAATTATGGTATGGTATGGTATACGTGTTTCCCTGAAAATAAGACCCTGTATTATATTTTTTGAACCCCGAAATAAGCGCTTGGCCTTATTTTTGGAGAGGTCTTATTATTTTTGGGGCGCATGTAGCAAGTTGGGGCTCCTCTTGCCGTCTTACTTGATTTCCAGCTCTGCATTTAAATATTTTTGGGAGGGCTTATTTTCGGGGGGGAGGCTTATTTTAGCGCATGCACTCAAAAGCCCGATTGGGCTTATTATCAGAGAATGTCTTATTTTCAGGGAAGCAGGGTAGAATAGTATAGTATAGTATAGTATAGTATAGCATAGCATAGCATAGCATAGCATAGCATAGCATAGCATAGCAT
>WNWU01000030.1:3790316-3854230 GCA_012654045.1 Ptyas mucosa | reverse complement strand
ATAGCATAGCATAGCATAGCATAGCATAGCATAGCATAGCATAGCATAGCATAGCAATAGCAATAGCAATAGCAATAGCAATAGCAATAGCATAATAGTAGGAATATGATTCCTATTCTAAACGTAACAACCAAAGCAGAGCAATGATAGATACTTTGCAAATTACAAATGAATTGAATTTCTACAGTGACTATTTTAAGCTTCTGGTTATAATTTTATCATCCTTCATAACAGTAAACACTCTGATGATATAAATTACATTATGGGATACACAAGTCTGACATTTTGAATAATAAAGGCATAGTAGTTCTGAACATAGTTGGATCATATCCTAGACGTTGGCCACATCTTTCTAACTTTATAGTGATACCAGATTTAGAAAGATTTTAATAGCAGATACTATATGTGAAAAACCAACTTTTTAAATAACTATGTATCCATGACTAAACTCATACTATGATAACATACCAGATGACCCATATAGTTATATCAGGAGGTGACAAGGCCTAGAATAATGTAAAAAGTGATTTACTATAAGAAGAGATTATACGACTCTTCCTATATAATTATCAACTATTGTGAAACCAAAACAGCGCCATAATTGCATATGAAATGGAGGTGAACATTAATTAGAATGCATTTTGTTCTCAGTAGTGAACACCTGCATTTTAAAGATAATTGTTTTATCTGCTTTAACTGTGTAAGAGTTGGTAAATTATATTTGCAGCGCCTTGGTCTGAAAAAAAAGGGGAAAATTCACTACACAATTAGAGGGCTCAACTGTACCCTTAATAAACAATATTAAGTACCTGGAGGTTCTGTTTAAAGCATGCCATTGATTCATTGTATAAGGCCAGGAACGTCACTGTACCAGCCGATAAGCCTTCGTTCTTCTTCTTTAAACAATCTATGAAAGAAAAGTCAAAAGCATCAATAAATTGCCAGTATCCACTTCCAAAAGGCTGTTTTAGATAAAGGCTTATTTATTTTACAGATAGCTATTCTACTTTTAAATTTACAGTCGTATAAGTAAAACAGTATAATCTATGAACCTGCAATGAAAAGGATGACAAATGCTGCGCTAAGGCATTCACAATCAGTGACACTACATCATCAGGTGCAGTCCCCTTCTTTTTACAGCTCTCCCTTCTTTATACAGTTCTCTGATGGTATGTTGCTGAAATTCTGTAAAGCGCAAAAAAACCCACCCCACCCAAAAAGAGACAGTCTAAACTAGATCCCATACACTCCAGGAACTGATAGTAGGGGAAATATCCTTGCCCATTAAGTGCACTCTTCCTCCACTAAGTTGATGCTAGGAGGAAAGAGGAGGGGAAAGAGGAAAAAAGAGAGGCTAGGTTGGTATCCTGGCAACAAGTCAAGACCTTAGATCTTTTGCCCCAAAAATGGCCCAAAAATATCTTCCAAAATAAAGGTGTTGTAAATTCTTGGAAACTTTGCAAGGCAGGTTTGTTCTCAAATACTGCCAAATTAAGCAATAAGATGCTCAATCTGGCAATAGGATAAAAGAAATAGGGGGAAATGGTAGAAATTCTGAGTTTTGAATAGAAGTTTAGCAGGAATAAGGGTTGATGCCTTGGTCTGGGGTTTATACCAGATATAACAGGGAGCAAAAGAATATGAGAGAAGTAACCTTACAGAAAAGAAAAACAATAAAATGAAGGAAATTGTAGAGTTGCTAATCAGAAAGTTGAGGAAAATTATACCAGAGTACAAGATGGCTTTAAGTGAACATGGGGATAAAACTGGGAGAGTAGAGAGACCAGGACACAGACAACAGTTTTCAATGAAGGAAAAGTTTGTTCTTTTAATAACAGAAGAAAAGTATCATAATTTGACAATATACAGAAATGTAGGGGTGACTAGGTAATATTGATGTTATCAGAGAGTAACAGCAGTGAAGGAAAAGGCAGCTTGGAAGGAGAAATGTTTGGATAGGAAGAGGCATCCAAACAATCAGTTTTCGATTTCCAAAGGTGAAGGGGTAGATATAGAATGTGTATCATCACAAAATAAGTGACACTAAACAAGCACAGGAAACAACAGGCTCTTGGGGTGGGGGGGGGAGACAGAAATATCCAATAAATTTACAAATCACATTAATCCATGATTTGTTTAATTATGGATTATAAAATATGCAATGTTTACATGGATAACATGCTATGCCACAAAGAAACAAACTGCCTTTTGCCAAATACATGTGAACTCAGTCTGTAAAAGAATAGATTAAGCATGTGGAACAATTTCTTGCTGAAGTTAGGAATGCAGAAGTTTAGAAACAAAGAAAAATAGGGGAGGAGAGAATCTCAGTTGAATCAGAGGCAGCAGTGAGGTTGAGAAGGATGAGAATATTTATAATCAACAAAGAAGACATAAACGGATAGGCTTAACAAGGCACTCAGTAGTACATAACAGTATCAGGCTTCCGTCATATGATCTATGTTTTCTCTTAAAACTGATATGGACATTAACTAGTAGTCCTTATACTATTTGAAATTAATCAATTGGATGAAATTAGAAAGTGGTCTCATTAGTAGATTTTGAGACAACTCAGAGTGGCTTTGTGTGGTTCCATAAAACAACACTGTGTAAAGAGGAGCATAGAGAGGAAACAAATGAGGGCTAAAATACTAGATGCTTTAATATCCAAATCTCATCAGCCTCAATTGGCATGAGTAATAGCAAGACTGTGGGAGTCACACTCAGATAATCTGTGTAGCACCAAGTTGTCCACTATAGCTTAAGATACTGTAAATATCATTTAAGGCATCTTCAAGAAGTGTTTCATTTTTTAAAAAGTTATTCTTTCATACACAAAAAGCTTATTTCTTTGTCCCCTTAGAGAGAATGTCATCTGAATTGTAAAGATCTGAAGCGGGCCTCTATACTCATTCAACTGAAGGCACTTAAAGCTTTGGACTAGGACTTGGCAGCACAAGGAAACAACAGCCAATGATTTAATGGTCGGTCAACAGTACTCCAATCAACAACTAGAGGCCACAGAGAACCAGGCACCATATAAATACTACGCATCAAAGCACACGTTCCGGTGGAGAGAAGTTTCCTGAGGATGGGCTCCAGCACAAGTCCAAAAGCTCGAAAGATTATATCTCTAATTGCAGTGACTGACCCAGATTGGATCCTGCAACATTATCCTGGGACATATATATTTGCCTTCATTCATGAGTTATTCTTTCACATATATTTTTGATAAATTGTTCCTGAGTAAGACTGACTTTGAATGCCATGTAGTGATAAGGAGAATATCAATTTAAATATAGTATGATATATGTGATAGAATGACACACACACACACATACGACGCATCACAAGACCCTTGACACATCCACACCTGAAGCCCCTATGAACAGAAGAATATTGACACTGGCATTCCCTAAACTCTACTGAAGAGGTTACCTAGCCTGATAACGAAATGTTCAGAAACCAACCCATAAGCTCAGAGAATGAACCTTCACCATTTTATATCAACAAGTCTTGTGCCTGGATGCTATTTTCTCTCCTCTTTTTCATCAGTGCCACTATGGAGGTTGTAGTCTACTTTTTGTTACAAAAATAATGAAGTTCAGTGTCGTGTCCAATTCTTGAATAGAGGTTTAATCTCAACTATGACTTCTAGAAAAAAAGCAACTGCAAACTACAGTTAGGATCATCGATAGTTGTTTAATATTAAACATGGCTTCTGAATATTCCTTTCAGCTGTGCCAAGCCATGTGTCGTTCTTGTCACAACACACCACTGAGCTATAATTTACCTTTACAAGTCTGTGTTAAGTACAAGTAAAAAAGGCAGTATATTTGCTTGGCAAAATTAGCCATTATTTATCTAAAACACACACACACAATTTAAGGTGATTTTCAAATCAGTTTCCATGTCAAGTATGTTCATTAGAACATTTTACTTAACATCATTTTGGCAGATGAAGAGCACAAACTGTAGAAGAATGCAGGGATAAAAATGAAGAGGATGCAAGAGCAATTAGCAGAATCCTTAAAAGATAAGAGAGAATGTAAACAACATCGTAATATGATAAAAGACGGGAGCATGAGAGAGAGAGAGAGAGACTCAACTCCACCTTGATTCTTTATGATATAAGAGAGACAGAGGAAAACTCTGGCAGGCTTTCAAGATTCTACTATTATAAGCTACAACAAGAAAATAAAGGGCTAACACAAACAGATTCTAGAAGGATATTCACATCCAATGTCCAAAGGAACACTCATACACAAATATGCTGTTGCAGTGCTTGTCCTTGAGAATAGTATCTCCCATAGCATTCTGTATGGCCCCTACCTGAACTTGTTTAAGTAGGCTCTCAAAAATTGGCTGTTCCTCAGGCCCTGGACTAGCATATATGGTGGGCCTCTTATGGGCATGTTTTGAATTCAACATGTAGATTTTATTGTTTCTACAGGCATCATTTTTTTCCTAGGTGTTATATTGTTTTGAATTATTTTTCAAATCATTATGGCCTAACAGCCTTAGAAATTTAAATAAATAATGATCACATGCATCAACTCTATGTCAATTGTGTAGCTATACAACACTCTTGTGATAAATTGAAACAACAGGGCTGTGTAGCCTGCTAACTTTTGTACACAGCTATTTACATGTATGTATCAGTAAAAATGTATTTTCTTGGCTATCGCTATTTCTCTATACAACACTGAATTGCTGGAACAAGTCCACAAATATTGACACAATCATGCATTAAGAACTAAGAAATAATTAAGCTTCGTGCAATTAATTCAACTTGCAATTTATGAACAAGTTGCTTACAGATGCAGACTATCTGTTGCTGATTATGATACTTTGAAATGGTTTACATGGCTGTTCAATATTTATTAATTTATATTCTGCCTTTATTATATTTATAAACAACTCAAGGCAATGAACGTACCTATACTCCTTCCTCCTATTTTCCCCACAACAACCCAGTGAGGCGAGATGAGCTGAGACAGAGAGCCCTAAAGTCATCCAGCTGGCTTTCATGCCAGAACTAGAACTCATAGTCTCATGATTTCCTACCTCGTACCTTAACCACATGCATTAATTGTCCTATTTATTTCTCAAATCTATGGGTCCACCCTACAAACTCTAAGCAATGAACATAATGTATAAACATCAATAAAGCCCATATACATACACCAGGGCTGCCAAACTTGCGGCCTGTGGGCCAGATGCATCATGCGCTGGCAACGCCCACATCCAGTTTAGAGAAGGGGGGGAAAGTCCCGATAAGTCACGTGACGCCATGATGACACCCGACATACACGTTTATCAAAACATTTATGTAAAATACTGTATTTCCTCTTTTTTCTCACTTTTCCTACATACATATTCTATGTCTCTACATATGTATACATATATACTGTGTGTATGTGTGTATACACACATGATGCAAGCTTATGGGTTTTAAACAATGATGAACAGCACATTATTTTAGATATTTCCTCAATCATCCTCTCTTGTAATTTCCCTTCCTATTTTAATGAATAGAATCAAAGTAACAATTGAGAAACAATTTTGATTAATAAATTGAAATAAAAATTGAGTAGTATACATTTGGAAATTAAGATTTATGGTGATAAAATTGTAAGGTAAATATATAGATTAATAGAATAGATTGTTTTTGTGTTTAATGTTGTTAAAAGGAGCAAGGGGAAAAAAATTTAGAGAGGTCGGTATTGAATTTTGATTTATAATTGAATATAAAAATGAGCTCTGCTTTAGTAGGAGATTAAGATGTATGATGAGATAATAGAAAGATGTATTAAAATGTTGGAATTTATGTTAAAATTGTTTATTCTTATTTGTTAAATTAGTATACCCATTTGTGACCGGACCAAGACTTCGTTCTTGGAGGAAAAAAAATCTGTTTATGTTGGAAAAAATAAAAAAAAATTACCAAAAATTAAAAAAAAAACAATTGAGAAATACACAGTGTCGCTGAATATGTAACAAAAATATCAATCAGTTCATTTAACTAATAAAAGCAATACAGGTATGACTAATCCAGCACATACTATACACCTCATTAAAAAGGATATGCCATTCCATCAAAAGAAACACAGACTTATCTTATAAGCATGGTGGATTGCCATGTTCTCTGTTCACCTGCACCTCTTCACCTGGTCCATTCCTCACATCTCATTCCAGAAATAAGATCTTTATTATACTTTGGTTTTGCTACAATGTTTGGTTGGCTTTATCTTAGTATAGTGTATAAACTCAGCTGCTGTGAATTATAAACTATTCTCTGTGTGTTCTATGGGCTCAAATAAATAAATTGTAATATGCTTATCCAGGGCAGAAGTATATGAACCCAATCAGGATTTGTAGAAATTGAGAACAATGAACACACAATTACTTAGCTCTAGGAACCATTATCTCTTATATTGAAACTAATACCAGAGAAGAAGCATGCATATTGAGGTGTTATATATTATCTTTATATATAGCTTTTAAAAAATAGAAAAATATATACTGTCTTTTATTCATATTGAATATTCAAATATAGACAAGAAAGCAGACAAAAAGAGTACATACTTGCACAGCTAGCTTTTATCCATGTGTCATTAAAAAAATTGTTCACAAGTACAACCATCTGCAGCCTGTCTGACATCAAGAGACTTTGGGAACATCGGTGAGTCTTAGTAGTATTCTGAAAGGAGAAAATACACATATAGAAATCATTTGCTAGCAGATCCAGCAATCAAGTCTATATTACCTATGGTATTGTAGGACTGCATTTTAAAGCAACAAAGCTATATAAACTAGCTTTCCACTGGGGAAGGCCCCACTGAGTTAGAAATCATTATTTCTGAGTAAATATAGTGTTGCATTGTAGTTCACATGGACAGATAAACATGTTATCTTCCTAATAAAATTGAGACATACATGTACTATCCAAATAAATGGCATAAAAGATGCCCCTGGCATCTTTTCCCAATTAAATTGCTCAGGAACTGAAACAGCTCTCTCAAAGGAATTTCTGTCCTAGTCCACCAGTTGCTAAGAACCTCTGTTAAGTTTCTCCACTAGATATCTTTGTCTTTTTATAATATATAAATGACAAGCTGAGAGATCATTTATTTCACCAGATATCTACATTCTTGTAACTTAATGTCTATGGAGATTCTCAGTCATCCAGGTCATGGTTGTCCCAAAGCTGTATTTTCAAGAGGCAACTGGAACAAGAAAGTCCAGCTACCTCTTAAAAAAGCACATTTGGGACATTCTTGTAACTTGGATATCAAATCCATGCATTTTGCAAATATTTTAGTGATTTTTTTTTCTATAAACAAAGAGATGTTCTGAAAACATTTTGCTGATGACAATATTCTGAGATAAAATTCATCAATGCCCAAGTGGGTACACTCATACAAATGAATTCTCTTTCATCCAATTCCCACACAATTCCCAAATCTGTTTTAGAAAGCCCCCTCGTCCCAGAGCAGGTCTGTAAATTGGAAGAGCCATCCTTAACTAATAAAAGCCTTTGCATCAATTTGATTAACTGTATTTACAGGCTGCAATGCAAGAGAACATTCCATTCCAATCAGTTCTTCCACATTTTCTATTTCTGTGATTTTAACATGTGAAAAAAATCATGTGATGGACTGCATACTTCTATCCTTTTCCAGCAATGCTTTGTCTTAAGTTCCTCCTGATGCAAAGCAGTAATCGCTACATTTGAATTTAATTTAAAGTGACAATGTGATTTTTTTTTCCAGATTCAGTCAAGCCTTTAGGTCAGTTGATTTATTTCTAATTTTTCAGAGTTTGTAGACACCAGACTGAATACCTTGCATGATGATCCATGAAGGATTCAGTAATTTAGTTTTTTGTGCCTGTCTGGGATTTCTAAGCCAGAGAATAAATATGTGGATAGTTCATTGCAAGCCTTGGCCTATTTTACATGAATATGGAAAATGGCAAATTCAAAGTTTACTAAAGTAATTATTCTTCCAGTCACATTCCCAGTGACTTATACGCTTATATGGGCACAGGGTGTTTTGGAATGATAAGGAAGAAGTTGGGCATTGTATTTTTCATCTCCCAAATGTAGCCTAGTCTCCTCTGATGTCCTCCTACCTATCCAATTACTAAGCAGGCCAGACACTGCTCAACTTTGCAGATCAGCCAACTTCAGCCAGATGCTGTCACTTGCTGAGGAGGGGAAAGAAATTGACTATCCAAGCATCAATCTGCACAACTTGACCACTGCCCAGACATATTACCGAAAGATAACGCCAACTAGTTCTCCTTGCTGCAAAGATAGAGACGCTTATGAGCAATCCCACTGACAAGGAAAACAAACTCTAATCTGCATCCCAGAAAGAACCTCTCTACTCTTAAGGGTAGGCTTTATAGGTTTACTGTAGCTCCCACTTGTTTCATGAGTTCTCTCTCTCCCATCAGCCACAAAAAGCAGGCTCCAGGTTTTATTCCACAGTAATAAGGGTCTGAGTCTCCCCACCCCTCCAGATAAAAACGTTCCACCACTACAATTTTGAAAACCCCATGGGCAGTGTTTTTAGACAAAGCACACGGTGTTATCCCAAGCATTGAAATTCCGTAGCCTCCAAAACAAACAAATCAAATTATAATTTCCCAAAGACTGCCACGATTCTCTCGGTGGCAGCTGCACAACTAGCCTTGGGGACCCTTTATACGGTAGAGTCTAATCAACATAAATAAGTAGAGCCCCCCCCCCCACTTCATTCAATGCAACTACAATCCACAAAAGCAACAAATGTTACAAGGCACCACAAGAATCTTTTATTGCTTCAACAGAAGTACTTGCGGGACAGTAGCGGGACTGCTTCCATGTTCCGGAGGAAACTGAAAAGAGTCTACCGCTTGAGCCCAGTGTTTAAGGAACCAGATCCACGCACCTCTATGTTCTCGAACTGCTGCATGACTTCCCCGAATTGGTGATAGCAGTTCTGGCAGAGCGTCACAGGCCGGGCGCTCTGGATTAAGCAGCTAGCCAATCTTAGGCTGCTATTGGCGAAGGCATTCAAGAGCTCCTTGCACTCTGGATCCAGCTGCGGCTCCTGCAGAACCCCTAAGAACCCCGATTCAAGCGAAGCCAGATCCTCCAGGGCCCAGGGCCAAGCAGGGTGCCGGCCTCCCAAAACTATGTCTTCCAAACCACTTTGCAGTAACAAATGTCGGCCGGGGATGAGGCTCTCCCCGGCACATAGGCCCAGCAAGACGCCGGCCAGCATCAGCAGAAGAGTGGCCGAGCCCATAGCTGCCCGAGGGAGACGACAAAGAAACCGACCGCTTCCTAGTTCCGCGGCTGCCACTGAGGAACACTATCACGTGCGGCTGAAGAGCTACAGCATTACGATCGGGAGCTGGGCCCAGCGCGGCGTTTCATTGGCTCCCGAGGATATGACGTTCTAGGAGCCGGGATGTCACCCGCCCGTTTATTGGGGGCGGAGTCTAACCTATCAACAGATTATTTTTTTTTGTTCGTACTGGCTCGCGCTAGTGTTTTCAAACTGGCATTTACGAGGCGAAATCAGTTTCGCCACATGGATTTACTTTTTTTTTTGTTTACATTTAGTACATTATAAATGCCACCAATTATCCTGTATATGAATATAAACTTCGAGGGTGCCTTTTGTTGCTTATTCTTTAGTGAATGTCATGCGTGTTTTGGAATATTGAGTGATAAATAAATCCCACTTGTTGGAAGCTTACATCAAGCCTGATAAGTGCATTTTAGACCCGCTGGTTTGGGATCTTCCTATATGGCTTGTTTAATTGTCCGATTTTCTGAGCCATAAATCAGTGGCTGGATATGAGCAACATATACTAAAATCAAAGTAGCCTTATTGTAGAATAGTAAACTGAACTCAAGTCATGCCAGATATATTTTAGGCTAAGCCATTGTTTGTTCAACCACTGCTGAGTTTAAAAAGCATGCTGCTAATCCAAAACCAAATAAACCATTTTATATCTTAATGCAACATAGGAATGCCACACACAATGCTGAGAATGTCTACATCTGCATAGCATGCTTAGGTTATTAATTCAGAAATATTTACTCCAGGGGGTTTTTTGGATTTCCATATACGCCGAACTATAAGCTGACCATTTGGCTGGTTTCTCACAACTCCTTAGACTAAAATTTGGTTGACTAGTTTGTGATTCACTCTATTCTAAGAATCCAAAAAGTGAGACCTTAAGTGGGTTGCTACTGTTAGTGAAGTGGGTTCTGAATTATTTTAAGGGGTTAGAAAAATTAGGAAAGCTGTGAGAAATTACATAAATTTAAATGGTGAAGCCAAATGTCAGGAGCTGAATTCAAGTTTAATACTAAACTAGGAGCGTTTGTATGAGAGAGAAAGAGATTTGTAATCAACTTATCGTAGTCTGCTTTACTTATTTCATCTAAGTCAAAATTATATAAATAACATAATTGCTTAATAAAGCAAAGTGAACCTACCTAATGTATAAAAAAAGACTATTGTGTTAGGGAAAAGCAAGGGAACATGAAAACAATTAAAACAAAATTAAAAGCAAATCTAACATAGTTAATTGTTTTCTGCCTGCTTGGAATTTAAAAAATGAATAGGGTTTATTGTAGAAAAGTTGGGCTAAAAGAAAGCATCTTCAGACACCTTGAAGATGTTTCATTTATTTATGGGAATCTCTGTTCAACAAACATATCTCAACAGAGATATTTTGCCAAATATAAAAGTTGCATCTCTGATGTAAATTTGCCAAATACCAAATGCAAATTTTTTATAATTAAGAATGCACAGCTATAGGAGTCCATCTCCACTGTGTGCATTCTAATACAAAATTCTACTTTTCTTTCAATTCCTTTCCATTGTTACAGAACAGAAATCTATGGGTCAAACTTGAGCATCTTTGGGCAGCTATACTTAGGGATCAGAACTAAGATGAGTAAATTCAGTAACTAATGTAAATTCAGCATAAAGTAACAAATTTTATTGCATTTCTGTTAACAGTCTTCATTCACATATATATTCCTTTTTACATACATAACACAATAGGCTGTTCAGCCACTGGTCTGGTCAAAATGTCATGTAATGAGGTGGATGACCTGGATCAGATGTCTTCTAGTGAGCTTTGTGATTCCATTCTCATATTGTAATATCTTTGTTATGGTTTCCTCTAGAACACCATGAAGTATTCACAAATTTTGCCTCTGGGTATATACTTCCTTTTTCAATGGATAGTTATGCTAATTACAAACATATTCACCTAGAAGACTATTTACGTTATTCATCAATCTTTGAGTATTGGTTTTTTGCTATTGCTATGTAGTTCTTGTCTTCCAAATGATCACACAGAGATCACTATGGCTTTCTTTTGGTTCTTGGGCGGTTAACAAAATCAGCTGTCAGAATATTTGCATCTTAAGGAACTTTATATATCTGTTTGGCTCAAAATTGAAAAGAGTTTTTCACCCAACTTCTTTTCACAGATCGATTCTCCTCTTCATCATTTTGCTTTTCATTAAAAAGAGAGAGAAGCAAGAAAAGGGAAGGCATTGGAGAATATTGGAAACTATGAGCAATGGGTTTTTTCAACTAGTAATTTTCAAACGGTTCCCACCATGCTTTGGGCTTTTATCATTTTGTATGGATATATTCAATATGGCAGCAAGCTATAATTTGCAGTGGTCATTCATTCTGTTATGTTTGGTATGAAATGACAAGGTCTGGTACAAACGTGTCTAGGACAGGTTAAGAAGTTATCTGGCTCTCTAATACTACCTTCATGGTCTTTGAACAGTTTGAACTGTAAATAGGGGCCATAGAACCATGTTAACTTTCCATATTAATAAGGCCATCAATTGTTTGTGCTGATGTCCTGTTGCTTCCTTTGCCTCACAGTTTATCTCAATGCCTTCTAGCTGGGAAATAAGCTTCTTTTCTGGCAAGATGCTGTAATAGTATAAGAAACAAAGCTGCAGTTTAGATTCTGTGTAATAAACAGTGTTTTCTTTAGTAGATGGTTTCTTTTTTTCTCTCCCTCATTCTTGCTCCTTTACCTTTCAATTGGTATGTAACTGTTTCTTTTTGTTCTTATGCACCTGATAGCTACAATTTGTGAAAGATGTACTAGGATAGTAAAAACATCTGGAGAGGTGTTAAGAAAAAGCCTGCAACCATTTTGATAGCATTTCCTCAGAAGCAAAAACAGGAATTCACTAATACCATCTTCAAGCTGCTAATGCCCATTGCAGTTTTGCCTTAAGTTTTACCAACTTATAATTGCATCTTTATCCATAACTAATGTGTGTTCAGCTCCTCCTCTTAATTGTGATGACCATGATCCAGAGTATATATCTTAATGGCCCTATTGCTCCAGTGAAAAACTTCCTCAAATATCTTCTACAAGATACTTCAAGATACATCATTGTGGATTCAGTGGGCTATCGGTCAGATTTGGAAGAACTTCCATCTCTTCATCAGGTCCAGCCATGGATCGAAATCAGTCTATGACTCTCTGGAGGACCATAGATCTTTTGCAGAACAGCAACTTTGCATGATGAAAGCTTAGTGCAGCTTTTGTAATTATTGAAAAGTCAGGTTTTTAAGTAGTCCATTCCAATGACTATGATCAAATGGTCATACCAAGTCTTCCAATTCTTTTAAAATTTGCAAAGGATACTTGTAGAACCCTGCTTTGGTGCCTTCTATTACTATACAAAATATGTGAAAACATTATAGAGGCTGAAGCAAGTACTTGGGGAAACAAAATAACCACTTCATAAATGCATTGCACAACATAGGAGAACAAACCCATCTGGACTAAATTCAGCAGTCCATCTGCATTTAAAAGACAAAGGCCACTCTTCTGAAGACAGTGGTCCACATTTTGAACAGAGAGGATCGCTGGTTTGAAAGAGGCGTCAAAGAGGCCATCTATGTTAAAACTGAACAGCCATCTCTCAACAGAGCGGGAGGGATACGACATCATTTATCTGCAGTCTACAACACTGTCCTTTCAACAGTTCCAAGAAGGAACCCATTTAAACTATTCAGGTGACCCTGATGACACAGATAAACCTCCAGGTGGTCTCAACAACTCTAAAAGAATACAAATAACTAGCTGTCTGCAAAGAGTATAAATTCTTCCATTTCCCACCATCCAGTCAGAGCTGAAGAAGCTTCTTGGATGAGAAGTAAAATGTCTTCAAGAAAAAAAACGGAAAGTCCACTTGCCTCTTGAAAAAGCACCTTTGGGACAACCATGACCTGGATGACTGAGAATCTCCATAGAGATTGCCCTTGATTTTGCAGCAGTAGGATGTAATCCAGATTCCTTTGGCAAAATCTTTCTTCACAACTGCAGAGTAGTTCCTCTATTTATGATCCCATTACCATTCTAATTTTTCACAAGATGTTTCAATACCATCTGGGCAGATAAAGATGGGAGCTATGACACCTTTAATTTTCAACATTTCTTTGGCTATCCTTACCATCAGCTTCCAAAGTAATGAGAGCTGTTTTTTTAGCATCACAGACCAGTATATATCCTGGGCAAACTTGTCTCTTTGTCTCATGGATTTGTTTCTCTGTCTCATGAACTCTTGTTAGATGAGGCAGCAGTTACTTTTTATGGTAAAATATGTGCTCATTCCTCAGTTTTTGTTGTAACTAGTGTTGTGCCTGACACATCAATAAGTTTTCCAATTGTTGCTATTGCTGAAATTTGCCCTTTTTAAAGTCTTCCTGAAGCCAACAATTTTCTGTTTTCCCAACATGTTAGTCCTGCGCTTCTGTCTATGACAGTGATGGCTAACCTTTTTGCCGTTGTGTGCCAAAAGCGGGGGGACCACAGGGGGGCCGCGCGTGCGTGCCCACACCCATAATTCAATGTGTGCATGACACCCCCCCCCCACTCACCCTGCTTTTGCCATGCGATGGCCCGGTAGGCCCAGTAGGCCCGTTTTTCACGCTCCAGAAGCTTTCTTGGAGCCTGGGGAGGGCAAAAACAGCCTTCCCCACACCTCCGGAGGTTCTTCGGAGGTTGGAAACAGCCCATTTCCCAACTTCCGGTGGGACCGGAAGGCCCAAAAATCAGCTGGCTGGCACGCACATACGTGCTGGAGCTGAGCTAGGCCAATGCTCGTGTGCCCACAGATATGGCTCCACATGCCACCTGTGGCACCCGTACCATAGGTTCGCCATCACGGGTCTATGATATCCTCAGGAGGAATTAGCATAGTTTCATCGAATTTTGCTAGAAAATAGAATAATTGGCATTGATATTAATTTTCCATTTAGTTAAGCTTTAGAAAAAGATTCAGATATTTGGATCTAAATTTAGCACAATCAGAATAGGACACCAAGTTCGTGCTGTCTCTTTCTCCTAGTTTAAGACATGCTTCAAGCAGTTTTGCTATGTACAACCATACTGTAAGCTGGGCATTTATATGACCAACATCTTATCTGCTTAAAAGCATGTGATTGTTATGAACTGCATCTTTTCTAATATACTTACTTTCATGACTATGGAAGTAAGATGGTAGATGATCCCATAGCACCATTTTCAAAAATAACTCAGAAGTATGTTTCTGAACATAAATTATTGTTTAAAACTACTGTTTAAACTTACATTGATCAAAGACTAGTATTCTTTTTTTACTTTCAAGAGTCAGTCATAATCTCACATTCCTTTATTCCTTTTTCCAACATTATTTTTTAGTCTGTTTGGAAGGATCATTTCATTCTATTGTCACAAAAGATACTCAGTATAACCATTTTCTTTCATTTTGTAGCGAACAGCACAATTATGATTTAATTAGAACCATATGAGTAAAGCAATCGGGAACTTCTCAGAATCCTCAGAAATGACATACCTCTAAATTGCTCAGATGTAAATTTTTCTTTAATATAAACTTATTTCAAGAAGAATCTTTTCAAAATGGTAGGATTGCTTATTATATCTGAACTCTTTCCTTGTTATGGTTTCACCAACAGAAAAATCCTTTTATTTTTTCCTAAAAAATAAAAAGCCAACAGGTGCATTAAAATGGCATTTTCATTGTGTATAGCTTACAAAAAACATTATATGTAAATATTTCAAAGAAAAATCCTGCTTTTATTGAGGACTTTTTCATTATAAATAGGAAAAAAGCAATTTCCCCCTTCTCAAATATGATACTTCAGTTCAAATATTTTAGTTCTGTAGATTTGTATACTATCCAAAGTAAGTTAGTAGTCATATCTAAATCTGCCATTTTGTTTCAACAAACTACATTTTACTATCCACCTTAAATCATAACAATAATATATGCTAGTTAGATATTGTTGAATAGCTATTTCAGAAAGGGGTAAGTGACTGATAACTGGGGACACGATCACTCAGCAATTAAAGACAATGAGCTTGGGTGCAAGACTTGAGCGCCACACAACAGGGTGAGCTCCAGTTACTTGTCCCAGCTCCTGCCAACCTAGCGGTTTGAAAGCATGCAAATGCAAATAGATAAATAGGCAGTGGTGGGATTCAAGTAATTTAACAACCGATTCTGTGCCCTAATGATTTCTTCCAACAACCAGTTTGCCAAATTGTTCAGAAAGTTAACAACCGGTTCTCCTGAACTGGTGCGAACTGATTGAATCCCACCACTGTAAATAGGTACCATTTCAGTGGAAGGTAACAGTGTTCCGTGCACCTTGACATGTAGTCATGCTGACTACAAGCATCTTCGGACAACGCTGGCTCCCTCGGCTAAAAACCAGAGATGAGCAACACCCTCCCCCCAAAGTTGGACTCTGGACAAAGAAAAGCCTTTGCCTTTAAATTACAGACAATCCTCGAGTTGTTACTGAACTGCACTTTCTATCTCAGTGTCATATTAGCCAGAAAGGATGGGAGTTGGAGTTCAAAAATATTTAGTGGGCTGAATATTGCTTGTCTCTATTGTAAAAGATGGAGATGCATACAAGAACTTAATGCTACCACCTAAAAGGCCACATATTCCCTATCCTATACCCATTCACATTAAAGCAAATATAATTTGGGTTATCATTACCAGATCTGAGCTAAAAAAGAAACCTGGATGACCACTACATGGCAACAAAGAAATATGCAGAATGCTAATGCTGTGCTGCCCAGATTTTTGTAGCCCTATTTTGGGACTCTACAGAATGAAGTAATCCAGTTCCCCTTTCTATCCGATTATCTATTGCAAAACTGAGACAATGCTGGGACTTTACATGGATAGTATTGGTTCATGCAGTTTTAAGATTACAGCCTATGTTTGAGAAAGCCAGTCAGAAGAACACCTGGAATCCCTAATTAAAATGAACAATTGATACTGCTGAATAAATTAATTGCAAACTACAGATGAGGTTTTGCATGGTATCAGCTTTTTGCATGAGGATAATTTCATTATCTATTAGCAGTTAAAATTAAACTAGAATTTACTTGGAATAGGATCAGATGCAAGTAACTCCATATCATAGTGCCGTGATGGCAAACCTATGGCACGTATGCCACAGGTGGCACGCAGAGCCATATCAGTGGGCACCCGAGCCATATCGGTGGGACTTCCGGAAGTTAGCAAATGGGCCATTTTCGGCCTCCGGGGGTGGGGCCTCAGGGGGGTGGGGAAGGCCGTTTTCACCCTTCCCAGACTCCTGGAGAGGCTCTGGAGCCTGGGGAGAGCAAAAAATGGGCCTTCTGGTCCCACTGGAAGTCGGCAAATGGGCCATTTCCAGCCTCCGGAGGGCCTCTGGGGAGGATGGGGAAGGCCATTTTTGCCCTTCCCAGACTCCTAGAGAGGCTCTGGAGTCTGGGGAGAGCAAAAAATGGGCCTATTGGGCCCACCTGACCATCACGTACTAAAAGCGGGGGGAGCACAGGAGGGTCATGCACACATGCACAGGGGGAGTGCATAGAATGATGGGTGTGGGCACGTGTGCATGTGACCCCCCACCCGTGCTCCGCCTGCTTTTGGCATGCAATGACAAAAAGGTTGGCCATCACTGTCATAGTGCATCTGAATCAGAGTATGATAGGTGTAACAAAATCAGATAACAGTGTGCTAAAAATACAGGTAAGCCCACGTTTATGCTGAAGGAAATTGTCCAAGTCCTGGATAAAAAGCAAACATTTATAGTTGTCTGACTGTGTTAACCAACAATAAAGGAAACATTAACCACTTGGACAATTAACCTTGTTCCAGTGGAGATAGCTCCTTGGTGTAAAAGTGATCCAAGTCAAAAAGAGAAAATTAGATTGTACCTTGGAGGAGGTACAGCCTAGCTCAGCAACAATAACCAAGATCCAGTGACATGATAGTCCTGGATTGAGGTTTCCTTAGAGTTTCCTAAGTGAAGACAAACATTTTCTGTTTGCTTAATTGACAGTGTAGAATGCTCATTCTGCTCTACTTAAACAAACTAGAAAAGGATGTACCGTAAGAAAAAAAACCCTAACAAACAAAATAGAGATTGTAGCCCTTCCTCCCCCACCCTCTCCATCTTATAGATATTACCAGGATCTGTCCCTCTCTTTTCCTAATCCCCTCAGACCCAAATTAACCCTCCCTGCTCCAGACAAAACTCACTTGCAATCCCATCTAAACCGAATAATAGAAGCCTCCTCATCAGCTCACACTACATCAGCTCACACTACAATCAAAGGGCAAACCTTACAGGGAAACTGCAATATAGAGAAACCAGAACCTTGCATCCTCCATCAGCTGATGATCTCAACATTCCATCTCCTTCACAATTAATTTACTCAGCTCTGCTGCTTCCTGAAAGGCCCTGTTTTGCCTAACTATAGACCAAGGTACATTGACAAGAATCTGCCCAAGGTACATTTCTCAAAATGGCCAGCCAATCAGATCCCTAGAATTTCATGCCTTTGTGGACCTCAACAAGAATTTTTGCCTTCCCATTGTTTGGGTTCCCTCTTCATTGCAATAAACATGGTACTTCTGAGTGTTATGCTCCTTATTTTGGCTAAATTTCATGATACTGAAAACATCAAGCAGCATTCAGGCAAGATGAAGTTTTCCAGAGTAATTGGCATGGAGATGCCACTTTGTGTTCATGTCTAAACATTGGTGAATCCTCTTTCCTTAAGATAAATCTCCTCTTGCTAGACTTCCCTAACTAGCAATTGGAGGGGAATTGAGGATTGACCCTAAGACTACTGGAAGAATTCTATCTTTCACCCCAATATTGCTAACATTGAAGCATGAATGTTGTCCCCAAGAACACAAATGGCTGAATCATGTTCATAGCCATTCACTAACTCATCTAAGCAAATCACACCACTAGGAATTCCTGGCACATGTCACTTGAGAGATACATATTGGATGGAGAGCCAGTGTGGCTCACTTCAGCTTCTCTTCCAATTTTTGAGAAGCAACTGAGGCACTAATTAAATGGCGATTCCATGAAGAAGGACAAGATTGAGATAGAAAAGCAAAATGGGCTTTCTCTCCCGAGAGCTGTGATTATTTATATCAGAGCCAAAAACATTTAGAAAGAGTAAATATTTTTAAAAAATCAATGCAAAAGTGATCATCGTAGATCAATTATTACAATTTTTGGAGGTAAAAAACACCTGAATGAATCTTACCTGAAGCTTTTGGATTAATGTCAGATTTAAGAGGTCTCTTAGAAAAATAACATCATGGGCCCTCTTACAACATTGCTGCACTTTAGGAGGGGAAGTTGCAAATAAGAAATTTCAGTGTAAACTTAGAAGTAATTATTAGTTTATTTAAAACTAAAGTTTAATTAGAGTTAGATTAAATCAAATATAGGCTATGGCTTGGCCCTCTTTAGTTCTGAAATGTGACCCTTGGTATACTATTCAAAAGTATACATTAGTGATATTTTCTGTTCTAAAATAGTTGGGCATCCCATCATTAATGGTTGAACCTTTTTGACATATTGGATGTAATAAGCTTAACATTATTAAATGTGAAATCTAGATCTATATTCTGCTTATGAAAGATCAGATCGTTCCTTTAGTTAATCTCTAGCAGCAACATTTACTTGGAAGTGAATCTAATGAATCTTATTTTTGAGCAGGCATAAATAAGACTGGATATGTCAATCATTTTCATTTTAAGAAGTTATTTTCACAAAATATGTATGGTTTCTCTTAGCTGGGCATAGAAAAGTCTGCTAAGTATACCATGCTTCACTAAAGACCTGAGATACCTGAACTCTCAGATCTGATACTATAAGATGATCAGTTCCTTCTTTTATTGATTTTAACTGTTTATAAAATCAATAAAAGAAGGAACTGATCATCTTATAATTTCTAATTCCATAGAGAAGACAATATGGTTGGCATTTAAGTGCAGGAGCATTTGAAAGGAAGGATAGTTACTTTTCCCCTTTCTTACTCTTCAGAAATCACCCAATCGACTTGAAAAAGTTGGCATTGGTGGAAGACAGCTATAAAATGTAACACAGAGATTTCAGGAGTAAAAAGGAAAAATATCTTATTGCTAGTTTAATCTGAAAGTCAATTTCAGCATTATACTGTATGGCAGAAATGTGAATAGACCCGTTTCTATTTTTAAAAATTAAAATAGCAAGATTTAATTCTAACAATTCATTACAAGACTTTTATATTTACAATGTATACAATAATGTATATATGTGAGTGAAAAATCCTGGAGCTGTCAGTGTGTTTTGTTTTTTGGGTGGTTTCTTTTAAATAGACTATTATAACATAGCACCTATCTTGAACATCTGTTTTGCTATAGTATACAAAGAGAATATAGCAGAAGAAAAGACTTTCATGCATTCATTCTGTAATTAGTCCACATGCCTGCAAACTAAGGTTTGCAGAGAATTCTGCAGTCCTGTAAGGCTTCATTCCAATTTTAGCTAACCAGCTGGAAAGTTTTATCTGTCACTCTTTTTAAATTAAAACACTTCTCCAAAATTCTTCTCTGACCTTTCTTTACCTCTGAAGACTTTAGGCCACATTTTTGTCTGCAGAAGGTTATAAGGAATTTACACGAGAATTATTGTTTTAGGATTAAATGGACATAGAGCAGTTTTGTGAAAATTCCTAGCTATTAATCCACAATTATCAAGATGGCCAAAGGCACATGATCATGGGCAGCTGTCACACAGCATGCTTAGACTGATTATTGAATTAATCCTTTTTCTGGATTTGCCCAATGCAGCTTGCTGCAGACTAACTAAACAGGCTGAATTTGCATGACATTCTAGAACTCCAAAAAACCCAAGGAAATATAAACCATTGCACCATGAGACAAAAACCATAAGGATCCACTAGATCTATACTTCATTTGGTTAAACTTGATGTGTGAATACAGCCAAGTTATATTACAATCTCCCAATAAGCTTGTGTTGGATTTTAATTGCTATAATCTGTCATCTTTAATGCCATTGATTAGGTCATATAAAAGTTGCATTGCAATTCATCTGAACCACTGTATTCTAAATTAATAGTTTTCTGGGTGCCTTACTTCTTGTAACAAAAGTACCATACTTCTAACACACCAAGCAAAAACATTTTAGCCTTGTAAATTTATTCAAACTTGACTTTCAACTGATTAATCTAGAGATACTCTCACTAATCAAATCTATATTCTTTATTAAGGTTGCCCAGAGAGAGAGTTTGATGTAGTAGTTAAAAGCATCAGGCTAGAAATGGGAAACTCTGATGTCTAGTTGCATCAGGCACAAAGCCAGTCACTCGTTCTCAGCCCTAGGAAGGAGGCAAAGGCAAACCGTTTCCAAAAACCTTATCAAGAAAACCTAGATTTGCCCAGGTAGTTGCCAAGACTCAAAAACTGATTCAAAGGCACACACACATAAAAAGGAATGCATAGTTAAATTATTGCCTGCATTCTTAAGATATTTCAGAATCTTTTGTCCTAGGTACTTTGGGCCTTGAGAAAGGAAAGAACAAAATCCTTACCATTTAATTTTCTGGTTGGGGGTTTAAAGGAGAAGATTCTGGGCATCCAAGACTGGGAACTTTAAAATAAGATAGACACCTGGAGTGTTTTAGGAGATTCAACCTGACTAGTAGCAGACTTTTATAGTTCCACTTTTCAGTTAATCCATTATTTTGGTGGGGGTTTTTTAAGCCTTGTCCTCCTCCCTATATATAGTACTTCAGTGTTTCTTCAGGTACTTAGATTCCTTATCAAAGATGGGAAATTAACCAAAACAAAATGTTGAGATGTGAATCTGTCAACATTTAACTTTTACACTATTTGTACTTCTGGGAATATTTTCAAATACATTATCTTGTCCAATTCTTTGCAAGAATGCAATTGAGAAGTTACTAAGATATCAATATAGCCAGACTGTCTCCATTTAACAACAGATAATAGAGACTACATATAAAGACACTTTGAGCCCCTAATGACACATCGCATACAGAAGCACAACCTCCTGTTTACTAGTATTTCAGTGAGACTGAAACTCTCTTCAAAACTCAGGTAACATCCTTTTAAACATTCCCTAATTACATCATTCATTAAGGTATGTTAGCATTCAGTTGTACAGTATACAGTAGGCTGTAATCCTGCTTATTTAATAGAGCTTATAGAAGTTCAATTGTTAACTATAAAGCAGTAAATAATTAGATTTACAAATGATTGCTGAGAATATATATCAATTTTATGACAATTTCCTTTCCTTCCTCACAATATCCATACACACACACACCAATATTATTGCTGGGATAATTATTTTTAGGTGATAATTCTGAGGCTCTTTGCTAGAAGTCCTTACCCTAAATTCCCAAAAGATTAATATTGTTAAGATTTAATGGTCTTAGGTCGTATATTGGCTTTATTCATAATTTGCAGCATAATTACAGTTTAGCATAATAAGTAATCAAATTACTCCTGAAATGCTTTTTTAAAATCTAGGTCTTATCCAGGAAGAGAATTGTCCATTTTGATTTAAGACAGGGCAGGGCGATCCTGCATTTACTCACATATAGTTTCCACTTAATTCCCAGAAAGGCCTTCATTTTCTTCTCTCCTTCTGTGAATCATCTCCAGAAAATAATAGGTTGCTATTTTTTTCCCTCCAAACATGAAAACTATCCAAGGAATAGATGCCCTTAATTGAGATAAGATTATCCGTTTCCATTTTTTTCCACCAGAGGTCGACTTTCTCTTTTGTACCACAGTGGCACAAGGGCTTTAATACACTTTGATAAACTCACTCTGTATGTGTTACCCGCATAGTCTGTCTTGCTCTCTCTCACACACAAAAAGCTCCAATAAGAAGGAATTATTTGGTGTTCAATTTTATGAATTACTCAAAATTCAAAACTTAATTATTAGAAAAGAACATTTATAACATCAGGAAAAGCATTCTTTTGCTATTTTAAAGCCCTAATGTTTATGTTTGGTTGGCCGAGGCAGCATAGTTAGTTAGATCTTCTTTCTTTCTTTCTTTCTTTCTTTCTTTCTTTCTTTCTTCCTTCCTTCCTTCCTTCCTTCCTTCCTTCCTTCCTTCCTTCCTTTCTGTTTCTTTCTATCTGGATGGTCCCAAACTACAAAAAACTTCCAAAGCTCCTTTTAGAGAAAGGTTTTCCTAATTTGAACTTTATATGGTGAAAATAAAAAAGACAAGAACCTAATTCATGGTATGTTGGCATTTGATTGAATTAATTGGTTAATCAATGCAAAATTATACATGAAAAATTCTGCTTGATAGTAACTTGAAAGATGATGATAAAATTTTTATCTAATTGGATTGCTGTTGGGATTGATTAAAATGGAAGGATTTTTATTGTTCAGAATTGTGCTTTTTGGAGGGAGAATTTCCAAAGAGCCTTCATGATTGAAAAAAGCTTGAACAATTTTCTACAAAGACAGAACAGGAATTCCACATGCTTGCTCTGTTCCCTAAAATGTGAGAGCACTCTAAAACATACTTTAAGTAATCTGAAAATTTGTTTATCTGAAGACAATATTTGCCAGCACTTTGAAGGAACGTGATGACTTTGAAAATTTCACACTTGAATATAATCTTGTACCAACTGGATTGCACTGAATGCCATAAAACATCTGAGTCGCTATGTATAGGATTGCACTTTTAGCAATGAGGTCAGATTGTTAGTAAGTTGTCTGATCCAACTTTCCTTCTCTCTAAATAAAAACATATAAATTCTAGGATTTTTTTAACAAAGAATCTTTTCATTAAATGTCACCTCATTCTTTTTCTGAGATTTAGCTAATTACACAGGAACGTTTTGGCATCTCATCTATGGTTTTAGGAAAGATGGTTTGCTTTTAAAGCTGTCGTCTTAAATACATTTCCAAAATACAATGGGTAAGGCTCACTGAACTCAGTAGGACTTAGTTAAGGCTTAACCCGCTTAGATTTGTAAGCTCTACCAATGTGACTTTGGTGACAAGGTCGGTCACTATCCAGCCCCTTGTTTTGACCAGCTCCTATTTAGAATTGGCTGAGACATTTCTTCTTAATTTCATCCTTTCTGCCAGGACCAGCAATGGAGATCTTTTTTAAATATATTATTTTCACAGAGACGATATTAATTAAAAGAAATACATGATTAAAAAGTAATGAGTTGAATAAAAATTATCTCCACTCATTTTCTGATTATGTTAATTGTTAAAAACCCTTCAATCACGCTGTTGCAGTCAATGGGTTTTAATGTGAAATTAGTGGGCTCTTGATAACTTCCAGTCCAGAATAATTCTGGCAGTTTAGTCTTGATTCCTAATAACGAGGATGTTGCTAGGAGGAGAGATTTCTACATGATTTGGCTACATTAAGCTTTTCGTATCCCTCCTCCCCCACATTCAAGAGTGCTGCTCTCACCCGCACAACTTTCTGCCTATTGTTAAGCAGTCAGGATGAGCAAGCTGCAATGCTACAGAAATTGCCAAAGAGTTGCAACTATGTGAGTTAGTTTCTTGCAGCAAAATCTGTATGTCTTATAGCATGCATATCATGAAAAGGTCTTACCAAACCAAGAATTCACCATAACAGAACTGCTTCAGCCTGATCTTGTATGTTTCTTCGAGAGTCAATCATATTAACTTCAATTACCCCCCTTCCAGGCAAGTGAACATAGGAGTTTGATTTCAGACCTTTTGATGTAAAGATACTTGTGTTTTTATAGTAATTATAGCACTTAAATATATTTGTCTCTTCTGCATGTTTGCTTTAGAATGCTCAGCCAAAAAACAAAATGATCAACATTTTAAAAATCTGCATTTAATGTAGATTTTGTCCTATTGTACCATAATTTGAAGTTCTGTGTGGAGAGGGTGTATTTTAGTTTTTACAAGTTTTTTTTTTTACAATATCATAACTTAGCTGATTCTGCCAGAATATGCCAGAATCATATACACTTTTCTACATCACCTCCTCTATTTTTCCCAGATGTATAAAGGATATCAGAGAACTGTGCTTTGACATAAATAAAGCAGGGGTCTTTTCTGTATTGTTAACAAATAGCAGTTTTAATTAGCGGCACACATGCCAGTGATTTCCCCTTCTCAATTTTTGGCCAAGGCTTGGTTTTGACATATGGCTAATAAAGGAATGGATCTGTTGTTTCAGGTGCTGCTACAAACCAGAAATTTGGAGATTCTGGGTCATAATGATTATCAAGACAGTTTTGGAAAAGAAGAGTGATGTTGACCTTGAGGCAAACTTTCATCAACCAATATTGATGAAACAAATAGCCTCTATTAGCTTCTTCTACAGATGGATCAAGTTAGATCCAGCCAATCTGCTGTTTGGAAGATAATCAATTGACTGGGCTTGGCTTTTGTTGATATTTTGGGTATTTTGGCATACCCTACCAAGAGCTAGTGAAGATTCTGGGACATAACAGCACAACTGTGGCAATACGGAGTTGTTTGTTAGAAACCTGTCTTATGTGTGTCATCTGGGAAGCAGCCAAAGACAATTATCTGGAGAGATGGGTCAGGAAGTAGAGGGAAAAGGTTGGATCCCATTCTGTTTCTCCCACCTATCCTGCCCTCCCCGTTTTCTGCCTCACTCCCACTCAGCTTGACACCAATAAAGCAGGTAGATTTACGTGTGCAAGGGAGAGGAAAAGGGAGGAGGCAACGAGGACCTCTCCCGTGTAATAATTTCCCCCTTGTTCATTTTCCTATTTGCATCCCGAGTTAGCTGAAGATCGTGTTAATAAATAACAATGAAAAGGAAGCGCCTCTATCTAGAGGGCTTGTCTGCAACATTTAAAAAGCCAATAGAGTTTATAATTCTACTCTATCATTTCTTATTGATTAGAGTAATCAAGATAAAAAGCTAGCCGGGCTCGGCGAAGTTCAGTAGCATATCATTAAAGATAAGAGTCAGTTAATTCTGGAGCAAGAAGAGGGTGATGGTGCCTGCGCTGAAGAGTTCATTTGCATGAGATGCTGAGCCCAGTAACAAGAGGACAAAAATCACTAATTAGGGATTGCAGAGTGCCTCCCGTGCTCGTCAAGCACTCTTCGGAGAGCCGCGAGGATGCGAAGATCGCACTTTTATGTAAATCCGGATCAGGACAGCGCCGGCGAAAGGTTGCCTCGGAGCAGGGCTTTATCCTGTCCTGGACGAATAGCAACCTAGGAGACAGCTCAACTGCAGCAAGAACACCTACCAGGAGTGAAGGGATGTGAAGGTTGTCTTCCTAAAAAATGGGGGGACCGTTCCCTCCCACCCACCCCCACTTCCTTGCTGCTAAAAATGACTCCTGAGCCTGGCTCCCAGCCATCTTCTCGCTGTTAAAAACAAACAGTGTCGGTTACGCTACCAGATATTGTGTATTATGATAGACCAGGATACAGGAACAGAAGTTTGGGTTTAGCGAGAGTCGAAGAATAATGAAATTTCTCAGCTAGAGTTTGATTATTATGAGAAAAGGAGTGGGACTGGTTTTTGATACAGTTGTAAAAACCCAAATGTCTTTACTGTTTTTCCCCATGTAATGTATTGGCCACACTTCAAAGCCAAAAGATTAATTGTATTTCAAAATAGTTTCATTATATTTTCTTTGCCTATTGCAAACTGATGTTTTTGGTACAGAATAAATGAATAAAAGGTTAAATATTGCACAGGCACAGAGGATACACACAGCAGTAGTGATGGGTACTTTGAGTCCTACCAAAATCTTCATCAAGCAAAAAGTAAGCCACAATCTTACATTAACAATAGTTAACCTGATAAAAAACAACATTTTTCTTTAATACATTATACCAAGTTTAAAAGTACTAGTTCCCAGGTCCTTACTATTAAAAATAGTGAAATTTACTATTTCACTGTAAAGTTCGTAAGTAAACATTGGATGCATACATCTCTTAATCAGGATTTCCTCCCTTTAAGTTAAAGAATGATTTCCTGTAAGAATCTGGTTTGCACAAAAAGAAAATTACACACATTGTTGGATAACACCATATAATAAGTAAAAGATTTGAGGTTTATTTCCTTCTCCCAACAATTAGTTTTGGCCACTCCAAATCATGTTCAGGGCACTATTTTTAAAGAGATTAAGTATATTTGCATATGTTTGATATGGTCAGTTTTGGCCCATAGACATATCTTATCCCAAATAAGTCAGAGTGAATACGAAATGGTGCCTTTGACCTCTGTAACAATTCTGACTCATCCCAAATCACACATTTACATGTTCAGGAGACAACCCTGATGTCTGGAACTTGGACATGATTCATTTCACAATGTAGAGAACTCCTTCCTGGATAGGGGCATGTATAATGTGGACGTCCCAATCCTGTATGTTGGAGGCAAGGGCCTAATTATTTATATTATTCTTTTCTGACTGTTTTGGCCAAGATGGTTGTATCATGCAGTACTTGGCAGCATTGGACTATCAGAGCTAGTTTCACATTTCTTTTTTCAATGATAACAAATATGTGCATGCATAAGGCATACATTATAGAGTAACAGTGAGGGGCAAATACTTATGCCCAGAGTCATACTGAAAATTAAGAGGTACAACAGTTAAATAGGTTTTGTCCTTTTAGAGTTATATCTATTTTAAGTCTACCACGGATTAATATTTTGTAGTAGGTGTTTCAATGTATTTTTTCTCCCGATTGCAGGTTTGCACGTTTACTGCTGTATCCAATAGCTTTAAAAGACGAGGCTTCCTGAAAACATTTTCCCTTTCATATCTAATTTGTGTGTTTATAGTCCAGTAGGTTCATAAAATAAAGGTGCTAGCCAACATAGCAGAAGTTTACTGGTAGCAGAATTATTCATGCTTTTAACAATATTATTTGCTTCTGTTACATCAATCCATAGAAATCAGTGCTGTCTTTTCCAAGGTCTCCCTGCCTTCATTTTCCCAAAGTGCTGTGGACTTGGCAAAGTTCAAAAGAAGCAAAATCCTTGGTTCTGACGAGGCAAGCTCACTCCCCCCCCCCCCGCCCGAGACAATGGCCAAAAAACAAGGACGATAATCAGCCTGGGGTTTTCTTCCAGTCTCTAAAAGCCGTTTACTTGTCTCACCCGCAACCTCCACCATTCACCCCAGTGCTTGGCAGCCGGCTATTTAGTGCTAACTTCGCCCCTTGCTTGGCTGCGAAGCAAAGGAATCACGCCCTTAGACTAGTTAATTGTAGGTGTCAGTGTGGAAAACGGCAATGTTTGCCGTCTCTCTACCATTGCGAGACCGCTTCCCTCCCCTCCAGCTCGCAGTCTAAGCTGCGCTGCCGGCATCCCTCGCTTTCCTACCCTGCGAAGGGCCAGGCGAGCGAGCCCCTGGGATCCCGCCCACCAGAGGCGCTTCCAGGGCAGTCCTAAGCATCCTGGTTGGAAGAAAGTCCTCTCTTTGGGTCCCACCGAACTTATTTGCTAGCTGGGGAGGGGCTGTCCGATTACCCTCTCTCTCCCCCCCACCCCAATTCATTTCTCTTTTCCCTCTCATAAACTAGAAATCTTCACGGAAATCTGCGCGAGCGCAGGTAGATCTCCTCGGGACCCCCTAATCCTCCTCCCCCCCCCCCAGCCTTCCAAATGACCCAAGAGGGTTAAAAGGGGAAGTTGGAACGTGCAAGATAATGACAGTATTTATTTATTTGGGTCATGAATGCAGTATTATGCCCAATGCATACTTTAGTCTCCCCTCCCCCCCCCCCCCCCGATTTTACTGTCTTAGTCTTCATCTTCATCTCCGCGTAAGGAGACGTTGATTTAGCAAGAAAAAGCCAGATCGCCCCCTTCCTCGTTTGTAAGGGTTTGGCGAAGTTACCCGCTCGACCTCGCATTTGACCCAGATGCACAATCTTTGAAAGGCGGCCTCGAAGTCTCCTGGAGAAATGGCGTCTCCATCAAATACGGCCAGTGTCCACTCCAACCACTCCTAGATTATCCTCGCCTTCCTACACACATATTACGCCTGTGTGCAGCCAGTCAGTGAGATCCATGCTTAGTGATAACCATACCATAGGCAGACCCAATAAAGTCAAGGAAGTTTATTCATAAGTTCCTTTGAAGTTTAGGAGCTACCTTCCGAGATGACCACCCTGCCTTTCTACACCCATAAGTTTGATTGCTTCCCCCCTCCCCGAATACGCCTCCTCTGCCCGACCCCCAATTCACGACCCACTCTCTTCCTGCTTTTATACCTCTTGTCCCTGGAGGTTCAAGCTGTTTTCCCCCCTTATTCATTTCTTCCGCATGGCGTGGCCGAGCTTCAACCACCCCTTATGGTGGCGGAATACTCTCTTCCACTGAGTATTTCGCCTTGCTTCCTGGGAACAGGCGTAGGTCAACGGCTTTTAGGGGTCTCTATCAGCCATAAACGCAGGTTTACACGTCCTCGGCTCTCACAGCCACCCAGAGCCATTGATTCCATTGGAAGGGAGAAGAAAGTTGGGGGCTTTGCAATAGTGGTGAATATCTGAATAGCTTTCTTTTGCCTTGCCTGAGAGGAATGAATAAATGTACATCCATCCACCTAACTTTAGCTTTTCTGGAACAAGTCACGTGCTGTTAATACAGTACAGAAATGCACTTTCTGACTAACCACATTCTGAACTTATTTTCTCCCGGGGGTGGGGAGAGGGGGGGTTTCCCGCGCTTTTCTTTTCAATCTTTTTCTGCCTTACGGAATGTAACTTTCCTTGCAGAAATAAAATATCGGCCACGCATTTTCCGGTCTCACTTCCACTCACTCCCCTACTCCGCCCCTACACAAAAGTTTCCCGCGCTTTCTGCTGCAATTTCTCTCCTGCCCCGCCATTATTCGGAGGAAGCGCCCAACATCTCTTCCCAAAAGGGTATACCAGTCATGCACGCCGTGTCACACCGACCCACGGCACACACTCTCGCTCGCTCGGTTTCTCGCGCCCATCCAGAGCCAGATATTCAATTAGGCTGCGAGCTTTCTGATTCCTTCCGCCTCGCCTGCCTATGCCTAGCTGTTTGGGCTTTTTGTGTCTAGATATGTGGCGGAGGGCTCCTTTCCCCCTCCTTGCTCTTCTCATACAGAATAAAGTCAGTCTGTATTTAATGGTTATGGCGGATGTGAGGAGGATTTGGCAAATGAAGAGGCCTTTTGCTCTCAAATATTGCTCCTTACGTCGTGTGAGTCTACCAACCCACCACGACCCCATATTCTTCTCTGGGTGTCTGACTCGAATGACAAACGAGCTGATTTTTTCAGTACATCGCTGGGAAATGTAGTGGGTGATAATAGAGATTTCTCTTTCATTTTTTACGCTTGACTTGGTTATTGTTGCCTTTCTTTTCCCGTGATTCCTTCTAAGGATTAGCTCTGACTTCCCCACTATTGGCGGTCAAAGTGGCCCAAACTCTGGATGACAATTGATGGGGATCAAGGGATTGCCCATTCTGTGCCTGTAAGGGCTGATTTGTGCCAGAGAAACTCATCAAGTACAGGCGAAGAATGAAGGGAAGGAGGGGGAGCTTTGGGGGGTAAATGTATTCATTGCGCAGGGTTCTCTCAAATTGCTTCGAAGTTTCCCTAATGAAAAGTAACGCTTGCAGCAATCAACGGCTTTTTGACGGATTACAAACCCGAGTAGGACTAAGGGACTGATTTTTTTTTCCAAAAAAAAAAAAATACCCTCAGCTTTAGTGTGAGGACAACTCACCCACAAAAGTAAAAGGAGGAGGGGGTCAGTCAGCAAAACACAAAGCTGAGATTTTGATGCTTGAGGAGTAATGAAAGGTGCATTAATTTATTAAAATAGAGCAAAAGGGGAGGGGGGATGAAAAAACAGTCCAAGGGATCATTACAGGCACCCACCCAAAAGATGTCATTTACATCAAAATAAGGGAGGGAAAGAAAGAAAGAAAGAAAGAAAGAAAGAAAGAAAGAAAGAAAGATCTGGATTGGGAATAGAGTGCTGGACAAAATTCATTAAAGCTGAGAAGCAGGGGAGAGAAAGCTGACTTTATCCTCAGTAAGAGCACAGTTTCCCTAAAACACATTGATCCTCCCTAAATAGAAAATCCCCTCTTCCATCGTATTATTGCCTCTTACTTACAAATTCTGTGTCTTTAACTAGGCCTGATCCTCCACTGACTTCATTGAAATGTGACTGCATTCATTGACATTCCTCATTAGTTCATTTTATCCTATACACAAGGAAGAACTGCAAAAATACATTAGTCCCACAGGACAATCTTTGGCCGTTAAGCATAAGTTATCTTGTTTCCCAAATTTTAAATCTGTCACCTTAAATAACAAATAAATTTATACATAATTTTTTTTTTTAAAAAAGCAAAGCAATTTCATTTGACAGGGAATTTCAAGAGTGACGCTTATCCTTGAACATTAGCAACAAATGAAGAGAATGCTGGAATCTGACTTTTTCAGCTCCGCTGAACTGAAGCTTTAAAAAAAAAACCACTCTCCCATCTCCTCCATCCTTCCCCGCACCACCTCCCTTTCACCAATACGTTGACAGCTACTAAGCAAAGAAATGGCTGGGAGTTCAGAAAGAGAAAAGTCTTTGGAACTTTGTGACACAGAAGATATGTTGTAATTATTCCATGCAGATCACAGTAATCAAAGTTGTCAGAGAAAGGACTCGATTTTTTTTCTCTCTCTCCACTCCACTCTACTCCACCCCCACCCCCTACTATTTATTCTCCTCTCAGTCTCTCCCGTCAAGTTTAGCAGTTTTCTCCTTCTTTTCCATCATTATAAAGTTAGCCTTTAAAGTCATTCTAAATTTCTGTCCCATTTTTTAATGACTGCTCCAGACACTTTCCATTTTTTAAAATAAAACATTTTAAGTGAGTTTTAAGAATGTTAAGAATAAACTATTTATTAATTAGAGGAAGTCTGAAGAATCAGACTATAAAAGCAGCAGTGGAAATATATGGAAGTGAAAAAAGCACAGAAACACTGAGAACTTTTGAAAAAAATGCCTTCAAAATGAATAGATAGGGGGAGGATGGAGGAGCAAGGAGATTTTTCCCCCCCATCTTCTGCTTTGTTAAATCTTCCAAGCCCAAGAATGATTAACTTTTTCCCCCCTTCATCTTGTCAATGTTATCATGGCTTTGATGGGAGGATCTTCAAGGTGGCACATTTCTGAACTTAACCTCTTTTCTAGCTAACTCTCTACCTCCTTGTTAGTGCCCAGCTCTGAACTTCTGAAGAGTATTTTTGTGTGAGTCAGGGTTCATTCACTCGGGCTCTTTTGTAGGACTTTCTTCCTTTCAGTCCTCAGTGTGTTACACCAATTAAAGGACGACGTGCTGTAAATGTAATGGGCCGAGGAGTGATTGTTTTTGACAAGCAACAAAACACATAGATCCACCCCTTAGATTAGGCCGTTGAAGGGGAGGTTCAGGCCGGTCAGTTTACTGAATAGTTCATGAACTGTAATTCTGAGGGCTCGTGTGAAAGAAAATCTCTCTCTCTCTCTCTCTCTCTCTCTCTCTCTCTCTCTCTCTCTCTCTCTTTCTCTTACATCACCCACCCTTCCTCTTCCCCAGCCATTCTCTCTTCTCTTAACTAAACAGAGAAACAGGCACCTTCTATGGAAAAGTAGGGCCTGGGAAGATAAGAATGAAGATTTAGGTAAAATATTGATAGCCAAAACAGTTTCCAGTTCCACGTCCTTTCTGGAAAGCTGTGTTAGCCTTCTATGTATTCAGCATTATAAACATACTTTTCAAGTCTCTTGTTATCTATAGTCCAAATAACCAAACAGGAGCTTAGTTGCATTTTCATTGTAAAAATCAGTGCATTCCTCAACACCGAATTTATTCTACGTTACATCTAGAGATCCTTTAAATTCAATTATGCATTCTGAAATGTCAACAATGGGAACAATAGCAATATAAACGCTAAAGGCTGCTAGAAAAAAATCAATATAGTAAATTGATTTTATTTCATAGGAATAAGTGTGTGTCCGTCCAGTTTTTATATGATTTAGTCCTTCTTACAGTTCTTACAGTTAATACATCTGACTCCTTACTGACTGCAGTTCATAAAATTATTCAATATTTTTATTCCACCAATCCAATCCCTGGTGTGGACTAATCTTTTATTCTTGTTAGCATTAGAGGAAAAGGATTACTTGCATATCACTACTTTTATAAAGGAAGAATATTAATTCCAGATAAGCAATAATATACAGTTTGTGATTTATCCTAACATTCGGTCAAAGTAATAAACAAGACTAATCAGATTTATGGAAAGAAAGTTGATGTAGAAGAAGATAGTCTGCTGGCACTATTGGACAAATATACTCTCATCAGTAGTGAAAGTGAGCAGGATTAGACAAGCATGCAGTATCAGCAAAACATTTCACTCATTTTCATCATTGGCTTTGATTAATTCCTAATTATAGACACTTTAGAGGAGATGACAGGCTGCCAAATGTGCATTCAATTCACTTATACCTTTTTAAAATCATGAATGTGTATACATGTAAACACAGTAAAGCAAAGCAATGAGACACAAAATTATACATTTTGGGACATTTGAGGGCAACAACTCATTTTTGGGGGGGAAAAGAGACTACATTTTTTTAATACAACATGTTAAAATTAGCACTTGGAAAAGGTGCAGTTTCAACAGAAGACACACGACTGAGAACTAGAAAACTATATATATAAGTTTAAAAAAGAGGATTTCCTTGAAAACAGGTTTAAACAATCTTAAATAGAAGAGTTATCTGTATCTGAGTATATATGTATGTATGTATATGTACGTATGTATATAGAAAGGAGGGAGAGATTAAAATATCCAATCTAAATTGTGCTGATGATCTTCCAGAGAACATCCTTGTAGCTCTATTTTTGGTGCAAAAAGGCAAAGAAATGCAGACATTGATCTTCAATAGCAGTAATGTTTGACTAAGAGCTTAGAAAGAAAATTTACCATATTTTTTGGAGTATAAGACGCACCTTTTCCCCCCCTAAAAGGGGGTGAAAATTTAGGTGCGTCTTATACACCAAATGTAGCCCCGCCCACCCACTGGCCCCCACCCTTTGGCCTCTGCCTCACAGCAGTTACCTCCTTGCAAGCAAACAGCACAAAAAAACAGCTCCTTTCAGCTTCAGCACAGCCTAATTAGCACAAGTTGATTGGATCGGCCTCCTGACTCTCCGCTGATTTGCTCTCAGCTGTTTTGCGCAGGGCTCTGCTGCTTGCTGCAAAGAGGCAAATTGCTGGAGCAGATTATTTTTCCCTCGTGCTAATCAAGCTATGCTGAAAACGAAAATGAAAGTAAAGCAGGCTGCTGTTTGCTGCAATGATGCAAAATTGCTCAGCACAGAGGGAGATTTCTTTTTCTTCTTTTCCTCACCAAAAAATGTAGGTGCGTCTTATACTCTGGTGTGTCTTATACTCCGAAAAATAAAGCATATATCAGAAAGGAGGAATCAAAGCAATTCATAGGCATTATACTGTAAGTAACCAACATTGGCTTGACCTAATCCTATATTTTTAAAAAGTTCTTAAGTTTTTATTTGTTGGTTTGAGATTGTTGAGATTGTGTGTAAAATAATAAAATGCCTCTGCAAAGAAACTGAAGAAACAATGGACCACTCTAGTTATCGGCTGCAAGAAGATGCCAGAAGATGACAACAAATATAAGCAATTGTTACTATTGACAAAATAACAGTGGTGCATTGGAATGTCTAAGAAATACCATTTGCCTGCAAGCAAGAACTCTAGTGGACCACAAAATAGACGAAAAGAAAAAAGAAAAGAAAAAAGAAACTAACGTGCTCTGGAACTTTAGAATTCAAACAGATAAGGCACATAGCATCTCAAACTTAATTTAAGAAAGGCAAAGTCTGTATAGTGGATACTGAAGAACCTGAAGGCAGCAGAACAGAAGAGAAAGAAGTGGAGAAAACAACAAAATACAAATATCTGCAAATGGAAGTAGAACAACTGTAGCAAAAAAACAAACAAACAAACATAATACCAATAGTGATAGGCATCTCAGGTGCAATTCCAAAACAAGCACCACTTGAACACCATCAGCAGTGACAAAATCACCATCCATCAATTACAAATGGTAGCTTTACTTGGAACAGCTTACATCCTGCGACTATATCTTTAAAACCATCAAAAATCCAACATCTGTCGATTCCAGGTCCTTGGGAAGAACTAAACATCTGGCTGACTGTGTAACAACCATAATAACAATAATTTTGACTCATAACACATCAGATTTAACTGTGTTTGAAAAGAAGAAAGTGCGGATAACTGATGTGGCAAATCCAAGGGATAGTAGAAGACAAATAAATGGACATCAGAAAGTATCAAGATCTGAAAATCAAAGTTGAAAGTTTATAGAATTCTGGCCATGGTGGTTCCAGTGGTGACCAGCACACTAGATGCCATACCAAAAAATCTTGGACATCACTTAGAAAATCTGTGCATTGACAACATTTCCAGAGCTACCCTTTGGTAAGATGGCGGCCAATAAATTTGATAAATATATTTGTCAATTATGAAAGGTCACACTGTTTGTATCTGCACATGTACTATGTAAATACATTATGACATTCTAGATTCTTGAGAAGAACTTGATGCATATGAAAGCCAACAGTAGCTAAAGACCTGGCAGCAGTAGCAGTGACTTAAGATATCTTTAGGTCAAGTCTTTTCAGGACTTGGTACTCCCAACCACTACAGGACATAATTACCACTTCTGAAGAATGTCAGTCCTGGAAACAACTGAATTTTTGGTTGTATTGCACAGTCCCTGCTTTACTGTGAATTCATCTATTTGAATTGTTGGATCTTTTTATTTCTTGAGCTCTTAGAGCCTAATTTGTTCTACATTACATCTAAAGATCCTTTAAATTCACTTATGCATTCTGAAGTGTCAACGAATGAGAAGAATAGCAATATGAATCATGGTGACCAAATAATCCTTGTTCTGGAAATAGGTACAGCTGAAACAACAGCCTAGGTTGGTAGTAGGCACTCCAAGCTACAGAAATAATTTCCTCTTCCAATCACAATGACCAATCGAGGAATATTCTTCCATTGTAACTTCAGGGAGAATGCAGATGCATTTGCAATGGGCAATTAACCAATTTAATCATCCACAGTAATCCATGTGTTTCCATTTTATTAGATTTCAACATATAAACACTTGTCTATGACATGCATATAGCAACTTCAGCTTCACTTGTTATACAAAAACAGAGCTGGATGTCATTAGAATGTCCCTCCAAATGCACAACTTGTGACATCATATTGATATTAAAATTATGTTAAATAGCACTGGAAACAAGCTTTTACCTTGAAGTTTATCCAACAAGATTGCCAAGGGGCTGACCAAAAGCCTTGCAATGCTGTTTCTTGAAACCTGCTCAGTAAATAGAAGCTAAATATTCCCCAAATTCCTGCCTTCCTGCAATAAAAAAATCCATTAGAAAATAATGTCAATGCATTAATTTCCTGCTCGGATCTGAAATCCTTGTACAACCTATTTATTCTTTTCAAAACTGGATTTCTCTTCTTATACTGTAGTTTGGGGAAGCCCAGCTTAGTTTGTCAATTTTTAAAAGTTTATCTGGCCCAACAATTACAGTATGTAGGAATCAATAAGTAATCAAATGTATATTTTGCAGGATCTAGGACAGCATATAAGTATCTTATATATTACAACAAATAATAACATTCCAGTAATGCAATTCTGGATAATGTAATCAATGTTTGCTTTTATTACATTTGCCTTAATTTGAATTTTATGTTCTTATTTGATTTTTTTTAGACAATCTTGATATTTTTTCCATTGAATACCTGAATGTATATCCAATAACGAAATCAACTATTGGTTTTGGTTTTTCATTGCATTCATATTCCAGTTTATGAAGGTCCAAGCAGTGTATACTGTTCTCTTGTTGAGCCTTTTTAGTAAGTCAGACAATTGAAGTATAGTGGGCTATTGTATGCCATAGGATCTTGTAACAGGTTCAGAGTTACTTTGTGGGATTAGTACCTTTTGTCGCTAGATTATCCAATCTTGAATGCAATGTACCAGTAGAATAGTTTGTATTTCTTGGGGAACTATTAGGAATCTTTCCTCCAGTTCTCCATAATATTGGATATAGACAGTGAGCTTTCTCTTGACATTATGACCTCATGAAATTACATAATCACATTTTAGACCCTGCTCTATTGTTGTAGAATTATTATTATATCAAAGATAAGACAAAGTTCTACATTAATCCAACAAAGAGCTAATTCTTGCTAACAATAGCATTGTTAGGACAAGACTTTGAAGTACATGTCCAAAGTCCACTCATAAGAATAATTAGAAAGGGCCAAAAGGTAGCAATGCTAGCATATTTTACTATGTTTAAAGTAAATTAAGCAAATGCATACTTACAGCTAAAGATGGAGCTCCGTATAAAAGAATTCAACCAAAAATCTAAAATTACCCAGCATACCAATGCATGCTAATAGAGAGTAAAGCTTCTTCTACCTTTTTAAGTGCTGCTTGCTTACTCCTTCACTATTCATCCTGTTAATTTTTCATGGAACACTGAACAAAACTATTAGAAAAATCTCATAGAGAAGTGTGCATTGTTCAGAACAAACCAGCAAAACAAAACAAAAAAAGCAAGATGAAAAATAAAATGTTGCATTATATGAAGACTTTGAATACCAAATTAAATGAGCAAAGGCAAATAAGGGAAAACAAACAAAATGGACAAGTATTTTCCTACATTGAATAAATGATAAGAACGGTAGAGAGCTATGGTGTTGTCTTAATGATTGTGTTTTTGTACATTGTTGCATTTTATGAAGGGTATGTATGACACTTTCATAAAAGTATATAATAGATGTGCATTTGCAATTCCTGCCTCCTGGGGGAAAAAGTGTGTGTGTGTGTGTGTGTGTGTGTAGATATGAATATTTATCACAAGTGCATACTGCTGGAAACTGGAATTCATATAGGATTTTCTGTTCTGCAGCCACTAACCTTGAATACTAGCCATTTCTCTGATTAATTTTTAAAAAGATAATAATGTCAGACAGGACTTTCCAACTTCTTTTTAAATCACTAGTAATTAGATATGAGATAGGAAACTCAGATTTGCCAAACTATATAGAACTTTGCCATAACTGTAGAATTCTTTTGTTCAAAAGATCATTCGGCACCATCTAATTTCTTCTCACTTGTTAAAACATGTCTTCATAATATTAATTAGGCTTCCAGACATGGTTTTTGTTCCATTTTTATATTAGTTTTACATAACACTATTTATATTAATTTGTTGCAGAATATAACTGTTTTTTAAAACTGCTGTAAGCAATTTTTAGACCTGAAAACATGTAGGAAGACAGCAGATAAGTATTTCAATAACATAAGAATAGTGGTTAACTTTGCAGGATAAACCCAGATGAATAGTTTTATAAGTACATTAAGACAAAGCAAATACAAATAGCTTTATTGTTAAAATCATTTGAAATTAAACACTAAAAGTCAGATAACTTATTTCTTAAAATTGCACAGTTCTAAAGATTGACTTTGTAAAGTCAAATTTTACTGTAATTTTCAAGAACACGTTTACTAGAAACAAAAATAATACAGTAAACATATGCAGAAATGAACATGTACATAGAACAATTTTATCCACAGATAGCAAATTCTTCTCCAGAGAAGCTCCAGCTGTGATTGGCATCACACTTCGGCAATGAATCACTAAATAATCATTCTCAGGGACTTGGATGCACAATTAAACTGGGTTAGGGTATAACAATTGCCCTTGATGATAAGGACCAATCATTATTTTTAGAATGAAAGATGACAGGGTTTGTGAAGTTGATTCAGTTCAAGGATTATTTGATATAAGCATCCCTAAATAGATAAAACACTAATTTGAATAATGGAAATAGAAAACATTTCACCCAATATTAAATCAAGATAAAAGTTTAATTCTCTTTCCTTTTGATTTTGCATTGACTTGGAGGGGATGAAGTTTTGAAGTGGTTGCAAAGATAAAACATCTTTCATAGCTTCATATCTTACAAGCAGAGCTTCTCTTCTCTGCCTGCAATATTTCAGTTTTGTAAAGTCATTTGACTTGGACTGTGGAGTTCCAGATTTATGTCCAACTTCATCACAGATTTACAAAGAGTCTGTCAGATATACACTTTCAGGGCAACCTTAATGATAGAATTGTTGTTGGGATGAAATAACAAGCAATCCCTATGTACAATATGTTGTCTTGAGTTCCAAGTTAACGTCATTAAACTCATTGTAAAGAAAGTAGATAAATAAATGATTTCACAGATTGGTTATAAAATTGAATGAATTAATTTTGTTACCTTGGTGTGCAAAATTTAAACTTCCATTTATATAAGAAACCACATTACAAAATAAAAATATCTACTCAGAAGTAAGAAAAATTGAATTGAGTGGGACTGAGATATACCTCCTAGTAAGTGAGTAGCATTGCAGTCTTGACATGCTATCAGCCATTGTTATTTTCATAATCAGAAAAATAAAATGAATTTGCTAATACATTTTGGCATAGATTCCGAAAATGAAGTTGTACACTTGTACAAACACTCAAATACTGTCTGATCTGTCAGTCTTTGAGTACTTAAAGCTTTCATAGGATTAGAGCCACAATTCTTACAAGGTAAACATGGAACTCTGAAGAATTTTTTTCCTGTATTATGTTCCCTGCAAAGTGACACCCTCCATTTTTCTCCTTCCCAGATGAAAAGTTGCTTAGCTACAAGAGGTCTGTGCAGCTTGACAAACAGGGATGTAGTGGACTTTGGTATACTATATTACAAGATGCCAACAGAGTTTTGAGTGTATTAAGGACTGTAAGAGATACAGTTAAAATTTGGTGAAAAAATATTTAATTAAAACAAACGTGTAAACAGAAGCATTGTTCAAGCTCCAATTGTCCCATTGGAACTCTTACTTTATCAATCAGTTAATCTAACATTATTTCAAAATGATGGAGTGGGACTATAAATTATCATTACTCTCAATGAATAATCACAAAACGCTTTGAAAATGTTCATTGAACAAAAGAAAAAACAAGAAAACAACAACAACATAATAAATAAAGGAAATGAGAAATAACAGAATCAGTGTGTTGATAATTTTAAAGGACTGTCTTGAAAACAATATTCCAGAATTGAATTCAAGGAGCTCAGACCAGGAAAAATGAGCAACACAGACCATATTACCAAAAACCAGGGCTCCTTACATCCAACAGCTAGTTTTCCTTCAAACTTCAGGTTCAATAAAGATTACATCATGTAGAAGGTATGCCATGTAGCCTGAGAATCAAAGGCTTCACAATTGGAGGCTGTTTCACTGTAATGTCACTAAAACACATATTTCTAGAACCCACCCGGTTCTCCTTTGCATTCCTCATTTTTCTTCTCTTTACTAGTACACCATCCTTAGATCTTCTGCTTTTCATATCATTAAAGGCAGCTTTATTGGGGAGAAGAAAATCTGATCAAAACTGTCGACCGCCAACTGCCAATTTTCAATGGATTCAATAAAGGCCACCTTAACGATTTCCCTAATTAATAGATGACATTTTAGGCTGGAGGAAAGGCAATGTATTCTACTCTGCCTTAGTCTTTGTTAGCTTTCTAATTAACTTTCGTAGGTCACCCAGGTCTCCCCAAACCTAAAAGTGAAGAGGGCCATTGTGTTAGAAGCAGTAAACTTACTTTTTTCTGCCCGGGTACTTAGAAGTTTGTGCATGAAGAGGAGACAATTACAGACAGAGAAAAATCATTGCATTTAAAGTCTTTGTAAGTACAGAGAATACATGGATTCCTTACTTAGAAAATAATTTAAATATCTTCTTACAGCAATATTTCCACACATAATAAAATGAAGTAGCAGTATGCATGTAAATCTATATGCATTTTTTCCCAATTTCTTTGGAAGATGTGAGCTACTCAATGAAAAATTTTGGCTTAGAAAACAATGTTGTTATCTTAGCTACTAGTTGCCTAATAATTATAATGAAATATTCATATTCAACACACATAGTACAATTCATTGCTTATAAAATCACAGTACAATTTTACCAAAAGGCTGAATGTAGCCTCTTATATCTAGTGGAAGATAGATAGATGATAAGAGAGAGGGGGGGAGGGAGGGAGGGAGGGAGAGGGAGAGAGAGAGAGAGAATATTTTTCCCGTAAATATGATTTTAACAATTAAAAAACATATTAAGCTGCATGATACATTTCTGCGTGATACAAAATTCACTGAATACAAATATATTCAGTGAAGTTTGTTCACATTTGCATATCTATAGACTGCATTATTATTAGTAATGATGATGATGTAAATGTTAGATCCCCATAAACTCTATAATGGCATTAAAACTTTTTATGTAAAGAATTGATGAACCAGTTAAGCCAGCATATAGTTGAAATTTATAATGTCAAACAACTGTACTGCACTTAACTACTGTTGATTAATGGATGAGGCAATCAGTACAGCATAATGATGTGATTCTTAGTGAGGGAATCTCTAATTCAAATCCCCACTCAGCTTCAGAATGGACTTGGCTAGACTCTTTCACATTCTAGATTGTTTAATCTGTTTCACATGCTTGTTGTGAGGATTATAGATACAGATTTTTGCTAACCAGTCTCCATGTAAGAAGAGCAAGATAAATATTTGTACTTTCATCTGCTTTTCTGGGATGGTGCTTGGCATTTTTTGTTTTTAACCTATACCCTATCCAGACAGAGTCAGCAGGTGGCAGCACCTGGCCAACTAGTCTGGGCTCTGAAGCTAAGCAGAGTAAAGCATGGTTAAAATTTGGATGGGAATACTTCAAGGGAATACCTGGCTTTCTACATTCTATTTGATCCCAAGATAATTGTTTCTGGTAACATTCAGATTTGATGCAAAAAGAAACAAGCAAGTGGAAGCTCATTTTTCGGTCTTGTACCCATCATAGGGCTACCAAAAGAGGGTCAAGAGCCCTGTGTGAGGTCTGTAATGTATCACTGTCATTCCAGGGCCCACTTGCTCAGCAGTGCTGTGGTCCAGTTAGCCGGGGGTTCTGAGGAAACATGGTGCCATATTTAGATTGAGGAACTGAAGGGTATGACCTAGGTCAGTGATGGCTAACCTTTTTGGCGTCGCGTGCCAAAAGTAGGGGGGGTCACACGTGTGTGCCCACACTCATCATTCAATGCACCCCACTCCCCCGCACGCAACCCCCCTGTGCACCCCCCGCTTGGTACACGATGGCTCAGTGGGCCCAGTAGGCCCATTTTTCACCCTCCCCAGGCTCCAGAGCCTTTCTAGGAGCCTGGGGAGGGTGAAAACAGCCTTCCCCAGTTCCCCGGAGGCCAGAAACAGCCTGTTTCCTTACTTCCAGTGGACTCAGAAAGTCCAAAAATCAGCTGGCCGGTGTGTGCATGCGCACCAGAGATGAGGTAGGGCAACGCTTGCGTGTCCACTGATATGGCTCCATGTGCCACCTGTGGCACGCGTGCCATAGGTTCGCCATCACGGACCTAGGTCTTCTACATACTACATGTTTTCTACATACTACATCATTACACATAGCTCACATGATACTTAGAGGTTTAAGTCATGGCCAAATACGAAAAGAAAGTAATAACCATGTTTTTGATTATTGACTTAAATATATAACTAACTAGGTCTATTTGTGAACAGCTAACAATCTCACTCCCAGGCTTTTATGGGAGGCTTTTATGAACTTTTATGAAAGGCTTTTATGAAACAGCCTTTCATAAAAGTTACCTTCACTTCAACTGTTTGTTATTGTGCTTGTGAATGTAGAAAAGCAAAATTATACCAACTTTGAAATAAACGATAATTTTTCTAGGACACTGAAAATTTTCCACACCAAAAAATTTTCAACACTTCTTACTCCAATGCTCTTTACATATTTCTAGTACTTGAGCAATTTTGCTTTACTCTCTCAACCTTTCCTGTCACTCTCGGGGTTACTATGTCCTATTAGCCGCTCTTGTCTTCACGTGATGAATTTATTCCTGGTCTCTTGAACTAATTTCTGTGTCTCTGAGGTTCTCCTGTTGGGTTTCAGACACTTCACTTCAACAGAGATGCTCTTACTAAAATCACTAATGACCTTTTTCAGACAAGTCAAACAGCTACTTTTCCAACCTCTTTCTCCCTGACCTTTCCTCCCCCAGTGAAACAAATGATAAATCTCACTCTATGAGCAGGCTTTAGCTCCTTCAAGCTGTCCTTAAAAATTGCTGGGGGCGGCTCACCTACAAATTAGGATACTTGAGGCATGATAATAACAATCATAATAGCACTGAAGCAATAATATTATAAATATGATAGTCTGTCCTCTAAAGCTCCAATCATGCACAAGGTGAGGAAATGCCACTGAAAACTAAAATCCAAATACCCTATTTCTCCCATATTTAATTCTTGCCAATATATTAAGTATTTCAAAGTTGATTATTAATTTTATTTATTTAGTTATCATATTTATATGGCCGCCTATCCCACAAAACATTACTCTGGACAGCATACAATGGAAAGCTATGAAATGACAGTCTTACATTTAAATGCTAATATTATTGTTAAAATACATCTAATCTTATCTACACTACCACAATGGAGTTTAAAACTGCAACCGATACAAATTTATGTTGTCTTCAGGCAGTGGTGGGTTTCAAAATTTTTTACTACCGGTTCTGTGGGTGTGGCTTGGTGAGAATGGCATGGTGGGTGTGGCATGGTGGGCGTGGCAGGGGAAGGCTACTGTAAAATCTCCATTCCCACCCCACTCCAGGGGAAGGATACTGTAAAATCTCCATTCCCTCCACAATCCGGGGGAAAATTACAGCAAAATCCCCATTTCCTCCCGATCAGCTGGGACTTGGGAAGCAGAGAATATACGGGGGTGGGGCCAGTCAGAGGTGATATTCTCCGAACTACTCAAAATTTCCGCAACCAGTTCTCCAGAACTGGTCAGAACCTTTTGAAACCCACTTCTGTCTTCAGGCTATGACTACTTATTGAGCAATTGTTCAAAATTATGTTGGCACTGGGCAAGAGAGACTTACCACCAGTTTGAGAAGTTGCAGCCATCACAGGGCTGCCCCATACATGGTTGTGATTCATACACTTGGCAACCAGCTCACAATTACAATGGTTGCAGTCACATTATTGCCATTTGTAACCTTTCCTGCCAGTTTCCCACAAGCAAAGTCAATGGCAAAGCTAGCAGGAGGTCGCAAGTCACCCCTGCCAATTTTCACCCACCCGTTTACCCATGTTCTGTAACACCTGCCTGCCCATAGCTCTCACTTGCAGCTCTCACTCATTGACCCATAGCTTTCACTTGCTTACCTGCTTGCCTGGGAATCCCGCCTCTCCCTGCTTAATGACTCACATGGTCCTGGGGTTATGAAAGCAAGTAGGGCTGCTAGGATCGCTGTTGCTAAGCAATGTGGGCCATGTCATTGAATCGTATGACCATATCACTTAGTGACAGAAATTCCAGTTCGATCCTGACGGGGCTCAAGGTTGATTCAGCCTTCCATCCTTCTGAGGTCAGTAAAATGAGGACCCACATTGTTGGCTGACATTCTAACTGCTCAGAGAATGCTGTAAAGCACTATGAAGTGGTTTATAAGTCTAAGTGTTATACAAACAAACAAACCAACCAGGGGTGAAATCCAAAATTTGTTACTACTGGTTTTGTGGGTGTGGCTTGGTGGTGGTGGTATGTGACTGGGTGGGCGTGGCCATTTTTATTTTTTTTTACTTTTAAAACCATTTTTTCTACAACCTCTTCCGCAAAGAGGTTGTAAAAAAATGCTTTCAAAAGGCTCTGACGATCCCAGCTGAGTTGCCTGATCGGCAGAGACTTTTTTTTCTTTTAAATGCCTCTGACAATCAGGCAACTCATCTTGGATAGTCAGAGGCATTTAAAAGAAAAAAAGGGTTTTTTTCTTTTAAAAAACTTTGATGATCCCAACTGAACCACGCGATCATCAGAGGCTTTTTTTTTTACTTTTAAAAGCAATTTTTCAGCTGAAGAGGTTGTAGAAAAAATGCTTTTAAAAGTAAAAAAAAAGCCTCTGATGATTGTGCGGCTCAGCTGGGCATGGGGGAGGGGCACGGATTTTTGCTACCGGTTCTCCAAACCATCTGCCGTCATCATTACCGGATCGGGCGATCCAGCCCGAACCGGGAGCATTTCACTCCTGAAACAAACTTACTTGGCATTCTAATTAAATCAATACTGAGCTCAGTCTGGCCTGCAGGAGCATATCATCCCTTAATCTTGGAATCATAGCAAGATTCCTTCTAATATGTCCACATAATGTACTATTCCCAGTGATAGGAAAAACAGGACTATTCTACTATTATTAGTAGAAGAGCAAAACAGAAATGTCATTCCTCCACCCTCTGTTTATTTAATTCCAGCCATCAGTTTTATCAATCTCACATCTTATTCCAAAGGAAATGTGACTTTCTACTGCAAATAAAAAGATTGCTCAGCTCTGGATCTGAGGGCTTTAAATCATTGCTAGTATCTTTAATTCAGTCCTGAGGCATACCGGGAATCACTCAATTCCCTTAAAATATAATGTGTATTACAGTAATCTTTATGGGAAGTGACTATTTTGGACTGGTTATCCCTTCCCCTGTAGGTCAGCTGAGCATTTTGGAGTATAAAGGCTACTTGAGCCATCCACAGTGAAGATAACTTTTGATTCTTGAGGTCATTACATTTATAATGAGGGCACCAGAGAACAGAGCAAAGGCAAAAATAATGTACCACGCTCCCCCCCTCTCTCTGTGTATAATCACAAAACAAGGCAGTGAAAGAATTAAAAACAAGGGTAAGTTAAAAGGAAATCAGGTTCTAGCCCAGTTTCATTCTTGCAAACATCTGGATTAAAAAGCATATTTTAAATTGTTGTTTGAAATTCAGTGGCAGAGAGATTTCTTAGAGATTTCCACAGTAGAATCTTCACTATCAAAAAGATTCTAGTCCAAGGAAATGCTGAGCAGAATCTGCCCAACTAATCTTGAGGCAAAGGTTGTATAATATTAGAGGATACATTTTTGAGAACCCGGATCAAGATGAACACATCTTTGAGTACAATGCACATACTCCTCATATAGCAACCATTAATGAGAATAAAACTGGGCTGTTAAGCAAATCAGTCACTGAAACAACAACTGTGCTTATGATCTTACTTCAGCTTTTCTTTGCTTTACAGACCTGGTCATAAAGTTACCTTTTTATCACCATTCTAATTGTGAACAGTGACTAAATGAGGCAGCCACTAAACAAGCACTATCTGTCAGAGAAAAGGCACCCTCAAGGTCAAACCAAGTGATGCTCTGAGATACTTCAGTTCTGAGGTGACGTGCCTGGGGATGAATAGCAACATTTATCTAAAAGGAAAAAAATGGGTTCTAAATATATATTAAACAATATTTTATGTATTTATTTATCTATCAAATTTCTATTTAAAGAAGTCATACATGAAATTGAATCAGACTGATATTTTTTTATTATTTACCTCACATAAATTCATTCAGTAAACATAGGGAAACTGAATGCATAAAGAAAACTGTTAAATGATCAAATCTGTACAGGAGGCTAAGGATAGAGAGAAAATCAAGTCAACTTTTGTAAAAATACTACCAGGCTTTAGTGATTCCAGCAATGTTTGATTCTTTCATATGCTAAGGAAATAAAATTTATTATCATTTATTATCATCTTCCAATGAAATTCAAGGTTCTGCAGTACAGAATAGTTTTTTGTCTTTTCTTTTTATGTGATCGGTAAAAATCAAAGTTTTTTTTAAAGGTCTAACTTGCATGATAAAATAAAGAATCAGTTATTATACAATCATAGTAAGGGCGGAATTAAATAATTAAGTGGTAGACACACACAAAAAACTACTCTAAAATTTGCCTCTTGAAAAACTGCAGGAAACCAAAATCCACAGGAAACTAAGCATATTTAATTTCTCTGTCTTTTTTAATTACCGCTTCTTAACTCATTCATTTTGTTTAAGAGCTAAACTTCTTTTTGGCTTCAGAATGAAGAAATAACAACAACTGTCCCCCTCCCCAGTGATAGCAATAGCACTTAGACTTATATACCACTTCACAGTGCCTTACAGCCCTCTCTAAGCGGTTTACAGAGTCAGCTTATTGCCCCCAACAATCTGGGTCTTCATTTTATCCACCTCAGAAGGATGGAAGACTGAGTCAACCTTGAGCCGGTAAGAATTGAACTGCCGAACTAGGGGCAGCCAGCAATCAGCTGAAGTAGCCTGCAGTACTACATTCTAACCACTGCACTATCGTGATTCATGATGTAGGTGCTTGTGTGTTCTGAGGAATATGAGAGCTGTGCCACAGTTCAGCCATGCTGGACAGGCCTTATCACAGGAGTCCGATGAAGAGTATGTCTCCCATACACAATACAGTGAGATGTAACTTAGAGAAACCTGTTGGGTGATTGCCCAGGTCAACAGGGAGCCTGCTAGGTGTTGGAGTTCTTGGATATCTGATGACAAGTAGGCTACAGGGTTTGGGACTATTGATTGAACTACCCAAATTTGTGTAAGCAAAAAAGTTGCTCACTCGTTACAAATATTTTATTTTGTAGATGTTTTTACTATTTGAATGTTTTTAATTGTTTTAGAATGTTAGAATTGTAAGCCGCCCAAAGTCAGTTGGTTGAGTTGGACGGCTATAGAAATTGAAGAAATAAATAGATGAATAAATAAAATACAGAGACTGAAAAGAAAGAAATTATGATTTGCTATTACAAATGAAGTCCAATGACAAGAGGATAGTTGAAAACAATGGAAAGAACAACATCCAAAATCAAAAATAACAGAATAGAGGCTAGTAGATCAATATCGATTCATTATACAAAATAAAGTATTCACAGAAGTAGAATTGGAAGAACTGCTAAGGTCTACTTAGAGCAAAGGAATTAAAACCTTGCCAGAAGTAGCTTAGACAGTAGAGAAAAACCAGAGGGAGTTGGCAGTAGAGGTAGTAGAGGAAGCCAGCATTGCTATTGAGCCATTCTCATTCTCAAACCAGGCCCCCTTTTCTCTACCTTCTCCTCAAAACGAGCAAAGTTCTCTGACTGAAAAACAAGAAAAATTGAAATAAAAAATAACTGAGCATCTATAACAGCACAAAACAGCAGAATTAGACTGTCTACATTGAAGCTTGTTACAAAAAACAGCCAGCACAGGTATTATTCCAATACTGTAATATTGAATATAATACCAGTTCACTGCAAGAAACAAACCAACTGATGTATAACACAGCTGCAGTTGTAATTGAATACCTTGCATACAAAACTAACAACAAAAAAAGCCAAGCAATGCATTGCCAAAATAGATCAGATTGGAAAATAAGATCAACATGCTAAGATCAGATGCAAGCAAGCTGTAATAAATGAAAGAAAAGAAGTTGAAGAACAAGAAGACCAATAAATACCTGATAAAAAATATCACTATTTCAAGGAAGTTCAAGGAAGTACTAGAAATGTTAAAGCAGCAAAATACAGCCACAGCCATGAAGATCAGTAGATTGAATTGCACACTACCAAAAATGTTTCCACCAATCCATCAATGGAGAGACTGCAATGAACCAGACAGTACCTGACAAAGAAGAAATGGTGCAGCTCTGAGTGCAGCAATGGGACAATCCAAAGAAATACAAGAAGAACGCAGTTGGATAAAAGAGGTGGATAAGAGTAAAAATGAAGCTGAAATGAAAGACCTTGTAATAACAGCAGAAATGGAGAAAAGAGCAAGGAAGATCAGGAACTGCCACTTCCAGGTGAAAACAAATTGCACAGTTTTTGGTTAAAACATCTGACTACTCTACATCCACTCATTGCCAAGCAGCTTAACAACATACTTGAAGTTTGATTAACATCTAGAAAAACCTACCTAATAATGAAAGATTTTTTAAAAAAAGGAACAGCACCAGGCAATTATAAGCCTATCTGCTTACCAACTTCCACATTGCTAACTAGTGTGGTAACCGATGCTGTCCAGCAACATATAATTGAAAACAAGCTCTTTCCGGCTAAGTAGAAAACAGCCAAAGAAGAAAAGGTCAGCTCCTAATTGACAAGATGATTTTGGAAGACTACAAGAGAACGAAGACAAACTTGAATGTAGCTTGGATTGTTTACAAGAAGGCATTTGGCTCCCTATCACATGTTTGGATAACGAGGTGCCTAGAAATAATAGGAATCAGTAGAAACATCAGAAGCTTTGTGCAAAGATGAATGAAAGACAATGTTGCTGATCAATGTTGATAGATTGGGAGAGATTAATATCAAGAGAGGATATTTCAAGGTAGCTCACTCTCATGACTAGTGTTTGTCATTGCATCGATTCCACTGTCAATAATACTGAACATGTCGGGCAATGACTATCAAACTTCAAAAACATCTGCCAGGCTATCCCACCTCCTTTACCTGGACGATTGGAAACTGTATGGAAAAACTCCATCTGAAGTGGATATTGCAGCAGAGTTTGGACTGCATAAATGGGCCATCTTCACTATCAACAGGAGAAATATAGTAAAGGTTGAAAGAATCAAAATGGCCTGTGGAAATAACATCAAGAGTCTGCATGAAGACGATCACTACAAATATCCTGGCATCCTTCAAACTGATAACATTAAGCACACTGAAATCAAGGAGAAGGTTAGAATCATGAGAGTGAAGAAGTCTTAAAGTTCATACTCAGTAGCAGAAATAACAACAAGGCAATTAATACTTGGGAAATTCCAGTCATTAGATAAGCAACTGGAATAAGGGACTGGAGTCAAGCTGAAGTAGAAACCTTGGATAGGAAAATCAGAAAAAGAATTTAATTGAATCATGCTCTTCATCCTCACACTGATGTTGACAGACTGTAGTTACCAAGGAGCATAGGTGACTGTGGAAAGTTACAGTACCCCAGTTAGTTGAAGAAGAAAAAAAAGGCATTGGCAGAATATCTGAAGGACAGTGAAGAAGATGCACTGAAGCTACTAAACCACGAAGGCTTATTGAGTACCGAAGAGACCAAACCGGCATACAAGAAAGAGCAAAATAAGCATAGAAGAAACACCTGACGAGGCAAAGGCATGAACACATAATAACACTAGCTGGCCAAGCAGATAAGAAGACCTGACAATAATTAAGACCAGGAATTTTGAAGAAAAGACAGAGGAGCTAATTCTGACTGCACAAGATCAAGCCTAAAGAATACAAAGCCAGAACTGAGAAGACACCAACAGACAACAAATGCTGTCTTTGGGGGCGGGAAAGGGGGGGGGAGAACTGAAGAAACAAGCAGACCACCTAGTTAGCTGCCGCAAGAAGATTGCAGAGACTGATTACAAACAATGGCATGACAAAGTAGCAACAATGGTGCATTGAAATATCTGCAAGAAATATCATTTGTCTGTAAGCAAGAACTGATGGGGCCACATAATAGACACAGTAAGAGGGATTGAAGAAGCTAAAGTGCTCTGGGACTTTACAATTCAAACAGACAAGTAACTGCCATGTAACACCCCAGACTTAATTGTCGATAAGAAAGACAAAAAATGCTGCAATACCTGGAGACAGCAGAACAGAAGAAGAAGAATCAGAGAAAATCATAAAATACAAATACTCGCAAATAGAAGTAGAACAACTGTGGCAAAACAAACAAAGATAGTACCGATAGAGATAGGCACTTTGGGTGCAATTCCAAAATATCTGGAGCACTGGCATTGACAAAACCACCACCAATCAATTGCAAAGGCAGCTTTACTTGGGACAGCTTACATTCTGTCACTATACCTTTAACACCACCTAACAATATCTGCCTATCCCAAGGCCTTGCAAATGGCTCAATAGATAGATAAGAATACAGATCCAGTCTAAACATCTGACTGACTCTGCGACCTCTCATAATAACAACAGTAGTGCAGAAGCACACTTCTGTAGCTATGTTATACTATCACATAGTTATATCAACATAAAATAGAGCTTAGAACTAATATCCAAACTAAGTAAAGGACATTGTAAGCTGGAAGGCACTATCTTTTTCACAGAAGTCTGGCAGGCAGATTTTGAGATAGAAGGTATTGGTTATGCCTTATGTAGCCATGATATACTGAATAACAAGTCTAAGGAGCATCCTTTATAAAAACAGACATCTACAGTAATCCTGTATGGATCATTAGACAGCAAGATTCTCTCCGAAAGTCTTATTAAAATAAAAGAAGCATTTAGCGCCCATCAAAGCATTGTTAAAAACTCCTAGAAATGATCCTACCGTAAAGAGTTCTCACCACCCTTCCTAAGCTGTAAGCCCTGTTAAATTCAGTGGGATTTATTTCTGATTGTAAATGGACTGACACCATGCCCATCCATCCCACAGCCTTCCAGCTGTTCTCTTGCCCTTTGCATTATCCAGGTGGGATCCCAGGTTTAACTTATACAACGCAAAGATTGCTCCATACACACCAAATCAGCACAGTCACTTGCTTTTACTTTACTTTTGGTCTCTCAGTCCCGCGCTTAACTTTTGTTTCCTTTGAGACATAACTTTAAAGCATGAGAGCGACAGCTAGGGAGAGCATGACGTCCTCTAATCCAACAAGTCACCTTCCCCAGCTCAAACACCAAGCGATTTCCCCCCCTCCCCTCTCTTTCTCCCCAGCCTTATAAGAAAGAAATTGACTTTTGTTTGGAGTTTGTGAAAAGTGGGACTCGGGGCCCAGTCAATGGGGCTCCCCGCGGTGCCCTCTGAGTGGAGCTATCTCGAACCAGTCAGCCACGGCACCAATTAATCCGCCCTTTGTCAGAGGCCCAGCCCTAGCCCCAGCCCCAGCCGCAGCAGAGGCAACAGCAACACATTTGGCCATTGTTCAGGCCTTCATACGATGGGATTTGTCCTTTCAAAGAGCCAGTTTTGTCCCAAAGAGTTCGAGCGGAAGTTTCTCACTGACAATTTGCCCCAAATAGATAGATTAGTCAGCAGCAACTTTTTGTTTTGTTTTGGGTTTTTTTTAGTGCAGCCCAATTATTATTATTAATTATTAATTAATTAATTATTATTATTATTATTAACTTTTATTCATTAAACATGAAACTCAGTCAACTGAACATTTAAAAATGTATCACAAATGTATCACTGGCGCTGACGGTTGATACGGGTTGCTGCCAGCATCCTAGGTATCAACCAAGTACCGTCTTAAGATGTACAATGTTCCGAGTAGTGCATTTTTTTGCAGTTCCGCTGGTGTTATTGCAGGAAGCTGCAATTTCTTGATGTTTTTTTATGAAATTCATGGTACCAAGTGCCCCAATGACAATGGTTATCACTGTTACATGTTTCATAATTTCGATGGCCAGGTCGCAATATTTCATGATTTTTTTCCAGTTCTTTTTTCTTCGCTTCTGGCATCTCCTGGTACAGCGATATCAATAAATTGTACGCTTTGGTTTTTGATAATTGTGATATCTGGCGTGTTGTGTTCCAAATGATGATTTGTCTGCATTCGAAAGTCTCACAAGATCTTAACCTTCTCATTTTTGACAACTTTTTCCACTTTATGTTCCCATGACTTTTTGGATACAGTTAAGTCCTATTTTTACATAATATATTTATAATACTAATTATATATATATATTAATTTTATTTATATGCCGCCCTTCTCCGGAGACTCAGGGTGGCTTACAATGCGTTAAGCAATAGCCTTCATACTTTTGTATATTTTATACAAAGTCAGCTTATTGCTCCCACAATCTGGGTCCTCATTTTACCCACCTTAGAAAGGATGGAAGGCTGAGTCAACCTTGAGCCTGGTGAGATTAGAACTCGCAGTAATTGCAGGCAGCTGGATGTTAAATGCTGCCTTAGTAGGAGGCATTAGCCTGCTACGCCACTCAGGCTCCTATTAATACCTATATTAATATTATTATCATCATCATCATCATCATCATCATTATCATTATTATTTTAAAGATTTCTATATCATCCTCTCTCTGTATGCCTAGCCTGGAGGGAAGCAGTGCCTAAAATCATGTTGGCTGTAGAGGAAAAGAAGAGATGTGTAGGATGGTGGAGCCTGCTCTCCATCTCCAGGCAGATGTGGTAGGCAAGCTGCTGTGGAAAGCTATTTTGACTTCTGAAACCTGCAGGCAGGGGAGGGAAGAGAGATTGACAGGCTTTACATGTAATTGTCATGATTACTACACTGCATTACAATAGACCTGACAGATTGGGAGGGTGGGAAATGGCACACAAATGATCCCTGATGCAATCCAGTGTTTGTACAGAGACTATACTTCACAAGAATTGTTGGGAGGGAGGAGAATGTTCCTTCTCTAAATGGCATTTATGTAGTCAGCTAACCCATGATTGTCTAGGGATTATGTTTGGAAAATATACTCAGCATAAGACAAGGAGATTCCTGATTGTTTTGGAGATGTATGGCGGGGTATGCCAAAATATTGATTTATTTTATTTGTTAGATGTATTTCATGCCTTTATTCAGAAGAAGCCAGGGGAATTTACATGGGATTGCCTTCCATTTTACCGTGCAAAACACTTCTGCCAAATGTTAGCCTAAGCTGGAGTGTGATTGACCCAAAGTCACCACTGAGTTTGGAAACGAGTGGACATGAACCTGGTTTGTCTAGTCTTAGTCCAACATGTTAATCACTGTAGCACACTAGCAATGGAGTGTGTGTGTGTGTGTCTTGCTAATGATCCAAGAGTTCATCAGTTTGGATATGCACATAAAGGTACATGTCCAATCCTTGTTGCTTATTTTAAAACTGCAAACATAAAATGCCTGAACTGTAAACATCTAACCTAGGTAATCTGGGATTTACAAATGGAAACAAATTACAAACAGAAATTGAAACTCAGATACCCAGTTTATTTATTTGTTCCTTTACTCAGTTTGTAGGGCCACTCATCTCAACAACATTTCCACCATTTGTAAAGAACAAGGGTTCTTAAATGTGAATATATTTTATTATAATACATAAAAGCCTGCCACCATTTTAGTTTCAAAATAAGGAGTGTAGAGAACTTGATAGTGTGTCTGTCTGTCTGTCTGTCTGTCTGTCTGTCTGTCTATCTATCTATCTATGATGAGAACTACACACCAATAAAATCTGCAGAGATGCGGGATACTTTCCCTGCTGAAGTCTTTGATGCATCATATATTATTCCATTAGTGCTGTAGCATCTGCTTCCAGGTGGCTAAACCTAGTATATTTCTGCATCATGTTCATATCTGCGTACAGAGGGCAGAAAACTGAAAGGCAAGGACCTAGTGTTTAACCATGAGGTGATTGGATACTTAAGTGTCATACAGAGCAGAACCCCAGGAGGTCTTTGACAAGTACTCCCTAGTTCAAACCACTTATTGTCAATGCTGTTATATGCAAAGTATCAACAATATTTAAACAACTATCGGAGAAGGAAAGTGGTTAAATACCAGTACTAGAAAAATGCATGCTAATCTGTGAGATGCCCTTGCAGTCATAGCTTTAGTCTACAAAATCTGTTTCACTGCATCATGGTAATCCTTCACAAAAGATTAGACTTCAAATTGAAGCAAAAAGTTCATGACAACAGGTACCTCTTTGCTCTGTCTCCTTGAAAAGTACTAGTGGACATTATAAGTTTCGTCTACACTGGGGTTCAGAAAGGAATGATCCACAAATAGGCTTTCTTTCATAAGCCAAATAATGCTCTTGTCAATGACCAGAACATGTATGTGATCATTTTCTGAAGCCCTGAAGGAGAGCACATCCGGCCCTTGAGTAGCAGACGAGAGGCATACTCCAAAAAGTAGATGGATCTAAGAGAAAAAAAAGGTGAGGACAAAAGAGAAACAAATTTGCTTTGAGTTAATTGAAACTTAATAAAATAAACATACTCCAAGGAATATGATTGCTCCTATTTAATAACTCCTCCCCTTCCATCACTTTAAAATTATAATTCAGTGGCAGTTTTAGAAAGACTCTGAGATAGGATCCAAAACATGCCTTCTATTACATCATTTTTTAAAGAATCCAGTATATACAACTGCTCTTTTTAATGAGCAGAAATACACACTAGATGGACTCTCCTAAGCCATTGGACCCTTAAATGTTCTGACTAAGCATGATGTATGAATCAGCCACATAAATGTTTGTTGATATCATAGCATAGGACTGTATCTCTGAAAAGAATTCACACACAGCCTTGGGTTTCATTCACTTCCCATAAATCTCCCAGTGTTGTATGCTATATTGCTCATAGGGAACTCCAGAGGCAAAGGCATTATGTCTGCATCATGTTACCTAGCTGGGTAATGAAATGTCTGCAAACAAACCACCAGCTCAGGGAGCACTGACACAAATCCACAGTTCAACCTTGAATTACAAATATCTCTTCTATTAAAAGTAAACATGTGGATAGCAGCTGCAGAGGGCAGCTATATCAAACTAGGAAAAGATGTGGTTGCTTTAAAAAGTTATAGCAGCAGCTAAATTGTGTCTTTGTGCATTCCAAGCATCCTTTGGGAACCGAATCCAAACAGCTACGCAGATCAACCAGCTATCAAATTATTTTAACTGCATGTACAAGTAGAACTATTCCCTTTGATTGTATTCTCAGCTCAGCTGTTTGAGAGCACCCTGATGTAAAAGTTAAAGTCTCTCTTTCCATGAAGGCCTATTTATGTAAATATATGGCAAGTTGATCAATTGGAATCTATTTTATATTTTGATTTTTTTTTCTTGGTCCTGTTACTCTTTGTTTTGTTCTGCTGGGTTCCCCTTTCTGACCTTATCTGGCCGACCCCTGTTTGTCTTTAAGCTATCGTGATTCTGATCCTAGGTAGTTTTGACTTTCCAACTCATCATCCACTTACAGACTGGATTTAGGCACCATCTTCCCAAATAGGCAGAGCCAAAACTTTGTATCTTTTTTGTTGGATTTTGGGAGAGTTTTAGGGTGCCTTAATGCATAAAATACAAGATGGCATTGCTCAAAAACTCAACAATATTATATGAGCATTGATCTATGCACCATGTACTTCCAAATGTAATTCCACAATGTAATTCCAAAATATATTGTTTCATCCTCAAATGTGAGTCTCTTCCTTTCTCTTTTCTTGATAAAACTACATAATACATTTTGGCATTTTTAACTCATATTTTCATACAGTTGAATAACAGAAATGTAATCCCTGGATTTGGTAAATCTAAGACAATCCAGCTGAGCTGGGGGTGGGGCCATTTGAAGAGAAAGCAAGTTAAAACCTCTCAGAGAACATAAGAAATGATATACTGGATCAGGCAGGTTTTGCTCAAGTAACAGCTGAACAATATAAACACCAACTCCATAGTGTCATTAAATGAAGATTTTCTTCTTTAACAACTTGTTTAACGCTTTTGACCTAGTTCTTTAAAATGTACAGTGTTGTTGATTTTTTTCCTATTTTACCTCATGCATGATAAATGTTTATTATGTTGTAATGCATGGGTTGCAACAATAAACTATAATTGATTGATTGATCTCCATCTCATCCACCATTCTGTTTCCTACAGTGATCAGCCAAGGTCCTCCAGTGGCCCACCAAATTTAAAAAGAAACAATACTAGCAATAGTAGTCTAAGCTTTCCTCAAACAGGGATTCAGTCAACCTATTTTTATGTGCCTGTAGCCATTCAGGCGGGGGATGTGTGAATAAAAAGTGTCAGAGTGCTCTTGACAGTCCTGTCCATGAGCAAGGCTGCCACGACCTTTATTCGAAAGTGCTTAACACTTGTTTCTGTTTTTCAAGAACAAAATCCAGAAAGATGAGTGTTGTAGCTTCACACAGACCCCAGACAAAAGGAAATATTTGATGTGTATGTATCCTGAATTTCAGTCGAAGGTGCAGTAAAATACACAACTATAGGAAGGTCCACAAAAATAAAAGACAACTAAGTTCAAATCTTCTGAAGTAGCTTGAATCTTGTCAGCTATTTGTTAAATACAAATAGTGGGATGCAGACTTACTACTACGAGTAGCTCCATTTCACAATGTAAAATGAAATGCCATGAAATCACAAGTTCAATAGATGTTAGGATGAAGAAAGAGACATGTACAGGCTATGCTAGCATTTTTTAGAGTACTATCTTATTTGGAACAGCATATAAAGTGCAAGATTATAGCAATTTCTACACTAGTGAAAGTTAAGGCCGTTTTGGCATTAGTGATTTGTTATATTTTACAACTCCACTCAGCATTACTGTTGTGATCAAAAGATTGTCTTCACTGATGATATATTGCCATAACACTCGCTAGATGATTATGTGAGATGTTATAAATCACTAATGTAGAAGTGTCCTTCCTATACTATAGTTCTGGATCCAGTGAATGGGTCCATTGAATAGTGTCAGGCTTCAAAGGCATGGATGTACAGTAGATCTCAACTCTTCAGATTCTTTAAGCCCCCCTTTTTAAGGAATTGCCTTACTTGGTAGAAGATTGATAGAAACAATCTGGCAAGATTAGTCTTTTTACTGTAGATAGGAATAATGTTATGAATTGTAAAGAGTAAGGAAAATAACTTGGTTAGACTGGGCCAGATCTATTACCAAAATGATGATGAAAAACAAACTAATTTAAGTCCAAAAGTAGCAGAAAGTACATGGAAGTAATTCAGATAAACACCTCCCAGATTTACATAGGTATAAAAACAGACAATCAGACTCACAAGATTCTGTTACTGTAGCCACTTTCAATAAAAGTAGCCTTGGTCTTTGATTCTTGGTCTTGTCCAAGTCATAGCTGACACATATACAAAGAAGATTTGGGCACCATAGGAAGTGGAAATCAAAGCCTTTGCATAGGACTATGCTCCCAGATTTGAACCCTGGGATTTTTCCTTTCACCTTTCTGAGCCACTTTGCCATTCTCCTGATAGCCTTAAAAAGTACTTGATCTGGGTTGATGTAATGGTCCTCTCTCATATAGGAACAGTTGGTTCCTGCATTCTAGAGGTCCTCCAGAAATTGATGGATTATGGGTCTTTCACAGTTGAGTTCAGATGCTTTCCAACCCTCCTTGAGTCATTACAAAATAATGTTAGCATAGTTTTCTCCTCTGGCTTTGTGGCCAACCCCTTCCAGAATATCCTCAGCCAGCAGCCAATCAGGGCACTGTAGCACGACTAAGGAGAGCTCGAATTCAGCACTGTCTGAGCTGTTTTTTTCTGCCTCTCTACCCATCCTCCACTTGATCATCCCCCAAGTTAACTGAATGTGAAATAAAATACATGGGAGAACCACCAGAATGAAAATAACTTCCGAGAAGAAGAAAGCAGAATTTGACATGATTATGCATGTAGCAAGTTCCTGCAGAGTAGGATAACTGAAACTGACTAATGACATATCTTTCTTCAAGAGGGACATAAGAGAAACTAACCAATACTGTACTGAGAAACTGACAAATACTCAACAAAAGCCTGGTTGAATATCCCCAACAGTGAGGGGAAGCACTACTCAATACAAAATAATGCTATTAAAATATCTCTTATTCCCCAAGTAAAATCTTGGGGATCTGTTGACTTGTTGGGGTCTGAAGTCAAGATTTAGGGCTATTTCAGATGAACATAGGATGAGGATATCATCATGTGACCAAAGGAGAAGAATGGGATTGAGATGAACATGATTGGGTTGTGGTACATTTCAAGTAGGAACAGGGATTCCATCCCTGCTCCCAGCATGATTTGACACTGGTTATTTGGATTGGAATTGATAGAAATTGGAGTGCAACAACATTCTACTGTATCATTTAATCAGCTAAAAGTTTAATCACAAAATAACATTCCAAGCCATTCCTTTATTGCACTTGCTTTGTGTTCTTGCTCTGAGAACAGCAGACTTGAGCTCCTGCCTAGTTTCCCATGTGAATGCTGGCTAAGCCCAACCTTGCCAATATTTTGAAATAACTATTTGTCTTCCTTACCCACAAAATATCCATTTTCTTTTCATTGTGTGAAATGATCTCTAGGTAAAAGAAGCTTCACTACTGAAGTACCAGCAAAAACAACTTCTGACAGCTGGTGTGTTTTCCAGCTTTTCAGGCAACCACCTCTTCCTTTAAGAGCAGTGTGATACGTTGAAGTAAAAGGAGGCCAGAATGTTCTTTTCTGATTAGCCAGCAATTAATATGTGATCTATTCAACTTTTTCAAATATCAGTGTGTTTGAGAAGAGATCTATGCTTTTAATTTGTACATTCAGATTCATTTTTGAAACTGCAGAAGTTTAGAATGTCTATTTCTTACATACATATTCATGAAGTGTCTACAAGGCCGGACAATAAGAATATGTGCAACACCAGAGATCAACATTTCGGATAATCTGACTTCAAACAGAACCAACTTTCCATGGATTTAAGTCAAATATTTAACTTGTAGTGATTCACACATGCATATTTATTAGCTGGTCAATGCATCATTTGCATATGTGGGTGGGTATCATAGATAAAAGCATTGTGGACAGACATTCCCTAATCATCTCCAGTACAATACTTTTCAATAAAGTCAACTCCGGCGTTCAACTGTCAGTCATCAAATCAAGACAAACAATCTGCATCTGCAGCTCACATCACAATTTACTTAGCACTGTACTGTTTTAATTGGTTAAATTATTAAATGAAATAGTTTGAAACCTCAAATGAAAACCAAAGAAAAATAACTATATTATTATAGTTCATCCCACAATCAGCCAGATGTTTAGACTGGATTTGGCACTTTTATCTACCTATCATTATTATTATTAAGCAGATATATACAGTATGGTTACCCCACTCACAAACTTTGACTCTATGTAATGTGCAACATTAAGATCCACAGTTTTTAAAAAAATAATAGTTTAACACACACACCCTTATTTGTAAAGTCTTCCTTGAAATAATAGATAGGGACAGCTGTAGAATTCTTGAGAGAAAATTTCAAAAAGGTAGATGTAATTTATGCAGATTTCAATTATAAAGTGGTCAGTTGGTTCAAACTCACAAAATATATCATCTAAGGCTACAATGCTATAGACGTTTGATTGGGAAGAAGATCAATTTAATTTTATGGTTGCTTGATCTGCAGGATATTATATTGTAAAAGCCTCAGTCCTAATCACTTTTGCTTGGCAGTACACTATTGAACAGAGTCTTTCTGTGAAATGTACAGATATTTAATCTGGTGACAACTCACAAACTTGCTACAGCCTTTCCACATCTGTTGCCTCTAGGTCTATAGGACTGCAGTTTCCAGCATCCCCAACTAATTGTAGTTGTATCATACATCAAAGGATGTACTATATGGCATTCAGAGAGACTATCTCCCTCTCTTTCTCCCTCCCTCCCTCTCTCTCTCTCTTTCTGTCTCTCTCTCTCTCTCTCTCTCTCTCTCTCTCTCACACACACACACACACACACACACACACACACACACACGTCAAACTAGGTTAAGTCATCATACTGTACAGTTATTTGGGTTCAGCTCAAGGTGATAAGTGAACCAAGATATTGCAATCTACAAATCACAATGTATACCTTACTATGAGATCTGAACCTAAACATTATGTTTAGGCATGACTGAAATGTGAGATTGAGACTGAGTATAGTGGTAACCTAAACTGGTGTCAGCATTAAAAAGGAGAGGGCTTTTAAATTAAATGAGAATCCACATTACTTTTTAACTTCAGTCAATATGTTCCTGGTTCATTCAGTCAACACTGTTAGTTCACCTCCATGTTGACTTGTGGGCTCCAAATAGTTTTAGATCTTTAAAGTCCAACTCCTTGAGACTTTCTAAGGTGGCACATAACAGCTGCCAAATCCCCACACCTTTCCTTCTCTGGACATTGTAGGGAGCTGGAAACCTGGGGTCCAAACAAGACCGCCTCTCCTCCCCTCCTCTCCTTTGCTCTCCTCTCTACACTGAGTACAAGTCTCTGAAGCAATAAGTACTCCTGGAGTAGAGACCAATAAATACTTTCAGATCTTTCCCCATGCTAGAGGAACTAGAGCCTAAGGAATTCAAGGAGCCGGTCCATGAGCACAAGAGAGCAACATCCCCTTACCCAGCCCTGTGGGACAAGGTGGCTTGTCTCTAGCTCTATTTACAGCTCTTCCTCAATTGGTGGGTCCCTTTTCCCACCATGTACCCTCTTCCGCCACTAAATGATGCAAAGTAGCCCCAAACAAGCCCCCTTCATCTGGAGAGGTTAATAAGCCCTTGTTTGACTGACAGAGCCTCTGATTGGGTTTAAAGTTCGACTTTAGTAATCTCTTCAAGATCAGGGGCAGGGCAATTTGCTCTCTTTAGCCAGACTCTCCAGATCGGGGGGGGGGGGGGGGGGAAGGGGGGGGGCCGGGGGGAAGGAAAGCAAGCAACTTCGGCTAGGGCCAGCGGATGGGCAAGCACGGTGAGGAGGATGGGCCTTGTATTTCGGAAGGGCCTCTCTTCTTTCACATACAGTGGCCTCCCTTTGCCTCCCCCGACAGGTGATCGTGAATTGCCAGCCCTCCCTACGGGCTCGGAATCGAGATCCCGAGAACTGATGGCTTCCTTTGGAGTTCTTCCGTGACTTCTCTGGAAAAAAACGCAATGGCCCCGGGACACTGCCCGAAGCGAGGGTTTCAGTGGTTCGACCTGTGGCGGAACAGGAGTTGAATACAAAACGAGATGGAAACGTGCTTGCACACGCACAAACACGGACCCACACGCGTGTCTTGCTTTTCGAAGTCAACTGTACACCTCTGGAGTCCGGAGATCAAGTGTCCGCTGGGTGTTCACCTTGAAGGCTGCAACTGGAGTCGAGCTATAATTGAGGTAAGCATAACCAGGAGGTTTGAGTCGTGGGGAGGGATTCTGACACGGAGCTCTTTCCTTTAAATGGTCTCTGATCACCTTTTAAAAAATGACCGTCAGGGAGACAAAATTCGAGAAGTTCTGGAAACCTTGGCTAGGATTTTCAGGAGTTCTGTAGATTATACAACCCAGCTCTAAGTAATACGAACCGTTGCTAATAGTTCGACCCCGTTTGTTGGGTCCTTCGCTTGAACGAAGCATTTTGCTCGTGAAATTAGAACCTTATGCTGGACTGCAATTTCCAACATTCTAGTAGCATAGTTAATGCTGGTCAGAAAGATGGGATTTATAGCTTCGGTATCGCTTTGTAGTTAGCTGAGCAAGTGCGGATACATTATCAAGTGTCAATTAATCTCTAAAACATGCACTGGAAGAAAAGTTGTTCAAATAATTGTGTGTGCAAGTGTGCACTTTGGGTACCCAGATATCTATAGTGTGTATGTTACACATACAATTGACACTCCTGCAACACGGATGTGCTACCGCTGAATCTTCATGTAGTGAAAAGTTTTAGATAAAATGACTAATGGGAGCTTTGGTGACCAATCTTAGGATCTCATGGAAATCCTAACGTAGAACGCTTCCTCTCTAAGGATTTCTCCATCACCCAGTCACACACAGGAATGTAGGGAAGCGCTTTCTGTGGTCCAGAGAAGTGATCTTTCCTGCTGGTCTTCCATCCAAATCTAACCAATTCAACTTAGCTTTTTCGAGACCAGGCACCAGCAATTAGGTGCTGCCACCTGCTGTGTGCGGGTGATGCCGAAAGAGGCTATAAAAATCAGCCTCTTCCTTCAGTGGGGGGGGGGGATGACTTAGGGAGCTATGAGGACCTTCCCACGATCTCAGTCCTTCTTACAACCAACGCTGCAGCCAGGCCAGCCTGAATTTAAGCTTTCCTTGGCATGGCAGCGAGCAAAAGAACGAGTGCCTTGAGAAAGGCATCGGACTCTCCTCAAATGGGGAGAGTCAGATGCCTGCTGGTCTGTAACCTTCGCCGGGGCACAGGGAGCACAGGGCTAAATGCAAGAGCTGCCCAGAATCTTCGCAAACGCTTTTCAGGCATTTTTGCAGCAGTCCTTGCAAAAAGCATCTTTCCATCACAGGGAGGCTTGGGGGACAGCGCCCGCATCTTTTCTCCTGTCCTTCCTCAAAGTAGGGCCACCAAGTGTGGGCTGCAAAAAATAATAATAATAATAATAATAAAAAATCCAGACCAAAACAGTGTGGCACCAAAGAAGAGGGTGTTAACGATTCTGTTTGCGGCTGGATTTGGGACGTGGTAGCCCCTCTCACCCCGGGGCCTTGGACCCCTATGGGAAAACCACATTGCCTCGGCCTCCCTCCCTCCCTCCCTCCTTCCCTGAGTCAAGGTTTCACCGGGCCTCGCTTCGCTGCAGGTCGCTGTCCCTTGACTTCGGACTGCCTCGGCTTTTACACCCGCCCCTCACGGTTGGTAGCGCCCCCCGTCATCTGTGCGGGTGGCGGTCGCTTTAAGTCCCGAGGGGAAAAGAAGCTTCTTGATGCAAATGGCGATTACCAAGTTAATGGCCCCTCCAAAGGGGAACCGAACTCGCTAAGACGTTCCCCGGGGAACCATCCCCCAAACTTGCCTTCCTCTCCTTCCTTTCCCCACCCCCCCGCACCCAGCCATCCACCCCAAGCTTTGGTGGCTGCTCAGAGGACAAGGCTCCGGGAAAAAAAATCAGCTCTCCAAGCTGCCGCTCAGAAGGCGGGCAGGTAAGTTCATTCATTTGCTGGGCTTTTCTCTCCCTCGCTCCTCCAGAGCCTCGGCTGACGTCACGGCCCTCTCCAAGAATTGGATTGCGGGGGCGGAGAGGGGGCAAGAGAAGCCAAGGGGAGCGTCCCCTCCCCTCCCCCCCTCCCCCCCTCCCCCCCCCTGCCCCCCCCCCCCCCCCCCCCCGGCTGCCTGCTTGTCAGAATTCCCGGGGGATATTACAGGCGCTTCAGGCTGGAGGCTCAAAGCGCCAAGTCAACCCAGGGCGAGGAACTTCTGGCGCCCTTTCACTTTTCCTGTCTTTCTTGATTTTGCTGCCATTCACTTTCTGGGAACCAGACCCTGCCTCCTCCTCCTCCTCCTCCTCCTCTCAACCCCCCTCCCTCCCATGCGCATTTTCTTACTTTTTGCAGCCTCCGATCGGTGTTTGGGCGCACTGAGCTGCTCAGCTCGCGTTCCGCTTCTCAAACCCTGCCTTTCTCTGCAGGCGTCGCGTTTCCACCCCCCCCCCCTTCCCTCCCTCTCTCCAGCCACCCAGCCACCCTCAGTCCCTGCCACCGAGCTTCGGATCCCTGTCGGGGGCAGAGGCACCACTTCATCCTTGGAAAAAGACGGTGCGAGCGCTTTCTCCGGCTCTTTCCTCGCCAGAAAAAGAAGAAGAAAAGGGGGGGGGGCTCCGGATCGGCAAAGCGGTCCAAGTTTACACACACACACACACACACACACACACACACACACACACACAC
>WNWU01000030.1:3776368-3788837 GCA_012654045.1 Ptyas mucosa | reverse complement strand
TATATATATATATATATATATATAATTCTCTCTCTCTCTCTCTCTTTTTTTTACTGAGGTGTAGAAATCGCCCAGAGGTCTCTTAAACAAAATCAAAGAAAAATAGGAAGCGGTGTAACCGAAGCCTTTTTCGAGAAAAGAAAAGGCGAGAGCGGTCCCTCCATCTGTTAGTGGGGAGAGGGATCGAGGCCACGTTGTAACAATTGCCAGGGAAAACGGGGTGCGGGGCGCGGGGCCAGCTTTCTGGGGGAAACGTTTCGGAAGAGAGCGGGGAAACCCCTCGCCCTTTTCCTCTCGGCCCATCTCCCTTTTCTCCGGACCGAACGTAGTAGGGACGGTTCTACCGCCTCCAGAGGAATCATTACTGAGATGCTCGGCCTGGAAAAGAGGAGAAGGCTTCGGGTTGCTTCTGTTCAGCTTCTGCTGCTTCCAGCACGGAGGGGAAAGTTTTGAAAACTTGCTGGAAAGTAAACTTGGAAACAACCAACCAACCAACCAACCCACCCCTGTTTCTAAACGCTCGGCCAGAGAACCTTCCGGCTTCTCTGAAGGGGAGTGAACAGGTGGGTTCACAGCGATGGGATGTCAGGACAGCCCGGCGAGAAGGGCCTTGATTTTGATCAACCCTCCTTTCTCTCGGATCGGGTGGGCATTGCATTGCAATCGCAGCCAGACCACGCAGAGGCCCACCCAAGCGCCTGGGAAACGCCGTGGTCCCACGTTGGGACGCGAGTCCGTGGGAGAAATCAAATGCAGGCCGGAGCAAGGGGCTGAGCTGGGCCGACACGGCTCCGGTTCATCGACTCGGAAGCCCCGCCGTGTATACAATGCCATATTCCGTCTGTCCTAAACATCCTTTCCTCCACCCTTCGGCCCTTAGGAACTTTTGGAAAGGGTTTAGGAAAGCGAGCTGTGCAACGGGGGGGTGGGGGGGGTGGAAGAGCCCGTAAGCATCGAGGCCAACGCTCCTGCTTAGGCCGGTGAAGTAGATGGAAGGTTCCTTCACCCGCGAAAGCTTGGCGGTTTCCATTTTTCAGTACCGTCTTTTCGGAACCGGGCGCCGTCGAAAGCGAGAGGTGCCCCCTAGGAGGGAAGGACGCGCGCGAAGGTGGGTTCTAGGCTTGCTGGCCTCCCCAGGCGCCGCGAGAGCTTTCCTTCTCCAGCAGCCACGGCTACCGACGCTCGGCTTCGCCCTGAAGCGCTGAGCTCGGTCGGAGATGGCGGTGGATGCTGCCTTAACGCCTTAAAAGGGAAAGCGGCTGCCTCCCAGGGACACGGCGAAAGACCAGGCTTCGCCCGACCGTCCCCACCACCACCGGCGCCCCTTCTGGGGCAGAGCACCAGCCAGCCACCTCTCCCAAAGTGGAAGCGGGGTTGTGCCAGTCTGCTTTGGGTCTCAGAAAGATCGATGGGTCCTCGGAGAGGGGAGGGGAGCCCCGGGACAGAAGGAAGCCCCTCTTCTGCCACGGCAGTCCGGGGTGGGGTGGGGGTGGGGGCCTGCGGGTGGCTGCGCTTTCCCTTCCGCCAGACTGGAGAGCGGTCGGCGAGGCTCTGGCTGCTTGGGTGGTAAGGGGGTCCCCGCCGCGGAGTCCTCTTCGAGCCGCCTAACTTCTTTCAGCAGTCTGTGATGGTAATTACAGTAATCGAAGCTGCCAGGGGAGCTTTACGCCATGCTCCGGCATAGAAGAAGTGGGGGGGGGGGAGAGCCAAAGCCCCCACCCTTTCCAGCTCGGACGCCCCGTCGAGGAACGGGCCGAGCCTGTTTTCTGCGTCGAGTCAGGCCTTTCCCTCCCCCCCCACCCCTCCCCTCGCTTGACGGTACTCGGCTGACCCTGCCTGAAGGGAACCGAGCTTCCTTCGCCCCCCCACCCCCCAAATTTTGATCTTTCCTTATTTTCCCCAGCTTGGGCTCCCGTTGCTGAAACCGAAGGGCCCGTCTCCCCATCCCAAAAGAGAAGCAGACGACGGAGACGCGGGATAGAAATGGGCTAAGATTTAGAGACGGGGCGGGGAAGGTGCCCGGGTGTAAGGCAGAAATCCGTGTGCTGTCCTCCCTGGCGGGAAGGGGGTTGGAAGGGTGCCAAGGCCGTTGGATGTCCCACCCCACCCCACCCCCCCAGCAAGGATCTGGCATTTATCGCGACGTTGAGAGAGGAGACGGGAAAGGGCATCCTGAAAAAGCCACCTCGAAAGTCGGGGAAGCTGAGCCGGCTGCACTCCTGCGCCTGGTGTTTAAATCAAGGGGCTCATTCAAGAGAGACTGCGGGCATCGGAGACCCCACCGCCTGCGGCGATAACCTCCGGGCGCTCGGTGCGAGAGGAGGGGGTTGAGGCAGAGCAGCACCCAATTAGTCGGAGCGGAGAACCGCGGAGCGATAGACGGGAAGCAGCGCCGGAGGAGTTTGGAAGAATCCCAGCGGGCGTCAATGCAATCAGGGCAACGACGCCTGTTTAATACAAACAGAATTAATGCCGGTTAATTAAAATATATTAGGGTAGGCTGTGCAGAGTGTCCCCGAAATTAAAGGTAAAACTGCCACTGATTTGTCAATCGAAAACAACGTCCGTGTTGGAGGGTTCGGTCTGTTTCCAAGAAGGGTTTTGTACGATTGTTCCTGTTCTTCGCAGAGAGTCACTTTCGCTCCGGCCTCCTGGGGTGGGGTGGGGTGTCTCTTGGTTCTTCGGAAAAAAAAGAGGATCCAGGGAACCTATTTCTCCAAAGGCTTCGGTCTCTTTCTGCCGGGGGCACTGGGGAGCCAGTCCCTGCCGCCCTAGGCTTGTTGAGAACTTCCTTCGGAGGCGATCTTTGAGCAGGGAGGCTGCCGCAAATTGTCCCGGGATTCAAGCTTCAAGCAGCTTTCCGCTTCGAACACGCCTGCGTTGGAGTGAGCGTCTCTGCAAAAGATGGAATTTACTTCAGAGGAGACCCGATGGGACCGTTCTGTGAGGTTTTGCAAGAAACTGGGCCTGCTCCGCTGAAGGTGGTTCGCAAGCCAAAATTAAACAACTCCCATCTATTTGGTTGTCTAGGAATTTAATTAATCCAGTTCCAAATTGGAAGTTTTTAAAATATTCTGTTACAGGGAAAACAAAGAGTTTTCGGAATTATCACCCACAACGTTCTTGCTGTATGTTTCTATTTAAAAAAAAATTAAAATAGTACATTAATTCGTGTGGTTACCGGGCCCACGGAAAATGAGATTATTTTTTTTTTAAAGTGGGAGGAAGTCCCTCCAGAACAGTTGAAAATAAGCTTGTGTTTTAATTTCATGTACTTCCCACTATATGTACTTCAAGTTCTACCCTACCTTTGCTCGGAGAAATAAACTTTTAAAGAAGCTCGCACTAAGGGTCAAAATATTTCTTTGCTTGGCTCGCGGTGTTAAAATAATCTTCCAGCATTTGAACTGGATCGACGGGGGCGGGGAGGCTTCGAATCCTAATTAGCTACAGATATTTTATTCGGATCTAAAAGTCCCATTCGGGCCATGATTAGTTTTGTTTCGATTAAAACTAATCGAAACTAAGATTCGTGGGGAAGGGGGAGGTCTCCCCTATACCTCAGACCAAAATTACCTCGGTTTAAGTAGCGTTTCACAGTGAGGTGAACTTTTGAAATCGTTTTTAAGAGCATAGCCCGAATTGTATTGTCCTCCTCGGAAGGAAAGGAAAGAAGAGAAGAGAAGAGGAGAGGAGAGGAGAGGAGAGGAGGGGAAGGGAAGGGAAGGGAAGGGAAGGGAAGGGAAGGGAAGGGAAGGGAAGGGAAAGGAAAGGAGAGGAGAGGAGAGGAGAGGAGAGGAGAGGAGAGGAGAGGAGAGGAGAGGAGAGGCGGGCTGGTGGGAGGGGAGGATCCGAAGCAGCCCGAGTCGAGAAGGCGAGCCGGAGATTTGCATAAGGAAATGGCCCGGTTTGTCGGAGGTGACACCCAACACCAGGGGCTGGCACCGTTGCATGTCCGATTTGCTCTCTCCTCCTCCCCCACACTTTCCCCCAGAACTGTGGAAAGTCTGCCGAGGGACAGGGGGCGGGGCGAGGAGGAGGAGGAGGAGTGTGGGGGGGGGAGTCGAGTGCTCTCCTCCGGAGCCTTTGTGTGCAATCCGAATTCCCATGCTACCCTTTTTGACGGGTCACTGGTGACCCAATAGGCAGGTGGCAAGGAAGGCGTGTAATTAGAGCGCTTGAGAAGCCAAGCTTGGCTTGGCCCGACTTTCCTGGACAACGCCTACTTCCAGCCACCCCTCCCTCTTACCACAGGACACAACTTTACGCGGAGGGGGGGGAGGGCTACCGATTCCCCTCCCCCAGGACTCCCCTCGCTTGGCTGGCCCAACCCCGATCGCCGCCACCTCCTCTTTTCTGACTCTTCCCCCCCCCTCCTCCGCCCCCCCAGGCGCCCCACCTAATCCCATTCCTCCACTCCGAGTTGCTGCAAAGAGCAGCTGTCGAGTTACATTTGGGGGAGAAGCCGGCGGCTTACGTTGATTGGAGGCAGTCAGATGAGTTTCCATTGGTGGGGGGGATCATTAACTTAACACTTTATCTAATGTCCTCATTGTCTGCTAGGGAGGCCTCGTTTCAGAGCCTAGTTCGGCTTCTCCGAGGCTCCCGAGAGCCGGATTTTTGACCTTGCCTTTCCCACTCCCTCCGGGTGGTTTGCGCAGAGACCCTTCGGCTCAAGAAGCGTCAGTGACCGAATCGGCTCCGGGGAGATTCGGGGAGATTCGGATTCTTTCCTGCCTCCCCCGGATCCCGGATCAAAATATATATATATATATATATATAGTGTTCAGCACTTTCCATGCCACTTGGCACTAAGCCACAAATGTGGTTAGTTTGGTTTTGGTACTCAGTGTTGTGGGAATTCCTTAAGCTGTGGTTTACCAACTTGGGTTTATAGCTCAGGGCGATCTCTGGGCCCATTCAGTTGTGGCTTCTTTGACGTTAACCATTAGCCTCTTGACATCTCAGTTCGAAGACAGTGGGTTGGTTTCACAAAGCAAATTGCTCGGAGGCAATTTATCCTCTAAACATCCAATATCAAGGGTTTTTTCAACCGATTGCAGTCATAGTATTCTCTATGCAAGTCAACTTTTTGTGCACTAGGACTGAGCTCTAGGTTTTCCTGGGCAGGATCTGATGGACACGGTTGGCTGACGCATGTTTACTTTGAAATACAGTAAGTGTGCGCCCTTATCTCTAAGCATCTAAGTCTTGGAGCTGCCAATGTTTTCAACAATATGCTGCCAGATCTTCATTTGTCTGCCAGTCTCATTGCAGGCACTTTGGCCAAGTTGTAAGCAAAACACGTTGGTTACTGCATTTCATCTCTAAGAAGTTGCAAGAGGTTCTGATAGAACTGATATCAAGGAAGACTGGAATTGGGGGCATTTTAGTCACATTGAAGTCCAAGAACTTGGCCTTCCCTCAACTCTGTGGGGAAGATGATGTCCTGCATTATCTGGTTACTTAAAGAGGAGTGTGGCAAAGGCAATCCTTGGTAGTGATCAAGGTTTTTAGGCAACTGCTGTCAGCTAGCAGAAATCCATATGGGAGATGAAAGCAGAAAGGCAAGATTAATCCATATATGAGCAACTTCTGAAACTCCATCAATGGATGAGAATTCCCATCCCATTGCCCTCCAAATAACACGGCCCTTAGTAGATGAGAAGTGTAGCCCACAATATTTTGAGGCCTTCAGTTGATGAAAAGGCAGGCTCTAGGTTAGTTAGAACCTGTCTCTTTAGAGCAAAGTAATGAAAGCGTAGTATCAAAATTATCTTGGGAGTTAAGAGACAACAGAAGAACCATTGTCAGGTTTAGGATGAAGGTTGGGGGAAACTCCGGGGAGAAAAGGAAGAAAGAATTTGAAACAGTTACTCTTGAGGAAAACAACTAGTTGTTGGAACCCAGCCATTTGGTTTTCAGATGACTAATCTCGGCAGCAAATAGAATAAATGAGAAATGTTAGACAGCTGGACCCATCAAATTTGACAAGCTTTTTCCCCCTGTAAACTTTCTGAAGTACCCTATCTTGCTGGCAATTGCAGGTTAATACTATAACCAGGAGAAGTGCCAACAAATCTGAAATGAAGAAGGCAGGCTGAAATGTTGTTCCTGGGAAGAGGGGCATTCTGTTTCCACATGTTTGTTTTGAGTTAGTGACTCATTTTGAGTTAGTGACTCATTAAGGCCATTTGTATTTAATGAAACTTTCTGGCAGGATGTCCTCCGTAAGAAAGGGGTATGCCAGAATTCTGAATTTTTTTGGGGGGGGGATGTGGTATGAGAACAAAATATGACTCCCAAGAGTACAGTGTGGTAATGGTATGAAGGCAGAATTTGGATAAATGGTACCAGGCATCTGAAGGGGCAACATAGTAGCAGAAGAAAAAATAGTGCTGCTTTGATAGAACATACTGAACCTAACCTAGCCAACCACTTTTTAGCCTAAGGGGTGGAGGAAAGCCATCCCAAGCAGTTAAGTTTAGAGTTCATTATGGGTAAGCAAGTTATGCACTGCATGAACCAAAAGAGGATGCATTCATGGCAAATAAGCTGGCACTTGGTAGGAAATCTCACTCGTCTTCTCTGATAAGCAAGGTGCAAATTTAATGAATAACGGTGGCTTTTTCAGGAGAAGAAACATTTGCTAAGGTTAAAGAGTCTTACCTAAGGGTAGGACCAGACTTGTTGGAGGAAGTCATTGTTGCTCTGCTAGAAGTATTTAAGCAGAATCCAACAAATAAGCAGCATTTATTTCTACGGTCAAGATCAGATTAGATAATGTGTAGACTTGTGACTGGTTCATATTTGCTCAGAAATAAAGCACAGAAACTGCAGCTTTTCCCAACAAATAAAACATCGTAATGTTCAACCAGACAACACAAGTGTTTAAGAATACTGTACAAGGGATTATATTATATATTTAATATTTTCATTTTCATGAGAAATACATTTTTAGGTTAGTACTAATATTTTCCATTTACAGATGAAGACCATGTTCCCTAAGAAAGTCTACTTAAAAATAAATCTCTGAAATCAGTAGTTAAACTGGGTTACACAGACAATGTTTATGCAATTGTTGGGGTTGTGGGAATAGTTTTGGAGAAATGCATCTTCAAATCACTACTCACCAAAAAGTTTTTCTGGTGATCTTGTGTAAATCAATTTCTGTATTGTCCCTAGCCTAGCTCAGGATATTTAGGGGTTAATAATGAAAGGCAAAAGGAGGAAATATGCATACCTCCTTAACTGATTGGAAATTAACTCAAGGTGGAGTAGCTGTCGAGTCTCAGCATATGTTAGCGCCTGGTTGATTATGTTTAGCTATGAAAGTTAAGATTGAGTTTGGTTAGTATTTGGATGGAAGACTAATACTGGGGAATCTCATGTCTAGTAGTTAAGACTGGGAAATGGGCGGGAGGAATCCCCAAAAGGTATCAGTAACAAATACTTTTGTATTGGGACCAAGAATGGTGCAAATGATGTAAGAAACATGACCACAAAGACACTGCCAGTCAAACTCACCTTGGAAGAGTCTTTTATATTATCAAGATAACCATTTTCCCAATCTGATGCTCTGCCAGCCTGTTGATTTTAATGCTGATCATCCTGCTCTTGACAGGTAACCTAACAAAATTTGGAGGTGGAAGATTAAGGACACCTGCTTTAATCCTATTGTATGTTCTTTGCATTAAATGGGGCCATGTCCTCTTCAGTTCTTAAGGCAGATTCACATCTGCTCTAAAGAAATGTATATTTCTGTGGATTCCTTGGCTTTGTTTAATCAGCAAAATGACCCATTTCTCTCAAACTCTAAGGCTATCATGACGCCAGTTCTGATGCCTCATTGCTTCCAAATGATCACCTCTCTCTCTCTCTCCCCACCTTCATTTTCAGGCCGGATTTTAGACATCCCATGTAAAGTGTGTGGTGACCGTAGCTCTGGCAAGCACTACGGGGTTTATGCCTGCGATGGATGCTCAGGGTTTTTCAAACGAAGCATCAGAAGGAATAGGACTTATGTCTGCAAATCTGGAAACCAGGTATTGTTTATAGCATAACCTCTTGTCATCCCCTCCCTGCACACAGTTTCCTTCTGGTTTGGGCAAAGTAGGTTGTATATTATAGTGGGAATTCCTGTCACCTGGGGAGATTGCCCTCTTGATTTTTCAAAACGATGTATACTTAGTTAGCACCAAATTTCTATTAGCATAGAGTTTGTAGTGTGTGCAATAATATGTTTGAATATGTCAACTCAACATATTAAGGACATATCTACTAAATATGCTTTTCATTGTCTGAAGATTTCAAAGCTGATATAAAAAGAAAATGCTCAACACTTCTCTTGTCCCCCTAAAATAAATTGTGGAGTCAGCACAAGTGCAATAGATTCCCTTTGAAGCTTTCAGCTTAAGATCCTGGAAAAGTTGGGCTACTTTAAAGCTGCCATTCTGTGCACAATGAGCAGCAAGGAAAGTTGATGTAGTTAGCGAAATGTATAGCCCAGTGCCATGCATTTTGATTTAGAAGGAAATTTGGCTGGATTTGATATTGCTTGTTCCACATTAGAGCTACAATGCAGTCTTTTGTACTGTAAAATTTCAGGCAAGGAAATATTTCAGGCAGGATTGAAATTGGCAGTTTAAATCATCTTTTTGAAATTTTGAGGAGCTGGGTGAAGATGGCTACAGTATATAGGAATCGGACATATTCAAAATAAGTCCATGGGCTTTGTAGTTGTAGAGCTAAAAGCACCTGGGTAATTCACTTAACTGACCTACTAAAGTGGTCCTGAGTAAATATCCTGAATTGATTGACTCATTGTCCCTTTAAGAATGATTCCCTTTCACTGGTCCCAGTTTGCCAATTGTTTAAAATATTAGGAAGGAAGGAATTAATGTCCTGTGGGATATTTATTTATAGGCAGTTGTGTGTGCGAGAGAATAGAAATCACAATTTTAGTGAAAATAGTTATCTCCTAAATTAACATGAAATGTGAGAGTTACTCTCATGGTGGCCTTGAGGAAACTTACAAATTGTGGCTAACATTGTATTGTTGCCAGGAAATAAAAATACCCCTCAGTTATTCCAAAAAAAAGTGCAGAAGCTGAATCTCCCAAAAACCTGGGTGCAGCTGTCAGGGTATTCCCACCCCAAGTTCACTGTATTTGATTATAGAGAGGAGACATTTACTAAATGGATGAGGAATCAACTTATTTACTCATCTAAATTTAATAGCAGTTTTGTTTTAATCCTTAGTATACCAAACCAATAAGGCAGGTATGACTTTTAACACAAAATGGCTTGTGTGACCCAGATAGAATCTACCTGGGCAATTCCTCCCCCCTCCGCCATTTCCATTAATGGAAAAAGTGTTTTTAGAATGTAATATAAAGCTCATGGTCATTGGAACTGTAAAATTGGCCCAGTTGTTTAAATAGCCTGTGTGTGAGTGAGAGATATATATTCTCCAAGGAGCCAGGAATAAGGGGTGCAATAAGCCAAATCCCCAAAACCCAGAAACCCAAGCTTTGCATGGTGGAATTCTGGAGAAGGAACAGGGTAACACCTGAGGTTTTCTTTTGGCAGATGGTGGACAAGATACAAATGACGTTCTGGCAGATATTAATGGTACATCAGCTTCCAAGCAATGTGTTATCTGCTTCTCCCTTTACCTCAGTTTGATCGTGTGCACTGCATTTCAATCTCATCCCACCTCTACAAGTTCTTATAGAGTTTGATTGCTAGGCGCTTGAACCAATCAATGGACGGTTGCTCTTTGGCCCAGATTCTGGTCCCTGGGATCATGGCTGGAGCAGCTGGGTAATCTTTGTAGAGCTGCTGCAAAAAAGCCTAGGAGGATGTCCTTCTCTTGTAACTTGGTAGCTGCTGTTATTGTAGCATGAGTGAGCACAGCACACCACTAGGATGGTTGAAAATAATAGAGTACGTTCTTGGTCCCCATAATACCCCAATCATTTCTTTTCTTTCAACCCTTTTTAAAGGGTTATGTGTTTTCTATCATTTTCCTGTCCCATAATAATAGCACCTTCATTTTTAAAAGCGATGTACTTCTGAATCAGTTTTATTTGGAGTCAAACAGCTGGGAAGAGCAATTGTCACTATGTTTTTCCTAGCATGGGTTCTGAGAAAGTTTCTATTGATAATCCTCTTCTTTTGATCTTTTTTCCCCTCACCAGGTATGCGCCTTACTCATATTTTCCTATAATTTTTCCTTTCCCTTTTCATTTTATTAACACACACAACATATGCACGTACACTTCCTCCCTTCTTCTTTCTTCAAACTCCTATGCAAATAAAGTTACATTATACTTTATACTTAGACTTTTCAAAGTGGTGTGAACATGGAATTGTGCAACTTTCTCGTTTCTTTCCATGTTGAATAGTTTCTGCCACAATTATTTTCTTAAGGCTATTAAAAGTGCAAGAAATTACTCTCTTGTGAAAGTAATTCTTCTCATCTGTGTTAATTCTTCCAGTGCCATTTCCTTCACTTTGACTCACTTTCCAAATGTTCTTATTTGCACAGATTATGTTATGTAGCTATAGTCCAATGGAACTGTAGGTTGTGAGCCTTTTTGCATTTGAACTGTATTTCTGTGAGGCCAATTTACAAATTGTATGCAAAAGCATATAAAAGAAAGCCTTGTCTTTTTTTAAAAAAACACTTTGAGCCATGGATAGATTATTTTATTTGGAATAATTATTGGAAAGACACATTGAGATGTGGTATATTTGAAACTGATCCACAAAAATATATTTTCTTCATTGGTGGAAAATCCAGATCTTTGATAAGCATTTGAAATAAACAATTAGGCCAGACAAGCAGCATCTAGATAGATACAAAAGTTAAAGAAGCGGGGATTTGTCTCCTGCCTGTTTTTAGAAAATAATGTTTTATATCTTGTGGTTTATCAATAGATTCATAAAAGAGGAAAAAAATAATAGGGCTATTTTTCTTTTCCTGCTCCTCCTCCTTTTCTTCTTTCTTTGTCTTTCTCCCACATATACATTCTTTCAAAAAAAATTAGGCAACTTTCTAATTTTTCTGCCACCCGACAAAACACATTTCTCTTGCTGAAATCCAGAGGTGATTGGGTTAAAACAAACGAGGTTAATTAAATGAAAGTTAAATTGTTTTAATGAAAATCAAATGGTAGTAAATTAATTGAAAAGGAACTACTATTTAAGACGACCTGGGGAGTGAGGTGAAAATCCAGAGAAGAATTTATTGAGATTATTTGAATTGAAATTGGCTACCTTCTGTGAAATTTAAAGGTTTTAGTCATTATTTCTAAATGTATGTAGATTAGCATGCTTCAGTTTTGAACGCCTTTGCTAAATGTGATATACCAAATTCATTTTTGAGGTGACTTAATAACAAGTACCCAGGATCTTTTCAGTCCATAGTGATCTGCTCAGTTACACTTTAAATGGCAGATGCAGTATTATATTTTTAAACTTTTCCTCAAGTTAAAAAAGACAAATCCTTGAATAGAAATATATGATACAATTGTTACCTTTACTATGTATACTTATTTTTTGCTAAAGCGGGCAGACATCTCTACTTGCATTCTAAAGTAGAATCTGACCTAGGGTAGATTGAAGAATCTCTTCAATCTCTTGTTATACTTAAAGATTTGTTCTGAACCTATTTTTTCTCCTGTTATACTGTATTCCTCTTCACCCTCATATTGCCTCCCAGCTATATTGTTGCTTAGTTAACTATCATGAAACTTTGAAGGGTTTTGTATGTCTTTGTGTGTGGTCATCTCACTTAGAACCAGAATGTTTGAGAACAGAATTTTTTAAAGTGACAAAACCTAAACCTAATTTGAAGTTTTCCGCTCTCTTCTTGAGGGAAGTTAAGGAGCCTGAATAAAGCAGAAAGGTCTTTAGGGGACCACAGAAAAATGAAAAATTGAGGATTGGGAGTTGTAAATATCCAGCACCATCTATATATGAATTTTACAAAACCAAGATATTTATAAAATATTGAGTGTTGCATCACTGCCTCCGTGTGGGGCCAAGGATAATTTCAATCTCTTCTGCTCATCCCTCCTTTGCCCCAATTATTACCCGAGAAACTGACTTAAATAATTTTTTCCCCAGTTCATTAATGCTTTGATTCATTTGGAGTTTATAGAAAGAAGCCAAAGTAAGAGTAAAGTGGGAATTGCTTCTATAGTCAGACAGGTCTCTTAAGAACCTTAGGCTCTTAAGACTACCATTGTCCAAACCAGTATTTTTAAAAAGAAAAAAAAATACAGAGGACTCAAATAGAGCTTTGATTCTATGGGTTATAATATTTATATTAAAAAATTTAAATGATGTATTTACTTCTGCTACAGCTTCTTACCATTATTTGGTAGGTTTTAATGTATTATTTTTCAACATAGGTTGGCAAATATATATATATATATATATATATATATATATATATATA
>WNWU01000030.1:3678389-3776268 GCA_012654045.1 Ptyas mucosa | reverse complement strand
ATATATATATACACACACACACACACACACACACACACACACACATATACATATATACATACACACACACACACATATACATACATACATACATACATATACACACACACACATACATATACATATACATATATTGGATCCCTGAGAAGGTCTTGGGGGATGATTGCTCTAGATCAAAACTGCAGTTATGTCTCCTCTCACAGGAGACATATTAAGACACGAAGTTCATTTCCCATTAGCCACAACCAGCACCGTCTGGGGTCAGGGGGAGGCCAGTTTCTCCATTCCCCTTGAAGGCTAACCTTCTCTCAACAAGACGCTCTTCCAACCTGTTGTTAGGTGACACAGATCTCATCATCTTCATCGTCATCTTCTTCATCACCAGGGTGGCCCTGCCCCGGGTTGCCAAAGGGGGCGGCTGCTCCCCGTACCTTCCAGGCCAGCGCGCGATCCTCCGGGCAAGTTGCCGGGTGACTTCGCTCTTCCCTTTCGAGCCCAGAAGCCGCGGTCGTTTTTTAACTTCCGAGCCATAGTGCGCAGGCGCAGGACTCCAGGTCCCCCAGGGCTTCAGTGAGCCGCCGGCGAGTCCTCCTTCCCGCTGCCGTCGAGGGTAAGGCGAGCATCCTTACAGGCACGGGAAAGCCCCCTTCCCCCCTTCAGTGAGCAGGACGTGGCCCCTGGGCGGATCTCCACGGGCTCTTCGGAATGCAATCTCGGGGGTGCCCGCCCGTCTGAAAGGGAGCCGTCGTCGAAGCAAATGGAAGACCCCACTCCGAAATAGACGGGGCTTAACAATTGCTCGGTTGCCTGATCGCTCTTTCGGCAGCTGTAGGTGTGCTTGTGTGGGGAAGGGGGGGGGCAGGGAGAGAGGGAAGCGGCTTGTTAAAAGAAACGGGCTCTACTCCCCCCCCCATTTTTAGAATTTTATTCATACATGAATCATAATATATAATATATAACAATATACACAATACAAACAATCAATGAGTGCTCCCCCATCCCTCGGGATCATTCATGCTTCCAAAATCTTAAAGCTTCTTCTGGTGGTGATATCCCCCTTCCTCCAGAAAACACATATATTAGGAACTGTTTCCAGATTCCACTGAATTCATTTATTTTCATTATGCCCCTCCTTACTTTAATATTACAAGTCAGTTTATCATTTATGGCAATATCCCATACTTCCTTATACCATTCTTCCAAACAATAACCACCTCCTGTCTTCCAGTTCCTAGAAATCATTAACCTTGCTGCGGTCAACACATTTTTTATCAACTCTTTAGTGTCTTTTTTACACTTTATATCTTACAATAGTGAGAGTAATGCTACCTTTGGTGCCTCTTCTACCTTTATTCCTACAATTTCTTCAATCCCCTTAAACACCATCTTCCACAATGGGCTCTACTTTTAGACAGGATTCACATCTAAGCTCTGATTTCTTGAAGCACGATTTGGTTGAAGCTATCAGCCTGCTAAAGACACCCAGCGAGCTAAGCCGAATCCAGGCCAAGCCTTATAGAACACAATTAGAATACAATTGGAATACAATTGGAGTAGAGTAGAGTAGAGTAGAGTAGAGTAGAATAGAATAGAATAGAATAGAATAGAATAGAATAGAATAGAATAGAATAGAATAGACTAGACTAGACTAGACTAGAATAGAATAGAATAAGAACACAATTAAAACACAATTAGAACACAATTAGAATAGAATAGAACACAATTAGAACACAATTAGAACACAATTAGAATAGAATAGAATAGAACACAATTAGAATACAATTACAATAGAACAGAACAGAACAGAACAGAACAGAACAGAACAGAACAGCAGAGTTGGAAGGGACCTTGAAGGTCTTCTAGCCCAACCCCCTGCTTAGGCAGGAAACCCTTCACCACTTCAGACAAATGGTTATCCAACATCTTCTTAAAAACTTCCAGTGTTGGCGCATTCACAACTTCTGGAGGCGAGTTGTTCCACTACACTAAAGGAGTGGGGGAGCTTTTGCAGCCAGCTGCCCCAGGCTCCCCTTTCGCCCTTTTGCTGCTGATGCCCCGTTACTAGCGGCCGCTGGAAGGCAGAGCCGAGCAGCCAAAGCCAAGAGCCCCGGTGCCTTCGTCACGCTTCGATCGCCCTTCAAACGGGAGCGAAGCCCACCGGTCCGGCTCTGCTCTGAAACGCTCATTTCGGGGGAGGCTTATTCTGAGGGCAGCGGAGGGAAGATTTTTCCGCCACCCTCCAGGATCGAACCCTCCAGGCGCCAGTCTCTGGGTCACCTGATGACCTACACGCTGATGTCAGGTCTGCGCAGCGCAGCGAGCCTTGGAGCTTGCCTGTCTGTCCTACGAAGTTAAGTTGCGGTTAGGCTCGGAGGAGGTCTCCTGACCCCGGAGGCCGCTCCTCCTTTCTCCAAGGTGGAAGCGAGACTGATCCGCAAGCGGTTTCTCAATGAGCTGCAGCAGAGGGAGTTCGCCTTTGGTCTTCTCCTGGGGAGCCTCCTTTCCCCAAGTCAGTCCCACCCCACCCCAGGGGTGAAATCCAGCAGGTTCTGACAGGTTCTGGAGAACTGGTAGTGGAAATTTTGAGCAGTTCGGAGAACCGGCAAATACCACCTCTGGCTGGCCCCAGAGTAGGGAGGGAATGGAGATTTTGCAGTATCCTTCCCCTGGAGTGGGGAGGGAATGGAGATTTTGCAGTATCCTTCCCCTGGAGTGGGGAGGGAATGGAGATTTTGCAGTATCCTTCCCCTGGAGTGGGGTGGGAATGGAGATTTTGCAGCATCCTTCCCCTGGAGTGGGGTGGGAATGGAGATTTTGCAGTAACCTTCCCCTAGAGTGGGGAGGGAATGGAGATTTTGCAGTATCCTTCCCCTGGAGTGGGGTGGGAATTGAGATTTTGCGGTAACCTTCCCCTAGAGTGGGGAGGGAATGGAGATTTTGCAGTAACCTTCCCCTGGAGTGGGGAGGGAATGGAGATTTTGCAGTAACCTTCCCCTGGAGTGGGGTGGGAATGGAGATTTTGCAGTATCCTTCCCCTGCCATGCCCACCAAGCCATGCCCACAAGCCACACCCACAGAACTGATAGTAAAAAAATTGGATTTCACCACTGTCCCACCCCCACCCTCCACCCCGCGGTTTTGACGCGCTTCCCACAAAGTTGTCCTCAGTGTTTAGGCATGAAAGACTAGAAGGGAAAGAGGCATGAAACTAGAAGTGTATGCATGTACAGGTAGACCTACAACAGTTCACTTAGTGACCCGCTCAAAGTTACAATGGCACTGAAAAAACTGACTGCTGACCACTGTTCTAGACTTAAGATTGTTACCGCATCCCCTTGGTCAAGTGATTTACATTTGGATGCTTGACAACTGACTGTCATTTATGGGACATGTGATCCCCTTTTGCAACCTTAATGGGTTAAAGCAAAGTTAATGGGGCAACCAGTTCAATTTAACTGGGTTACTAATTTAACAACTGTAGTGATTCCCTTAACAAATGTGACAAGAAAAGTTGTAAAATGGAGCAAAACTCACTTAACAATTTTTTCACTTAGCAACATAAATTTTGGGTTCCATTGTGATCATAAGTCAAGGACTTCCTGTAGTCCTACACCAGGGGATAGGTTTCTGTTACTTAATTTTGAATTTTAATCTATCCTCTCAACATAATCTCAATTTTTCTTCTTGGTTCCATCCCAACTGCTTTGCATCCAGAATGCATGGGGCCTATGATCAGTGTGTCTCATTGTCCATTATAGAGCTGGATCTGTTCTACATTCCTCCTCTGATTCCCGCTCTGCCAGCCAGTCCTATGGACAGCTAACCCAATACATTCAGTAGGTGATTGCTTCATCATAATTGGGTTTTGCTTGGATATAAATGCATTTCTATCTGACAAAATGTAGACTCCTTGTTACTAACCAATGAGATATTGACTGGCTGGAGAAATAGTGAGGCACCCACTCAGTCCAGGAGGCCTGAGCAGGCCTCCACACAAACCAAGACAACTCTATCAGCAGCCTGATATAGTTCAGCAATTTATGCTTCCCATAAAAAAAAATCCAAGGAGGAAAGTCTTATGGAGATATAAGAAACTGGGAGGAAGACAAGGGTGGGGAGATGATGAGAATGTTCCATTTCAGATTGATGGGTTAGTAGAGTAAGAATATCACAGTCCTCTGATGAAAAGGAGATTTTTCAGGAGGGTTGGAAGGGAGCTGTCTTGGGTGCTGAAGGAAGCTCATTGTCTACCTAGTATCCTGTCGACACTTGTCAGTACTGTTATGAAATACAAAAAATGAAATTATGATGTTTCTGAGATGAGCCAGATTGGAAAAAGCTGGTCCATACAGCTTCTTTTACTACTTGCCTTGTGATATGCTAGTTATACCTATTAACATATATTGTCCGAGCTGATTGTTCATAATGAGAATTGTAGCTAACAAATCTAAAGGACACCAGATTGGGGAATAATGTGTGTGTGGTTCCATTTTTTTTTCTTAGGGGATTTCCATTTGTGGAAAGCATCACTTTCCTTTTCCTGGGGTAATCTAAAATGAAGCTCTATTCTGGATATATTTATGTGTATCGAGATATATTATCAAGCACCTTTCTATTCTATAAGTTGATTGTTGAGATTCACTTTTGTCCCTCCCTTTCACTTAAATATCTGTGTTTTAGGGAGGCTGTCCAGTGGACAAGACACATAGGAACCAATGCAGAGCATGTCGGCTGAAGAAATGCTTGGAAGTCAACATGAATAAAGATGGTATTTTTGCATCCTTTCACATTCTTTCCTGCGCCCCAATCATTGCTCAGATCATTTGCTCTGCTTTTAGCATTCCTACATTTTTGTCTCTGTGTCTTTTTATAAGCAACAACGGTAGTTTGTTTCCTAATCTATTTAGTCTATTTTGAGACATTTAGCTTAATAATAGCTTTCCACAGTGGTCTCCATTCAAACCCAGTGTTTACATATTAGATTGCCTATTTAGACTGAAATCCTAACAGATAGTGAACTCAGTAGGATTTATTTTAAATCATAGGATTCCACAAAAAACTAAATGCGAGGAATATCAAGGTAATGTAGCAAGATCATACAGTAAGAGATGGGGAGGGCAGGGATTTTCCTGACTTGCCCACTGCCATTGTCTGAATGCTATTAATCAGTTATCAACTTTGCAACTTCATCTTCTCCCCACCCCATTCCACCCTATTGTTCTATTGAGGGCCTCCCCCAACACATTCCCAGAATTGTAGGTAATCAGTAGGAAACAAATACGGTTTCTTCCTCTTTAAGAATTTGATTTCTTTAATGGCTCTCCATGACTTTTGAAGGACAGATTGAGCATATAGATAATGCAGCAGCCCAGTGGTGAAATGTAAAATTTGTTACTACTGGTTCTGTGGACGTGGCTTGGTGGGGGGTAATGTGACTGGGTGGGTGTGGCCAAATTTTTTTTAACTTTTAAAAGCATTTGTAGAAAAAATGTTTTTAAAAGTAAAAAAAAAAAAAGCCTCTGATGATCATGTGGCTCAGCTGGGCATGGGAGGGGGGCAGGGATTTCTGCTACCGGTTCTCCGAACCATCCACCCCCATCGCTACCGGATCGGGCAATCCAGTCCAAACAGGGAGCATTTCACTCCTGCAGCAGCCCCATCATTGCTGTTTGTGCCACATACAACCCGTAGTTCCCATAGGAGGAACAAGTGCTGCTTTCCTTCTCTGCCCTCTATGTCTTCTCTTTGTGTGTTTCTGTTGTGCTATTATTCTCTGTCACAGCTTCAGGAACTTCAGTCCCATCCTACTACCTCCAAAGAATTTAATTCCCATTCATTCTTATGTTGTCCCCACAAATCATTCATTCAGTCATTCATTCATTTATTGCCTCAAACCATTTACAATTCTGGCATAGTAGAGCAAAGGGTAAACAGAAAGTAGCTGCAGATTTACTACAAGATAAATTGCAAAATTAATTTTTTTTTCATCCATTCATTCAATTTCTATGGCATAAATAGGGAACCAATCCAGTACATTGAAAAAAATGAATTGAAATCCCAAGCACCTAAATAATATCATCAAAAGCAATATCTGATTGTTTACGCTTCTACACATTACTTTTATTGCCACAGCATCAATGTATATTAAAAGTACTTTTCGTTTCCAAAAACATGTTGCTTCAAAACTAGATTCCCTTTTTTGTGATTATCTCCAACAACTCATTATATGAATACATCCCCCAATCTTGTTATTTTTAAAAACATTTTAAATGTTAATCCAAATAGGAGATTCCTTACTGCTCCTATCAGGCTTATAATAAATCAAATCTATTTCTTTTACTATTTTCCAATTGTTATCTACCATACTTTCCGTAGATTTCTTAATTTGTGCATTATTTAGTCTTGTAGGCAGCACAGAGTTATCTGAATATTCTGTATTCTATCCACTGAATATCTGAATTACTCCTCAGATATAATCATGTGCAGTTATCATTGAAGATTTAACTACTTAGTTAACACAATCTGTAAAATTCAGTTCATTGCCACCCGTCTAAAGCGAGTTCTTTGTCTGTGGTACAGAGAGCCTTACCTCATAATCTCTCTTCTATCTGTCCCTTTCTTCCCCTGAGATCAGGGGTGAAATCCAGCAGATTCTGACAGGTTCTGGAGAACCGGTAGCGGAAATTTTGAGTAGTTCGGAGAACTGGCAAATACCACCTCTGGCTGGCCCCAGAGTGGGGTGGGAATGGAGAGTTTGCAATATCCTTCCCCAAGGAGTGGGGAGGGAATGGGGATTTTGCAATGTCTTTCCCCTGGAGTGGGGTGGGAATGGAGATTTTGCAGTATTCTTCCCCTGCCACATCCACCAAGCCACACCACACCACTAAGCCACGCCCACAGAACCAGTAGTAAAAAAAATTGGATTTCACCACTGCCTGAGATTAATAAATATTCCTCCCTGCTCTTCTTTAGGACCCCTCACTAACTAAATTAAGGTCCTCCTTATAGCATGTGTTAACGATTTTGTTGCTAATGCTTTCACTCTCAAATAGGCTTTTTCTAAACATGTCATGATATTTCAACAGGTTAGCAAATTATCAGCTGGTCTTCGTAGACGAAAGGCAAAAGTCAGTGTTAAACCTGTTTTTTCACAGACATGATTAAACTTAAAGGCATGTGTATAGTGCAGCAAATTAAATTAAAAATGGTTATGCGTTCTCCTAATCTTCTCCTTCTCATTTGTCTAGCTGTTCAACATGAGAGGGGACCAAGAACATCTACCATCAGGAAACAAGTGGCTCTGTATTTCAGAGGGCACAAACAAGATAATGGAAGCACACCACACTTCTCCTCCACCGCTCTACCTGCTCCAGCTTTCTTCACTGCAGTCACACAGCTGGAACCTCATAATCTAGAACTAGCCACCGTTTCTACAGCATCTGAAAGGCAGAATCTAGTTGGCTTAGCTCAGCCGACTCCAAAGGTTTGCTCCTTTATTCTACTTCATTAGAGAGGAAATGCAACGTTGTCCCAACAAACTCCAGACCAAAACAAAAGCAAGCACTGCGCTCTTGAGAAAGACTTAAAATGTTCTTCCATATTTTGTCCTTGTGCGGTAGTGGTTGCTTTTTCTCTGGGCTCTAGTGTCCTGACTCATCTGAATAAACAACAGAAGTGGTTTTTTTATTTATTTAATTTTATCCTGCCCAATTCTAAATGATTCTGGTGGTTCAAGGTATATACCAAAACAATATATCCAAAACAACCAACTAACCAGAAGCTCCCTAGCTGTCAAAGAAATATTACAGTGTAAAAGCTTGGGGTTAAGGAAGAGCACAGAAATTCATTCCACTGTCTCTTGTATTGTTTACTTTCTAGTACAGGGGTCAGCAACCCACGGCTCTGGGGCCACATGTGGCTCTTTCATCCCTCTGCTGCGGCTCCCTGTTGCTCAAAATATGCATCACAACTGCCAATGTGCAACACCCATGGACCCGCAATTTATTAAGCTTTTCGAACCCTGGTAGGCCGATCATGGATAAATCCAAGAAAAGAAAAGTTTCAGAAGAAAACAGAATCTTTAATTCAACTATGTATGCTAGTTTTGTGGCCGCTCAGGAAATAGTCAGGCACAGGAAGAGTTTTATGGCTCCCGGTGTTTTCTTTTCTGTGGGAAACGGGTCCAAATGGCTCTCTGAGTGTTTAAGGTTGTTGACCCCTGCTCTAGTAAATCTATTTAATATTGAGTTTAAATTACCAGTAAATTGTATTTTGAATACCAAATGTTAGATGTGACTGTGATGATTGACTTATCGATATATATTGCTTACTATATGTGGATAAATTAATAATGGCTAGTCTATTATTCTGCATGTTGGCTGTTTGCTAAGAAAAGCAGCCCTCTTAAATGCTTAGCACTATGCTGATACAAGTGGTCCCAAGTGATCGTTTAGGGATCACCATAGGGTGGTGCTTAAGTGAGTTGCCACTCCACCTCTTCTGACATGTTTGGTTGAGGCAGTAACAGAATGGAACAGAAAAGGAGGATTATGGAGATCCAATTATAATCAAACCTAATGAACTTGGTGTTATCCTGTGCAGTTCTGTTATTTATAAGTGTCTATCATTTAATGCAAAGATAGTCAACTTTCTGGTGGCTTAACTTTTTGTAGGTTAAAAAAATCTTGGCCTTTAAAGTGAAGGGATGTGATTAGTGATGTGATAATGCTGGAATGGGCAGGGCCAAGAGTTTTGCTCCTCTTTTTTTTACATTTGGGGGAATGGGGGCCTTGTAAAGTACAAAATGTGTACTACTGTATAACTCTTAAAAGGTAAAGGTAAAGTTCCCCTCGCATGTGCTAGTCGTTCCCGACTCTAGAGGATGGTGCTCATCTCCGTTTCAAAGACAAAGAGCCAGCGCTGTCCGGAGACATCTCCGTGGTCATGTGGCCGGCATGACTAAATGCCAAAGGCACACAGAACGCTGTTACCTTCCCACCAAAGGTGGTCCTTATTTTTCTACTTGCATTTTTTACGTGCTTTCGAACTGCTGGGTTGGCAGAAGCTTGGACAAGTAACAGGAGCTCACCCTGTTACACGGACTAGGGATTCGAACTGCCGACCTTTCGATCGACAAGCTCAGCGTCTTAACCACTGGGCCACCACATCCCTTAATAACTCTTATAACTCATATAACTCTTAGAGACTTAAATTACCCATTTTGCTCCTTAACTCTTCTCAAAAATGAAAAAAGTGAGATAACACATCTTCCTACTCTGTTTCTATAAAGTAAACTTGCTCAAGCTGAGCTGGATTTCTGGTTACTACACAGATACACTCATGTTGTTTTCTTGGCAACCAGGCCAGAAATAGTTTGCCATTACCTCTGCAACGTTTCAAACTTCCCAGTCAAATTTACAGCACTTGGATTTCAGCATTGACTTTAACTCCAAACTTATTTAGCTTTTTTTTTAATTGCTAAGGTAGCCCCTAGTGTTACATATTTGTGCATATTTGTGCTTCTCTCTGTATCTGTGTACATGTACCAAAATGCATCACTATATGTACTGCATGTGAATGTGCATGGGCAAAGTTGTCTGCAAGAAACACAACCCAGCATCAACTTCTCACCTGTATTTTTTTTTCCCCTGGGAAAGAATGACCATTTAAGGTACAAACTGTACAGTCTCCTTATCTATATTCACAATAGAAAGAGAGTGAATTCAGACAAAAGGTAGAAATACAAGCTCGTGGTTGGTCACCAAACCTCTCCTTTCATTTTTCTTCTGTCCTGTTTAGACTTTATCTCTCTCTGAGAAATAGATTAAATAACTAAGAAATATATTTGTTTAAATTATGTGCTACTTTGCCAACCATTAAATTTTTAAAACATTATTACTAGTATCCGCATGAAGTCAGTGGCACTCCCATGTACCTGTATGAAGTGGCCACGGAATCCGTCTGTGAGTCTGCAGCAAGGCTTCTCTTCATGAGCATCAAGTGGGCCAAGAGCGTCCCGGCCTTTTCTACTCTCTCCTTACAAGATCAGGTAAACCTTACACAGGATGGTGAGGAAGCGGTGTCACTGTGTGTGTGTGTGTGTGTGTGTTGCTTTTCTTACTCATCCTTCAAGGTTGATTTAATTCTTGGGATGAGTGGTGCTCCACTCACCAAGTAAAGAGATTAGTGTGGTTTATTCCTCATCTTTTCCTTTTTGCCAGCGCACAGATTTTTTTAAAGAAGAATTAATGATAAAATACAATAGATAATAAAAATCATAGGACAGCCAAAAGGTGATGCGTCTGCTGGTTTCACAAACACTGAAAAGGTAGGCGTTAAACGCAAAGAGAGAGGAAGGAACTCACTGCACTTGTTCTGAAGGGTGAGAAATGTTTGCGAGGGTTTGGGGCGGGCAGAGAATAGAGTTTTGTGTATGTGTGTGAGGCGAGGGAAAGGTAGCCAGTTGCCTCTGGCATGGAGCCTTGCAAATGCTGCCATGTACAGCCAGTGTAGGGGGAAGAGTAGCATGAGTCAGAAACGGGTGGCTGAATGCATTTGAGGGGGGGGGGTGTTGCTCCCCGTAGCCTGTGAAACCTAGTCTGAAAAACTTGCTTGAGATCAGTTTCTTTCTTCCATAGCAGAGAGCCTGGCTCGCCTGCTTGAAATATCTGGCATAGTGCAACAAGATTCCCTTTGCAGAGAGCCAGCTCACTGTGTAGCACCCCATGAAGGTGATTGACTGAGAGCTGTTGGCCACAGACTTGGGTTGCAATAGAAAATCAGGCTGGATGCTATGTGGCTATTATCTTTAGATTTCTTTTAAAGGCTACAGAATAGGTTAGATTAGAACAATAAATATATGGATTGCAAATATATTTTTGAAAGGCTTTAAGGGCAAATTCTGGCAAGTGGATTTTTAGGAAGAAGGAAAGAACAAGGAATTTTTAAAGCGCTGTTAACCAAAAAATCCACTCCAGGGAGCAGATTGAGACTTGGGCAGTGGCCTCCAGCAGTGGATAATGGATAGGAGAACAGCAATCCCTGGCAGTTCTCTTTTGGGAAATCCTCCCCTCTTCCCCCATAACACAATTTCTCTAAATTGGAGAACAGAACAGCCTGTTTGCATTTCTTGTTCCACTTCTTCTTTTCCTCCTGGTTTAGTTTCCCTACTCGAGTGCAATGACTCACAAAGTGGGCAACCACATTTGAGCTTGATCCCAGCTTACATCATTTTGATTGGATCCAGTGTTCAATGGGAGCATTCCCAAATTGACTTGTATCTGCTTCTGAACGGGTGTCCAATAGCACTTAATTCTTATTGACCAAGATTATGTCTGTCTTTCCTGTCTCCCACTGATTGCAACCAAAAATGTAGGCAAGGGCAACTTTCTGTGAGTCTGATAATCTAATGGATTTGGTTAAGTTAACTCTGTTTCTAAAAAGTGGAAGGTGTTTTTCTCTCTTGAGCTTTTTAAATAATCACATTGAATTTGAGCTGGTTTAAGTGATAACCATTTACTATGAATAATAACTGTTATGCATAATAGGTATTGTGAGTTTTAATGAGCAACTGCTCGTCTCTTTGGGGATTTCTGCTTTCTTAAGGGTATAGTACAGATACCTTATTAAATTAGCTCCCACCCTCCCATGCTTCTGTACCCCTCCTTTTATAACATGACATTTACATGGGTGATTTCTGTTAGATTTAGGATGCCTAAACTGAAAATTCAGAAAATTCAACCCTATGTCTTCATTGTGTATTTTTAATGCAAATAAGGGGCAATTATTAATTTAATGAAAATAATCATATGAATGGTACTTTAATAAATTGCATTAGATTTCAATTTTCCCACCCTGGCCCATTTATTCTCTGCAGTGACACTCCCAGCATATTATTGAAAGGCCTAGTATGTGGATGTGATTTTATTTGCTTCCTTATTATTAGGCTATCAAACCTGGGCTGCAAATATCAGAACAATCAGTAGATGGCAGCACAGAGGTAAGAGTTTTATGTATCACTTTGCTGCCATCTGGTGGCTGTTCAGGTTGTTGTAGCACAAATATGCTAGTCCAGTAATTAATCTTTCTTCCATCTGGACCTCTCCAGATGTATCACTATCTAAAATATCCCAGCTTTAAAGATATTTTTTGAAATCCAAATAGGTGGACAGTACCAGAACGTCTTCCAATGTAATTTTTCCACTGAGAAATACCTGTGTATTGGCATGTCCGTGTTAGGGAGGTGGGAGAATTTAAGAGAAATGAGAGTCCCATCAATATACTAGGAATGGCTTACTGCAGATTAAACTTATCACTGAACAGATCTCTTTGAAATAGGCCTATTATCCATGTCAGAAATCAGATTATCCTGTCATTTTAAATGAACTGGCTGCATATTTAGCACTCAAAATTAAAGGCGAATTTCATGAGTTGTTACGTGAAATTAATCCACCCTTTTAAAGCCCAAGGATTTCATTAACTGCACCATTATCCCCTCTAGGTTTTGAGACCAGACTGTGAGATGCAAAGTTTCAGCTTACTCCAAATTGAGAATTACAGACTGCAATTGGAACATTTTTTTTCTTCTATTGTTCTCCCACTTCTCTTAAATGCAGATTCTTGTTTCAATAATTATAGACAATAATGAGGGAGACAGAAAGAGTGACAGAGTTACTCTTCTGCTGTTACTAGTCGGCTGTTTGAAGCTCAAGCTTCTGCATCTACACTAGAGTGCAAATTTATTGAGTTTAATTGGGAGTTAGAACTGCACAGCTATGCTTATGAGAATAACATTACAATTGCTAAAAGTATACGTAGAAAGGGAAATATTTGCAAGGTGACCACTATAGTATCTTGCCATGTGTTGGAAGGGGACAAATCTCTTCTTGACTAGCAATATTGCCGCAAATTAAAAGTCAAGCACAAAGGCAACCATCCACCTCTGAGTTCCACAAAAGAAGCATGTCCCCGCTTTTGGAGCTTAAGGGCCACACTTTAATGTTTTTGTGAAGAGCAACAACTGCTATGAAAAAGAAAATACAAAGCGAGTGAGGCCACATTATATATACAAACAAAGACAGGATTTGGTGGCATGGGATATTTTAAAAACATGTTTGCTCCTCCCAAAAGATGCGAAATTAATGTTCAAGTGGTGGAATTAAATGAGAGTTCTGGAGGCCCTAAAAAGAAGGCCTGGATAGAAATGGGCATACCTTTGCTGTAATCAGACAACAGCAATGGTAGAAGTTAAAGGATAACCATCAATCCATCAAAAAGCTTTCCAGCTCTGGTCTTTTCTGCCTTTTTAGCTAAATCTGCTCAAAAAGATCTGTCTATGAGATAAGGATAAGAACTTAGGGGCTGGAGTTGGGAAGAAGACCTATTCTGTTGATTGGACAACAGTCAGAAACATAATAAGGGCTGTTAGACCTGTTGACTTCATAGGGGACAATTGCTGTGAAAAACAGGGCAAAAGGAAAGCATTCCTAGATGAAACAGGCCATCAAAGACCAAGAGGCTGCACTTGCTTAGTATGCTAAACCATAAACTTTCCAACTACATTGTAGTCTAAGAGTCCGTACAAACCTAACCTGTGCAGCTAATTTACTATGCTGCGTTAACTTAACAATTGTAGAGTAAACCATGACTCAGTTACCCATAAAGGCATCATGAGAACATAGAACGTTCAGGTTTTCTACTCTTCCTAACCCGATAGGGATTTTGGGCAGCATCATGTTAGATGAGTTTATTTTTTAAAAAACCATTTCATCCAGCTTTTCAATGATCTGGTGGTTAAATGACATAATTATTCATGGAAGTTTCCAAGGCAACGTGTTATTCAGTGGGGAGGAGCAGCATTAGGATGCATTGACCCTGATATTTAGATAGATGATAGATAGATAGATAGATAGATAGATAGATAGATAGATACATAGATAGATAGACAGACAGACAGACAGACAGACAGTCAGTCAGTCAGTCAGACAGACAGACAGACAGACAGACAGACATTGAGAGGGGGGAGGGAGAGAGAGATCTCCCCCCCCCTTCCAACCTTTCCTTAAGTTATGCTTGGGTTATATGTCCCATTAATTCCAGTGAGTATAGCCAATGGGCAAACTGGGTACTGGGGGGGTTTTCCTTGGATTTACAGTTAGAATTAGCTTTCTCCAATTTGGACTGAAGAAAGCAGTGGTAATCCATTATCCAGGAGCAACCTATCCTGTACAGAGGGAAGGATTGCTACTGCCCAAAGAGAAGTTGTTCCCCTACTGAAGCCAGCAATATTTGTATAGTAGTAATTTGCTTAGCCAATTTGGTCAATTTCACAAGAAAGCTGGATTGCAAAAGCAGAGATAATTGACTGAAGTTAACTCAGCTTCAAGAATACAAATCATGCTCTGTTCTATTTGGCTCTAACGTATTATTAATGGCTGAAAAAAGAAAGAGCCTGGATGGGTGACTGCAACTTTAGACAAAGCCTGGAGATATGGGCCAGTTGTTTAAGGGTGAAGTCCTGACATGTGCTCTCACTCCATGGGGAAGTGATACCTTCATCCCATCATGCCAACAAACAACAGTTTCATAATCTGGGGATCTGCTAATATTTCTGGATGCTAACAGACTCTTCTTCCTCAAAATGATAAAAGAATAATCCAAACTGGGGTGGGGTGGGGAAAGAGTAAGTATGGGCATTTTAAAGACATTTTTTTTTCAAACAGCAGAAATTTACATGTTGAAATTGTTTACCAATCTATAAATTATACACCATGTTATATCGTACCTCTATTATATGACAGCTGATGCTTTTGGAAGATGCTTGGAGAGAACTGTTTGTTCTAGGAATAGCACAATGGGCCATTCCAGTTGATGCTAACACTCTACTGGCTGTATCGGGTAAGAATTGCACAATTTAATGACTTTGTTATAGAAATTACCATAAAAATACATTATTGAAAACAAGACAACATGTAAAGAATACCAAATCCGTTCCAAACAATAGAGTATACCTGTCATTTATAAATCTATATTTAAATGCAAATAATGTTGTTTTGTTGCATTCATGACTGCTTGCATTGTCATTTAAATGCAAATTACTGTGTTTGTTATCATCCAAGAAAAGATTTTGTACTAACTTTCCGACAATATCGTCAGTTTTGTGTCGAAGCAGATCTGAGAAAGTAACAATAGCATGGCTATTGATACTTCTAAAAAAAAAATATTAATCTATCAAAGTACTTAAAATGACTTATTAGTGTATTCATTTCACACATTTTTCCAGGCATGAATGGTGACAACACAGATTCTCAAAAGCTGAATAAGATTATCTCAGAAATACAAGCATTGCAGGAGGTGGTGGCTCGATTTAGACAGCTTCGGTTAGATGCCACAGAATTTGCCTGCCTCAAATGTATTGTCACTTTCAAAGCAGGTAAGAAGAATATAAAGAACGACTTACTAGCATGCATTAAGCCGCTGTGCCCTGTAGCTTGGTGACTTCTCTCCAATTTTAAATTGCAGAGCATCTTGAATTATCGTGCTGCAAAAGCAAATAGATATTTTCCCCCCAACTGAGGCAGCAAAGAGATTCCAATGTGAAAAATGTGCCCATCTTTACTAGTTTAGCTTAGTTTAGTTTTACTTTTAGTTTCAACCTGGCTGCTCTTTTAAGGAAGTAATTACAGGTATTGGAGAAATTAGCATATTAATATCAGTTCCTGTTTATATTAACAGGAAAGTTATATCCACGTCAACACCTTGGCATTAAAAGTAATCAAGTAATCCTGTGGAGGGGGACAGCAAGCAATAAAGGAAATGAGAAACTTGCAATCTGTGATGTATTGAAAAGTCCTATTTCTTTACAGCCCATTGATAACCCCATGGCTGCCTGCTTCACATAAGCGTGGGTGCTCAGCAGAAGTACACAGATAATGCAAAAACCACTCAAGCTCAGCTAAAGTCATAGCTTCAGAATCTCGCAGTATCAAGTTTACCATCTGTTTGGCTGGGGTTTCAAAACTGGAATTTTGCAAACAAGCTGTAGCACTTTCTTAAAGTTAAATGAAAATAAATAGAATTGCTTCTTAAAACATTGTTGCTCCCAGTTTTCCAGGCGAGTTGTCCTGCTGGTGCCCTCAAACCTAGATAGCTGCCTCCATTAATTTAGCGCTATTATGAAATTGCTAGCTAATGAAGTGCAGCCATGCTGCCAAGATTGACTTGATTGTCCTGGTAATATGCGAAGAGCGGTTACCTCACTGACTAAGTGGAATGTCTGCTTGCAGTACCTACACACAGCGGTTCTGAGCTGAGAAGTTTCAGGAATGCTGCCGCCATTGCAGCTCTTCAAGATGAAGCTCAGCTCACCCTGAACAGCTACATTCACACGAGGTAAGGATACTCTAGTCCTACCTTTGTAAGAAATAAATGCACCCTGGTTGTAGAGGTTGAGGAGCCTTGTAAGAAGGAAGGGGGACTCAAAAGGGAGAAGCACCCTAGGAAAGCAGGTTGCATTGTTTTGGCCCTTAGGAGGCTTCTTAAACGCTTCCAAGTGAGCTGCTTCTGCCAACTGGCATTGATTCGGGAAAGAGACTTTGCTTTAGTTTGATATTTTAATTCTGTTGGCATTTGGATGGCTTTCAGGACTCTAAATTATAATGTATATATTTAAGTTATATTTATGTTGTCTATGGGGGGCAAGAGAATTGATACATTTACTTAAATATTACCCATCACCACAATATAATCTCAGGAGAGTCACAATATATATAAATTGTTATAATAAAATCTCCTCTCCTCCTAAATGGAGCAATTGATCTTTTTGGCTAAAGCCTTTTTTTGAGCAGCTTGGTCCGATATATAGGCCTACATGCTGACCCTGGATGTAGAAATAACTAATCAAGGGGTAATTATTTCTTTTTCTGTTCAAAAGCACAATAAAACTGTAAAGTTGGCATGTTGCCTGTTTTTATCAAGAGAAAGGATCTATAGCTTTAACCTGGTTACCAATGTTATATATATTGTTAGTAGGATTAACCTCCACATTTGATTTCTAGGTATCCTACCCAGCCGTGTCGTTTTGGGAAACTGCTGTTGCTCTTGCCAGCTTTACGTTCAATTAGCCCCTCAACGATAGAAGAAGTATTTTTCAAAAAAACAATTGGGAACGTGCCAATTACAAGACTGCTTTCAGATATGTATAAATCCAGTGACATATAGATCAGACGTGAGGCAACGAAGAGAAGCCAGGTGATCATTTCTAAAGACCCTTTTAACTAATGGAGAGCAAACATCACATAATTCTACAAGAAATGGAATCCTGGAGACATTTAATCCAACAACAAAATCAATCGCTAGAGATCATTTTGCAAGTTTGGGAGAAAATACTGTTGCATATTAAAATGGAGCTTGGTTGAACTTGACAGCTGATCCCATCATTGCAGCTTTGATGCTGCCCATTTCACTGTTGCTCCTAGATCCAGGTTGGGAAAACCACAGTTTAACAGGGACAGATGACAAGCTGAAGCAAAAGAAGCTCTACGGTTTGTTTATTCCATACTCTGAAAAGTTGGGTAACCAAACGTTGTTCTGTTGTAATGTGTCATGAGGTGGCCTTCAACGATTTGTGTATATGTGTGTTTTTTTAACTAGTTTGTTGGTGAACCCTTTTTACATGAAAGGAAACATTGAATACTAGGTTATCCAAACATTTGTGTCAGTTATAACATAATAAAAGTGGCCTTTGCAATGAATTTTTAAGGGATGTACTCTGGCAAATACCTTTTGAATTCAAATTTGCCAGGCCTGCTATTTAAGGTTTTTTTAAACCAATGGTGGACTTCATGCCTAAATCTTGACATCATTTCATTTCAGTTTAATATGTCAGACAGAAGAGCTTTAAAAAGAGTTTTCCTTTTTTTAGAAAAATACACATTAAGAGACTAAACAGCAAAACCAAATAAAAAAAAAATAATGGAGAGGACTGACACAGTGAATTCATCGCTGTTCCACTGGCATAAGGCTGAAACCAAAGGCAATGATGCCCAAACTCTTTGTTAATGAGATGTATAAGAAGGGACCCATCTTACAAAAGAATGGAAAATATTATGAATTATTGAAAGAGCAATTGATCAATACATCATACATAACTATCTTTGAGACTGTCTAGTCTGCCTGATGCTGTCCTGGGAAACATATCATTCCACTTATGGGTCACGTTGGCTAGGACTAGATGTTAAGGTGGGGAAGGCTGTTGTAGATTTTTTAAAAATACATATATATATATATATATATATATATATAAACCTCCAGGTCCATTAAAACCTTTCTCATATGCTTTCTAATCCTCACCACCCCAAGCACATTTATGAGCTGCTTAAGTTGATGAGAGTATTAAAATGTAGGGGGGGGGGGGGAAATAACCACTGTACTTTTCAAGGTTTTTGTTTTTAGGAAATAGCACTGAGGAAGGAAAATCAGCACTTGAAATATCTTAGAATGAATAAACTTCTCTTGTACAAAAGCGCATTAACTGATTTGTGAAGTTAAGGTTGTAACCATTGTATTTACAAAGAATAAAAAAAATATATTAAATTTAAACTGGAACTACTATTAAGAATTGCTTCCCACTGATGCTAAATGCATATTCTTGATATTGTTATATTAATCCAAAAACATGAGATTGGCTCTTTGGTTTCTCAGGTACAACAATAGTCTTTAGTGTACACCTACCGAAGTTCTGGGAGAGTATGCCATTCAGTACTGTATTTATCCTACTATGCTCAGAACAATGTAACAGGTTTAATATAGCCCAATTCAACATCTTCCGAGGCAGATGAATTGGAGGGGAATGTTTTGTTTTTAAAGAAAGAAACAGGCAATATTTGTCTGACAACTGAATTATGCTAGCCAACTATATTTTAGCCTGATAAGCTGTACAGGTCGAATTCAGTTTAGTTTATGTATTATATGCCATAGAAACATAGAAAATTGGGCCAATTGATTATTCATGTTTAAGTTATTCTTGGGTAAGCAAGTGAACACAGTTAGCAGGACTGAGACTGGATTTTACATGCATGCCTCTTTGCAGTAAAACGGCAAAGTTTTGCAAGTAAAAACTGGGAAATTTGCAAGCAAGCCAGAGTCAGGCTAAATAAAGTAAAGCAGTAAGCAAAATGAACACTGGACAATTGTGTCTCCAAAATCAAATCATTCCAACATTTAAAAAATAAAACTATTCGGGGCCAGCATTTGACACTTCAGTAGTAAGCCAATAGTTCTGGAAATTGGTCTATGTGCAATATTGTACATACTTTTAAAAAAAATATTTCGTAGTCTATCCCTACTACAGAGGACCATTTAATATATAGAGTACATTCAGTTAAATCCTAGCTGGCAGAAGAAATTATTATCAGAAATCAGTGTAGTCCCTGAAATGGATCAGGGTTATAAGATTGGAGTCCCACAATGGTGAAGCTTTGGTAACCAAATATTCACATTTTCAAAGTGCCCGAGTTTTGTGTGACAGCAAACCCCAAAGATCAATTGTCAGCATTTTTCAGAATCCCATTTATGGCCTTAGAGCCTCCCTCCCTACATTGCTGAGTGTGGCCAAACACATGTCCCTTTTTTGCAGGGACCCAATTTTACCTCAAAACATTCCTGAAATCCCTCCCCCAAGCACCTCTGGCAGCTACAGAAAGTGGCCCTTAACACCTTATGCAAAGTCTGGTCTAATTCTTCAACTGTTGGAAATTGTGCATCCTGATTTTGCCACAAATTATTAACATCTGTGTTGAAATCAGCAATAGATGGTTCTAATTCTACTAAAAAGCATGCTATACTGTTTCTTTTATTGGACCTGATTCTGTCTTTACAGGAAACAGCGTTTGGAATTTCAGATCCTGACATCAATTGGGCTTCTTAGAGTTCTAACAAATTAACTTTAGTTTACAGTGAATGTTGCTCTCTTGAATAAACACAAGTAGAACTGCACTCTTGACTCAAAATGTAATAAATGGTAGTTTCACCAACAGTATGCTGCTCTTAGAAACCTTACCGAAAGAAATGTGAGCAGGGAACTCCAAAAGTCTGAATATCAATGTAGAACAGCCCATCCTATCCAAGTTAACTTAAGGATCTATTTGATTTTAGATTTGCACCAAAGCGAGAATACCCATGGGATTATAGTTTCTTTTCCACTGAATGAATGTAATATTAAAACAGCTCATATAAACAGATGGAAGATGCATCAAACTTCCAGTATATACAAGGGAACTGACATTTGGGGGTAATCCAGCCCAATTGCCTCCCCATCATCACAACAGTAAAGGCATACTAAATGCATTTCACTTTTTTATTTCAAAACAACTTTAGACAAATGATCTTAGTATACAAATCTTGATTTCTTTTTACACAATATAAAGATAGTTTCCTCATTGCTTCTCAGTACAAAGGTATTTGTTTTACCACTTAAGGATACAACCTCAGAAGTGCTTATTTTACACAAGGGGATAATGAAACAACGTTAGTCACCAAAATGTAGGTGCAATACTACTTATATTACAGAAATATTCTAGTGTTTTAATCAAATAAAAGTGAACGTGCAATACCAGAACAGTGCAAGTTCAAGTAAGGCCAAGTCAGTAATCCCCACAAGGTCACTGCAAAGGAAGAAAAGAGGTTCAAAGTATTTAGATTTTTAAAAGCCATTTAATCAAACATCTGACAGCAGATTTACCTAAACTTCTTTAATGCCATAAAATGAATGCAAAGACCAAGCAGTGCCATTAATATACCAAAAACTTCTTGTGCCAATTGGTCTGGAGCATGCTAAAACCTTAACTACAAATCTTGGACCATGTAAGTTAATCACTAACATTTATGCCGGTTAAAGTGTTGTGCAGCATTCAAGCATGTCTTATTTTCGATGGTGTGTAGCTTTTATCTATTATTTCATCTTGCAAGAACATATGAAGACAACGTTCATTCTGAGCCAAAGGATGACCTGCAACTCTGAAAATTAAAAATTAAAAGGTTAGTCTTCAAAGGGGTCCATGTGCCCTGTAATAATAATCCCAACATACTTTTACTTTGTCAGCAATTGGCTTCTAAACATTTTTTAAAAAGCCTAAAACTTTGCATTCTCTATCTTAATTAGGTAAGATTTTTACTTGAATGTTACTCCGCTAGTTGTTACCAACTACAGGGATGTGTGCTAATCTTCGTTTCAAGGCCATTGAGTTAATGCTGTCTGAAGACATTTCCGTTGTCATGTGGCCAGCATGATATCACAGAGTGCTGTTACCTTCCCATCTGCACCTATTTATCTACTTGTATTTGCATGCTTTCAAACTGCTAGGTTGGCAGGAGCTGGAGCAAGGACAGGAACTCATCCTGTCATATGGCTCTCAGGTCTTGAACTTGGGCTGCTGGCTTTCCAGCAAACAAACCCAGTGTCTTAACGACTGAACCACCATGCCGTCTCCTATCTTTAATTAAGGTGGTGAAATTTCCTGCAAAGTACCAGTGAACAGGCCCACTGATTTATTTGTGATGGGATAAACAGAAAACAGACATAAGTCCAGTAAAAGTCAATTTACCCCCCTCCCCAAATTCCAGTGTATTTAAAAATACTGATTTTGATGCCGCGCCTTGTTCATAATTCTGCAAAATTGCACTACATTCCCTTGACAGCTTTTAAGCTATCATATCTAATAGAAGTTTGCCTCTTTTGAATTCACATAAGGCACTAAGAATAAATTTCTGAGATGGCAATATCAAATAGGGTGATGTACTATGGGTCAACCGTGGCTTATTTAACCAATATTATTGACTAGGTTTATCAAAGAGAATTTGGCTGCAGCAAGAATGATTTCCTTCAGCAATGAACTGCCAAAGCAAAAATGTTGCTGTTTAATTACAGGCAGTAAGAAAAGGAAGTTCTTGATAAATACACAGCACAAACCATCTCATTTCCAACTTAGAAGGTTTATAGGGATCTTTTCTGAAGGCCAAATTAGCACACATGTATCTTTAATATCGTCTAGATTCAAGCATACAAATCTGTACTGGGGATCATACTTGCAGTCAGAAATTATAACCAAATTGTTTGTTCGATGATGAGCACACTTATCTCCCCCAGCCTTATTTGTATGATGCTATCTTTACATGCTGCAATCTAAGCAATTTGCATACATTAAGAAACAAAACCCAGGTCACTACAAATTCTTCAATTTTTGCAGCAAGCATGTTAAGTGGCTGCCTACTGTTCAGCTTGGATATTGAAACTGCTTTGCAGTTCAACCTGGAAAGTGGTTCAGAAGTCTTTAATAATGTAAACTGAGCTTTTCTTTATATTAGCACAAGCTCCACTGGTCTTGAAAAGACTTAACAGGTCACTGTTAGATGTCAGTAGGTGTAACATATAATCTACTCAGATGTTAACACCATTGCTAGGAACTCAGTCCGGTGTACCAGCATATTGTTCATTACTGAAGTTTCTGTGCAACACAAGAAATAGAATATCCCACTTACTTGTTTATGAATTGTTCAAGCCCCAGCTTCCTCTCTTCTATAAAGGAATCATCAAATATCCCATCATCTCCTCTGAAAGGCAATTGGCGAAGAAAAGCTTTTCCGGGTAAAGGAGGTACAACCACCTAAAAAAGAGTTGGCATTTTCAATTCTAACTCTGTTATGCTAAAAATTAAAGCATCGTCAACATTACCATTACCACCATCATTATCGCTGCTGCACAAAGAGCTCTGAAAATTCTCTAAGCACTGTAGAAAAAATTCAGATTCATTCCCTTCCTTAGGAATGTGGCACCAAGATGATTTAGGGTGAAAATACATAATGTTCCAGGCTTAAACACAGCTGTTAGGAGGCAAGATGGCTTATAGTGTACGTGCTCTAATTATAACAAAACACCAGAATAAGTTGGCAATCCTCCCTGCCATCAAAGCATGGAAATGCACAGTGCAAACTTTTGCACTGCTAAATTATCATCAAGCATCAAGAAAAGTTTGTTGCCTCACCTTACTTTCTCTTTCTAGCTCACTTCGAAGCCATTCAAAATCACTGTATCGTCTCCTGACGCAAGACTCCTTCAATTTGAAGATCGGAAGATTTGTCTGAAAGAAACACCACTCATCAGTCTCCATTCACGTGACTCAGTTAGCCACTTTAAGAAGCATGTGGACTTCAATTTCTAGAATGCTGGCTGGAGAATCCAGTTTGTTGAAGCCCACACTTAGTAAAGTTGCCAAGGTTCAGAAATCATTCAGCTGACATCTGAGAGCTTGTCAATATTGAAACAACATAGGTTTATCCAGATATTACACTTCAAATGGATTCCTCAGGTTAGATGAGCAAACTGAAAGCAATAAATGAATACAGTTGTATGGATCTAGAATGGAGTTAGAACATCCTTTTAGTGGCTGTCCATCAAATATAAAACAGCCCATCTTTCCTAGGCATTCAAAACATTTTGGAGCAAATCTTCCCAAGGAGTTGTGCAACAAGTAAGCCTAAAAAGCACAAAGATACCATCACATTTTATACAATGATTCTAATAAAATTTTAGTTTAATTGCAGGACCAAGAAATGAAGGCAAGTATTTAGGATAGGAGTAGCCATTTTAGTTCTTGTTCTCTGTGGTCAGTAAAGTAAATGTTGAATGGTAACAGTTCTCGTGATTCAAGTCTTCCAAGTGTTTAAGACTTTATGCTGTCCACTCTATGTTTACTTGACCCTTAAAAAGAAAGCATGTCTTCCTAGGATCAACTGTCCCAAATTTATTTTCCTACTCTCAGAAACTCTGCTTTACCTGGTTCCTGGTTGCTTGCTCTGACATTAACATTTGACACTATATTCAGGAAAGATATTATTTGTATACTGTTGAAATAACAGCTCAAATATTCAAATAGCTTTCCCATGTGGATATTAAAATATAGAGAGGACAAGATGGAATCTTCAAGCACCCTATATAACAATGACTCTAGGGTAGGACAACAGATTGTCAGTACTATCTTCTAAGATTAATCCTCTAGGAAGCCATCATGCCTACCAGGCTCCATAGGGATTAAGAGTTAATACAGTACTCAAAACTACCCAAGGGTTCAGGAATATTGCCAAAGTTACATTCTCTTAATCCAATTTTATAATATTATGTACAAGATTGTGAAGAATGGTGTTGGATCAGGAGCAGGGAGATGCAAATTCCAGGTCAACTTCAGCCTTGGAAGCTCATTGGGCAACTACAAGTTAGTCACTCAGCTCAACCCATCTCACAAGTGTGTATGTGTGTGTGGGGGGGGGGGGGAAATAGGAGGGAGCATTATCTATGTTGTCTTGAGCTCCTATATAAAATGTAAGATATAAATCTGATAAATAAGCAAATTTGAATATATATAAATAATTCTTCACATTCCTTTGGCAGAGAGGCCATCATTTCCTTGCATGCTGGGACAAAGATGGCACAAGGATGGACTATCAGCTTCTTTTGTAGTAGAAGCTAATAAGAGTGTTTTATCACATAGGCAATTTTCTCTAGAATGTTAACAGGAAGCTGCATCCAAAACTCTGCTCCGGTGATTTTTGCACCAAAATTACTCAAGAAATCTCAAAAGTAGTTTAAAGATCCATCAATCATACATGTGCCCAATATTAAAGCTGAAAAGGCAGTATTAATATGTACTTACTACCTAGAGCAGTGATGGCTAACCTTTTTGCCGTTGTGTGCCAAAAATAGGGGGAGCGCAGGGGAGTTGCATTCTCGTGTGCCCACACCCATAATTCAGTGCCCCCCGTGCATGACCGTGTGACCCCACTGCGCTCCCCTGCTTTTGGCACACGAAAAGGTTACCAGTGGGCCCAGTAGGCCCATTTTTCACCCTCCTCAGGCTCCAGAGGTTTCCTTGGAGCCTGGGGAGGGCGAAAACAGCCTTCCCCATCTCCCCGGAGGCCCTCTGGAGGCTGGAAACAGCCTGTTTCCCAACTTCCGGTGGGCCCGGAAGGCCTGAAAATGAGCTGGCTGACACACGCATGCTGGAGCTGAGATAGGGCAATGCCTGCGTGCCCACAGATATGGCTCTGCGTGCCACCTGTGGCACGCGTGCCATAGGTTCGCCATAACGGACCTAGAGCCATGGAAATGTATGAAAATGAATTAAAACCCTGTGACTATCATTAAGTTTCATAGTACCTTATGATTCTTGATGAACATATCTTTTATGTACACTGAGAGCATATGCACCAAGACAAATTCCTTGTGTGTCCAATCACACTTGGCCAATAAAAAATTATATTCTATTCTATTCTAAAATATTTTCTAATTTTCTACCTCCAGCCAAATGTATGGCTAATGAGAAGGCTTATCATAAAAAAGTCTGATAAGCAATGTTTCAGGAGAAAAGCCCATGTTATCATATACAGCAACATCTGTATGTACAAGGCATGAAACCCAAGCCAAGTTGGGAAGGCACCTGCATTTTCCCAGCTAAGTACAACACGATTTATTGTACTCATGCTTTACAAGAAATATAACCTTAAGAAGCTCCTTTATACTAGAAGTCATACTTGTTTTTGTGAAACTACTTTCAACCCAGTTAGGAAGCACCACTATACAGTTCCTTTGGAGCTCAAGGGAAAGATTCCCAGAAATTAAAAACAATGGATTACTGAGCTCTGATTTCACCTTTTGGCTTATTAACAGAGTTCAACTCTCCAAAATAAGTCATTGTAAGTGTCTAAAGCCTGTACAGTTTTATGTTTTCTGCAGGTGAGATTTTACCTTTAACATTCCATTTGCTCGGGTTACCTAATCCTTCTTGTTAACTGCTCTTTTATTCAGCAAGTTAAGTTTAAACCCTGAAAGGAGCGCCTCAGAAATTCTTATTTCTTGGTGCGGAAGCATATAAAAGTTAATCTCTAAGCAAGATATAAAGGCTTAGTGGTACAGTGCTAAAGAAAAAATGGAATTGGAACTTGCACCTCTCTGTTTTTCTTGAACTCCCAAAACAATCACAATTATTCTCTACTGCATCTGACTTTATTATTTCAAAATAGTTTACTTCTGAAATAGAAGCTGCTTCACATTAGCTGCTTGGAGAGGCAAATATGTGAAAATCTCTGAATTCTAAACATTCACATTCACATTCACACACACACACACACACACACACACACACACACACACAGAGACTTAACATTTTAAATTTACGTCTAGCAGATCGTAAATTCATCCAAACTTATAACTAGTTCATTATAGAACCAGTAGAATTTGTTTTAATTATATTTCTCAATTAGGTCTTCTTTAATGATCTTTGTTTTGCATCTGATTCTGCTTTATTGGAGCCCTCACTCAGTATTATTGCTGAGGAAGGGAACGAAGATGAATTGTATTAATCCAATAATAATTGTATAGCATTTTAAAATCCAGTGTGAAAACCATGGGAAGTGGAAATCTAGAACCGAGCAGTTAAGATGATAAAATTCAGGAGTCTGATAGATAGATATCTTCAAGTATCTATCAAATGGTGTTGCATGCATGATTGACAAGAACCTTGAAGGGGATATAAATATCCTGCTTTACAGGGTACAACTAATAGAGAATATGCTCTGTTTGCATGACTAAATTGGAGCCTATGTAACAGGACTTAGAGCTTTTTCTGTAGGGGAATATTGCATTTAATTTTTGAGTAACATGCTTAGGACCACAAGATATAAAGTCAATAGAACCAGACAAAGGTTATAATCTGAATACCTACTAATTTATCTTTCACATTTTCCACTTTACAAATAATTCAGTAGTAATTGTGATGACACCTAGAAGTCCTAAGAATTCTGTCTTTTTACGAGACAGAATTCCCCAGAATAATAATAATCAAAATAGCAATAAGATATAGCAGTTCTTGCACTAAGGAACTACTGGTAATTAAATAATAGTGAGGCTAAGAAACAACTATGGTATTTTAATACTCTTTTCAAATATTCCTATTTTTTGTTTTTAAAATTTAAAGCAGATTTTAAAATATAATTGATTTAAAAAAATTGAATTTGGCTCAAAAATATTGCAGTGGATATTTTAGGAATTGTTTGATAATAATACACAGCATATACATTTGCTATGTACATATACCTGTACATTTTATTTATGAAATCACTAGGAGACAACTTATATTCTAAGACTTTATGACCATTTCTATTAGGGATGACCATGTTTATTAGTGTTTATCTCTTTTATTCTCCATAAATAAATGAATAGAGGATTTAGAGGGATGGAATTAGTTTAGATCAACAGTCTGAATATGAATGCAGAAAAAATGTGGACAAGAGAACCCTTAAAGGGTGAAATTTGACAGAGACTACACTTTAAAAAAATCCAGCATAATTTGGCATAATTCCAAACATCTATATAGGAAAGAGGAAGGAATTATAAAGAACAAGCAAACAGAATACATTTTTGTCCTTTGAGGAATGCATTTCTGGTTCTGAGTATACTTTCAGTTTCATGATCTAATGATAAAAGATGTCAGAAGGATACATTCAAACATGATATTAATTGAACATGAATGTTTTCAGAGGGACTAAAGAACTAGATGAATTGGTGATCATATGACACCATATCGAGAACTGCTGCTAAATTAGATTTTAAGAATGTTCTTATCATAATGATAAGATGCTCCAAAAGAAATCAGAGTACATATAAAATGTCCACTGATTTATAAGAATGACGTTTTTGAATTTGTTATTCCAATGTTTCATAAATAACTAGATTTGGCTCCATCGCCTTCCTTCAGTTTCTTATAAAAACAGGTTACTGAGAGGTATCTCAATTCTAGATACAGAATCTAAAACTTCAGATCCAGCAATGGTATCTATCCAACAACAGGTGTTTAAGATATATAAAATGCCAACAAACACTTTGTAGATTTGTCTACTATTTTAAAAGTAGCTTAAATCCTTTAACATAACCTTTTTTTAAAATGAAAGGGTCAAATGCTTATCTACACCTCAATTTTTTCCATCAGCATTTCTCAAGATTAAATGCCGATACCATGTACAGTATCACTCAACATACTTCTCCAAATCAGGAGGTAGTTTTTCAAAAGCTGGATTGAATTTTGAAATTCTTTATTCCAGTGACCAATATGAAAAGAAATAAGCCAGAAAGATAAAAATAAAATAAATATAATTATAATTACCTATCAACCAATGCTTCTAACTAGTTTTTGAAAAGGAACCAGTCAGCTGTTATATTATTGTTGCTCCCCTTCATTTTCATGTTGCTGCCAATGGGAATGGATATGACTGGCTCAGCTACTGGTGCCAGAGCCAAAACAAGCTGCCTTGTGGGCCTATTACTGTGGCCTTGCTACTTTCTTTCAAGAACTTGACTGAAAGATCTCCTGGAACTGGATAAAGCTATGCAGTTTGCCAGTCTGTTTCCCATCCACACAAAACATCTATCAGCCTTCTAAAATGAGCCCACAAACATACACAATCTGCAAAAAGATGACTCCTGCTGGCCACACAACAGAAAATCCCATCCTTCTGAGGATTACATAGAAACATAGGCTGCTGTTCTTTGGTCAAATAACAAAAATATCCTAGTAAGTACACTGGCAGAACAATCTATTGTTCTTCTGTCAGCTTCTTGACCAGAGTCAAGAGCATCTCTGAAAGATGGTGCAAACCTCTCCTCCAATGACCTCTTCTTCCTTAGATGGCCACCAGAGTTATTAGGCAAGTTGTTAATAAAAAGCTGGGGTATATCCAGGAGTGAAATGCTCCCAGTTCGGACCGGATCACTTGATCCGGTAGCGATGGAGGCGGGTGGTTCAGAGAACTGGTAGCAAAAATCCCTGCCCCCCCCGCGCCCCCCATTGCCCAGCTGAGCCGTGCGATCATCAGAGGCTTTTTTTTTTAATTTTTAAAAGCATTTTTTCTACAACCTCTTTGGCCGAAAAAATGCTTTTAAAAGTAAAAAAAAAAGCCTTTGATGATCGCGCGGCTCAGCTGGGATCATCAGAGGCTTTTTTTAAAAAAAAGAAAGCCTCTGCCAATCAGGCAAGTCAGCTGGGATCGTCAGAGGCTTTAAAAGCATTTTTTTTAGTAACAGATTTTAACAAAAAATCTTTTAGTAACAGATGTAGTAACAAATTTTACATTTCACCATTGGGTCTATCCATTTGTTATACTTAAAGTACGCCCACAAAATTAAATCTTGAACTCTGAACTTGGAAAGACTCTGAACTTGGAAAGATGAAGAATGTTAAAGCATAACACCCAGAGAATCCCTAGGAATGTGTTTCTTTAATACTTAATTTAATTATCTGAATCTCCATAAGAGACTTCTGGTTTTTTTATTAGCTGCAGTTTATTTTTAAATCAATCAGATGAGCACCTGACTTTTTGAGGGACTCCGCAAGTAACATAACCCAAAATGCAATGTTTTGACAAGAGGCCCAAACACCAATGAACCAGGAAGATGATGGGATTGTCAATTAAGATACTGATTTACAAAAGCAGAATGGAAAAAGGTCCACAGTCAGGAAAATTATAGTGATCTATATAGCACTCAGGCTACTGCTGTACCAAAGAAAAGAATCTGATATGCCACTTGCATTGTGTAGACTTCTCATTTTACTTTACAGAAAAACTGTTCTCCTTTTGGGCAATTTCTCAAAGTCTATAGCACACCTGCAAGTAAAACTCCACCCCCCCCCCCCCCAAAGTCTCGCTGAACAAAGACACTGTTACCATAGCACCAATTTGAAGAACAGACTACGGTAAAATTCTATTGGCAACTCAACTGCTAGCAGAAAGTAGATACTACTAATAACTCACAAAATACCCCAAGAACCTTGTAAAGTCATGCTATTAGGGAAAATATATAGAACAATCAAAACAGCACATTTGGGGAAATAGTAGAGACACATTATGAAGCAGGTATATTAATGTTCTTTTACTGCCTCCTGCTGGTTAATTCCTTTTGGTTAATACTATTGGGATACACGACAAACTTCAGCAATTTTCCGAAGAAATGGAATTGGATCTTCAGCGTATTTTAAGTATGAGAACAGACAAAAACGCCTTAAGCATTTTTATTAATTCTGTCCTTTTCAAGAAACAAGAGCGGTACAGAGGACAGAATGAGAAAGTAAGTAAGTCACGGTATAACCATTTGTAGAAACAAGCACCAAAGATTCTTAATTCCCAAAGCAACCTTACCTCTCCCAAGAGTCTGCATGAACAGGCACGTTTCTTAATAGTTGCCTAACCACCATCTATGGACTAAGCAAACTTCCCCCAGGAGGGAATGTCATAATCAGGCAGTCACAGCAAGAACCACGCTATCAAATATGAATGAATGGATAGAGAGAGAGAGAGAGAGAGAGAGAGAAATAATTTCATTTTTTTGCCTAGATTCATGACTTTTCACATTTCCGTGTTAACTGTAATTCTATTTGTTTTCACCTATTGTTCAAGCTTGTTTAGATCTTTATTTTTTCCCTTTCAGCCACCACACTTAGCTTCGATCATTTGCAAATCTGATCAGCATTCCTTCATAAATATTATTTATAAATATGCTGAAAGCACTGCTGGGTTCTGAACAGATCCCTGTGGTGTTCACTTCATTTGGGATATTTTTCCAAGTAGATTTGATGCCATTTATAACTACCCTTTAAGTATGATATTTGACCTAACTGTGGACCCATGCAGTGGTTAAGCTGTCAAATCCATATCTGATCATTTTGTTAATAAGGATATTGTGTGAGACACTGCCCACAGCAATTTCCTGACCAGCCAGGCTAATGAATCCATCATAAAAGGAGATCAAGTTAGACGAACATGACTTGATCATCATAAATCCATATTGGGGTTTAGGTTATTCGAAGGTCTCTGTACATTAATATCAACATTCTGAATTGGGCATAGGAATTTACAAGCAGCAAATACAGTACTTTATGGTTGCTAGATGAATTAAATTAATTTCCCTATTTTGTAGTGGTTTCCAGAACATATTCAATATAGAGGGCCCTGCAGTAATTCAATAGAGAATTTATCAGGACATGTGTAACTGAAACCAGACTATCTTCAGCCAAGGAAAATCTAAGCCTAGCTACCCAGCTGAAGCTGGACATAGGTGGCCTCAAATGTTAGGTATACCTATCCCTCTAGTGACATATCTGTACAGAAGAAAAACGTGATCATCCCCTCTGTAAGAGCATTATTTCATGTAGCATACAATATTTCTCCAATTCCCAAATCCAATAATCATTTCCGAATTAGATTTCAATTATACACACTACAAGTTTCTATTACTATATGACTTAGTCTTCCTTTAAGGTGTGATTTCATTAGGAGTTGGTCATATGAAGAGATGTTAAAAGCTAGCCTCTATTTTTCATAGCCATGAGCTACTGCCACAAGGTTATCCAAGAAACAAGAGGTAAGTATACCCGCCTCATCTGGAGACACTTAGAAACACTGCCAGCGCTTTGGCGCTGCGTTTGCTTGGTTCCACATTTCGGCTCTCCATCATTTTAGTCCAGTTGGATTCTGTTCCCCATTCCTGATCTAACCGTACTTGGCCAGAAATACCCTCTCGCTATCTAATTGTATTTCTCCTTTCCATCACCAACTGAAGAAGGTTCCAAATGAGACTAATTCCAAGCAGGAGGGTGTATGTAGTAATCAAATCAGTTAATAAACGCTAACATCTCCCCCTCCCCCCCTTTTTTTGGTAAGAGAAATGGGCATAACCACTGTCATCAATTCAAGCCTAGTAAGTTGCTGGTCTATGATACATATCCTCAGCAGATGTGATTATGAATAATCACATAAACAGAAGATGAAACAGCCTTGGTTCAGGGACAATCACCTAGCAGCAATTATTTGTGCTTCAAACGTTAGAGCTCAATTTGGAGATTAACAACTAGAATGATGAGAAGAACTTAATTTTCCAACTTCTCAATTGTAGGCTAGTCTTTTAATATTACTGATGACAGTAGATGAATGCGCACAGATTGGGCCAGCTTGATCTAGTGGTTAAGACGCCAGGCTAGAGGCAAGAGACTGTGAGTTCAAGTCCCATGTTAGCATGAAAGCCAGCTGGGTGACCTAACTATGTGAGGCGAGTTGTGAGAGTGACAGGCCTAAGGTCACTCTCTCTCAACCCAACCCAACCCAACCCAACCCACCTCACAGGGTTATTGCTGTGGGGAAAACAGGAGGAGGAAGGTGTGTAAGACATGTTCGCTGCCTTGAGTTATTTGTAAAAATAATAAAGGCGGGATACAAAGAAAGAAAGAAAATCTCAGCTATGAATGCATTCACTTTTAAGAACAGATCTCACATTCAAATAGCATGAAATCACCTCAGAACTAAGGGATTTCTTTTTCCCTAGTTTGCTAACCATGATAAGTTTCTACGTAGCTGGAAAGCAGAAAAATCGGGAAGGTTGATGAAGATCAATTTGACAGGAAACCTGGCTACATACAGTCTTAATGTTTGCCCATGGGCTTTAACATGATTACCTGTCCCAAAGGTGCTTTTTCAAGAGGCAATTGGACTTTCTGATTTTTCTTTGAAGACTTTTTGCTTCTAATCCAAGAAGCTTCTTCAACTCTGACTGGATGGTGGGGAATGGAAGGATTTATACTTTTTGCAGCAGGTGGACATTTGCATTCTTTTTAGAGAGCTGTTGAGGCCACTTGGAGATTTATCTGTATCCTCAGGGTCACCTGAATAGTGCAAACGGGTGTGGAGCCTTCTTGGAACTCTTGAAAGGACTGTGTTGTAAATTGTAGATCGATGATGTCAGATCCCTCCCCCTCTGTTGAGAGAGGGCTGTTCAATTTTGTCCAGCTGTCTGCAAGGAGTATAAATCCTTCCATTTCCCACCATCCAGACAGAGCTGGAGAAGCTTCTTGGATGAGAAGCAAAATGTCTTCAAAGAAAAACCAGAAAATCCAGTTGCCTCTTGAAAAAGCACCTTTGGAACAACCATGACCTGGATGACTCAGAATCTCCATAGACATGATTAACTGTCATTTTCTTCTAATTTATTATTAATAACAGCTAACCTCAATTTGTTGGAATTAAATAAATAGTAGTTCAAACCATTCTTATAGTAACATTCACTATTTGTCTATGATTTTATATACACAAGTAGCTAGAGCTGGAAATACAGAAATAGAGTAAGATGACATTCAGTCAAATATAGACTTGCAGTGCAATCTGATCTCTTTTTTTACCAATGAGTAAGATAAACTGTAATCATTTGCATTTATGAATATATGTAGTTCTACAAACTAGAAAAGTTGCATGGCTTTAGAAAATATTTCGTAGAGAGCTGAGGAACAGCTTTAGATGATCTATACTCCAAAATCCTGCCTTCAAAATGGTAGTCTATCTATGGAATGTAGAGCCAATTTCAATGGATTGTTGGGATCTGAAATGCTCTAAAACATTCTGTCACTTTGAATTTTGAATGGTAGAATACAAATGAGATTCCTTTTTTATTTATTATTGCTTTAAACTAATAACAGAAAGAGAGAAAAAGCAAAGGGAACAAAACACCAAAATATATACATTATTAAAAAACAACATATAAGCCTGATTATTATATATATGTGTGTGCACACATATACACAATCTTTGTATTAATAATTTAATAGAGAATTGTAACTGTTTACTGCTGTAAAGACTCTTAACTAGCAAATGTCACCAGTTTTCCATTAGTTACCCCAAAGTTTTCAAAGAACAGGAACTGGCTTAATAGAAGCAAGGGATTTTTTTTTAAATGATGACCTTGTTAAAGGAGAATTCCATTAGAAAGCAAGCCTTGTTTTATCACAACGACAACCTGAAGCAATGCATGAAGTATTATTTTAGACATCACCTGCTATTTACTTTGTTTCAGCTCTTCTCCATTTCAGCTAAAAATTCTAAAGTACAAGTGGAGTGCACTGCTAATTTCTTTATCTCCCCAAGACTCCTTAAAACAAGAAGCCAAAAGGGTAAGAGGAACATGTGTGTTCAGATAGAGTACTAAATCAACTTATCAATGAAGATATTTTGGATGGCATATTAAGACAGTAACTACTTTTTAAAACATTTGAGCATGAAAGAATAAATCCATTTCCTTTATATTAAAGTTAATATACGTGAAGTGGTAAATATAATACCTAATAGCTTTTGAGTATCTAATCTGAGCCTTGCTAAGAAAGGCAGGTTCCATTAGAAGTTTCAATGATAACTTTTAGTTAAATAAAGGAAAGATATCTGACCTTGTCTTTTGTGAAAGACATGTATTGCAGATTCATGTACTTGATACTAGTTATTTTCACAAAGCTTCCCAAGCTCTCAGAAATCAAGTGTAGCCTACAAATTAATTTTAGCCTTGGGATTCTGAGATACTTGTAACCCAACAAGTTGTAGTCATAGATGACATCAAAGAAAGAAAAAAAATGGGTTTGGTAACTCAAGAACAAGGAAGAACAAATTCAGCAGTTACTCATCCTGAAGCTTGACAACATAGATAGCAACATAATCAGCAGGGTGGCTTCACAATCCTGCCTTACAATGGCTGGACTTACTCAACACGATAAACCTTAACTAAGTCATATTATGACTTGAAATGGTGTGTGAAACCAACAAAAATAGGAATGTAGGATATATTTAATTCAGGAGGAACACTTTTCACATTCAGCAGATATATGCTGAACTGGAAATATGCTATTTGCTCCAAAATAAAAAATAAAAAATGAGGCATCATCCAAACTAACATGTAAATGAAGAGTATATAACCAAGCTGGGAACAAACAAAATTGTCCTGTAGAAATTAACACAGTATGATCCTCATACTCTAGAATCAAACTATCTAATAACCAATCACTATTTTTACATTATCACTAGGATATGTAAATGCTGATACCCAGTGGCTCTAACAGCAAGGTATCTACGACTTTACCATACCATTTCTTAAGGTAGATGTTAAAAACCCTTGAATTACATGAAATGAACTTCCACAATCTATTTCTTGGTCTGTACAGTCTTGCAACTGCAAAATAACATGATCCCATGTTTTCTTGCTGAGATTTTATCCACTTGTACTCTATTTCTCAACCTGCTTTTATTACACAGTGATCAACAAAACATTGAAAATATCACAAAGGAAATATCAAAAACCTGCAAATTTAAAAAGTGAAGAAAATGGGAGTACACACACACACATATCATTTTTAGATAAAACCCAACATTTAAAATAGCCATATTTAATATTTCTATTAAAAAAAAGATATTTGTACAGCTGGAAGTAATTTACAGGTAGTCCTCACCAACCAAAATTTGGGACTTGCAACTATTGCTAAGCAATGCAGTCATAAAGTGAAACATTTCACAATATCCCAACATATGCTGTGGTCATTAAGAAAATCACCCACAATAATTAAAAGCCAACTGTGACTTGCAACTTCTTCCCAGTTTCCCCATGGATTTTGCTGATTGGAAGCCCACTGTGAAAGTCACAAACATCAATCATGTGGCCATGGGACAATGCGACCATCGTGTGTTCCCAATGCACAATTACATGATTATGGGGATGCTGCTATGGCCACAACTTTAAAGACTGCTTGGAAATCTCCTTCCGCAACATTGTAACTTCAAGTGGTCATATATTCATATAATATTTCTAAACGTCCATTTTCCTCAGAAATTAATATTGAGCCTTAATTGTAAATAAACCTATCTTTAATTGAAGAATTCTTCAAGTCTCACGATAGCTGTGTTAATTTTTAACCATTATTGCCTCTCATGCTTTTAAATATCACTATGTTGGATTTTGCAGAATCTAAGATTTCAATGCAGCAATTCACATAGTCCATCTACAGTACAGGTAGTTCTCAAATTAATGACAGGCTGCTTAAAATCCCAAAATTATGATAGACCCCCCCCCCCCAAAAGATACACACAACCCAGTTCTGAAGTCCCCCTCCCCATGGTCATGAGACTGCATTTCAGGCACTTACCAACCAGCCCACATTTACAGCGCCCCAGTCACATGACGGTAATCTATGATGTTTTTGCCAAAAACTGGCATTTATTTGTTTTGGGTAAAAACGCCCCATAACGATCAATGAGTCCACTCAATGACCATGGGTTCACTTTATGACTATAGTGATTTGTTTAATGATTACTGCAAAAGAAGAGGTACTGTAATAAAATTGGGTCAGTCATGTGATGACCCACTTTATGACCATTATGACTTATTACCATGAGCAAATTCCATTAAAATTGTAAATCAAGGACTACCTGTTTTACCTGTTGCAATTTACTGGTGCGACATTCAGGACTGTTCCTTTTGAAAGTTGCATTTGTTCTTATTAATGCTGGCTTTGTTATAGTAGCAATCCAGGCCATATTGTACAGGTATTGGTGGCTGGCCCTGATCCATCAGACCAAATTAACAGTTGGAATGCTTAATTTATAATTCATATAAATAGCACTTATGAACTGAAACACAGTTCCTGCAACATGGTTCCCAAAGTATTTCCTCCAAGTAATACAATAACCTTTGATTGGATTAACATTTTTTGAAGAAATTGAACAATTTCATTTATTGGATTAGTTTAAGATCAAAGGTTTTCCTAAAACAAGTACAACCAAATATGTGGCAGTGTGTGAGAAGGAAGCACGGCAAGAAGGCTTCATCATAAGTTGCCATCTCAGTATTTCCTCATGTAACGTTATAAAAATGCTGTCTTAGAACAAAATATAGTATTGGTCCACCTCATGCAGTATTGCCTATTCAGTCTAAAGCAATTCTTTCAAGTTGTTAAGACACAGGTTTTCCTAACCACCTCATCCTTGTTTATTTATAACCTTTATAGGTAGTCCTTATGATAGTTGAGCCCAAAATTTTTGTTGCTAAGCAAGACAATTAAGTGAGTTGCACCCCATTTTTATAACCTTTTTCCCACAAGCAACTCACTGCAATTATTAAGTGAATCATGTGGTTGTTAAATGAAACAGGCTCCCCCATTAACTTTGTTGGTTGGAAACCAGTTGGGAAGGCTACAAATGGCATGTCCCAGGACAATGCAAATATCACAAATACATGCCTGTTGCCAAATGCTCCAATTTCGATCACAAGACCATGGAGATGCTGCAATGGTCATAAGCATGAAAAATGATCATGTCACTTTTTTAGAGCTGATGTAACTTTGAACAGACAGTAAACTAAACGTAACTATTGAGGAATAAAAGTTGAGGAATACCTGTATATAGGTGCCCCTCTTTTAATCAACTCTGGGTGGCTCTCAATCAAAAGTTAAAATAGCATATTAAAACTATAAAAATTAAATATGTTAAAAACAAAAACCTGGTGCCAAGTTAAACTTCTGATGTGTAGTCACTTTATCTTATCCAACACTTGGAAGTAAAGCCAGGTCTTCAAAGCTTTTCAGAAAACTAAGAGAGTAGAGACCTTCAGGGGGGAAAGCTGTTCCATTGAGCAGGGGCTATCACACAAAGTTCCCATAAGATGGCAATATTTAGGGTGACTAGAAGTATGCCCACTGTATCTGATTTAGTAGCATAGGTAGATGTCCTTAGGACAGCGATGGTGAATTTCTGATATGCATATCAAAAGTGACATGCCACACATCAACACTTCACAACTTTAAAAACTGGTGTCTAGCATCTTGAATTGCACCTGGAAAGTAACTGGAAGCCAATGCAGTTCACATTTCAGAGTATTACATGGGCAAACATAGGGAGCCCATTATTATGTGCACTGATGCATTCTAGACCAGTTGAAGTTTCCAAGTGGTCTTCAAGGGTAGCCCCATGTAGAGCTCATTGCAGGAATCCAAACAGAAGGTGACCAAGGCATGAGTGACTCCGAGTCAGGACTCCTGGTCCAAGAAAGGGCGCAATTGGAGCACTAAATGAATCTGTACAAAGCCCCTTCCCCCCCAAGCAGAGTTACCACTGCTTGAGGGCCCCCAAACTGCATACCAGCTCAGTCCAGGGAAGTGCCACTCTGTCCAGAGTCAAAATGACCCTATCTCAGCTGATATAGTATTAACCACCAGGCATGTCTTAAGTACACACATTAATCTTCTTTATCTACTCACATACAGAGATAAGATATATTCCAAGTTCTTTCTAACTTCAGGAAACAATAAGCACACAAGTCAACAGATTTGTCAACATCTTCAACTTTTCTAGAAATTGTGAGTACAAAAGATCAGGAATCAATGCCAGTCATATTTGCTTCATATCAAACTTACAATAAAGGCAAACATGTAAAATATGTTTACTTTTTGATAATTTAAGGAACTGTATAACTCTCCAGGATTGCATATGGCACATTAAAATATTTGTTTTTTAAATGTATAATCTAAAGCTTTGGTGTTTAGGAGGTGAAGGACAGAACAAGTTATCAAAACAAGTTACTAACATATTTAAGAAGCAGTCTGTATAATCCAGGTGTAGGTCCTTATCTGTTATAATTTCTTTGAAGACATAAATCCTCCATACCAAGAGTGAGTTGACACACTCTTTTAAAACCAAATAGCCTTGAAATTATCTCTTCATGATCATGGAGATAAGATGAATGTGAGGTATCCACAACATAATACATTCTCTTGATTAGTCTTTAACTTACAAAAATGCAGGCAGCCAAGCAGAGAAATACCATTCAAAGGAGATAGTCATTAGGACAACACACCTCCTTAACAAAGTCAGGCTGGGCTTCCTTTTGTGGTACAAAAGGAACTATGGACACACTAGAGGGAAGTGAAAAAAAATCCTATTTCTGTATTTAGAGGCAATTCTGACAAGTTTTCACCAGGTAGTCAAGCAACAGACAAACCACTGTAAAACTTTCCTTATAGGCATTCAGGAAACATTTTACTGGCCATTTTTCTAAAAAAATAACTTTTTTCTTGCCAAATGACCAGGAAATCTATATTTCTTTTTTATATAAGGATCTAGAATCAGAACTTTGCCTGATAATTTTCCAATGATATTGAAGGCCCTGAAAAATTGAGAATCCAAGAAAAATCAGGAAAAAGGAAGCCCAGGGACTTTCTGCTTTTCCAATGGAAAATCTGAAACATTTTAGAGTATACTGAAAAGCTCCCTATATTTTCTTTTTTGAATGAGAGAAACATTTTATTCAGTGAAGTGAAAGACAAAGATTACTGAAAGACTGCCATCAAATAGCAATACATTACTGAAGCATTGGATGTTTTTACTGTTTTATAAATAGTTATAATTTAACACACTCCTTAATGTTTTCTGAATTACCCTTTTTAGTACAAAGGTGTATTTTTGTAATTTGTACTAATATTTGCAATTTCACTTTTAGAAAATTGTATTTGAATTCATTTACAATTGTACCCTCTTTCTGAGTAAATACACAGGATTCTTTAATACAGGATGGATATATTTGAGAATGTTACATACAAATAGGAGTAAAAGTTACAATGCAGACATGTAAATTTGTGATAAGTTTTCTGTTTCCCCCCCCCCATAACAAATTCAAAATTCCTGAAAAGATAATCTCCTACAGAGAGTAACTTAAGCACTGAAGTATTGTATCAGAAAGGTTGCGAAACCCACACAGAAGTGGGAGAAATCAGCTGAGCTTCTACTTTGCATAATTCTTATGCCAGATCAGCACATGGCTACAGCACAGACAAAATGCAAAGCCAAAGCAAACTACTTTTTGGGCAGAAGAGATAACACACACCAAAACTATTCGGTTTTGTTTTGTTTTTTTTTAATTTCAAGCGTTTGAAAAGTTCACCAATAACTGGGAGCTTGGCTTAGCTTTAAGAATCCTGCTCCATGTGGTTTTTATCTAATTCATTCTGCATGGTAGAGTAGGCAGGGAGTTAAAAGCTTGAATCCAGCAGGATTCAAGACTGTATTTACTTTGAGCACATTAAACTGTGTGCATTAAAAGCATGCCCTCCCCCACCCCCAAGTCACCTTTTGCAACAAGGAATCTCTCTTAGTCTCAATCAAAAGCATGCCCAGGGTGTGATAATGAAGAGCAATCCATCGGGGACCTAGAAGTGGGGCATCTTATCTACAAACCTTGCCTGAAAGTGCTGGGCCCATAAAGATCTTCCTTCCTGTGAGGAAGCAGAAGGACAAGAAAATGAGAAAGAGGAGAGAGGAAGGGGGACCCTTTAGCAGGAATCTTCCCCGGGAAAGGCTTATATTGACAGCACAAGGACGGGGCCCTACACCCCTTTGCAAAGTCGAATCGATACCCCAAGCTCGAAAAGCCAGACGTTAGTTTCCCCACCACCGCCCGCCTCCTCCTTGAAAGAACCAGCCCAGTCTCCTCTCTCCAGCCCTCCAAGGCAGCCGCCTCGCTGAGATCTCTCACCTTGACTCTGACCTCGTAGGTGGTAAAGCGCCCTCGCCCAACCCCCACCGTCTGGGGGTTGCTGACGTCGATCTCCAGGAAGTTGCTCGGGGGCCCGTAAGCGTCGTTGAGGTTCTGCGGCTTGGTTATGAGGCGCCTGGTGTCGGCAACGGTCTCAGCCATTTCTCTCGCCCTCCGCCTTTTGCGTCTGTCCAGTCGGGCGTAGCGGAGCCTCGCCGAGACAAACCGCCGCCAAAAGAGAGACCAGGGCGGGGTCCAGGGCCGAGGGGAAGGGAGAGGAGGTCGCTTGGCCGCCGGAACGCAACCGCCCTACCCCCTCCCGCCTTCTTATTTACGGGCGACCTGCCGCCGCGACGCCCCCGCGACACGCTCTGGCCCAGCCGCCGCCCGCGCACGGGGGTGGTGGTGGTGGTGGTGGAAGCAGCCCAGCGCGTACGCAAAGCATCTTGGGACGTGTAGTTTTCCCTTTGCCCGGGGTCCCCTGAATGACGAGGCTCACAGAGCCGCTCGCGAACTATAATTCCCGAAGTGCTGCTCTCTAGTCCTGGCCAGGGAAAGTCAAAAGAGTACAAGAGAAACCTAAAAGGCTTGCTTTGAGAAATCTCGGGGGGGGGAGCGGGGGGGAGAGGGAGAGGGAGAAAGGAATGACGACTCGGAAGCCGAAGGATGCTCAGCAGGGAGAAGGGAGGGAGGTGGGCTACCGTGCTCGGTTTGTCCCTAAGGATGCTTTGAATCAGAGCAACGTAAAAGTCTGGCACGTAGTCGTAAATGTATGGAAATGTCATTAACGTGGGATAGAAAGTGGAAAGGTCTGTCGGGTTGTCAGCCCACCAGTCTCATATTTTGTAATTAAGTGTGCCAGAGAATGCAGCAGAGATTAGTCCTATGCAGAAGAAGGGATACAGGCTTTAGGTGTGTCTAATTCTGTCTGGCACAAGGCTACATTCTCCAGTATGTGATTCAACGGCCCCCAGCGCCCCCCCCCCCCAAGTGTATTGAAGGGAGGCCGGAGCTATGCTAGACCCCAGTTTAGAGGAGCAACCACAGTTAAGATATGCAGAGGATATGCAAATATCCTTTGCATATCCTCTTCAATGCCTACCGTTTCTGTTAAAAATATTTTTTTAAATAAATTAATGGGGGAAATGTAAGTGGTAATCTAATTCTGCTACCTATGTGGAAGGTTTATATGGTCATCAAAAGATATACAGTACTCCTTGTGTATTTGAAATACACTAACTAAACAGTAGTACATACAGTAAATACAGAGTAATGACATATATCTGATTCTGGGGGAAAAATAACACATTCTGTCATCACCTCTATAATTGCCTGAAGCAGTTCAGAATTGTACACTTACTTGGAAGTCATGGGGTTTACTTTTGATTCAGACATTCATCTGGATAATTTACACAACCCAGTTTATGAATGGTGCGGTACTTCCTCAACTGCAAAACAGTGGCTGATTTCATGTACCATTCTAAGTTTGTGCTTTAGATTGATATATGAATCTAGCCAATTGATTCCTACTGTGATCTTTTCCATCTGCTTTAAAAAAAATTTACAGAAAGCAACAGAAGTGTGACATACGCTGATTGCTGTTGAAATGATTTTGAGTAGCTGCCATCAAGACAATTAACTTCCACAGAACGCAATTCATCTATGATACCTTTCTTCAAAGAACGCTAAGTTCATCATGTTCATACAGCACCCTTCAGATTTTGAGGAAGGAAATTTAGTTAAGTCTTTCATCAGAATTCAGAAAAAAAGGGCTGAATCAGTGTTTTCAATATACAATTTGGAGAACGAGCACTTTCACAGTATCTTAAAATTGCAACTTTTGAAATATTCACTTTGAGCCTAATACGATTCCTAGAAATGTGACCCAGCAAAAACAGAAAGCATGTATATTTACTATGGAAGAAGTGCTACAGTTTAGAACCACCATTTTAGAATGTGAGAATAAAGCCAATATTTTTATTGCTTACAACTGACACATTCAACTTCTATCATCAGCTCTCACTAGAACACATAAAAGTAAACTTATAAAAAACAGCAGTTGTATTCACCAATAATTTGATCAAGAGTGTTGGAAGGCCATAGAGATGATCCTTCTTTACACATAAAGATAGAATCACTATGAGGAAACACCTTAAGAAATTAACTCAATACAAGAAAAAACTATCATTCAAGAAATCTGGCTCATTCACTGGAAAGTGCTGATGCCTAAATGGGACCTGTCTTGATAATTCCCATATTTTTTTTAAAAGGGAATCAGAAACTTTTATCTAACTACCAGCCTATCAGCCTCCTCGGCATCATTAGCAATACCGAGTATCTATCTGTTAAGCTCCTGGATTGGATGAATTCAGAAAATATATTGTGGAACAAATTGGATTTAGAAATGACCACACCCTCTTTGATCATGCTCTAATTTAACAATATCTGCAGAAAAGTACATTTTTAAACCATGGACTTTGCTCTATATACCTTTTGATCTAATTTCTGGGTCCAATCTACGATGCAAACTCCTCTATACAGAGAAGACTGTTATTGCTTATCTATAAACATTATGATCAGTCTATCATAAAAGTTAGATATACATTCCAAGGATAGGATGCCAATGAAATCCCTGTTAATAGAGGGTCAGCTGCAATATAACTTGGCCCTGTGATTAATTATTGTATCAATGCTCTAGTTCTAATAAATGACTATTCCTGCTTACCTACTGTATTTCAAATTAGCATATTTCAACTCTATGTGGAAAATGTATTTATATACTTTCTTATCTCTGGCTTAAAAGGGGTACAGCAAATGTTGGCCGATTACTGTGCCTTACAGCTACCCTAGAAGGGAAATACAAAACCATCCCATTTAGGTTAAGGTTTTGTCATGTGGTAAAAGGGCTTTTGAAATCATAATATATGTCTTATTATATTGCTCATTATTATGCTGTCACACATTCAGAATTAATAGCCCCACATCTAAATAAATTCCCCAGTCATTGTGACTGCTTTTATTCACAAGTTATTCTATTGTTTTAAGTGTAATTAAATTTTCTTTAAAATTCCCTCTAGTATTTAGGGTTTGTGATTTGGCTTATTGAGTTTTATTATGTATTGGTCACAATAAAGATGTTCTTACATTAAAAACGTACTTACATTAAAAAAAACAAAAAGGCACTTTCATGAGTATTGTAGTATTGAAAATGTGATTCAAATACACTTGAGTTTACTGCCAACCAAAACACAAGAAAATAGAAATAGGTGTGCATCTACATCCATATACCTATATATTGAGAGTAGAGGAAATCACAAAATGTATCTGGAATTTTGCCATTAATAATGCAGTTAGAATACAGTATATTTCATTTGAATAAGTTTAATTTGAAAGCTTTTATAAAATATGGGTGCTTATGATGTTAAAAGTTATCATCAGTAAAAGCCATACAGACACCACATAATTAATTAATGATATAAAACCAATCCCTTTAATATCTTCTTAATCACTTTAACATCTAAAACAACCAGAAGATGAGACAGATTTCCTTGTGGCAGGGATTCCACAATTTGGATGCTACAATCAAAAAGCCCCTGTATTTTTCTCAGTAAATAAATTAACAAGTATACTGCTTTTAACTCATTTGTTTAATTGGGTTATCTAGTCTTAGGACTTGAGTGGAGAAGATATCTTAGGTCACACATGCAGAAATATTGAAAATTCAAATGGGTTCACACACCATTAAGAATCACCCTAAATGGCCAAATTTGCAGGGTCTTTACAGAAGATAATGGAAGCTGATGGGCCCCTTACGAGATTGGTAGAAAAGAATATATCTTGTATTCAACATCTGTCTTATAAAAGGCCATATCTATAGATAATTATTAGTGGCTCAGCTAATTTTGTATCTTTTTGACTGTAGTGTTTACTATTTGCCCTCCACAGTCACAATGGATATAAAAATATGCCAAAATAATATTTCATGTGTCTTATCAAATGAACTACAATACTATTTTATAGTATTCTTAGTCAATTCTCCCTAATGCAACATGCTACTTCTCTGACACCATCAAATAGGCTATAGAATGACTGGAAATAAAAATGAAATTTGACAAATTTAGATAGGATTTACTTTCCATGTGCAGAACTACAATAGAGTATGTAATAGAATATAAATATCTATACATATGTATTCACTGGACACGAGAAGTACATTGCCATCAGACCATCGAAAAAGAATGACCTCTCTCACTTGAAATTCAATTTTGTGCTCTTGATAATATTTCCTTTGGTGCAGAAAAGCTTGATACAGCTGGATTATGCATATGTATCATTCTCACAGATGTACAATTAAAATCTGGTGCTTGCAGTGAAAAGATAGAGAAGATAAAGTAAACGTTGATAAAATGACATACCTATTCTCAATCTGTTCTTTACTTTCATTTCTATATTTAACCTGTATCATGTCCCATACGCATTCCCTAGCACTGTGATTGGAGTTATGTCAGAAGGGTCATGTCAGCACCTGAGCAAAGGGGTTCATGATATGGACTCTATTCAGCATGCAAGAATACACAGTTGTGGAAAAGCAGGAGATGTGCATCACACATAAACATTCAGTTTTTAGCCTGCTGGATTGCAGATCAAAAGGTTAAAGAAAGGATTTATTAAGAATGAGTAGTGACAATTTAAATAAATCAGATGTTTTTGCCGAAGATTATGCTGTGATTTTCTCCAATTATTCCTGACATTTCACCCATTCATATCGTGATGAGAGTTAATAATGCAAAGAGAGGGGGGGGGGGAAGACTCTTGTCTCCTTGTTTATTCATTGTTCTCAAGGAGCTAAGCTGTTTATAGAGAGAAGTTATTTGTTATTTAAATCACTTTTTGCTTATTCTCTGTTCAAGTATCTAAAAATATTGCTTTTAGCAAATATGCAATGTCTTTTTGAAATGTCTGTGCAATCCATAGTGATTTGCACACTGGAGTTCATTGTTAAATGGGTCCAGGTGTTGATGAATTTAACATCTGAGAGTGAGTTAACTCATTAAAGCTCAAAAAAGGACACAAAAAAGAAAGTTATTTTTAAACCTTATAAAAATGTTATTTGATACAATTAGTAACAGTGCAATCTTATATCTACCTTTAAGCAAGTCTCATTGAAGTACCTGTGTGTACATTTATACAATAAATAAAATACATTTTATGTTTTGTAACATAATCCTGTTGTTCTAAGTTTTATTTAGATTAGTCATGTGCTTCAGTTATATACTTTCCCCATTTCTAGATAAATAAGTGGTGTGAGAAAAAGAATAGGAAACAGAGTTCACAAAATTAATCAGGCTTAAGATTTCTTGGTTTTATTGGAAATTTAACAGTGCATTTAATTTTTACTGAAATCAATGAGATAGTAAAGCTCTTAATTTTAAAATCATGCTTACAGTCACTATTCAGTAATTTTAAAAATTGTATTAAATGAAGGTCATTATTAACTAACAAAACGAATGGAAATGATACATAATATACAGTATTGACAGAACATGTAAGCATGATGTGTTGCTTGTGACTGGAGATTGAATGCCAAAGTTAGAAATATTAAGGATCAATATGTAGTTGTATTGTATGGCTTAGAAAACAAAACTGAAGCAGGAGCCTAATTTATTAACTTCTTCCACTCTAATGATTTATTTGTAGTTAAACATCCTCAAACAGCAAAAAGTGATGTCACCAGAGGAGTACATAAAAATTAAATTGATGACATTATTGCTAAAATTAGGTGGAGGAGCTTAGTTAAAGCATCAAAGATATGGGCAGCCACTGACTGTAGAACAAATCACAAACTGTTCATGTGTAAGTTCCTATTAAGCTAAAGAAAAGTAAGAAAGCCAACACTTTCTACAATATGATGTTGAGCATTTTCAAGGAAAACATCACAAATCAAATTGAAATCCTGAACTATGGAATGAAGTTAAGGAAGTAGCTAAAAATAAATGTGAAAAGAGACTGTCCAAAGATAAGAGACAGAAGAAAGGAAACTGGAAGTGAGGGGGGTGGGGGGAATCAGGAAACTGGAAAGTAGAGGATGAGAAGAACAAGGAAAAGAAGTAAAGCAAAGGAAGATAAAGATCTCAGCAAGGACCTTAAGGAAGAGTTTCAGAGAGTTGTTCGATGTCCAAAAACCAAAAATGACCCAAGGTAGGTTATTTTGTTGTGTTCATACCTGTAGACAAAAACATACCAAACTGAGCACTTTATTACCCTGTTTCTCTGAAAATAAGACATCCCCTGATAATAAGCCCAATTGCACTTTTGAGCACATGCGCTAAAATAAGTTGCCTCCTGAAAATAAGCCCTCCCTGAAAATAAGCCCTTCCCAAAAATATTTAAATGCATATGCAGCCGGTCCCTGCCATTTCCTCTGGTTAGGGTTAGGGAGACAGAGCTGGAAATCAGGTAAGACGGTAAGAGGAGCCCCGTCTTGCTCCATGTGCCCCAAAATAATAAGACCTCCCCAAAAATAAGGCCAAGCGCTTATTTCAGGGTTCAAAAAAATATAAAACAGACAGGGGTGGGTTCTACTTACCTTTACTACCGGTTTGCAGTGGGGCTGCACACGCGTGCGACTGAAAGCGCAGAAGCTTCTGCACATGCACAGAAGCGTTTTGATGACATCAGGGTCGGTGGGCGGAGCCTCCTGCTGGTTTTACTACCGGTTCTATAGAACCGGTGCGAACCGGGGGCAACTCACCACTGAAAACAGGGTCTTATTTTTGGGGAAACACGATATCTGCATCTACCATATATTCTGTGAACTATCAGAGTGAGTCTGTGACTTCATTTTCTTTCTTTTACACATAACATCTAGATTGAGTTGCCTTTTACTCCACTGGAATGCATCACCTCCCTCCTGGGAATCCACCTCCTTACTACATTCCATCACATCCGAAAATTCAGGAAGTAGTATTGCAACAACATCTGTAAAGATATTGAAGATGGAAACAGTCATGTATAAACAGGAAAAGTGTTCTAAAAGATGTCTGAATTCAAAAGGAGATTCCAAACTGCTAAATGTTGCCAATGGATAGACAGCAAGTGATTCAAAGATGGATTATATTGAAATACTATACAAGAGTGGCAAGCAAGTGATATACGGCAAGAAGAAAACTACTCACAATATAAACTTTTTCATTTTAGCTGACTGTTACCTAGTTTGTTCTGAGAAGGTGAAACCCACACTATTCTGTATTATCATTTAGGTTAATTGATTAGGTATTATAAAGGTATGTTCTGAATGCTACACAATTTATTATATAAAAATATTTATTTATATGGTTTCCCATATATATATATGTGTGTGTGTGTGTATGTATATGTATATACCGTGTTTCCCTGAAAATAAGACAGGGTCTAATTTTCTTTTGACCCCCAAAATATGACCTTCGCCTTATTATCAGGGGTCTTATTATTTTTGAGGTGCAGGACCTCAAAACCTCGGCCCCAGGAAGGAGGACTGGTGCCGGAGCGCCAACCAGCTGCTCTGCTGGTGCAGCTCAGGCCGCTGCCTCTAGCAATTGTGGCAGCTTCCCAATGCCCGGAAACTTTTCTTCCACCCTCCCCCCATTCCCATAAAGTTGGTAGAGCTCAGTTGGGTGGAAGGAGGCTCCGGAGGGTCCCGATGTGTGGAGCTCAAAAGGGAAGCAAGCAGGGCTCACCTGGCGTGGGTCACGAAGGCCAACAACATTTGTCTACTCAGGCTCGCCCATGTACGCAAGCATGTACGCAAGCAAGCTCCGCACGATTGGCTTTTGGAGAAAGGATTGTGAGAGATCGGGAGGACAGCGGCTCGGGGAAGGGTATTGTCCGCAGACCAAGGCAATGTGTGAAAGGAGGGCGAGGGGGCAGGAGAAGCACAGCAGGGCAGCCCGGGGGTCTTCTTGGACCTTCTCTCCCTCCACCCCACTTCCCTAGCTGCCAACCAAGGAGCCTGGCTGGACTGGGCTTGGTTGGGCTTGCACGGCTGTTCTCAAAGCGGCCAAGGGGGCCAGGGTGGGGGGTTTCCACCCATGGGTCACCCAGCCAGCCTTGCCAAAGTTCTCCTGAGCTCCCCCCCCCCAGCCAGGGATGGGGTGGGATGAGGGGTGGTTGCAGTTCCTGGAGCCAAAGTGGAGAACAAAAAGACAGCCGGGAAGTGTTTAAAAGAGAAAATCCAAGCTCTCAAGTTACACACTGCTGTGGGGGTGGTGGTGGAAAGGGGAGCAGGAGAAGAAGCTCTGGCTTGGATTGTAAAAGCCACCGACTGGCTTGATCACCTTCCTGTTGAAGAGCATGCAGGGTAAACAGGAGATCTGGGGTTTGAGCGAGCGGCAGAATTCTTGCTTCTCCGCCATCCCACATCTCCCCACCTGCCACTCCCCCTCGCCTGCCAAGATTTGCAAGCCAGATTCCAGGAGCTGAACACACTGCCACCGCCCGGGAAGAGAAAGACGTGAGAAATGGGCGCTCTTACAGCACCTCCTCTCTCTCTTCTTCTCCCGAGTGGCAGAGGTGCAACTGACTCACCGAATCTGGCCTGATCTCGGGCAGCAGCGGCTCTGATGTTCCCCCTCCCTCCCCCCTGCGCATGCGTCTAAGTATTTTGGGGAGGCTTATTTTCGGGGGGGGGGGCTTACTTTAGCACATTCACTCAAAAGCCCAATTGGGCTTATTATCCAGACATGTCTTAGTTTCGGGGAAACACGGGGTGTGTGTATATGTATGTATACATATACATACACACACACACACACACACACATATATAGTATATATCAGTGGTGGAATTCAAAATATTTTACTACCAGTTTGGTGGGCATGGTGTGTGGCAGGCATGGCAGGGGAAGGATACTGCAAAATCTTCATTCCCTCCCCACTCCTGGGGGAGGATATTGCAAAATCTCCATTCCCACCCCACTCTGGGGCCAGCCAGAGGTGGTATTTGCAGGTTCTCCAAAGTATTCAAAATTTCTGCTACCAGTTCTCCAGAACCTGTCAGAACCTGCTGAATATATATATATCTCATGCCGCTTGCTCAAACCCCAGATCTTCTGTTTACCCTGTATGCTCTTCAAGAGGAAGGTGATCAAGCCAGTCCGTGGCTTTTACAATCCAAGCCAGCGCTTCTTCTCCTGCTCCCCTTTCCTCCCCGCCCCCCAGCGATGTGTAACTTGAGAACTTGGATTCTCTCTTTTAAACACTTCCCGGCTGTCTTTTTATTCTCCACTTTGGCTCCAGGAACTGCAACCAACCCCCATCCCACCCTATTCCTGGCTGCCAGAAAAAAAAGAAAAAAGCCCAGAAACTAGTGAATTGTGATTTCACTGAACTAGGGCTGCATAAAATCTTGGTTTATGTAGGTAGAACTTGGCTAAAGAGAAATACACATAAAACCTACAAAAAAGAAAGAAAAACATATATATATATTTCTTTTTCTCTTTCGTAGGTCTTATATGCTTTTCTATCTAGCCAAGTTCTACCTACGTAAACTATGATGTTCTGCCGCCCTGGTTCTGTGAAATTTCCATTCACAAGTGCTGGGCTTTCTACCTGCAACTCTCTGTTGCATTCTCCCAGAATGCAACAGAGAGTTGCAGGAAGAAAGCCCAGCACTTGTGAATTCAGCAGAACATCATAGTTTACGTAGGTAGAAACCTGGCTAGATAGAAAAGTGTATATATATATATATATATATATATATATATATATATATATATATATGTTGTTTCCCTGAAAAGACGACATCCCCTGATAATAAGCCCAATCGTGCTTTTGAGCGCATGCGCTAAAATAAGCCACCCCCCTGAAAATAAGCCCTCCCCAAAAATAAGCCCTCTCCAAAAATATTAAACCACATACGCAGCCGGTCCCCACCATTTCCTCTGGTTAGGGTTAGGGAGACAGAGCTGGAAATCAGGTAAGACGGCAAGAGGAGCCCCATCTTGCTCCATGTGCCCCAAAATAATAAGACCTCCCTGAAAATAAGGCCAAGCGTTTATTTTGAGGTTCAGAAAAATATAAGACAGGGTCTTATTTTTGGAGAAACACGGTATATATGTACTGTATATATATGTGACTCTGGGCAGCTAATAGTTAGAATAAAAACAATAAAAATACAACCAATTACACACACACACACATATATACAGAGTCATTTTACCTTAGTGTGGTTATTTAATTACTGTATTTAGTATGTATTGCTGATTAGCAAACAAATGAAAATGTAGGATATCATCAAGAGAATAAAAGAATGGAAATGGAAATGGGCTGGTCACAAAGCAAGAAGAACTGATGGCAGGTTGACCAAGCCAGTCATAGAATGGATCCCACTTGATTAAAAAGCATCTACAAAAAAGACCTAAAACAAGATGGATCAATGACATCAGCAAATATTGCAGGCCCAATTGGCAAAAGAAAGCTCAGGAAACATGCAGAAGAGGCCTTCATCTTGTAGCGGATAGACAATGGCTAAATGATGATAATTGCTGTCCATCTCACATAGTGACTCTGAGTGCCATATAAAACAATCCAAATATATAAAAACCAATTAAAACACAGCCAAAATAAATTTAAAAGATTTTAGAAATGACAAGGAAAAAAATCCATAAAGAGAGTGCATTCCAATTAACCATCATGTAACAATCTCACTGCTCCACTCTATCATGGGAGCCCGAGGCCACTTGAGAAAAGGATGTCTGAAGGGCCTTAAAAATATAGACTCACCGTACATTTCACATATAAGGCTTGTTTTGCATGACATTCACAGATTTATACACACTAGCTGGTTACTTCAATATGACAAACAGTCATAAATTGGTCCCTGCATGCATAATGTTAAATTCAATCACCATGTACCAGTGTAGAAAGTTAGCACCCACCCCTCTCCTAGAAGAATGAAATATTCTAGGAAACATTAAAAAGGCAGAATATTATATTTCCCTGGATGAGAAATGGAGAAACATGTTGTTTTTTAGGCAGGAAGCAGACTCACACTTAATAGCCCCCACCCTCCTCAATAGCCCACAGCAGATATCAGCACTTAAGAGATAAAGAGATGGCTACGTCTATACATAAGCAAATACCCTCACCCAAGATCCAACAAAGGTAGAATTAGCCCTCAGCCATAATAGGAATTGTCCCAAACCCTCCATTACAACCCAGCAAGATTCAACCAAGCCTAGCACTCAAGACAACCTACAAAGTTACCCCTGACTGGCCCCATGGGAGTCTGATAACCAATCAGGATACCTGCCCTTACACAGGAACAGAAAGCTCATAGGCGGGGCCCAAGAGAGGGTATAAATCGCTCTCTCTCACCCATGTGCTCATTTTGCCTAGGACCCAAAAACCCCATGTGGTCCTGCCCACCTTTAAACCATCTTTCCAAACAGCTTCCATGTTTCCAGTGTCTTTCCCCTCACTTGGAACTGAACCCAGATGGATATTTCTTCCAATACTAGTCTTACTGACAAGACTTAAGAGTCTGAAGAAACATGCAGGATATGTTTAGATATTGAAGTTCCACAAGAGAAATATTGTTTTTTCCCCCATCAGAGTAAATCGCATATAAAATATTGGAATTACTCATTTGTACCATAGTACATCTGCATGCCAAGTTATACGCGTGTTAAGAATTGTAAGCCTTCCAATCCCTTTGCTCTCTTACGGACTCAGACGGATATATGATCATAAATATGACGCACTGAATTCAAACAACGCCGTTCTTGTTCGTACCCAAACCTACACAAGACAGCCGGCAAAAATCACAGAATCGAGCCGGCCGGGTTGAAGGCAAGGAGAAATACACCACTTCCCAGCATGCCTTTTGCATCCGGCTGCCTGCAGTCTCTTTGAGCCGGAGTCACGTGCTGCCTCCTGGGGCTCGTAGTCCGTGCAAAGGATGAGCCCCCGGTTTAAGGTGAAGGTGAATGGAATCAGGCTGGCTGAGAAAGGAGGCTTTGGCGGAGCGGCTGCATCTGCTGCCAATAAAGTTATCTTCCAAAAGGGGAGGGGAGTGGGGGCGGGAGGAGGAAAGGAAGCACGTCAAGATGGCGGCTCCCGTGTCGCCCTTGGTTACTGGGCGCCGCCTGATAAACGCTGCCATTCGACCCGCCGCTCTCGTCCTAACTTGCTGGGCCCCGCGGAAAGGTTAGTGGCGTTTGGGTCACTAGGTCTTAGGGCGTACGAAGTTAGCCCGCGATCTGTAAGGAGGATTAGGGCTCAGCTGGAAGGTCAGCTATCAAACAGTTTCAAGCCCTGGTCGTGACTGTCAAGATTCCCCAGTTATTAAAGGGGAGTTAACGCGGCTCGGCTTTCTTTCCTGCACTTGAATCGCCCGGCATCCGCCTATCGGGAAGTGTCACGCCGTGTTCCGAAGAGGTTTTAAGGTTCTGGAATGTCCGCGAATGCTGAAAAGTTAAGAATAAAAAGCCGGCCGTTCTGCTAGCTCTCTCCTATTTTAAAACATACGGCCTAAAGCAGGGGAAGCTCTGCCGCTTTGAAAACTTGTGGACTTTAACTCTCAGAATTCCCCAGCCAGCTTGGCAATTGTGCCGGCTGGGGAATCCTGGGAGTTGAAATCCACAAGTCTCCAAAGTTGCCAAAGTTGGAGAACTCTGGCCTAAGGATTTTATGCTCCTTTAGGGATGGTCTTCAATTTTATTCCTCATTTGCAAGGGAGAACTGATTTAAATGGGTACACGCACTTAACATTTATTAGTGTGTACCGATTATTCTCTGAGAAGTGTCTCTATATAGGATGTTGTACAACTCTGCACAAATCCTTTTGCCCCCACAAAGTCCTTTTGCCCCCTACTTCAGGATGGTCTTTCCAAGCCCTTCCAGATGCTGCCTGTACAAAATTAGTTATGTTAACATCAGTGAATCAAAGTTTAACACATAAACCAAGGGGATCAAGCAAACTATTATGTTTTAATATGTTGTATACTGTTGGTTTTGTGATCAAGTAGATTAAAAAATACTTCTGGGTATGGACTGAGCATCGATGTCAGAGCATGCAGATCTCTTTGTGGATTTTTTTTTAAAAATAGTCATTACCTTTATAGTAGTGGAGCTCTTGTCTTAATGGCAAAAGAGAAGATTGGTTCAACATCAGGAACTGGCTTATCTCCAATAAGGCTGAATAAGAGACTGTGTATTCTGTATGGCCCAGAATTGATTGGGATGCAGAAAAAAAAAATAACCCTCTCCACTTAAGACTCATCAGTAAATCTTTATACTGGCAAATGGGAAGCTCCCAATGCCGAAAAGTGTTACAACTGATGGATTCTACAGCCTGTACTTTACTATCACACAAATGATGTACAGGAAAATACTCTTATCAATTAACATTTTTTCCACAAAATATTGATGTACTTTGCAGCTATTTTGGTGAACTGTCCAGGTTAACAGTTGTCAGACTATATGCACAAGTAATAAATACATATATTCAAGCATGTTTTATTGCACAGGATGCATGCTAAAAATATCTGGGAAGTTATAAATTTGCAAGCATAGCAGTAAGTCCTATGTGCTATAATTCAGTTACAATGCACATATTGTGATTATGGAGTGAAAACAGCACTTTTGGTATCTGCATGTATGTTTTTGTCTTGTAGTTAACACTGGTCTTGCTAGTAGATACTGCTGTAGGAAATCGATGCACTTTAACTGATTTGGATGTGTGCTTTTCTATTGGTTAATTGTAATTTGCCCAAACATAGAAGAATATTTACAAATTGCCAGAAGTATACTGTGTTTCCCCAAAAATAAGCCATGTCCGGATAATAAGCCCAATCAGGCTTTTCAGCACATGTGATAATATAAGCCACCCCCGCAAAATAAGCCCCCCCCCAACTACTTACATGCATGTGCAGCCGGTCCTGCCATTTCCTCTGGTTGCTTGCTGCACAACCAAAATGAGTTGAGGCAACGCCGGGGGGGGGGGGGGAAGGGGGGACATGCCCTCCCCTCCCTGTTCTTCACACCAGCCAAGCGGCCCAACACATCCCCCACACCCCTCCCATGGCAACAGCAGCCTGGCTGCTTCCCTTTCCCACCGTCTCTTTATTGAGTGAGTGGCAGGTGGGGTGGGAAAGAAGCAAGATGCGTGGAGCGAGACATGGCTCCCCTTGCTGTGTTTTCTCTACCCCCCTCGCCAGGCATGGCAGGGCTCCTGTCCCTTGCTTAAAAGAAAACCTTCTCATGAGTTGAGAAATTTGATTGAACTCACGAGAAGGCTTTCTTTTACAGCGGGTCTCCTTGGACACAATGGTGAGGAAAGCAGCGGAACTTGAAAGGTAAGACCTGCGTCCCGCTTCTCTCCTGCCCCACCTGCCACCTCCAAATTGCATCCCTAAAGGGGACAGTTGGCTAAGCAAGGGGCAGGACCCTCCCATGCCTGGCGAGGGCAGGAGGAGAAGAGATGGCAAGGGAAGCCACGTCTCGTTCCACGCGTCTTGCTTCTCCCTTGCCCCACCTGCCACCCCCCTCGATAAAGAGATGGTGGGGAAGAGAAGCAGCCAGGCTGCTGTTACCATTAGGGTGGATTGGGACGTGTTGGGCCACGAGACACATGTCTTACCTTTCAAACTCCATCGCTTTCCTTGCCGTTGTGTCTAGGGAAACATACTGTAAAAGAAAACCTTCTCACGAGTTCGAGAAGTTTGATTGAACTCACAAGAAGACTTCCTTTTACAGCGTGTTTCCCTGGACACAATGGCAAGGAATGCAATGGAACTGGAAAGGTAAGAAGCGCGTCCTGCTTCTCACCCGTCCTACCTGCCACCCCCAAATTGTATCCCTAAAGGGGGCGGGTGGCTAAGCGAGGGGCAGGAGCCCTGTCATGCCTGGCAAGGGGAGGAGAAGAGATGGCAAGGGGAGCCACGTCTCGCTCCATGCATCTCGCTTCTCCCCTGCCCTACCTGCCACCCCTCGATAAAGAGACGTCAGGGAAGGAAAGCAGCTGCTGCCATTTGGGTGGGGTGGGATGTGTTGGGCCACTTGGCCGGCGCGAAGAACAGGGAGGGGAGGCAACGGCAGCAACAGGACATCCAGTTCCATGCTTGCCGCCTTCTGCACCCCCAAAGTAATAAGACCCCCGATAATAAGACCAAGTCCTTATTTGGGGGGGAGGTGTCAAAAGAAAATAAGACCCTGTCTTATTTTCGGGGAAACACGGTATTTAACTTTTCACATAGGGAAACCTTTTAGATAACTGATTCATTTTCTTTCCTACCATAGCTAAGATTTGGACACGCTGAATTCCATCCCATGATCTGTTTGTTCATAAGATTCTAAATTTTAAAATAAGGAATGAATGTTAAATTATGTGGAATTTATAAAAAGTAGATTAGGATGCGTATGTCAGAATCTTTCATACTCAGATGTATCTGTGTCAGTGTTAGCTGATTCAGAATATGCATTCTTAATAATATAGGAACTTGGCTTGCAGAATTAGTCTATATCTAGTACAGTGTTTTTCAACCTTGGCAGGTTTAAGATGTGAGGACTTCAACTCCCAGAATTTCCCAGCCAACCAAACTTAATACCTCAGTGGCAATTATTATAAGATGCATTCTTATTCTGAGAAGAGCAAAAGCCAAAGGTAGTGTCATTCTAATCCATAATCTGATTTATTCAGCATGTGCCTGTCTCTTTGTTATTCTCTCATTTTCTACCAATTTCTTTCCCCTCTCCTTTGTTCTTATTAGCTGCTTACCAGGGTAGGGACAGTTCTAAAAGTTTGGAAAAAAAATACTTGGTGTACATATGTAAGAAATAAAAGCTATAGTACTGCTTAAAAGAAGGAACTAGAATTAAAAATTGCTACACTTTAGCATAAAGTAGTGAAGCTTTTTGGGGACATAAATAGCAGAAATAGTGGTAGAGGAAACAACTCTCTGTAAGGAGCAGAACCAACCAGTGGATGAGAAAGACTATCAGATAGTGATACTTAATCACTGGAAGAACAACTATTTCAATCTCTAGCAGGAGAAGCAGGCAGCATCAAGACTCCCAATTGAAAATAAGGCAAGAAGGTGGAGTTTTGAAGAGTATAGTATAGATCCGTGATGGCGAACCTATGGCACGGGTGCCACAGGTGGCACACGGAGCCATATTGGTGGGCACGCGAGTGTTGCCCTAGCTCAGCTCCAGCGCGCATGCACGCACCGGCCAACTGATTTTCACGCCTTCCGGTCCCACCGGAAGTCAGGAAACTGGCTGTTTCTGGCCTCTGGAAGGCCTCCAGGAGGATGGGGAAGGCTGTTTTTGCCCTCCCTAGGCTCCTAGAAAGCCTTTGGAGCCTGAGGAGGGGGGAAAATGGGCCTACCGGGCCCACCGGGCCATCACGTGCCAAAAGCAGGAGGAAGTGGGGGGGGGTTCACGTGCGCATGCGCAGGAGGGCGGAGTGCATTGAATTATGGATGTGGGCACCCATACCCGTGACATCCCACGCTCCCCCCGCTTTTGGCACGTGACGGCAAAAAGGTTAGCCATCACTGGTATAGATGAAGCAACTAAGGTCATGCTGTACACAGAGGTAATCTCAGCTCTCTAGATCTTTAACTCCTTATTCAGAAATTGATTTATTGATGAGGAGGTGCACGGTTTAGCAAGATTAGTCCCTTTACTGTGGATGAGTGAGCTTGCATGCATTCAGAACATAAACACTGAAATCAAAATCCTCATGCAATATTTAATCTATACTTCTCAATTGAAATTCTAGTCTTTTCTCTCCTTCCTTTCCAATTCAATAAATATTTGGGCCATTCTCTTTCTGGACCTGCAATGCATCTGATTTGTGAGAGGACAATTTTCTCTAGTATAGGAACCAATGGCTCTTAGCTTGGCAGCTTTATTGCCAGAGGGATGGATGTTGAGGAACAGATGCCAAATCCTAGAAAGACCACCAGCAGTTATCTTTTTCTAGTAATTCTTACTGTCACTTGGGGGGAGGGGCGGGGGACCTGCAAGGAATAGCTGCATCATAGATTTGGAAGATCTAGAAAAGAATCTGAAGAACTTTGGAGGTCCTGTATAGACAGGGTCCTTCCTGTCTATAGAAGACAATGACAGAACAAAAATAATTCAGGCAACTGACTAATGAGCCCTCTTAATTAGAAATCAGTAAGAGTATTAGCTTATAAACTTCATGAGTTTATTATGTACATACCAACGCTCCAAACATGGAAAATATCTCTGAAGTCTTGATATAGTAAGATAAACAAGACTTAACATGTATAAAAAGCATTTGGAAAGATTCTTGTGATTGAAATATTCAAGGGTACAACTTAATAAAAAAGGTAAAAGAAACTGCAAGCAATAAAAAGAGAAGTAGAGTCACAGTATATGTTAAAAATGACATTTACGCAGAAATATAAAAGGAATAGACTAGGTAGTATAGATCCCCCATCATGGAGAAGATGTGGATGATGCTTTTCAAAAAAGAAATTGAAGAGGCGTGAAGTACAAATAATAGTATTTAATTGCCCCCCCCCCCCCCATCTGTTTGAAGATACCCTGCCAAGAATGGTCATTTGAGGAAACTTCTGAATTGACTAATGACAATTTTCTCCTTAAGAACTTGGAGGAACCAACAAAAGAGATGTAGTGCCAATCAAGAGAGGGGATTTTTTTGGTGTCAAGTTACTATATCTGTTACTTGATAAAAAACAAGAAAGGTCTTACTACATTGCCAGCAGTAAGAACTATCAGACAAATGGGCATGAGAAGAAGGTATTTTTTGCATTAACTCACTGTTCTCAATCTTGGTAGCTTGAAGATGGATGGACTTCAATTCCCAGAATCCCCCAGCCAGCAGCACTGTCTGGGGGATTCTGGGAGTTGAAGTCCACCCATCTTCAAGCTTCCAAGGTTGAGAAACACTGCATTAACTCAATAATGGTTGGGGCAAATAATCATCAGAAGGTTATAGGAAAATCTTAAAACATTTATTTCGTTAGCCTAATTCTAAGATATACTTTTAGGGAACTTCTATGGCTTCTGGCTTTTACTATTTTCGACCAGGATTATATGTATACACATTATCTTTCAAATTTTGATAATTAAGATTGTATTTTTATCTAATTTATAAGCTGTCTTGGAGAGTTCATATCTGCAAAGGTAGTCTAAAATTGTGATGTATAAATAGCATAAATTATGTGAAATTATAAATCTTTGGATGAACTCTATATTATTTAAAAATGAAGCCTAAAATGTATAAACCCTGGAAATTACAACTATATTGCTTTGATGTTTACTTCTAGTAGTTACTCTGACTATGTCTTCTTAAAGGTAAATCCCGTTGTGTTAGAACACACTGTCAAGTAGATGTGAACAATTTGTAGCTGAGTTTAATAAGAAAATCCTAGGCAAAAGAAGCCGGTTTAGTTTAATGGTGAGAAGAGAATATGTAGAATATTTTAAAAGCCTTGAATTATTGAGAGATAACTATTTTTTTGAGGTTTAGATTAATTTATAGGAAGGAAGATTAATTCAAAATCAAGATAATCTTATTCATTATAATCTTATGAATTATTTAGCATTAGAAAAGATGGTAATAGTAAGGGAGGTCCTCAAAAATAACAACTCAAAAACTTTAATAAAGTTATTAGTTATTTATGTAAAAAAGTGGGGGTGCGATGGCTCAGCAATTAAAGACGCTGAGTTTATCAGCTGGAAAGCTGAGAGCCAGGGTTCAAGATCCAAGTGCCACATGATGGGGTAAGCGCCTGTTACTTTTTCCCAGCTCCTGTTCACCTATTAGTTCAAAAGCATGCAAATGTGAGTATATAAATAGGTACCACTTCAGTGGGAAGGTAAAAGCATTCCATGTGCCTTGGCATATAGTCATGTGGCCAATGTCTTCAGACCGCGCTGGCACCCTTTGCTAGGAAACAGAGATGAGCAGTGCCCCCTACAGTCAGACACAACTGGACAGGGAAACCTTTACTTTTATATGAAAAAGTAACAACTCTTGTTTTCTAATAATATATAGAATATTGATATTTAGGTGTTAATCCCTATCTTGTGGTGTCATAGAAAATATCCATCTCAATGGCCCAATGAAGGACAGCATATATTGTATATATCGATCTGTAGTTGTACATGTCAAAGTGAGGCTGATGAATGTAGCTGAATGTAGTGCACTGAATATGTATTTAGTTTAGTATGTTAAATGTTGAAAACGCTTTTTGCTTTGCATGCTTGTGATGTTCATGAAAAACACATCAGAAATCTGTAGAGAAATTTCTGGCAGTGCTAATACTGTGTATTATTATATACTGCACTTATTGAAGCTGATGGGTGTTCTGTGTGTTTAAGTTATATGTAGAAAGTAGACTTGGAATAGTAGCAAAATTTATAGTAAAGGTTGTTATTCACATCTCATGTTCTTCTGAATGGTGCAAATAGCTCACAGGCTATTTGTTAATGGGGACTGAATTGGACTAAGATAGTGTTTCTCAGTCTTAGCTGCTTGAAGATGGGTGGACTTCAACGGAATTCTGAATTCTCAATTTCCAGAATTCTGGCTGGGGAATTCTGGGAATTGAAGTCCACTCAAGAGGCCAAGATTTGAAAAACACTGGAAAACATAATGACTAGTTGATGACTTTAAGAGAGCAGTTTGGTGTAGTGATTAAGGTCTTAGCCAAAAAACCAGGAGACTGAATTCTAAGTCCCGCCTTAGGCAGGAAGGCCAGCTGGGTGACTTTAGGCCAGTTAATCTCTCTCAGTCCAACCCACCTCACAGGAATGTTGTTGTGGAGAAAATGAGAGAAGGAAAGTGTATTAAGTATGTTTGCCGCCTTGAGTTATTTATAAAAATAAAAAGGTGGGATAAAAATAAATCAGTGAGCTTTGTGGTCCAAGGGATTTGATCAGAGTTTCTCATTTCAGCCCACTAACTTATTATATAAGAATAAGACTGACTCTTTTAGTTTAAACAGTAAATAAATGTTTCTCTCATGTCATACAGCATATACAGTTCAGGTAGCAGAGAAAGCTGCCAGCGGCGGACTTGCAGATGCTAATTCGAAAGCCTTATTGCTTTGCAATGGACCTTTAGAACATTATGAATTCCTTACCAAAGCGGAGCAGCTGAGGAATGATGAACAGCAAACGAAAGTCATGCGGTGCCTGCAGAAGCTACACGAAAGTCTTAAAGGCTACAACCTCAGTCCAAAACACATATTCTCAAAGGTAAAATTCTTCCATTAAGCATTTTTACAGCCGTTTTTGTGTCTGGTTCACATGATTTTTCTGAATTTGATTGCAACGGCTCTGTAAAACAATGTTATTTAATTATCCCATTTCATGCCTAAGAGGCTGCGACTGAGAAGATAAGACAAAACAACAAGGCTGGGTATCAGAAATAGTAATGATTATTTTATGGCATTCAAGGTAAAACAAGATTGATATTTTTATTCTCCCCGATGCAATTAAATTTAGCAAATTTTACTGATTGAGATATTTTCATGGGAAATACTCAAACTCCAAATTGATTTGCAACCTAAGGTATATTCAGTTCCTAAATAAAACAGACTTGGAACAAGTTTGCAATAATAATTTACCAATGTTTGGTAGAATAAAACTCAGTTTCCAGTGTTCTAAACTTGAAATATACTTAAGTTGTGTGTTATTATTACCTGAGTAACACTGTTCATTGTTGTGTCTCCAAGAATGCACACATTCTGTAGAAGATTTTGGATTGTTCCATTTTTAATATGTGTAGTGTGGAAGGTAGTATCCTGAACCTACAAAGAGTTCTTTGCCAGAAGGTGGCAGAGTCATACTGTAATCTGAAGAAAATAGTTCAAATTTTTGTGCTATGCTGTACTTATTCTAGTTGCTTTTAACATTTCTTTTCAGGACTCTGGTGAAAACTCTGCAAGTTTGTCCCCTAGTTCTAGACTAGACAGAGGAAAATATCAGAAGCCTCTTCAAAATTAATATCCATTGATTAAAAATTAACCTACAGGATAATGTGAGAGAAATGAACATGAGGCAAGAAGTAAGAATATCAGGCAAAATCGATGAGACGAATTGGGTAGAAAACAGCAGACAAAGATGGTGAAGAGGGGCCTATTAGATAAATGGTCTATTTAGCATTGCCAAACAGTAATCAACAGTGTTCCCTCAGCTGAGAGCTTATTCATATTTGTTGCTGGATAAATTGCAGTTCTTGGATAGGTTGCAGTTTGAACCCTCTAGGCCCGTGATGGCGAACCTATGGCACGGGTGCCACAGGTGGCACGCGGAGCCATATTGGTGGGCACGCGAGTGTTGTCCTAGCTCAGCTCCAGTGCGCACCAGCTAACTGATTTTCAGGCCTTCCGGTCCCACCGGAAGTCGGGAAACTGGCCTCCGGGGGGATGGGGAAGGCTGTTTTGCCCTCCCCAGGCTCCTAGAAAGCCTCTGGAGCCTGGGGAGGGGGAAAAACGGGCCTCCCGGGCCTGGGCCCACCATCGTGTGCCAAAATCAGGGGAAAGTGTGTGGGGGTCATGGGGTCATGTGTGGGAGGGTGGGGCGCATTGAATTATGGATGTGGGCACTCACACCCGTGACCCTCCATGCTCCCCCCGCTTTTGGCACGCGACGGCAAAAAGGTTAGCCATCACTGCTCTAGGCCCTTATGTAAAAAAACCCAGACCTCTTCATATCAGAATGTGATATAATGGAGAATATGTTGATGTTTTAATTTTTAGAAAAACATGATTTAAAAATATCACTGCAGATACAGTAGGAATTGTTTTTGAAGACATAAACTTTAGAAAAAGTTTATCATTAATTTATTTTTGTTGGGAAATATGCAGCAGGCGAGTGGGAGGGATCAAGTGGTGAATTAGCCCTGGGTCGTTCCATAGCTGCAAGAGACCTAGGAATATGCCCCCCCCCCCCCCCCCCAATTTTCATGTGACGGAGGGCGAGCAATCTGGAAAAATTCTTCTATTATAGCTAAGATACAATACAGGTAATCCTCGATTTAGGATTGCAATTGAGCGCAAAATTTCTGTTGTTAAGTGACACATTTGTTAAGTGAGTTTTGCCCCCATTTTACGGCCTTTCTTATCTCAGTTGTTAAGTGAATCACTTTAGTTGATAAATTAATAACCTGGTTGTTAAGTGAATCTGGTTTCCCCATTGACTTTGCTGGTCAGAAGGTCGCAAAAGGGGATCACATGACCTTGGGACACAGCAACGGTCATAAGTATGAACCAGTTGCCAAGCGTCTGAAGTTTGATCTCTTGACCATGAAGCAGCTACAAAGGTCGTAACTGTGAAAAACGGTCCTAAGTTCTTTTTTCAGTGCCGTTGTAACTTTGGTCACTAACTGAACTGTTGTAAGTCAAGGACTACCTGTACTTAACTTGAACATTTCACATCTGGATCTGCTTTCTTGCCCCTGACAATTTTGTATGTACCATACTGCTAACATTTTTGAGTATTTTAAGAATACTTGATCTAGTGGAATATGCAAATTTGTATACATTATTTAAAAGGCAAACATGTTTATTTTAAGGGGAGATTTATTGTCTCCTTCCCCCTGCTCCCAGGTCAGTTTTGGAAAGGGACCATTAAAGCTTCACTTCCTCAACAAACTTTCCTGTAGAAATCTCCCTTCCAATTTTATCCATGGGTAAGAGATTCAGCTGATACTTTTAGCCAGCGTCCTTCTGGCAACCAAAAACTTTTAGCATGAATACACAAGCTGTTTCTGGTTGAAGTCTTTCTTTTACCGTAACTCTGACATGCTGGAGATGAGGGAAGAGATGATAGTGGTCCAGAGCAAGGTTTCAACTTAAGCTAAATTTAATAAAACTTAAATTTCTTATTTACATAAGTAATATAGTCCTCAACTTAACAAGAGTTCATTTAGTGACTGTTCAAAGTTACAATGGCACTGAAAAAAGTGAGTTATGACCATTTCTCACATGACCATTGCAGCATCCCCATGGTCACGTGATCAAAATTCAGACACTTGGCAACTGACTCATATTTATGACGGTTGCAGTTTCCCAGGGTCATGTGATCCCCTTTTGGGACCTTCTGACAAGTAAAGTCAATGGGGAAGCCAGATTCACTTAAGAACCGAGTTACTAACTTAACAACTGCAGTGATTCACTTAACAACTGTGACAAGAAAATGGGACAAAATTCACTTAACAACTGTCTTACTTAGCAACAGAAACATTGGGCCTTGGTGGAGCAGCGGAATAAAGTGCTGTTAAATAGCACTTAGCTGCCAGCTGCCTGCAGTTACTGCGAGTTCAAATCTCACCAGGCTCAAGGTTGACTCAGCCTTCCATCCTTCCTAGGTAGGTAAAATGAGGACCTGGATTGTGGGGTCAATAAGTTGTCTTTGTTTAAAAAAAACACCGCTTGGAGGGCCGAAAGCCCTACTAAGCAGGTATATACAAAAGTATGAAGGCTATTGCTTAACGCATTGTAAGCCGCCCTGAGTCTCCGGAGAAGGACGGCATATAATTTGAACCAATAAATAAATAACCAATAAATAAATAAATTGTAAGTTGAGGACTATCTGTATATTTGCACTAATTGCTCCCTTAAGTTTTAAATATTTTTCTATTTCTGTTCCATAAACATCATGGGTTGATAGCACTTTTTCAGAGTTTCTTAGGATCAAGAGTCTGGAGAACTCCAAGCATCCTAAATACCTTGTGTTGTGCATCTTAATTTACAACTAGAATGAATCCTTTTTGAATATATTAGGCATCCCTGACTAAATTCTATATTTCAGTGAATTCTTAGGTGAACAAAAACTGGTATACCCTCTTCATGGTACAAAGTTAAACCTGACACGTTTCTGGAAATTTGAATGGATATGTATTATTTGTATGGAATTATTTACCGGTTTAGATTAAGAAAACAATGAATGTAGCACATAAAAAGTTAGGATAGTTTTTCAATCAGAACTTTGTAACACCTCCTTTAGCAGAAATAAACAGCTATTCTCTGAGAATGTTTCTGTTCTAGCTTTTGGCATTTTTCCCATTCTTCTTTACAAACTCTGCTAATTCAGAAATATGCATGGATCCTACTGGTATGTACATTTTGTCCTTGAGATCTCCCATAGATTTTCAGTGCTATTCAGATGGGGACTGTGAAGGCCACACTAAAACCTTTTATCTTTTTTTTCCCTCAAAATAATTTCTTGTTGATTTGAAATACGTTTCAGACTTCTTCCTGAATGAAATATTCAGCCTCCTTTTAGCTCAGGATTCTTCGCTGATTGTGGACATTAGCTTCTATTTTTATATTTAGTTGAAAAGTAGCATAGATGAATGTGTGTTCATACCCTCAACATTTCTCCCTCCCCCACAAAAGGAGAAGACTAGACCAAAATAATAATAACTTATTAAACTTAATTTCCTTTAATGTAAGGTATTTCATTATAAAATTCATGATACTATTCTGCATATACAAGCCATTCTTAAACGTAGAAATTGCTTTCACAAATTGTCACATGTGTAGCAGAAAAGAAAAAAGGAGAGAACTAAGATGGGGATGAGGAAGAAGAAAAAGTAATTTTCCAGAGAAAGAGACAAAAAGAGAAAAGGAGAACAATGAAGAATGAATGAATGAATGAAGCAGTAACTGGACCAAAAGAAAGAAGAGAATTGCCAAATATTATATTATATTCACAGGACAATGAGACCTTTCCAAGCAGCAGCAGCAGCAGCAGAATCTACAATCATGTGCCCCTCCTGTCCATTCCCTTTTTTGCCAACAAATTCTTCTGTTTTTATCAGCAAGCAAAAGGGTCTGCTTGCCTACTGAACAAGTGGAAGAGAAATAGGAGATTCTCTCCTATCTGAGATTCCCAAGAGTTTTTTTGTCCTGATGAAATGGAGATGAATCCCAGCTGTCCAGCATCATGTTTCTTTCTCTTATACTCTGAATTGAGGAAGCTTCTTGGATGAGAAATGAAGGAGGAAACCGGGAAAGTCCAGTTGCCTTTTGAGAAGCACCTGTGGGGCATTGTTGTGAACAGAAAAAAATAAATAAATTTATTGAATTTATATATGCTGGCCAGTTTCCAGTGACTTGTGGCAGAGATGGGTATAACCATGAAGTTCATTGCCTCATGAGCTCATCCCAAGTAACCATTGGCTCAACACATGGACAGAGCTGGTTATTATGTGGACCTTTTCTTTTTCTAGTTTTGGGGCAGTGGTGGGGTTATCTGTTATCTGTCTCTAGTTTACTTGTTGTGGTACAGTTATGGGTTATCTGAATATGGAGGGCAGTACATTTACCAAGTTGTGTGTCTTAAATGCTTCCAAATGAAATTAACTGCCAGCTAAGACGTCTTCAGAACTGAAGATGAGTGATGGATCTGGAGAGTTTCCAGAGGACTTTTGGGGAAATTTTCCAGTGATCGAGCAATTACCTGTTTAGCATTAGGAGGAGACTGGACTCTAAAAGAAATTGCCCCTCAAGCAATTTTTTTCTGTAAACTGATGCTGGGTTGCTCCTTGGTTTTCTGAGGAGTTCTAGGAGATAAGGCACTATAAGCAATTCCTAGAGCATTGGTGGAGGAAGAATAAAAATGAATGTGACTGAACACAAGTATGGACTGTGGTGATAAAGGGAGGCAATAACCTTTGCTGAAATTTAGATAGGGACAGTGCACCACCTGGTCCTTTCAGACCTCACAGTAGCCTATGATACCATCAGTGATGGTATCTTTCTGGAGCATCTGCAAGAATTATAGCTACTGTTTTACAGTGGTTTTGCTTCTTCAGAATGTGGCTGTATTTGTTGGGAGGAGAAGATGAGAGATGGGCTTGGTAGGTGCTACCCCCCTCTTCTTTAATATTTACATATTGGGAGGGATCATGTAGATTTGGGGTGAGGTACATTGTTTGCTGATTATATTTAATTATACTTTACCAGGAAGGTTTTGTCTAAGGGCTATCAGAGTGGATGAGAGAAAATGGGCTAAAATTGAACCCTAGAACCTGAAGTTGCTTTTTGTTCATCGCCTTCTATCAGTTTCAGTGGTCTTTCTTGAAAGAGGTAGCACTATTTTTGAGAGAACAAATCTGTTACTTTGGGGGGTGGGGTTCTGGTTTTCTGTAAAAGCAAGTAGAGGTTTTACCCAGAAGACTTTTGCCCACTCTGGCTGTTGTGACCTGGAGCATTGCCACAGAGAATCATTCCCTCATCATGATGCATATACTGCAATGCATTCCTCATGGGATTTGAAGACCACTCAGAAACTGCAACTGTGCAAGATGTACAGACCTGTGCATCGTAAGTATTGAATAGTGTGTTTGTGCAACGCTGGTATTGTGGGCCTTGCACTGGCTGCCAGTAGGCTTCTGGAGGTAGTTCAAAAGCTGGCTTTAACCTATAAAATGATACATGGCATAATACCTTCAGGAGTGTCTCCTCCAATTGGATTCAACCCATCTAAGATGTCTTTCTCAAGAGAAACTGCTAGTAGTGCTCTATTTCTGAGAAGTGGGCAGGAGGTTATGATGTGGAGATACTGTTCCTACATGAGAACCTGTTCCTCTGGAATGGTATCTCCATGCAAATAAGATTGGTTCCATTAATAATAATAAGCTTCCAGAAGCTACTTGAAACAGAGTTACTGTGAAGGCTTTGAGTGAATTGTGAGGGCTATGTTATTTTAATTTTAATTTAACCTAATTTTAATTGCATTTTCTGTGGATATTTTCATTGTGATATTTTATAATTTTTGTGAACCTTCAAGAGCTGCAAAATATGATAGTGTATATGTGTGTGTGTGTGTGTGTGTGTGTGTAATAAATAAACCACTGAAAAGATGGTCTGTTTACATGTAGTTTCTATATAATTTTCACTATAGAATTATTCAAAATGCTCAACCTGCTGGGCTTGAAAAGATATTAAAAAGAATATTTAGGGTTTTTGTCCTTTCCAATTTCCCTTATTGTGTGCTTGATCAACCAAAATAATATTTGAGCTTCTAAGCAGCAGAGCAGGCTTTGTTCTTTTAATGTAGGAGTTGAATTGAGTTTGGAAGCTATAGTGACTTTGCAATGAATATATCATGTTGTTTTCCTATTTTGCTTTTATCTAAGGAGAATAAAATATAATTATTTTCTTAATTTGCAGCTTTTCACAAGACGTAAACCTCCAAAAGGCCTTTATATCTATGGTGATGTTGGTAAGTTGAAAGATTTTAACTGAAAGATGGCCAATTTTGTTTTAGTATATTTGCACACTTTCCCGGATTTATAGCTAGCTAATAAGCTAACTTTCTTTTCCAATGACAGCAGTGAGATTAAATAGAACAAAGCACCCCGGGCTGAGCTACTAATGACCTGTATTTAGTTTGCTTTGACATTACAGAGCAAATCAAGGCTCGGAGCAATGTCAGGTAATGAAATGGATCAACATGGTGTGCTTTGTGATATGAGATCCCTGGACCCTGTGAGAGCCTTGATTGCATATGGCAGGGAGGGCACTTGTTTTGATGCCCTTGTTATGTGGAAGGGGGATGTTAGTTGAGTTGCATACTTGGTCTGACCGAAAGATGTATTTATGACTAATCTATTTTTTAAAAAAGAAGAGAGGTATTCTCATTTATTTTTTAGTGTATAATGCTCGGTGTATTTCGGATAGAAACAATAATTGCATTTGTTGATTTTGATATAGATTCATATAATACAAATGATCCTGCCCATGTTAGTTGAAGTCTTGCTTCAAAGATAATGATTTTGTACTGTTCAGATCACGATTATGATTTCATTAGCTCAATGCTAATGAACAGTCATTACTGTAATCAGTACATAGTGTTTTAAATTAACAACCTGTTGGGTATGTGTGTTTTTATTTGAAGGCACAGGAAAGACAATGGTGATGGACATATTTTATTCTCATCTACAAGTAGAAAGAAAAAAGAGAGTCCATTTCCATGGCTTCATGCTTGATGTGCATAAAAGTAAGTTTAAATCTTTCTGGTAGAATACAGTATGTTACAGGTATCTGTGTTATCTGTCATCCTGTTTCTTCTTAATTCTTTGTCTGGCACCTGCTGGAAGACTGTCAGTTGAAAGCTGAAAAGAAAGGAATTAACGTAGACTGTATGGGGAAATTTTCAACCTGATTTTTCAGTTAGAATAGAGCTGCCTTGCAACACCCCTAGGAATTAATTGAGGGAAAACACTGAAGGATTTGAGTTAGTAGGCTTCTTTTTCCTTGAGTGAGTAAGTACCAGTGGACAGTCAGTCGCTTATTTAATTCATTGGTACTTATTTGCATGATTAAAAATTCAGAGCATCTGCTGGAAAGTGGTGATATGTGGTCTTGTGACAATTATAGAGAGAGATTGAACAATATTGTGAAAAAAACCTAACGCTTTTACAATTGTCAGCAGCACATGAAGAGTGAACTTATGTTATAATGTTGGTCTTTCAGTTGTCATAAGGCCCTAATTTAAAAGTTGAATAGCAAAAAGATGTCATGTCAAGTTGAAGGTGGAACAGGATAGGAAAAGGTAACCGAAAGAGAGTGACTGATTTCCATCAACTGCTATATGTACACACACACACAAGAACTCTCGGTGTTCTGACTATTGACTGAATTCTTGTGATATCAAAGAATATTTACATCCTGCCTATATTGTGTCACCATTTGTGAACCTAAACAAGGGGAAAGTTAGCATGGACCAGAACTTGAACTTGTCCTTCTCAGTGCCAGGAAAATAAATCTTTTCCATAATGAACTCTCCAGTAAACTTCCTCTTTGCAAATATACAGGGTTTTTTGCGAGATACATGGTATAGTAAATGAAATAGATGGTACAATGTATATGTTGTTCATTTATTTAGAAACTAGAGGTGAAGATTTAGTTAGCTATTTTAATATACAAAGATCTTCTATTTTCCATTATATTAACATTTAGTTTTTAAAGCTCCCTAGTCTCTTGTAACCTTTCTCTGTTTCTCCTTTATTTCCTTCTTCTCATTTCTTCATATTTGCTCTAGTCCGTGAACTTACATTTGTTTCTCAATAGTATACAGCAATCTCAACATAGACAATGTACTTTTAATATATACCATAGTTGTAGAGAGAAGGAAACCAAACTGAATAATATATGTTGTTGGATAATATCCTGACCCCCTTTATGATATTCTGTATATATTGCAAAGAGGCAAAAAGCCATGGGATACTGCATGAATCAAGGATGCTCACTGGAGGGGAGAATGCTTTGTAGTTGTCATTGTTTTTCTAAAAATTGAAAGAATGGAATTAGCACAGAATTACTGCAACAAAAGTTACTTCTATTAACCTGTAAATATAATCTTTGTTTTGAGTCTATTTCCAACATGTTTACATCTTGCAAAATGTTCACTGCAGGAATACATTACCTTAAACAGAGTCTGCCAAAACGAAAAGCTGGATTAATGGCTAAATCATATGATCCAATTGCTCCTATAGCCGATGAAATAAGTGAGGAAGCCTGTCTCTTGTGTTTTGATGAATTTCAGGTAAGTAAGAATATATTATAAGAGATGCACATTCCTCTCTTCCTGGGGAAAAAAACCCATGTCTGGTAGCAATATTTTGTATGGTTATTAACTTTTTATGCTGTAGGTGTTTTTTAAAAATCTTTTCTTATTGAAGCATTTATTTATTTGTATGCATGGAGCAGCAAAATTTGTCACAGTTAGTATGATCTTGAATGCATAAAATCTGAGGTGCACGTAGATAGTATTGTTATATCAGTGCTCTCTGCTAAACCGGAATCTTTTTTTGAAAATACGCAGTCTGGTTTATATGACACTTACATTCAATTTTAAAATATTGTTTAATCATACATTCTGCATACACAACACACACTATAATATTTCTGTATACCTAAATAAGTGTGTCTGTATTATTAGTATGTGGATGTTTTGTATTTCTTTACATATGGACATACACATATACATGCATACATACACACACTATTCATATCACCATTTGTTCAATTGAGTCTTTGCTTTAATCGTATATTTTGGGAATATTTGAGCTCCTACCACCCATACTTTATCCACATTCTCATAGATTCTGGCCTATGTTGCTCCAGCTTAAAATTGTCAGTGTAAGCAAAGATTTAATATGTACATGTAACTTTCTCAACTGTCAAAATTTCATTCCGAGTAGACATTCATAGGTTATTTATTTATATTATTTTAACTTGTTTTCTTTTAAAAATAAAATGGGTTAATTAAATCCTACAAGATTTAGAAATTAAAATCATAAAACAGCACCCATTATAACACTTCTTCATGGCTTGGCCTCAGATATATGAATGTCCCAGTTCTGGGAAATGTACAGGAAAGATCAGCTGGTTGGAGAAATAACGTGGTAACTATCACGGGATTCAGTATGAACACTTTTTGATTTGTGGACAAAACTACAAATTACTTCTTCATATGTCAAACCTTTATTTAAGTTGAAAGAAATCGCTATGTAGAAAAGAATTGGGACCAGGAACTGTTTAACCCATTCCCTGCCCTGCGACATGGAAAAATAAATGACAAACAATGGAGGAAGGGCAAAAAATAAGAGCATAAAGCTACTCTGGCTAAGTCCTAGGCAAAAGATGAGAAATAAAGTAAAATAAAAGAAATAAATTTGCCAGGATTATTAAAAAGAAAACATCCCAGTGGAGAGTAGTTTTTGTGGGGGAAAACCTCTGCAAAATTTCCAGCTGTTGTAACGTGTGTGTGTGTGTGTGTGTGTGTGTGTGAGTGAGTGATTGTGCGTGCATGTGCACACTTCTGAGTCAACTTTTGATTCCTGGCAAATGCTTGGATTAGTGCTAGTTCTAGAAGTGATTTGCTATTGCCTCCTTCCTAAGGTTAAGAGAAAGTGACTGGCCCAAGATCACCCAGCTGACTTTTTTTTTAAAGTGGGACTAGAACTCACAGTTTCCTAGTTTCTAGCCTGAGGCCTTACTCTCTGTATTTCAAACTGATTCTCTCCTTTTAACATTGCCATTTAAAATGTGACATCCAGTATTCTAATTTTCTTAGAGTCTCAATTATTATGGACAGTACTGATACTTATTAGTTTTTCTTGCATTGCAGTCATAGAACAGTATAGAATATTTTTGGAAGGAGAAGAAAATAACTATGCTTGAGCAATGAATGTATTTCTGAATTGAAGTGCATTTTCCCCCCGTATTTAATGAAGTATTTTCATTTCATAACTTCCCTATTCCACAAAGTCTTTTTTTAATCTTGTGGATGCATCTTTATGCTTTAAAGGTGAAAGCAGGATTTTCTGCAATTTTTAATTGACAGAAGTTGTCAGTTTGGTTTCAGTTTGGAAATTTAAGAAGCCTAGATCAGAGCTCTCCTTTTTGTTGGTTGGACATAGTCATGAGGAATTCTTGCCACTTCTGCTCTATGATATATATATTTCTACTTGGCATGTGAAAATTCACAGCTGGGTTAATAGTATTCAAGGTGGCACAAGGCAATCAATTGTGTTTGTTTCCTGACAGGTGATAAATCTGTTGAGGAGTTCATCATTAAAGTCCTTACAATCCCATTGTGTCCCTAGCATATCCTGCTACTGAGCTACAGGCCACTTGTAAATGACCAGTAGAGAATAGGGAATATGACAAGTAGCTTGAATTAGCCAAAAGCAAATTACACCAGTCTAGCCTAATTTCCTCTTTTGATACAAAACTGGCATAGTGGGCTATGGAGATGTAGTATGTGTAATATACCTTGACTTTAAGCCTTGGATATTGTTGATTGGGTATCTGATGTAAGCTTTAGAGTGAATAGCCAGTGTGTATTAATGGGCTATCACAAAGATGAAATTTAATGAAACACTGTTTTCATGAATTACACAGATGGGTAGATATTTCAAATGTAATGATGGTAGATCTGAATTTTGGGTAAACTATACTAATAACAGAAACAACATTAGATTTTCTATTGTACAAAAATCTATTATAAGAAATATATGAGCAAAATATTTCATCTTGTACTTAACAAATGCAAATATAAAAAATAATTTATGCCACAATAGCTATCAAGATTCATTGTCTGATTTTAAAAAAGCTTTTCCTCTCGCACATTTTTGGAGGTGAAAATTTGAAATCTAGAATTTACCTTAAATTTCCTTTTGGTATCCACCATGTTTTTATCACTTTTATTTATAGTTGAATTTATTCTAGAAGAAGCTCCTTGTTTAGTCCTCTTTTCCCATGTCCAAGACAATTATTCTTATAAATTCTTCGCAAGTTTAGCTTTGCTTTCTTTTACTATTTTCTGGCAACAATGACTTTATCACACTACATATTGTACAACGTCTCTCATCATCTTAGCAATAACTCTTCTATGTATTTTTCTCATCTACAGAATTTTCATTCCTCATTCTTACACCTTGCATTTTTTTCATACTTTCTATTAATATATATCCAGACACTTCTGTAGCACTCTGTAACGTAATTCTTTTAACTTTATTTCTTTTTATTCACTTTCCATTCATTTTGTTGCTAGATTAATCTGTCTCCTAATACCTTTTTCCATAAAACACTCAAACATTCTCTTCTAGTTTCTCAGCTCAACTCAGCTTAACACAGCTTAACCCAGGTCTCCTTCCCTCCCCTCCCCTCCACTATATGTCTCACATTCAGAACCTGAATGTGGAGTTCACCAAAGAATATCCATTCTTATTACTACGTACATCTCTGAATGGCCCAATCATTTTACTTTCTCATCTGATTTTCATCCATTATTCACGTCACCCAACAAAATAAATTTTCCACTGAATCGCATTCATGCAGACTGTTGCACATTTTTTCCCTAGAACTCATCCCTATTTTTCCCTTATCACTTTTTATTGGAGTGTTAAGTTCCAGCTAACAACCTATGGTTTTCTACTTTTATATGCATTCACCTTAACTTCCATCACGTTAATTCATTTTTCACATATATACATTTAGCCCCTTTATTCATAATTAAATACCTCCTGAACTTAGTTGAATGTATTCCTAAACTTCACTTTAAAAGAACCACCATTCCTCAAACCTATTATTTTCCTCACAGTTTCACAGACACACAATGTATCTATTTTCTCTTTTTTAATATAGATATAGATATAGATATAGATATAGATATAGATATAGATATATAGTACAGTAGATCCCTGTCCTAAATGAACTGAAGCTTCATTAAACTTTGCATTATTTAAAAGTAGCATAAGATATAACACTGCTGTTCTGTCTTCCTATTCATGCCACATTGGGTGCCTCAAAGTTGAATAGCTGTGGAGTATTGCCTCACTTTTCAGATTCTGCAGTCCAGCAAACTAGTATTTCTGTGATACTTTTCTTTCACTGGTTTAAGACCAAAACATGATGCTTCACTTTCCGTAGTTCAAGTATTTTGTTGCTGGATATTGGTAAGATATTCTGAAAATGCATTAAAAAGCATGTACAGTATTTATTTACTGGTTTGTTTTTATGAAACTGTTGATAACTTTGTTAAGTATAGCTTCCTTTTATGATATTAGGTTGTCCAAACATAGAAAAAAATGAGATTTGTGCATTTGGACCTGCTGCGGATTTCTTCCTAAAATTTGTCCTTTGCCAAATTTGGAGCCTTGAATTTGCTTGGGCTGGAGGCAATTGTCCAGAGTAAAGCAGTAATGCCATAGTTAGTCCAAAAATGCCCCTTTCTAAGGTGCTTTCTTTCAAAAGGCAACTGGACAAGAAAGTCCAGTTTTCCTTTGAAGAAAGCACTTTTGGGACAACCGTGACCTGGATGACTGAGAATCTCCATAGACATTGTCCCTCTCTAGATTCAAGAAAGAGAAGCAGAGCTGCAGTTTTATAGCAGAAACTGAGTGACTGGCTGGTACTTTTGGTATCATTCCTCCACCCTTCCCCCCCCCCCTTCCCAATCGCCAAACAATATTGCATTAAAATAAATTATCTTTAAAGAAACAAAAAGAAGAACAAATTCTTGATTTAAAATCCCCATGGGCACTTTTCAAGATAAAATGGTACACAGCTTTCCGGCAACGTTGTGGGGGCTAATGGTCTGTGCCAACCTTCAGTTCACACTATGCACGTCTGTCATTTCAGATGTGAAACTCTGAGAAAATCAAGCTCATCCAGCTGCTTATGGACTAACTGTGAGTCCTCCTTTTGGTTACACTGCCTTAGTCTGATGTCACGTTCTATATCTGTTCTTTAAAAAAACCAGGCATTTCAGACATGAAATAGCTTTATTTTCATATAAATAGCAAGAAAAGAGTGGTTGGGCTTGGGATCCAGGATACTTGTAATGAGTAAAGTAATATTGTTATATACGTATATATACGTATACGTATGTATAGGCAGTGCTTGTAAGAAAGCGAAGAGAACAATTTTAAATACATAGTAGAAGCAAGTTTCATTATATGCAGGGGGACCTCTGAGTAAAACATGTCTAAGGTTGCACTGTTACACTCCTTTTTTTTGTGATAACACTAATTACTTAAACATACTTATATTTACTATTCATCCCAAGAAATTGTCCCAATCAGAAGATAACTGGGGTTCAGGTACTTAGACACATACATTATTTAGATTTTTTTAAAAAAACTTGTGTGAGAAGAAAGCAGCTCTAGGTCATACAAATCTTTTCTCTTAAATGCAAATGAAATTTCACCATTCTCTCCATTAGCAGACGTCTCTTATTGGTAATTTGTATTCTTTTCTTTTGTTCACATCCATAATGAATGCCGAGCACAGGCAGAACCTGAGCTTTGAGATGCTTTCACTTTTGTCTTCCTCTCCAAAGCTACAGAGATCAAAAGGACATAAATTGGCATTCAATATACCAAATGACTCTTGCTTTTTTAAAAAAAAATTATGTAACTTAAAAAATAATCAATTTTGGTAGACAAGTAGATTTAAATTCTGCAAGAGCAAAACACCAACTACTGTGTTTCCCCAAAAATAAGACCGGGTCTTTCTTATATTAATTTTTGCTCCAAAAGGCGCATTAGGGTTTATTTTCTGGTTGGGTCTTATTTTCGGGGAAACGGGGTATGTCCTCATTGTGTTTTCTCCAGTCATAAATTTTTCTCTATTTAATGTTCCAAGCTGCTATGCTTTATCAGAAGTGTTCCTTTGGGATATTAAATATGTCCTGCTCCATATAGTTTTCTATTTCTCAAGCGGAAGACTCTCATTTTTTTTCTCTTCCTCCTGGCTTATTTTACCCGTTTCAGAGGTCTCATCAAAATGGATACCTGCTTTTAGCTACCTAATGCCTTTCTGATTTTGTTTTTGTTTCTTATTGACAGGCTCAAAAGATGCCAAGTTTTGATTTGTTAGATTGTACTTTTCTTCAGTGCCTCTCTACACTTGTACTGTAGTTACCAGCCTGCTCATTCTAAGAAAATAGTCAACTACCTAAAAGATGTATAACTTGATTTAGGTAGAACAGTTTCCAAAGGCAGAAGCATGGAACAACACTATGTGTGGAAGTCTCCTAGATATAGGGTGGGAATAGTTGTGAGGTTTGGAGTGGGAATGTTTTTTCTCAGCCTGTTTTATCATGTTCCTTTTTTTATATTGGTAGTATTCATCTGTTGTGAATTTACATATTTAAGTGAAGTTCTGCATATAATAAAATTAGTGTCTTTAGCACAGCTGTAATAATTTGAGGAACAATAAGTGGGGAAGTGAAAATCCTCAGACAAAAGTTTCTTTTTGTCATGAATTGTTGCTCCCCCTTCTTCATTTAAGAGAGAGTGTGTGTGTCTCTGTGAGAGAGAATGATTTGTGTCTGTGAAGGTTAGAAGAGGCTGACTGTGCTGGAACTGACTGCAGTGCCTTTTTGATTATTCATGGACAGTAATAGAAGGCACTTAAAAAGAACAATGAAATTGCTTATTTTTTTGTGATGGGCCATCTGTTGAATTGTTTTGTGTAACAATCGCACAATAGTATCTATGTCATATCATTCTATTTTCAACAGCAGCTGATGATGTATACTTGGCCACTTGTCCTATTTTCTAAAAGTCCCATGACCATTTAAAGTCACCTCTCTGAACCTTTTCTGGAAAGGTAATAGAAATGTAGAGCAGCTGGTGTGCATTTTCTTTCCTGATCTTCTGGCAGGTCTGTGTATTTGTATGTGTTTCAAAATAAGGGGCTTTTTAAAATCTTAAATCTCTTCTTTCCCAACTGGAGTTTTAGAATGGACGTTAACCAGAATTGTTTAGCAATCTGGAATAAAGACTTGTCTTGAGAAAAGATTGCTACATACTCCCTGCTTATTATTTTCCGTCCCACCCACATTTTTTCTTCAAGTGGCAACATAGAATCTTTTGCCTTTGAACCAACAAACCTCTCTTCTGACTAAAAGCAAGACAGGGGGAAAAAAAAGCCCTCAAAGCAAATTGGATGCAGCTTTGTCAATTTTACAAGTCAAGATCTGCTTTTGACAATAATAGTATTGTCTTCTTTAGGTCACAGATATCGCTGATGCTATGATTCTCAAACAGCTTTTTGAAAACCTGTTCCAAAACGGTGTCATCGTTGTAGCCACATCAAACAGGCCACCGGAAGGTAATAATGAATAATATGCTGATCCTGGCTTTTTCAATGAAAGTACGGTTAAGATATCTTAAATTGACTCTATGTGTGATCTGTTTCTGGTTAACACACGTCTCTTTTACCATGTTTGCACTTTTAAGTGTTATGTTAAGATGTTAGACGTTAACTCTACGTCATACATTAAATTCTTTTGTGGTTTCTATTAAAAGTCATAAAAATAAATGATATTAATGTGCATTGAGCGGGATCTAAAGTAGTCAGTTATAGATGGAAGAACTGCACTCTCAGAAAGATATTTTCTGTTAGCACAGTTCCCCTTTTCTGAATGAAAGTCCTTTCAGTTCCTGGAGTAATCAAGGGTAGATTCAACTACTCTTTCCTTAAAGCATTCAAGAACCAATTGTCCTTTGAAACGAAAAGGTAAGAAATAGAAATAGCAGGGCAGAGTAATTAGAGCAGGGGTCTGCAACCTTAAACACTCAAAGAGCCTTTTGGACCTGTTTCCCACAAGAAAAAAACCACTGGGAGTCACAAAACCTGGGTGGGCGTGGCCAACTTCACGTCACTCACTCCCATCCAGTCACATGACCCCCTAGCAATGCCTACCCAGCCGGTCATTAGGGCAGAGAACCAGTTGATAAAAAACACCAGAAACCACAAAACCCTTTTCTCTCTTTCTCTCTCTCTCCCCACCCCTTATCTATGTCTCGCTTTCTCCCCCCCCCCCGTATCTCTCTCTCCCTCTATATATCTTCCTGTCTCTCTCACTCCTCTCTCTTCCCTCTCTGTATCTCTCTCTCTCTGTCTATGTCTCTCTCTCCATCCCTTCCCCCCCTCTGTATCTCTTGGATTTCCAAGGCAGTGCCGGGGAGGGGAGGGCAAGGAGCGGAGCCAGTCAGTAATGGGACAGGGAGCAGCAGCAGAGGGCCCAAAGAGCTGCATGCAGCTCCAAAGCTGCAGGTTGCCAACGCTCGAGTTAGAGGAAGAACAGAGTTAATGGTATGTAGCTTCTCCCTGTAGACTAGTCATAACCACTACTCATTCAGCACCGTTATAACTTCAAACTGTAGTTGAATGAAGGGGAAGGAAAGCGTGTATTGCCCTTAACTCCTTAAAAGACATATAATTAATATAAAATAGGAAAAAGTAAATTATGCTGGAAAAATAGTACAGCGAATGCAAAGTATTATAGAATATTTAATCTGAAGTCAATAATAGTTATTCCACAGCAAGTACACAGAAAGACACAAAATGTGTGGGTATTTATATAATTTAGATACGTTTTGTAAGTTGCTCTGATCACAGCTATAAGCTGCTTGGGCCATTCACAATAATAGCCAGTGAGAATGCAAGAGGAAATAATAACAGAATCCATTCAACACTTAAGCATTTTGTATTTTTCTCATTCAGGATTATGTTTTCAACAGTGTAGTCCACTTCAGTTCATGAAAGATTATACCATAATATATAGTTTAGTGTTTAAGATGAAGTAAAACTATCACCTTAAAAGTAGTGCCCTGTTTGCTGATGGCTAGAGTGGGATGGGAACCCATGTCCTGTCAAATTTTATTAAAATACTATTTCCAGCATACAGATAATTGAACTACTCATTCACCTACAGTTTGAAATTATAACGGTGCTGAATGACTGGTTATGACCAGTCCTCAAAATTCCAGCCATCCCAGAACCCCTGCAGTCACGTGATTGCAAGTTGGATGCTTGGCAATCAGCTGTCACGATGGTTGCAGCATCCTGTAGTCACAAGACAACATTTGTGACCACCCTGCCCACTTCACACAAGCAAAGTCAATGATCCCCACAATCCTGGGGATCTCATGCTTTGTAGGATGCACTGGCCTGCACTGTCATGCAAGTGTGGCTGGCCTGTTATGCTTGTGCAGTGCTGCAGCACCCACCTGTGCCCACTCCTTCACCTGGAAGTAGCCATCTCAGTGCTTATGCTGCACTGACCATTTGCATACCATCCTATGCCCGGCAGCTGTGATACCTCCCCCCCCTCCCAACCTGGCCATGCCTGTACTGTGGCCTGCACTTAACTGCTTGCTAGTCTGCTCGAAAGCCACTCTGGAATTGTGACTTCTGCTAGCTTTCCCATTGATTTTTCTCATTGGAAGCCAGCAAGAAGTTGCCAGGAGATCCTCAGTTAATAACCATGATCTTTGCTTAACAATGACAATGGAGAGTGCTAGGATTGCTTTCGCTAAGTAATGGGGATATGTGATGTCACACTTTACAATTGCATCACTTAGCGGTGGAAATTCTGGTTCCAGTTACCATTGTTAAGTGAGGACCACCTGTACCTCAGTTTGATCTTGCTGATTTGGGTTGTTGAAATCTGAAGGGTTTGCCACCAAACAAGAGCTAAACCAACTACTAGTGCTAAATATATTTGTAAGTCAACAGCTGCTATGCATCGATGGTTGGAATGAAAACCCTACTGGCCAAACAGATTTTATGTAGTATGTTATTATGCTTGATTTTTTTTTTAGCCTATATAGTTTTACTATCTTAATTAGATCTATTTCAAAATCTTAGAAATATTTGTATTTACATTTTATGTTTCAAATTTGTATGCCATTCTTAAAAACATAGTTTAGTAATTGAGTCCAGTCATTAAGAATAAAATGATGTGTTATCTTCATCAAACTGAATTATAACACGTGTGTAATTATACACATTGAATTGTGCTTTGAACATAAACAAGAATCATAATAGTTGCTGAAGAATTGGCATACAGTAATGTGACCCTAGTGCTTCATTTCTGCCAAGTGACAAGGCTGCTCTTTTCTGTCTATATGCTACTAAACTCGCGCGTGAAACTGTGCATCACATGGCAAAACTTATTCAACCCAGATACCTCAAAGGGGCTTGCGTCAAAATCTTTGGACCCGTGACTCCTGTGGAATTGAAATTTGATAAATTAAAAAAAAAACATTTTATGACATAAAACTACCATTAAGAATTTTATGACATAATGCAAAAGTCATAAAGCATTTCCCGTAGTCAACTCCTGATGCTTGACTGTGCTCTACAGTTCAACATGGTCTACTTTCAAGGCAGACTCATTTTAGAAATATCTCCTTAAATTCTGAAGAATTTTTCCAGTACATTAGCAGCTCTGTCATTGTTGGAAAGCATTGAGGAATCTGGTGTCTCTGAAATGATGACCCAATGGGTCACGGGTTGTCTAATAACAGTTCAACCTGTTACGCTCTAATGAATGCAGCCCTAGGGTACACATTCATAAGGTTTGCTCTTGATTTCTGAGGGCATAAATGCAAAACCAGTGGAAAGGTTCAGATTTTATTTTTATTTATTTATTTATTTATTTGTATCTCGTTTTTATTATTTTTACAATTGATTAGCCAAATGATGATAGTGAAGAGTGTCAAAGAATACTCTTGAAAACCTGAAGATGCAAAACATAGAAATGGAGACAGGAAACACCTGAAAATTGCAAACGTGGGTGAGAAGCAAAGGCTGACCATCAGTGACTTCAAGAGTTTTCTTCCCTGCCATTATTTTTCCTTCCTAGCACTCATTATTTCTTCTGTCTTCCCTGAAGTCATGTTTATAAAGGCTTGATATTAGAAAAGCATCAGAATTGCATACTTAAATGTCAAAAACACGAAAGAGACATAACGATCCTCCGAATTCCCTAATTATTTTTCTTGGGATCACATAAGGTTACTAATGAATTAAAATTATGTTCAGTATCAATATATTGATAGCTCTGGATACTGAACTATTGAAACCACTGTCTTTTCCAACTACTTGTACACACACAAAGAAGAATTTAAATGTAGTGTTCAGCCCTAAACAATCCTCTCTGTGATCTGTATTTAGAGCTGGATTATAAAATATCCTTTTATATGTTATGTTGCCCTGTAAACGAATAGATTATAAGCAAAAAGATGAGGATCTAATCTGCCTATAGCTGTTCCTGGTATCTAAAGCTTTTATATAGAGACAGCCTGTCCCAAATAACATATCAAATCTGGTAGGTGATATTTGGATGCTTAATTGATTCAAATTTAGGATATATTCCCAAATTTTGAAATGTGGTTTCTATTCCAGAAATCCACATGGCTATCAAATCCCTGAGAATACAAATTGTCCTTGATTTAAGACTGGTGGCTTAGTGACACTTCAGAGTTACGATGGACCTCCTTGGGGACCCAGTTCCAAAGTTCCAACAGTAGTCCCTCCCTCCCAGTCACATGATCACATGTTGGGTGATCGGCCGTCAGCCCATGTTTAATGGCCATTTGCAGCGTCCCATGAACATGTGATTGCAATTCACAACAGTTTTGCTGAAAATCAGCATTTATTTCAAGTTTTCAGCAAAACTGGCCCATAATGAACAATGGGCTGACTTTTTGACCACAGTGTTTGCTTAATGACCATCACAAAAAAGGTCATAAAATCAGGTTAGTGATGTGGGTGAGCCACTTTATAATAATCATGCCTAACGACCATGATGGGTAGACTCCATTCTGGTCATAAGTAGAGGACTACCTGAAGAAAGTAGCTGTGTAATTTCCCTTTTTTGTTCTTTTGATTTTTATTGGCCAGTTTGAATTACTTGTATTTTTCTGTGGGATTGCAGATAAGACTTACAAAATGTATTTTATATTTTATTTTTACCCGTTCCAATTTGCCTTTTTGGCCTGTTTATTCTTATAGTAATGTTTGGTCTTTGGGATGTTTGGTTGGAAAAGTTAATTTATACGTCCTGTATGTGAATGCTGGCTGCATCTGTAATAGGAGCCTGGTCATTTTGTCTCCACCCAAGGCATGAGTAGAGACAAATGCCTTGGATGGAGACAGAATTACCAGACTTGCTTTCTGAATGCCAAAGATTGTGCTATTACAATACAATGCTACATGCTATTTTAATTATTTATTTGTTTGTAGCATTTTTGCAAAAAAAATGCTACAAAATAAGGCAATGATAACAATGTTCAGTAAATACAATTACATTTTCTGTTTTTAAGGAAACTTTGCTGTGCACTTTGTGGAAACAATAACTTTTATTTTCTTGTATGTGACAGTATCTCCCTATCCAGCTCTGATACATTTATAGTATTAGCAATTGTATTGAAGTTGATATAATGCTTCTGCTGTCAATTATATCACTTTTAGATTGGAATGAAATTAACAATGTATTTTTTCTCTTTTTGGTCCTTCAGCATAAGCAATATAATAATTGAGAATTTTAGGAAAAGGACATAGCAAAGGTAATACAATATGTTTTCTTTCAGATCTCTATAAAAATGGGCTCCAGAGAGTTAACTTTGTGCCATTTATTGCTGTACTAAAGGTAATAAATATATTTTTAAATAATTATTTTTTAAAAAGTTATTAAGCATTAGGGAAGATCTTATTGTGTTTTCTGTTTGATAAGGGGCATGCATAAGTGCACCAGAGTGCCTACTGTCCCTGTCCTAATATTCCTTTTTACTTACTCTTTTCATGTATTCAAATTATGTTTATACTTTTACCTGTTATCTTATATATGCTTGACAAAATAAATAAATAAATAAATAAAAAATAAAATATATATGCAAGCATGAAAAACCCAGAAGAAGGAATAAAAAGTAAAATATAGATGAATAAATGAGGAGCTATAATAGAGATAAAATTTTCAAGTATAACTTTACTAGTAAAAAAAATTGAATGTATTATATCACTTTAGCAGAGTAAAAATCACTATTAAACTTTAAACCAAAAATGAATACCAAGAATTGTGTACGTATGAATCATAATTTCAATCCCATTTTACTAAATATCTTTTCTTTTTGATATCTTGTAAAATGAAAATATAAATTCTATACATTGAGAAACTCACATTTTTATGTGGTATAAATCTGTGTATTACTTTTAAAAGGGGATGTTAATTTAGACATCAATGTGTATTTCTATAACTTAGTAAGTCATTATTCCTTTGATGGGATCAGATGATCTTTCTAGTAAAAATAATATACCCTTGAAGCATTTATTTTTGTTAACATGACATTGTTTTTTCTTTTTCTTTTTTTTTTTTAGCTGGAAAACTAACTTTTTAAAAATGACTGTAGTGAATATGGTTCCCTAAATCCATGTTTTCTTGTTAAATGCAAAAGAAGCAAGGGGGAAATAATTTATATAACTGTGGGGTTGGTTTGATGCATGGCTAGATTGCGGCTTCCCAAATTTCATTGGCTTCTTCTATGTTTAAAAAGACTACCAAGAATGAGAAGGGGGAACTTACACCAGAACAGGTACAGATAGTCCTCAACTTACAACTATTCGTTTTAGTGACCATTGCAGCTGCCCATGGTCATGTGATCAAAATCTGGAAGCTTGGCAACTGGCATGTATTTATGACGGCTGCAGTGTTCTCAAGTCATGTGACCACCTTTTGCGACCTTCTGACAAGCAAAGCCAGTGTAGAAGCTAGATTCATTTAAAATCATGTTTTTAATTTAACAACTCGAGTGATTCGCTTAACAACTCTGTTAAGAAAGGTAAAATGGGACAAAACTCACTTAACAACAGAAATTTTGGGTTCAGTTGTGGTCGCAAGTCAAGAACTACCTACATTTAGTTCCAATTCATTTAAATGAGGCCTCATAAAAATTCAATGTAAATTCAACGGGTCTCACAGAAGTTTAAGAGACCTTGCATTGGATTCTTTTGTTACTGATTGCTGGTACCTATTATAATAATCTAGTATTTCACTACAGTAGGGGGAAATTTGTTTTTTTCCCCACTTCTGATATTCAGTAAAGTGCCTATGAAATATGTATACCGTATGTGTATGTATGTATATATGTATTTATATGCGTACAATGATGTTAATACAAAAAATATCAGTAAATAATATTATATAGGAAATGGCATTGCATTTATATATTTAAATCCTTTCTTTGAAAATTAATGAGATTTTAAAATGCTTTATTTGGTTGAATCATCTCCATATAAAGTAAGCAATTAAAGGGATAATATTTTTAAATAAGTCCGTAGCTTTTCCTACAGGCGAAGTAATCAACAGCACATGATTTCTATGAATGGTATAAATTCATGAAACTGCGTAGAATATGCTAAAGTCTGCAAACGTGCAACCACTTTTGTATTAACTAAAATCAGTGGGGCATCTATTTTCTGAGTTAGCATATTACGTCAATTGTCATCTTTCATTTGTGGGACCCAAAGAAACCATCTCTGTTTTTTTTCCCTTTAAATTTCATGTTTTGTGGTCTGTATAGTGACCTAATTTCACTTGAGCTGTGGCTATTCTTGAACTTCTCCTACATCTCTTATTATCATTTAAGTAGTAGTAATGCAGCTGCATATTTCCCTGGAAGTCAGTTGTATTTCATTTTATGAAACTTGTCTTTGAATAAATTTTAGATTAGTTACTGGCTTGTTTTCAACAGTGCTGACTTTATCCCTACTAAATTATTGTTTTTATGGTCTCAAACTTGTTAATGATAATAAAATATATTTAACTACTGTTCTGTTAGGTCAAGAATGGTTCTCTCTACACCCTGGCAAATTCTGAGCCATTTGAGGGCAAAATCACATCTTTTAGCACCAGTGAGAAAATAGAAAATGTTTCTGATTATGTGTTCTGCCTTTGTCGGGCCACCTGTGTAAGGCTGAACAAATTTGTTTCTTTTGATTTCTTTAAAAAAGTCATTCTGGTGATTAAACTGATTTGTCAGTTAATTCTGTTCTAAGGCGGCGATAGCCTAGTAGCTTTCAGTACACTGAATAGTTTAAAGTTGCTTTTGTGGTCAGTGTCAGCACCCTGACCTCTGCTAAGATGTCACCTGAGTCAGAATTCCTGGGATTAAGTCTTTGATATTGTGATGTCTTCACTTATCTATTGACTTTTTCAGTGCTGAAGATGTTAGGCCTTTTGATTTCTTTCTTAGTGAGAAGCCAAGCAAGTCTTCAATAGAAGTCTTTCTTTCCCAAGCTGTGGCAGTTGTAGACTCTGTCTTTCTCTTTTCTCTGTATTAATTAAATGGATTACTTTTGGGATATACAATGCAGTTCCGTTGTTAGGAATCACTGGGCTTAATATAATAAAAAAAAGGAGGCTCTGTGTGTCTATATACATGCAGGCATACACTCATGAATATAATAAAATGCTAGAATAGGTTTTGAATTAGATCCACATTCACTACATAGCTCTGTACTATAACTGCTTTTAATGTGATCTCATCTTAAGCATTTTGTCTGAAAGCATCTATGCTTTAGCCTACAAAATTAGAACTCAAGACTTTCATTTGCTCCTCTAAAAGGTTTCCTATAGAATGGGAACCAAGAGCACACTGAATGCATTTATTCATTTTGTCTCTTCTAGAACCATAACACAAATTAAATATTCAAGAACCAGGCAACAGTTTTTAAAACATTTGGATTCAATGAAGTTATTTTGAAACTATAGAAAAGTAAATTGCATCTGTATGGAAGTGTGTATGTAAGTGCCAATTATTTTTCCCTGGCCATTGTTTGACCGTTCTTCATTTTTCAAAACAAATTGTCACCTAATGTTAAAATAATTGCGGCAAACTCTTAACATTCTCTTCCCTTTTTATTTTAATATTAATGACTCCTTTAATCCTGCTTCAGCAAATTAACTCTTTGGTTCAAACAAGTTACACGCATTTTGGAACAGCTACCTAATAGTGTTTTCTTCAGGTATTGGGATGTGTTTGCTTAATTAGCATATGGCACTTTTCTTTGCTTGTAGTACAATGTGAAATAAAGCTGAGCCCCATCTTTCTGTATAGCCCACTCCCCAAAGTCTCAGCCAGTTAATAAAGTTTGTAAGGGCTTTATCACAAACTCCAGGAAGGTCCACAGAGAAGAACATTAATCCAATAAACATTTCATTGAGCTCATGAAAAGAAAGCATCAGGAGAAGAGAAGCTCCTGAAGAAGAAAGGCATTATCATTGGCAATTTTCTTCATGCAGAATTGTTAAAAATTTTCCAGATTAAGAAAAAGAGTCTTCAAATTTAGCAGCTAAATTGTGTTAAGAATAATGAGAATAGTTTGAACCTTACGTGGTGAATATTCAAAAAAGCCACAACTGTTTTCTTCAAAGACTTACTGGGGAGCTGGATGGACAGGGCAAGAGGAGGTTGTGAGAAACCCAAATAGCAAATAACGGTGGTTGAAAGTTGAGGGAGGGGGGGAGGAATAGATAATTAGGTATAATTAGTGTGTATGAATTGTTGTCTCCCTGCCCTTGGCTTGAATAAATTTCGAAGGAACAAATCCAAGTGGCAAAACTGCTTTGATGTAAGAGGAGTCATTGTGGCTTGGCAGCATAAAGGCAGTGTTTTATACTTCTTTCATAATGGTTGTGATACAGAAAAGCTGAATGCACTGTTCACCCCCCAATACCCCCCCCCCCCCCGTCTGCTTTACAGCAAGGACTTTTGGATTCCCTTGAAACAAAATGCAGCAGAAGTTTTCAGTTGTGGGTAATGAGGTACTGGACCTCATCAGAGTTAGGCATAAGCCATCCTTAGCCTTTGCTTAGATCTTAATCACTTTTGTATTGTGGGAAAGCTAGTTTCCAAAATCAACACATCTTTCTTCATTTTTTTTCCACCCTTCCTATTTGAATCTTTGGCAAAAGGAAAGACCAATGCAGAAAAGTGCAAATCTAAATTGAAAGAGTGTAAATCTAGTGAGAATATTTCACTCTAAGGAGAAGTACATCAGAATAGTGTATTTACATACCTGTATTTATATCTTTTAATGTCTGACAGTTTTATTCTAACGTATGCTATTGACCATATTCACTTCTATTTATTTGAATAATGTTAAGAAATCTGAAAATGGATTTCTATTTGCTCCTTGTGTGAAAAATGTGATTGGATATCGATAATTCAAAATATCCCACCAAAGATCAAGATTTGATTTACATGTTATACCTAAACAAAAAAAAAGGTCCCAAGAAATCTTGAAAAAACAAACTACCTTATAGTTGCATTTTTTTTGTTTTTTTACATTGCAAATTTTACAATCTTTGTCAATTTATTAATTGCTATTAATATATGCTTCTATGTAGGAACAATTAGCAAAATATCCAATTAGAATTAGAAACTAATTCAGAAGCTAAATATATTCAGCTGAGATTCCAGAGAACAATACTGTTTTGGAAAAAGAAACCTTTTTCATTTTGTACAGATCTGTATTATTTTAATACATAAGGAAAAAAATCAGTCAATGGTTTAAACAATAGTTCAAGCAATTTGAAAACTTTCTGCAAATATCAAGAAATGCTAATATGATTTAATTAGCCCTTACAGGACTCATTCTTTTTCATTTTGTCATCAAACTCTGCGACTTAGCAAATAGAATAATCAGATTGCTGTGTATCTTAGCTCAAAGATTTAATCCATTTAGGATGTCTTTTTAGATTTCCGGTATTCAAAATATAGAACTAAACAGTTACGTTAAGGAATGCCATGAGTTTTTCAGCATGAGTTTGCCATGCTTTAGAGTTGCTGTTATTAGGAAAAGGAAACAAGTGTTTAATTTAACCCTTTGAGGGCTTATTATATAGAACAAGTAGCCTTTTGTACTTGAAGTTGTACACTCTGAAAAAAGTAACACCTGAATATCTCTGAAGCTTGGATAATTATGCCCAATTGTGTTTTTGCTGGTATAGGTCACAGGAAATTCACTTGGGGTAGAGTCTGTACAAAGCTAAGATATATGCAGATTTTCTGTTGTTGGATTGTGTAAAAATTATTTACTGTTAATACTTGCATAAAGGTTAGAAAGGTTGATGAAGTGATATTTAGTATTGCTTTACTATTCACTGTGTGTCAGGATGTAATTATGACTGATTCATGGAACTGTCTTCGGAACGAACCATCTTTATTAAAATGCTGATCAAGATAAGAGCTGACAGTAATAAAGAATAGAACATTTTAGTCTTGTTGCTTTTCAGTGATTGCTAATTACCCTAGAGGTCATGTATAGTGCCTGGGAGGATTCATTGACATTATTTTCTTTTAAGTCTGCTGTTTGAACAACATCAGAACATGAAGACAAAGACTAAGTGCACATTGAACAATAGTTTGACCAAGTTTTTTATTTCACAAAATGCTGGATGATTCTTCTTTTTCTGTTTTTTTTTTTTTTTTTTTTTGTTACAGAGATGTATGTTCTCCTGAGAAGGGAAAAATCTTTATTTTAAAGAACTTTTACCTTAATTATATCCATCACAGTCATCACAAGGTCAAATGCATGAGGAGGAAACAATATATTGCTACTCTCCTATTGTTTGCTATGAGCAAAGCATAACATAATCGTTTTCCTGTGACTTTGGTTATCACATAAATCAGAATCTTTGGTCTTTTGATTAGATTAAAAGATGCATTTTACTTCACAACATACACTCAGGCTGAGCTTTAGCACAGCGTATGCTATGTGTAGAACTGAAGTGTGTGACCACCAGTTATATTTTAAGTCCAAAAGAAAGAGAAGACTTAAGAAAGATTCTCAGGAGTTAGATTAATTGGTAAAAGATATGAAGGGCGGACAATGAGGCAAACAGTGGATTAGATTAGCTAGCACAAAACATGAAGGGAAACAGAAGGAATCAACTGGATCCAGAGTCTTATTGCACTGTGGAAATCATCGTACTTAATAGTTTACTCAGGATGTACTACTTAGTGAAAGAGAGGGAGGAACAGTATTTGTAAGTCCCACTTCCTTCAGCAGTCCTCCATTCCAAGGCTTACATGATTTAAACAGTTCTAGTGATAGGAGAAACTTTTTTGTTTGCAATAGAATTTTGTTGTATTTTATCCAATTTGTTTGGTCAGAAATACTTAAAACTCAGGAAGTATAATAGGATCAGCGGTGGGTTGCTACCAATTTGCCCCGGATTGGGCGAACTGGTAGCGGTGGTGGGATGCTCCACCCACCTTCCTGGACGCTTCTGCGCATGCACAGAAACGTTGCACGCACAAGCGCACGCACACCCACGAGTGGACCGGTAGCGACAGGTTTTGAAACCTGCCCCTGAATAGGATGTGGTTTGAATCAGCTTACTTGAATGTTTGCACGTTATTTTTATACAATAAGCCATATTCAAGACAATATATAGTATCAGAAAATAAACAGATTTTTCTCTACCCAAAATTACACTAAGAATCTGGGAATGGTTGGTTATCGGAGGAAAATTTATCTCCTGACAATCATATGACCACTAACTTTCAGTCACTTACCAGTCAAACAACATCAGTAGAGATACTTTTTTCAGGATTTCCCCTGTTCCAAAAATCTAGCTGCTGAAGCAAAACTGAGGTATCTCTGAGCTCTGTGTCTAATCCAGTCATCAAGCTGACCCTTTACAGGGCCTATGAAATCTTTTCTAAAATCAAATAAAAATATTTGAGCTCAAGATAGTTTTCAAGAGCACAGTCTTATAACTAGAGCTACAACTAGCTGGGAATTTGAGCAAGAATTTTTTAAATATCAGCCATTTGTAATATAAAAATCAAATGCATTTGAAATTTAATTGCTATTTGAATCACAATTGAGCATAATGTTTTTTCTAACGCTTTTACTGTATGTAAATTATTATTTACCAAAATTTCTGGAACCAACGTCTTGCTCTCTTAAGATTCAGGTAGTTTACATTTTCTGCTATATATTTTCATCCATTTAATCTATAGTGTTTGTACATTATACAAACTATAATTAAGGGTATTTTGTCAACTCCTCAATGGAAATAGTTTTCCCTATAGTAGAGTGGAGACAAGGAAGAGGAAGTGCCATCATAGGAGCGAACACCCATCTACATCAATAGGATTTCATGTCTTGCCATTACTTTAGATTAGCTCCCAAATGCTGTTTTTCCAACCGGAACCAAAACTATACTTGTTGGCTTACAGGATAGTAAATTCAGTAAATTTCCTATGGCATTTAATTTCAGTGTTTCCCATATATCCTGAACCTTCTTGATGTGTTGATTTACATCTTACATTAAGTTCAAGTTAACATTGCCCATGGTCAGAAGTTAGGGGAACTCTAGGCCAGTCTAAAATGTTCGTTAGAGCAGTAGGTTCCCTTTCTTTTCCTTTTAATGAAGTTTGACAAATCTGATTTATATATTTAATGGAAAAATGTACTGCAAGATGTAAATTAAATTCTTATTTTATTTATTGCATTATCTATACTTCCTGTTACTACTTTTAGAAATCAAGCATCACTGGCCAGCAAGTTTTCTTGGAGGGTGTTTGAAAAACTGTAAAAACATTATTGATTTTTTTTCTTGAAATATAGTAGATGTGCTACTGCTGTACTAGCACTGTTATCGTGTGCTGGTTCACTTCTGGAAAACTTGACTCTGCCCACATATTTAGAGTTGCCAAGTTGGAAAAACATTGACCTAGGGAATATTTATTGCAGAGTCTTGGGGACACAATCTAGAGCAGGGGTCAGCAATCTGCGGCTCTGGAGCCACATGTAGCTCTTTCACCCCTCTGCTGTGGCTCCCTGTCACTCAAAATAGGTGTTACAACTGCCAACGTGCGACACCTGCCGGCACATTATTAATTGAGCTTTTCAACCCGTGGAAGGCCAACCATGGATAAATCAAAGAAAAGAAAAGTTTCAGAAGAAAACAGAACATTTAATTCAACTACATATGCTAGTTTTGTGGCCGCTCAAGAAATAATGAGGCACGGGAAGGGTTTTGTGGCTCCCGGTGTTTTCTTTTCTGTGGGAAACGGGTCCAAATGGCTCTTTGAGTGTTTAAGGTTGCAGACTCCTGATCTAGAGCAAGTCTATTCATTGTAATTATGGAAGGAACGCTATCCTTCAGGAGAAGATCAAAAGTCTTCTTACCCTTGATGAAGCAAGACATTATACCACAGTACTGTTAGATCTGATATATCGCAACATAAAGGAAAACCTTTCTGTTGATATATTTGAAAGATGTGTATGTTTCTGCATGGTTAGTATAACCAGGAATGTGGATTTTGTGATGGGACTTAACTCGTTTACCTTTAAAATAAATAGTCCATTGAGAGCCACTTCTATTTGATGGAGAAAAAATTCGTTCAATAGCAATATTAGCAATATTAACTTAAAACACCGCTGTGTTTGTTACCCACATAACACTATTTCTATCTTTTTAAGCTGAAGTGAAAGTTTTATAAATACGTTTTATCTTTCAAAAGAAAAGACAAAAATATTTTTTGGGTATGCTTGGTGCATGTGAGAGAACTTTTTTAACCATCCTAATTAAATTTTAGAATATGATTGAACGATACACATACACAACTATGCTAAGTAGAAGTAGTAAACCAACACCCAATAATTTGAATAGCTGAATAATTCATAGTCTTGAGGCTAAATGAGGTAAGAAGTCACAGTTCATATCTGTGAAAGTGAAATTGTTTCTTTGGCACTACAAGCAGCTCTACCTGACTATGCTACCAATTCAGAGGGAACAAGAGTAGGCTTTTAACACTAACAGATACAATACAATCATATCAAAATTTTAATGTAAACCAACTGTGTTAGGATTGTAGCTTTGAAAATTAAGGCTGAAAAATACAAAGACTCCCGTTAAAAGTTCTTTAGCTGCTGATTAGGAATCCCTGATGGTGATTAGTGAGTATGGAATGCAATCATGCCTGTAGGCTTTAATCAGTCCTATGATGGAGAAGTCAGTTACCCAAAGAGAGACCCAATTAATACATGTGTTGTTTCTGTTGGATGTATTATTTTTAAAAGTTAAAAAAAGAATAGATGGCAGGAAGATATGCAACGAAGTACAAATCGGGGCATGGATTTAAATTTTGAAGAAAATACCAGCTTTTTGTTTAGAAAAGAATGTTTGATATTGCACTTCTTTTATTGTTTTGGTAATAAACGTAGAGCCCCGGTGTCAGCTATTATTTTAAAAAGCGTAAGAATTCCATATATGCTTTTGTGAGAAAGTTCAGATATGCAAGTTTTATTTATATAGGTTATTTGCCTCAGATGCGCGCCTTTTTTTTTGTTACATAAGTGCTTATTTTTGCGCACAGGGGTTTTTGTTGTTGTTGGGAGAACAACAAATGCAAAGTTACATCTGCAGCGTCTGACTAAGAGAAGTAATGCCACCTTTCTTTTGTTTCTCTGCTCAGAAATACTGCAACACCATCCAACTGGATTCTGGAATTGACTACAGGAAGCGTGCACTGCCTGCTGCAGGAAAGCTGTACTATCTGTAGGTAGAAACTATGACTGACTGTGCATTTTATTACAGTCACAGCAACTTTTAGAGGGGGAGGAAAACTGAACCAAGTCAGTCCCATCGTCAACTGCTATAGGCCCTAAAGACATTGCTCATACCATCAGATAATATTTCCAGTATCTCCAGTAACATTTTTTTCAAATCTGTGACTGAATTAAGGCTAATTATAAGTGGGGGGGGGAGGTATGATGCTTGCAGAATGGAAGTGACAGATGGCTATAAAGCAATGAATATCCTCTTGCAAAGAGTGTTCAATTCCCTGGTAAATAAACGAGCATCCTTATTGTAGTAAAGTAATTATTTATATAAATAGGGGCTCATTTATTATTTGGTGTTAACATTTGGGGATTCAAAACTTAGTCTTATTTTGACAGATGATCTGCTTGTATCTAGGATGTTGATTGACTTCAGAATTCTGTATTTCTGATAATGATAAAAATGAAGCTATAATACAACTATCAGTACAATTTATCTGTATAGCTCTGATTTCTTCTTTCCCTAATGATAGTTTACCCTCAGAGCAATTTGGGAATACAAGTATATGTGATATAAAGTTGTTCCAACATCTGAAATGGAAAGTGGTTTTAATCAAGCCAATAGAAAAATAAATCTTCTGGCTTTTATTATGGTATTGTTTTATACGACTATAAGGATTTAAAAATGTTCTCCACTAGTAAAAAGAGCAGGCCTAATCCAACTCTGTATTCTTTCCTTTGGACTATCTATACTACTATTTAAATATCCTACAAATCTGTATTTTTTGTGAGCAATAAATAAGCACCTTTAATACAGGTAGGCCTCGACTTATGACCACTATTGAGTCCAAAATTTGTGTTGCTAAGTGAGACAGTTGTTAAGTGAGTTTTGCCCCATCTACAACTTTACTTGCCATAGTTATTAAGCGAACCACTGCAATTGTTAAATTAGTAAAATGGTTGTTAAGTGCATCTGGTTTACACATTGACTTTGCTTGTCAGAAGGTTGCAAAAGTGACCCCAGGACATGGCAACCGTCATAAGTATGGGTCAGTTGCCAAGCGTCTGTATTTTGATCACATGAACATAGGGATGTTGCAGTGGTTATAAATGTGAAAAACAGTCACTTTTTTCAGTGCCGTTGTAACTTCGAAGTCGCTAAACGAACTGTTGTAAATTGAAGACTACCTGTCTTTCCATCTAGCCCACCAATGGATTTCCCATAACAGATTTTTGGAAGGAGTCATTTTAAGATATGCTGAGGCTAGATTACATTTTACTACAGTGAAGTATATATACTGTAGATACTTGGGAGAAAGAATACATAGAACCGGCATTGCATGCCAGTTCATAGGCAAGAATTACAGGATGCTAATTTTAATGTAGCACTCTTAATAAACATATTTCCTATGTGTATTTTGTCCCAGATACGTTGGGATTACAGCTCCCAGCAAGCATGAGTTTTATCACCAATACATCATAGTTCACCAAGCATAATTTGTGTGAGCATGAAAGGCTGCAATAGTAAGCAATCATGAACGTGATCCTACCCTTAAAAGCTAGGAACCAATGTGACATTGTGATTAAGGTGTTGGACTAAGACAAGGGATATACATATTCCAGTGTACCCTCAACAGCAGAGGCCCCTGGTTGACTTTGGGCCATTCACTTCCATTTTATACAGTCAATGTGATTAAGTTTTTGTTTTGAAGAAAAATTAAGGAGGGAGCATCATCTACTGTATTTTTCAGAATATAAGACGCTCCGGAGTATAAGACGCACATTAGTTTTTGGGGAGAAAAACAAGGGAAAAAAAATTCTGCCTCTGCCTACCATCGGTATTCATCTGGCTAGCGTCCTTGCAAGCAAACAGCAAATACCCTGGTCAGCTTCAGCACATTATTGCAGCCTGATTCAGCATCAGCAGCTGATTGGCAGTTGGATTAGCCTCCCAGAATACTGCCAATCAGCCATTCCAGGCTGCGGGGATCACCATAGCCCATTGGTGCCTCTGTGCATCGTGTTTTCGGCCTCTGTAAACCCTGTTTTCGGCCTCTACGTGTCATGTTTTCAGCCTGTTCCAGGCGGCAGGGATTAATAATAATAATAATAATAATAATTTAATTTGTATCCCGCCCTTCTCCCAGAAGGGACTCAGGGCGGTGGACAGCCAGAATTAAAATACATACAATACAAAAATTAAGATAAATTAAAAGATATTAAATCGATCGGCCTCCCAATTTAAAACCCCAAGTCTATAAAATTCAAAATCCCAATTTAAAACCATTTAAGCTAGGCCGGCTTGCTGGAATAAGTAAGTCTTCAAGGCTTTGCGGAAGGTATGAAGGTCCGGGATCAGTCTTATTGCCACCGCTGACGATCCCTGCCGCCTGGAACTGGCCAAAAATGTGCCACACGGAGGCCAAAAGTGGGGCTTGCGGAGGCCAAAAACGCAACACGTGGAGGTGGCGATTGGCAGCGATGTACTGTGGCGATCCCCACAGCCTGGAACAGGCCGTAAATGGGGCATGCGGAGGCCGAAATTGTGACGCATGGAGGTCAAAAATAGCCGAAGGGTGGGGGCCGGTGGGTGGGTGGGGCTTTGGCAACATTCGCTCTATAAGATGCACAGACATTTCCACCCTTTTGGGGGGGGGAGTGCATCTTATATTCCAAAAAATACGGGTATATGCTGCATGAGCTCCTGAATGCAAATGTAACGAAATAAATAAATATTATGCCTCTCACTATTGGTTATCAGGGAGTGGCCAAGATAATTTGCCATCTAAGGATGAAGAGAAAAGAAAATTGTTGTCTTCTGCCCTTTACCAAGTGGCAGTGTGAGGGAGTGAAGTTGATATATAATTTGAGATGGCAAACATATCCAATATATTTTCCTTGGGATTGGGATTGGGTTGAGAGAGAGTGACTGGTCCAAGGTTACCCAACAGGCTTTCATGTTTAAGGTGGGACTTAGGACTCACTGTTTCTTGCTTTCTACTGGGTGTCTTAATCACTAGACCAAACTGCCTGTGCTTTGGAAAAGCAGCTGCAGCCGGGAAGAAATGCTTCTCCCGCCAATAGTCTTGGATTACACCACAGCCCTGGATCCCACCTCTGCCACCATTGGTTCTTTGCTCTCCAAGGATTGAACACACCACAGCGTAGCAAATCATAGCTTGTGGTATTGGCATTTGAATGGTTGTCCTCTTGCCTATTTATAATAGCTGCCAATTGAGAGGGGGAGGGGGGAGATTTTTTCACTCTGTTTTAGCATCTTTGGAGACCAAAGACCCCTCACAGACAGTTGAGGAAATAAAAATTGTCAATACTTCTCTACTTTCAGAAAATAAAAAATACAAGGATGTAATAGTGTTTACACTAACATGGCAATTTATTGTAATGGGTGACGTTGAAACAAAACTAGCTCTACCAACGGATGTCCCAACAACAACAACAAAAAAAACCCTGTGCACAATAGGATAGGAAAGTTGGCTTGGAAATTTTAACAGCTGCTGTTAATATTTTAAATTTTGAGCACCTTCTAAATTTTAAGCAAAATTTTGCATAATTTATTTATTTTTAATTGGTAAAAAGAACTATAAATATTGGGTGACTTTTTATTAAAAGTAAAAAGACTTATTTTGATCAACTCCTTGAATATATCAACTAAATTATATTCAGAAGACTTATAGATATTCTAAAATGTCTTAGGGTTGTAATCTTGATTCTGGACTTTAGTAACCAGCAGAAGAGAGATCGATTTTACTCCAATCTATTTCAAGTGTTGTGTGTGTTATGAATACACATAATTCCAAAAGGTTCCCCCTCAGATGTCAGTCAGCTTTTACCTTTTTTATAAGATACAGACAGGACTCTGCCTGTCTCATTGTTGTGCATATATCGCATGGATGGCCTTGCTTGCTTTGTCATATTAATGGAGACAGCTTGAAATGTAGAAGTCTTTCAATGAATGTAAATAAAATGAAATTATCTACCTGAGAGTTAATGTTCTCTGCTTTTTAAGTGAATTCTAAATCTAATGTTTGTATTTACAACATAACATCCTGTTCGTTCTCTCTCTCTCTCTCTGTCTCTCTCTCTTATATGGGCAGAAAGCTAAGCAAGCTCAGGCAGCTGTTTGATGTTGGCTTCAAGTGTTATTAATTTCATATTCTATTATTCTTTTCACTGTAGCACAAGTGAAGCTGATGTGGAGGCTGTCATGGATAAGTTGTTTGATGAGCTGGCTCAAAAACAAAATGATTGTACGTAAGTTAATTTCTCTTGAAAGAGAATACATTTAGAACACAATGCCCAATCTCCACTGACCAATTAATAAGTTCTACTGCTGTATATGGGTTGATGCCACACTCAAGTGGCAGTCATTGTATCAGCATTTTGTCTAATTTATGTGTTGAATCATGTGCTATTATTCATCAAGCTATGCATTTCCTATCTGTAAGAGATGAGTTTTATAGTAATTATCCAGACAAGATTGAGTCTTTGTTCATGTTCCCATAGTAACTAGACCAAGGATTTTAAAAGTACAAGGCAGAGGACTGAGAGTGAATAAAGCATGTGGAACCATTGCAGACTTCACATTTGAAGAGCTGTGTGACAAAGTGAGTACACCATCAAGCCTGGTTGGGCTTTTCAGGTCTGTTTTGATCATATCCCTGCTCCAAATAAGCCTTCAGATCTCCTTTGAGTTTATAACAACCACCACCACTGAATTGCAAAGTAGAACTATAAACACTAACAAGATGAAAAAGCAGGTACAGGATGTTTCTCTTCAAAGTAATCTGTGATATTTAATGTCAGTGCCTTTTTTTAGAAAAGAGTCCGTTGATGTATTAATACCTCAGACTTAGCTGTTTTTACGGATCAGACCAAAAGATCTCCTAGAACATTTGGTTTTCAGCAATGGGCAATATTTTGCAAGAAGAAGGAAGACTGTTGAACCTTTTTTGATTTATGAAAACATCTGGCTTTGTGAACAATATGTACTGGTTGTCAAGGTGAGTGAGCAGTCACAAAATGCTACAACAAAACCTCTTTGAAAGCCAAATTGGTAAAGGCAGAAACATCGTTTGAACATACAAAATAGTTTAATGTTTTGATGAAACAGCCAAAGGACATAAAAATTAATCATTTATATTAATACTGAGCCCTGCCGATAAAAATAATGCCCCCTTTTCCCACCTGCATATCATGCTAGGCAGTTTGTGTGGTTTAATTAACCTAGCAATTATTATTTGTAAACCATGGTTTATTCAATAAAACCACCTGACTTAGTCTGAACCAAACCATTTCTCTCTGTGGCTGACTTCTAAACTCCTAAACTCATCTCACTTACGAGCTTCCTAAACTTGCTTCCAACTCTCTTTCACATATCTTAGTCTCCCTTCAGACTGTCCAAATCATTTTATGCTACCAAACCAGTACATTTCCTGGAGATCATTTTTTTATTTTTCTTTCCCCCCCTTTTTTTAAATTCAAACTGCAACATAGCAATTTCAATTGCCTGTCTTCCTTCCTTCCTTCCTTCCTTCCTTCCTTCCTTCCTTCCTTCCTTCCTT
>WNWU01000030.1:3639283-3678379 GCA_012654045.1 Ptyas mucosa | reverse complement strand
CTTCCTTCCTTCCTTCCTTCCTTCCTTCCTTCCTTCCTTCCTTCCTTTTCTTCTCTGAAGAAGGCTCTGGATATGCAGAGAAAGGGCATGTCTGCTTCCTTGCTGCCCATGGTATACAAGTTGCTTTGATTGAAAAATAGGTACTGGGAAAGTAGCCTTGATGACCACTGAGACTGTGAGAGATGTTAGGGACAATCAACAGGCAGGAGTCAGATTTCCCAGTCCAGCTTTTGACATTTAAGATCCTACACATAAAAGAGGCTTTATCTTGGGACTTTCAACACCGCATAGGATATGGTCAAAATACATGTTTAAATTGAGGTAAAAGATAACAAAACACACAGGGAAAAAAAGTATCAAAATGTATCTATAACAATGTAGAGGTCATCCTTAACTTACAACCATAATTGATCCTGGCAGTTAAGTTTTGACGGTTGTAAAGCAGCTCACGATGTAACTAGACCCATTTTATGACTTTTTTGTGGTGTTCGTTAAACCCATTGTTCGCTATGGGCCAGGTTTTGCTAGAAACTAGAAGTAAACACTGAGTTCTAGCAAAAACATCGTGAATCGCAGTCATGTAACCATGGAATGCTGCAAACAGCTGTAAATATGGATGGGTTGCTGAGCGCCCAAAATGTGGCAGGGAGTCGGCATTGGTACTTCAAAACTGGGTCGTAAATCCCTTTGGGAGGGAGTCCATTGTAACTTCGACTAGTTGGTGAAGCATATAGATTAGTCAACTGGACATAAGTTGACTATCTGTATGGCTTCAGTACTACATCATTGTTTTGGGGGGGGGGATCCTCATGACATTAGTTCCTTTCATCTGTTTAGAAGATTGGTTAAGAAAGATTTTTCTTTAAAAAAAGAGTAATTCCTTTAAGATTTTTCTTTATGAGGTCCATTGCATAAAGCACAGTGTGTCTGTAAGCTCAGAAATAGAGGCTGACTTTTTCTTTAAAATATCATTAACTATTTTTAATAAAAGTATTAGAAAATGTAAGAATTGAAAGTACTAACTGAGATTAATATTAATAATATGCCAAATTTTCTCCCTTTGTTAGAATGTGGTCCTTTCCCCTAAGTCTGCTGATATTCAGTTTCTGCTATTTTTCTACTTCATAATTATATTTGGAAACTTATGCGGTTAATACAATTCAGACTCCTGTAGTTTAGTGTAAATTAACTGGACGTATATGAACAAACTGGAATAGGCTTTTTGTGTTTATATGCCAAAAGGACTATGAAAACATCCACTTTTAAAATCTCAATTCTATCTACCAAATTCTGATCTGGAATATTTCTTTATAAGGGCTTGTCAGAGCAGCAGTTCCATGTTTATTTCTTTCAGTCATAGTTACAGCTAATCACAGTTACTTAAATTAAAATTACAAATCTCTGAAAGGTGAGAGTTTTTTAATCTTTCTTCGGGTTTCATAGAAAAAATTGAATGTAAGAGGCCAAAGCTGACAGTGGCTTGACATATTTACTCATGGAGTTTCAAATAATTATGTAGGAAATGATGACTGAATGTGGCTGCTACATATATTTATTATAATAATAAATGTTTATTTGCCCATAACTACAATTTTGCAACAACTAAGTTATTATGGTCATTAAAAACTAGTCTTTTCATATCAAACTCATTGATTTAAGGTTTTCTTCTGTATGTGTAATTTAATTTAAAAGATATTAATCTATGTTTATTACAAGTTTATCATGATCTGAATTATAAATGAAGGCTACATCTGGGATTTTTAATGAAGAAGCCCGGAAAAATTGACAGTAACATCCTTCTCTATACTTCTGTGGCTACTTCTTTAAACAACAAAACCCTTGAAACTGTAGTCTGTGTAGCAAATACTGCCCTCTGATGGCAGCAATAACTTTTTAATATAATCATGCTTGAGCAGAGATTACTGTTTCCCAGTAAGAATAGAGTGAACTTGCAGACTTAGTAATGATCATATGTATAAGGGACCCAACAGGGGTGGGTTCTAAATTTTTTTACTACCGGTTCTGTTGGCGTGGCTTATTTTGTGGGCGTGGCTTGTGGGGGTAATGTGACTGGGTGGGCGTGGCCAACTTTTTTTCTTTTTCTTTTTTTTACTTTTAAAAGCATTTTTTCTACAAGCGTAAGAGGTTGCAGAAAAAAATGCTTTTAGAAGCCTCTGACAATCAGGCAACTCAGCTGGGATCGCCAGAGGCTTTTAAAGGCATTTTTTTTCCTACAACCTCTTCGGCCAAAGAGGTTGTAGAAAAAATGCATTTAAAAGCCTCTGACGATCCCAGCTGAGCCGCGCGATCATCAGAGGCTTTTTTTTTTACTTTTAAAAGCATTTTTTCGGCCAAAGAGGTTGTAGAAAAAATGCTTTTAAAAGTAAAAAAAAAAAAAGCCTCTGATGAGGTGGACGGGGTAAGTGAGCGGTGACCGAGCCGGGGACCGGTTTGGGGGCATGGCCAGCCAATGTTATTACCGGTTCTCCGAAATACTACAAATTTTTACTACCGGTCCTTGTAAACCGGTGCGAACCGGGAGCAACCCACCACTGACCCTCTTCATTTCCTTTTTTCCATTTATACATGCTTCTTCTAACAGTACTACTCTAAGAAAGTGTACAGTTTTTTTAAAACAACAGCACAAACATTAGTTATGTACCTGTCCGTGTGTAATAATACACACACATATACACACATATATATGTCATAGGTCAGGAATGGGATGGAAAAGAGATGATTGCTTATGGTGGAGAGCATTAGCTAATAGTAGCCAATATCAACCCCAGCCAAATGTAGGCTCCTCTTCAGTGGATAAGGTTTTTTTAAAAGTTCATGCCTGTCAGTCATCTATCGGAGATGCTTTAATCTGGATTCCTAAATTGTGCAGGAAATTGTGGCCTGAATGAATCCTCCAAGGTTATGATTCTAAAATAGGACATGCATATAAGTATGGGACGTGGTTGATTGAAAGGTCGGCAGTTCAGCAGTTCGAATCCCTAGTGCCGCATAATGGGGTAAGCTCCCGTTACTTGTCCCAGCTTCTGCCAACCTAGCAGTTTGAAAGCACGTAAAAAATGCAAGTAGAAAAATAGGGAACACCTTTGGTGGGAAGGTAACAGCGTTCTGTGAGCCTTTGGTGCTTAGTCATGCCGGCCACATGACCACGGAGACGTCTTCGGACAGCACTGGCTCTTCAGCTTTGAAACGGAGATGAGCACCTCTCCCTAGAGCCGTGATGGCGAACCTATGGCACGGGTGCCACAGGTGGCACGCGGAGCCATATCGGTGGGCACGCGAGCTCAGCTCCGGCACGCATGTGTGCACCAGCCAGGTGATTTTTGGGCCTTCTGGGCCCATCAGAAGTCAGGGAACACACTGTTTCCAGCCTCTGGAGGACCTCTGGGGTGTGTGGGGAAGGGTGTTTTTGCCCTCCCCAGGCTCCTAGAAAGGCTCTGGAGCCTGGGGAGAGCAAAAAATGGGCCTACCGGGCCCACTGTGCCATCACGTGCCAAAAGTGGGGGGAGCACGGGGGTAGGGCGCATAGAATTATGGATGTGGGCACGCATGCGTGTGACCCCACCGCGCTCCCCCTGCTTTTGGCACGCGATGGCAAAAAGGTTAGCCATCACTGCCCTAGAGTCAGGAACGACTAGCACATAAGTGCAAGGAGAACCTTTACCTTTTATGTTATAAGTGAAGGTTATAATTCTGGAGTTCTATATTTTATTTTATTTGTTTGCTGTTTTATTGAAGAGGGGGAATAATCTGAAAACTGAGGGCTTGTTCACCAGCAACCTTAAGAAATGCATCTAGAGTTCTCTAGTTATGCTGGTGCTTAGAGTAAATTTTAAAAAATGGATTCTACAATTACAGGCATGTTTTTATCATTGACAATAATTGTGAAATGTTTATGATTGCAAAATCAACACAACTGCCTCCCAGGTTATATTCTCTGTCCAAACGATGATGTCGAAGATGCTTCTTACAAAATTAGTTTGCAGTATTCAAATTAACCCTTATTCTTGCACCTTAACAGAAGTAATCAATTCTAAATAAAATAGAGATCCATTCTAAATAAAATGGAGGAACTTCAGAGTGCCAAAACCAATAATTGCCTTGCCTATTAGAACAATAAGTAAGTCTGGATGTACATTTTCTTATCTCTAAATAAATAGCACAAGGCAGATTTAAGAAATAGTAGTACTTCCCTCAGTTTTCTGTTCTTTTATAATGATTTTTTAAGCTGATGATGCTGTTGATGAATAATTCCACTGCAAAGGAGAAGGCTGTCACTTTCTTCAGATGTAAAAACACTCAAAGTTACCACGATCCTAATATGGCACTAATAGAAAAATATCTATTGCTCATTATTTCCAAGAATGCTTTAATATATACCTCTAAAAATAACTTGAACCGAGATAATGACAGTTGCACTTTTGATAACTTGGCAGTTAAATTGAAAAGGGAATCACTTAGATTGTAGGCAAAAATGGGCTAACTGATGAGGCTGAATTGCCATAAATGAATTTGGAGTTAGCCTAATGTTAATAAAATCCTACTCCTCCATAGTAAGGATTATTAGGAGAAATAGCTACAACAGTCTCTCCCATCATCCATCTTTTCTATGGTAGCAAAAAGACAGAAAAACCAACTTGTAAATCACAAACTGCCTGACTAGGTGGCTCGGTGGCTAAGACACTGAGCTTGTCGATCAGAAAGGTCAGCAGTTCGGCGGTTCAAATCCCTAGTACAGGTCTCCTGCGTGAGCAGGGGGTTGGACTAGATGACCTCCAAGGTCCCTTCCAACTCTGTTACTTTTACTTTTACAAACAATGCAGGAAAGTCAGCATTTTCTTTTCTCTATAACATCTGAAAAAGTTAAAATGTCATAAAACTAATTTAAGTGTGAAGTATAAATAGGGGCTGGCCGGTGAGTGCTCTCCAAATTTGATCAGAGAATTGCAAGGAAGGACTGGGAAGGACAAGCATAATGATACAAAAGTCTAATATCAGTTATGATTCCCATAATTGTTATCTTACACATACATTCATTTTCTACAGTGTGTTATAGACATAAGGCTTGGGAACATGTCAAATTCCAAACATTAGTAAAGCAAAACTTACTGTGTTAGTCAATGTACCTATTGACCTAAGGTAAGGTTGCTGGTTTTATAACTTTGCCACATCCAGACAGTTGTTGGTCTCTCAGATGATTATAAGAAGGTGGAACAATGTGTCATGCAATCTCCTCTGAAACTTGAATTGGAAATTTATGTTCCAAGAAGGTACCTGAATTGCACTGAATATTCAGGTTGAACTTATTGGCTATTTACGGAGCAAATTACATGACTTAAGAAATATTTACTCAAACGTAGGCTATTAAAAGAGAACAGCATGTACTTCAAAGAGGTGATATTTTCATAATAAAGTACACCACCATTACAAGCTCTATGCAGCCTACAATACTGGGCTAATCCTTCATAGAAAACAAAGTCCTGGATTCCAGGTAGCTTCAGTAACTCCTCTGGCTCTTTCAAAAAAATGGCAATGTTTTTCAAGAACATACACCCAGAGAATATAAAATTATACAGCCTTTCCACAACTGCTGAATGAGGATCGTTTCAGTATATTCACTGCACTGTGAAAAGTTAGAGCATCAGTGTTCCAGATTCAAGCCCTTTTCGCTGTCAGCTAAAAAATTCTCTTGGAGTGTAGTTGAGAAGGACACCAGGCTAAAACTTTGCCAAACTGCTTGAAGTTAAAATGGACAGTATTAAGCAAACTAGATTTAACATTTGATGGTATAATATAAGAGCTGTGGTGGCACAGTGGTTAGAATGCAGAATTGTAGGCTAACTTATTGCTCACTGTCAGGAATTTGATCCTGACCAGCTCAAGGTTGACTCAGCCTCCCATCCTTCCAACGTAGGTAAAATGAGGGCCCAGATTGTTGGGGGCAATATGCTGATTCTGTAAACCGCTTACAACCCCACAAGGTTGTAAAGCACTGTGAAGCAGTATATAAGAGCCCTGGTGGCGCAGCTGACTAAAGCACTGTTATTAACATCAGCTGCCTGCAATTACTGCAAGTTCAAATCTCACCAGGCTCAAGGTTGACTCAGCCTTCCATCCTTTCAAAGGTAGGTAAAATGAGGATCCAGATTGTGGGGGCAATAAGCTGACTTTGTATAAATATATACAAAAGAATGAAGGCTATTGCTTAACACATTGTAAGCCGCCCTGAGTCTCCGGAGAAGGGCGGCATATAAATCAATTAAAAAAAAAAGTATAAAGCAGCTTCCTATATCTTCAGTATCAGATTATATGCTAGACTTCTGTCAACTCCACCTTTTTTCAAGTTGAAGATTTGTTTCCCTTTTACAGAGCTTTTGGATTTGGATTTATGTGCTTGTATTCTTTATTTTGTTTTTAAGAGTAGAAGTGGTTTGGTTTGTTGATACGATCAAAGGCAGATCTTACTAAGAGATGTATATATCTTTGTGAAGACACCTAAACTCTACTGCCCATGTCAGGTACTCTATGACTGGTTCTATTTCTTCTCCCCAGATGTGCTCAGCACTCTCCCAATGGCTGTGAGAGGCAGTTAACAAGAATGATGCTTTTGAGAAACTCTTGAGAAGCATCTGAGGGCAGGACTAGAAGCAATGGGTGGAAACTAATCAAGGAGAGAAGCAACCGAGAACTAAAGAGAAATTTCCTGACAGTTAGAACAATTAATCAGTGGAACAACTTGCCTCCAGAAGTTGTGAATGCTCCAACACTGGAAGTTTTTAAGAAGAGACTGGACAACCATTTGTCTGAAATGGTATAGGGTTTCCTGCCTGAGCAGGGGGTTGGACTAGAAGACCTCCAAGGTCCCTTCCAACTCTATTCTATAGTTCTGTGACAATGCAATATAAAAAGTAAAGAAATCAAATCATGAAGAGGGGAAAACCCCTACAAACCAAATCAAGGTATAATCAAAATTATCACAGGAGCTAAAAACCAAAATAGCAATAAAAAGTCAAATCCATTGTTTCTTCTCTTGCCTTCAGGTACTTTGGAGAATAGGTTGACCCCCTCTTTGTGGCAGCCCTTCAAATATTGGAACGCTGCTATCATGTCACCCCTAGTCCTGCTTTTCAGTAGACTAGACATACCCAACCTCATATGTTGGTTCCTCAATGGTTCCTCAACCATTCTTCATGTTTTAGCCTCTGGTCCCCCTAATCATCTTTGTTGCTCTTCTCTGCACTCTTTCAAGAGACTCAACATCTTTTTTATATTGTGGTGACCAAAACTGGATGCAGTATTCCAAATGTTATCTTACCAAGGCATTATAAAGTGGTACTAACAGTTCACATGTTCTTGATTTTGTCTCTCTGTTGATGCAGCCTAGGACTGCATCGGCTTTTTTGGGCACACTGCTGGCTCATATTTAAGTGATTGTCCACTAGGACCTGTAGATCTCTCTTGCAGTTACTGCTATTGAGTCAAGTTCCACCTATTCTATACCTGTCCATTTGGTTTTTCTTGCCTTAAGTATAAACTCTTACTTTTCTCTACATTTTTCTCTACATTCTGTCAGCTTGGTGTCATTTGCAAATTTGATTAATTCCCCTTCTGGGCAAACTTTGTCAGCAACAGGAAGAAGAAGATGGTGAAGGTCAGCTGTGGGTGACAGGGCCAGTAGAGCACAGGGCTGTGGGAATGCCTTTACCCTATGGCACTGGGGTGGTTGGCCACAGCAAAGGTCTTCAGGTGACACTCAGTGACTCTGGAGCTGAAGTAGTGGTCCATGGGTGATAGCAGCTGGCTGATACTGTTGAAAGCTCTGGACCTTTTCTTCAGCTGTGGAACTGCTAACGATGTCATTGTGCAGGGCAGCCCAAAGGGCAGAGATGGGGAGGAGATAGGCTGGTGATGGGAGTGGAAGCTCACTGGCAGTTATAATTGTGAGTTGGCTTCCAGGCAGCCAAATGTTTATCATATGATCATGGGGTGATGCAACAGCCTTCAGGTACCAGACATACCTTTTCTTCATTGCTGCCACCACTTCAAACAATCACTAAATGAATAGACGTTAACCGAGGACTACCTATATACATTTTTACCTTTTGCTTCAGAAACGGTTGTAGAAGGCGAGCTGTGTTAGTGCAGGATTGTCCAAATAAGATTATGGTGAGGTAAATGATGTTTTGCTATCCTTACACCTTTATTTTTCTTTCGGCCTTATCCTACTTTATTACAGTATAGATATGGGAATAAAGGAAAAACACGCTCTTAATTAATTAGAACAAAATGTGCATGTTTATTAAAATCCATATATTCTGTTTCCCCCTCCTTTTCTGAGGGGGAAACAAAATAGAAAAGCATTTGATTGATTAGGACAAGAAAAGCCAATTTTAAACAGAAAACAGCATTTTTGTTGCCTTTTGAAATGTAAACTGTCAATCTATTGATTTCCTGCTGCTTATTTCCCATTTCAGCCTCTTGGAGCCAGTGATTATTTGGAAATATCTAAGAATTTTGATCTGGTTTTTGTTCATAATATACCTCTCCTTACAATGGCAAAAAGAACCCAAGCTCGACGCTTCATCACTCTCATTGATACTTTTTATGAAAAAAAGGTAAGCATTTGGTTTGCAGGTTTTTATAAGATGAATGCATCTTGAATTATTTTGGAAAGGCTGGATGTTAATTAATTAATTAATGCCTGGCAAAAAGCATCAGCATATATTCATTGATCACACTGCATTGCCATGTGAGCTATTAAAGCCTTGACTGTTAAAATTAATGTGTTGTCTAATTGAATTTAAATTACTGCATTTTCTCTTTAGCTGCCAGCTGCATTAAAATTTACAATGGCTCAGCAGTTAAAGACACTGAGCTTGTCAGCTGGAGAGCTGACAGCCTAGGTTTGAGAACCGAGCTTTGCGGAATGGTGTGAGCTCCCATTACTGCTCCTGCCCACCTAGCAGTTCTAAAGCATGCAAATGCAAGTAGATAAATAGGTACCACTTTGGTGGGAAGGTAACAGCATTCTGTGCACTTTTGGCATACAGCCATGCTGGCCACATGACCATGGAAATTGTCTTTGGACAATGCTGGCTGCCTCAGCCAAGAAACGGAGATGAGCATCGCACCCTAGATTGGGTATGACTGACAGGGAAACTATTACTTTTTTTTTGAATTTTTTTTTTGAATTTTTTAAAACATAAAACATAAAATACATCTTTTTAGAGCAAGGATTTGATCCGGTATAAAGTAAATACAATTACTCACATTCCCTCAACCAATTTTGTTCCAAATTTTATCCATTTACATCTTTAAAAAAAAAGAAAAGAAAAAAAATCTTATTCTAAACATTTAGATTTTAGACATTCTACTATGTCACCCTAATTTCTAAACAGTTATTTCCAAATAAACATCATTCAAAATCTTTGTCATTTTAACAATCAATATTTCATATATATTCCTCATTTCTAAGACCCATTACATCAAATCTATATTATACCTCTTTTAAATGGCAACTAGTATCCATAATCTTGACAAAGAATATTTTCCTCCTCTCTTAATTGTTTCTAAATCAATCAACATTTCCATCTAAAATTTGTCACTCCCAAAGTACTTTATTTTAAAGTCTAATATTTAACTGATTCCTAGTTTAAATAGCTATTTCCCAACAGTGTTTTCCGCCACTTCTATCTCTATTTTTTTAACTGGTTCACAGTTTGGCTTAACTATTCTCCAGTGTTGTCTCCTCCACTTCCTCCTAAGTTTATTTTTTGGCTGGTTCGCATCTTAATCAGTTGCTTTTCAGCGATGCTTACCTCCACTCCTAACCTTACTTATTTGAGCTGGTTCACAGTATAATTTTGACTGCCTACCAACATTATCTCCTTCAGTCCTCCTAAATCTATTATGAAACTGGTTCGCAACTCAAATAGTTGCTTCCCAGCAATGCTTTCCTCCGCTCCAACCTCTATTTTTAACTGGTTCACAACTATGTTTCAGTTGCTTTCCAGGTATATTTTCCTCCACTCCTAACTTTTTATTTTTTGGCTAGTTCACAGTTTTGCTTTAACTGTTACCTAGCGTATGCTTTCCTCCACTCCTAACTCTAATGGCTGGTTCATAGCTTTACTTTGGCTGTTTCCCAGCTCGTGCTTTCCTCCACTCCTAATTCTTATTTTTATTTTTAACTGGTTCCCAGTTTTGCCTTAACTGTTCTCCAGGATGATGCTTTCCTCCACTCCTACTTTATTTGTAAGACTAGATCACAGCTTTACTTTCACTCTTCTCCAGAATCATGCTTCCCTCCACTCCTAACTTCATTTGTTTAACTAATTCATAACATTTTATTTTAATTATTCTCCAGCTTTATGTTTTCCTCCATTTCTACATCTCTTATTCAATTATTTAGCTTTAAATTAATTCACAATATATTACTCATATTCATTTTTACATCCATTCTCCTTCATATCTTTAACTGATTTAAAATAAAAAAGTATATTGACAAATATCTTAACTCCTATTCTCTCCTAGGCTTTCGGAAACTATTATTTTTTTTTACTGCTAGATGAAGTCACTAAAGCAGCAATGTTGTCAGTGGCTAGTAAAGATTAGAATTAAGATAACCAAACAGATGTCGCTGAATTTGCAACATATGGGAGAAAAATATGCCACAAAATTATTTTATTGGTTTTGTTACAAAAACAAAACAAAACCCTTACAATAGCAACCTCTTAAAAAACTAAAAGCAAAAGGTATGTTACAAATCAAAATTTTTCAAACAAACATTTGTGCAGATGTACTTGCCTCTAAAATTCCTATAGGTTTGTATGAAAGACTAGAGAATTAAAAAAAATAAATAAAGCAGGCAGATCAGCCCAGGAAAGGGCAGATCTACCGTATGTTCTTCTCCTGAGGAAATGGGCATACCTCAAATAACTTTTCATACTAGAAGCACAATGTTTCCCTTCTGAGTGAAGAAGAGTCCACCCGGAAAGTTCATCTTCATCCCTTTTTTAAAATGACATGGTTTGGGGTTTTAGGATGACTGAAAGAGACAGTGAATTTGCTTCCAGCCTTTCATCACCTAGTCTACTTCTGAGGTGTCCATGATAATGGGGCCTTTTCAGACTTTTTGTTTGGATTCATGTGGAAAAGGGTAGTAAGGACATTATGCTGATTTCCTTCATCTTCATCTGGCGGTTCTTCAGTGGAAAACTCTATCTGCTTGTTTTCAGGGTATATCAAAAATGTAGATAACTACCATACACACACACACACACACACACACACACACACACACACACACACACGTTTGTCATTGCTGCCTGCTTCCTAAGGCTGAGAAAGAGTGACTGTCATAAAATCATTCACAGCTTATTGCTTTGCACCAAAAATGGGACTTGAATTAACTGTTTTCCTGTATTTGCCACTTTGAGTTGATCGAATATAAAAAAGATAGGATAAATTGTTTAATTTGGCCTTTGATTTTTTTTCTTTCTTGGATCTCCTGCTAAACATTTTCATTTAGTGACCCTGAATCATAATATGAGATGTGGGAAGCAATTTATCTGTCTTCTTAAGAATAGGAGAGCAAAAGCATTGCTATCTACTGAATTCTTTCCTTAATAATTTTAAGATAAAGAAAACATTCAGTCTGTTTTGCTTCTGCCTATCGTGTCAAATTCATCCGATTAAATTGCGTTAACTGCTTTTGCTGAGAAATTGCACAGTGTTTTGACTCCAGACAATAGTTCTGTTCAAACCACTTACAGACTTTTGTTGGGTAGTTACTCCAGGTTATTTTGCATGCGGGTGTATGTGTTGATTTATTTTCCAAAATGCACAGATGAATAAAATGTTAATGAATTTGTCCGAAAGTATACTCAATTTAGAATAAACAACTACTCTTACTTTTAGTCTGAGTTGTGGAACCTCTAATGAAATAGTAATGATAAATGCGGCACTTAGATTTACGAAGGTTTCAATCATGGAAGGAAAATCAGCAATATTAAAACAACTTAAAGGTTCTTTGTATTTAAGCTGATGTTTTAAAACGTAATGGAAGATTATTAAGCTTCACCTTATGTGTGATTATAGACATGCACTTAAATATTTATGCAATCAGGATATATCGATTGAGATTAAATTCTTTTTCAAAAATGTACCGGGAAAGTAATGCATGGACACAGAGGCACATCCCATCTTGTTCAGCAAGAAATGTGGGCCATTTCCAGAAAATACATTTTCTGCTGACTAAATGCCACTCATTGGTTTTAGAAGAACCTTTAGCTCCTTGAGCATCATAGCACTTCTTTATGAGCAGATGTCAGAGTGATGTTTTTTTATTAGCCGAACAAAGCAGGATTACTTCTTTCCTCTAATGCTACATGTGTAACGTGTTTGGACTTTCCCACAAGCATTTTTTCCCAAGTACCACACAACCTCAGAGCTCCTGGTTTTGACCTCCCAGTGAAGGAACACCAATGTTTCTATCCTTTTTGTGCATTTTAAGCAGCATTGTGCTGTTCTGTGGCCATGGTTTTTTAAGGTAGATCACTGTCCCCTTTTAGCTCTCAAGTCTGTCCTTTCTGCCTGCCTCAATGGACTTCTGTTGTATGATCCCTTGGGCTTCTTACATGTCGTATTTCATTTGCTATATCCTGACATCCTGCTTTTCTAAGCATACCAGTGATCGCCCTTACATGGTTACTTACCTTCCTATCTGTACGCTAACTTTGTTCATTTCTGCAATCCATTTCCTTCTAGGATCATGTTCTGTTCTTTAGACTAAATCTTCTCCAAGAAAAGAAAAAGGGCAACCTAATTGTCCCCTCAAATACATAGTGACAGTTTAAACTATACCTCTGCAGCTGCAGCACTGGGAAAGATTAACCCATTGGGTGATGCTTCTTTCTACCATACCAGGAAATCTGCATGGTAGTAAAAACTACAATACAGATTTCTTAGCCTTCCTGGCTAACATGAGAGAGAGAGTAAAACAAATATTCCCTATATACTGTCTTTATGGCCCATAAGAACTTTTATCAGTTTTTTCATGGACATACGATGGGAGAGATCAGTCTATTTCTGTTCCATGTCAGTTTTCTGCTTTTAAAGTGCATTCATAGGATTATTTTCTCCTGTTACCAGATGAATCTACAGATTTTTTTTAAATGGCTGTGCAAAATTGTGTATTTAAATGTGTGTCTTTAAATGTATTTTTTCCCAAAATAGTATGTTTAATTATATTTCATTTGAAATACATGTATGCATTTTAATTTTAATTTTTAATTGCATATGGGTTGAGAATTACTTTGAAATGGGGAAATGGTCTGATTATGTTGTTATCCATTCGTGACCCCCGAAAATGCAAATGAGTTCTCTTTAGGTCAGACTAAAATTCCCAACATCCTGGCTTCTATTAATAATTCCCCTTCAGCAGAGAGCAGTGCACAAGTATAACCTTTTCCTATTGAACAAAGTAGGAGTATCTGAAAGGAAGCAAATAGGCTAACTTTTGCTTCTCCGAAATCCAACAAGTGCATCCATAGTGAGACTAAAATTAAAGGAGAGTGTCAGGGATGGGTTCTAGTTACCTCTGCTACCGGTTTGCAACAGGAGCGCGCAGTCGTGTGCATTGCTTGGTTTGGTCGCTTGCACGCTTCTACACATGCACAGATTGTTCATGATGACGTCTGGGCAGGTGGGCGGAGCCTCCCACCACCATTACTACCGGTTCACAAGAATCGGACTGAACCGGGAGCAACCCATCGCAGAAGAGGGTGCTTAATGACTGCGTCTTCCAGAGGTGTGACATATTTATTACAATACCTCACAAGAACTAAGAGAAAGAAACTAGCAAACTATTTCCATTCTGAGGTAAATCTCATAAAGACCAATAATGTTAGTTGTGTAAAAGAATCCATAATGATATCATTGTCTCAAGTATTGCCTAATCAGAATTTATTCTCACTCAAAATTTTAAAAAAGAGGGTTACCTCTCTGTTTTAAATTAAAAGGATCACCTGGAGCTATATTTAAGACATCTAGATCATTTACGAAAGTCCCAATCTCTATGGCGCTTCCTGGGAGAACAGCAGAATAGCATGTCATTGTCATATACTGTAGCCATTCTAAAAGTCCTGGGAAAAAAAGTATGCTTTCCAAAAACTAGTGTTATTAGCCTGCTGCAATTTTCAAAGGTTAAAGCTAGAAAAGATTCGTTGACTGCTACCTGCACATTTTTTTAAAAAATGCAATTGCTCACAATTGATCTGCATCTCTATCCTGCCAGGCAAGTATTTTCTCAGGAATTTTTGCTTTAATTGACTGAAAACTGCTGCACCTGTAAGATGTCATGTCAAAATGAGTAGTAGAATGAACCAGGCATTTAAGAATCTATGCAGCCTTGTGAGGAGATTCTAAGGAGACCTGGTTTGCTTTCCAGTGTTTTGGACAGCTCTTGGACAGCTGGATCTAAAAGTTTTCATATTTGAAGGAAACATAATATCTGGATGTCTGGCATTACTGAATGAAGGTGTGTGTGTCTTAGACCTATACATATTTCCCTGCTTTCTTAGTTTTATCACTGGGCTGAAAGGTTTTGGAATCCCTCCTTTGATTTTTCCTGCATCTTAATACTGTATAAGGCAAAAATATTTTTAAAAAATGAATGAAAACAGATTGCTATCGAAATTTGATTTAGTGATGATTTAGAGCAGGGGTGTCAAACTGGCGGCCTATGGGCCAGATGCTTCACGTGCATGCCACGCCCACTCCAGCTCCGGGAATGGGAATGGGAAAAATGTCATAAAACTTCACATGACGGCAATGTGACGTAGCGCGTTAGACACCTGTGATTTAGAGTGATGGCCTGATGTACAGATACAATAAGTACCTTTTTGATCGAGTTTGAAATAGCAATTCAGCATCTATTGCAGTGATGGCTACCCTTTTTGCTGTTGTGTGCTGAAAGTGCACGCACATGTGCCTGCACCCATAATACAATGCGCGTGCGACACCACCACCATCACCCCCGTGGCCAGTGGTGGGATTCAAGTAATTTAACAACCGGTTCTCTTCCCTAATGATTTCTTCCAACAACCAGTTTGGCAAACTCTTCAGAAAGTTAACAACCGGTACTCCTGAAATGGTGCGAACTGGCTGAATCCCACCACTGCCCGTGGCCCAGGAGGCTGCCGGTAAGCCTGCTAGGCCCAAAACGGGCCAACGGGGGGATGCTGCATCCCCCCGATGCTCCCTCATGCCCCCATGCATGCACGCACAACCCCCTGCACGTGCGAGCGTCTCCCACATGCTCCCCATCCCCCTGTGCATGTGTGGCAGAGACCCAAAAATCAGCTGGCCGGCGGGAGGCACATCCATACGGGGTGGAGGTTTTTTTAATTTTATTTATTTTATTTTATTTTATTTCCAATTTCTATACCGCCCTTCTCCCTGAGGACTCAGGGCGGTGTACAGCCAGAAATAAAAACATGAAATATAAATATTAAGACAATTAAAATATATATAAATTTGGCTACAAAATTTAAAATTCACAAACCAATTAAAATATTTAAAATATTTAAAATTTCTTCTTAAGCCAGCCCGGCTTGTTGGAAAAAATGTGTTTTTAGGGCACGGCGGAAGGCACTGAGGTCATGAATTCTCCTAATCTCCGGGGGCAACTGGTTCCAGAAGGTGGGTGCCCCCACAGAGAAGGCTCTCCCCCTGGGGGTCACCAGCCTACATTGTTTGGCTGATGGCACCCTGAGAAGGCCCTCTCTGTGGGAGCGCACGGGTCGATGGGAGGTCGTCGGTGACAGCAGGCGGTCTCGGAGATAACTAGGCCCTATGCCATGGAGCGGTTTAAAGGTGATCACCAACACCTTGAAGCGCACTCGGAAGACCACTGGAAGCCAGTGCAGCTCGCGCAGGAGCGGTGTTATGTGGGAGCACCATGCTGCTCCCGTCACTACCCGCGCGGCCGCATTCTGGACCAGTTGGAGCCTCCAGGTGCTCTTCAAGGGGAGCCCCATGTAGAGAGCGTTACAGTAGTCTAGGCGAGAGGTGACAAGGGCATGAGTGACTGCACAGGGAATCCCGATCAAGAAAGGGCCGCAACTGGCGAATCAGGTGAACCTGACAAAAGGTCCCCCTGGCTACAGCCGTCAGATGTTCCTCCAAAGACAGCTGCCTATCCAGGAGGACTCCCAGATTGCGAGCCCTTTCCGCGGGGGCCAAAGACTCACCCCCGATAGTCAGTGATGGAGTCAACTGACTATATCGGGATGCCGGGAACCACAGCCACTCCGTCTTGGACGGGTTGAGCTTGAGTTTGTTTCTCCCCATCCAGATCCACACAGCTTCCAGGCACTGGGACATCACTTCGAGGGCATCATTGGGGTGGCCTGGGGTGGAGATGTACAGCTGAGTGTCATCAGCGTACTGATGGTATCTCACCCCAAAGCCACGGATGATCTCACCCAGCGGCTTCACATAAATGTTGAACAAAAGGGGCGAGAGGACCGACCCCTGCGGCACTCCACAAACGAGAGGCCTCGAGGTCGACCTCTGCCCCCCTGTCAACACAAACTGCGACCGGTCGGAGAGAAAGGAGGAGAACCACTGTAATACAGTGCCCCCCACCCCCAACTCTTCCAGCCGGTGCAGCATGATACCATGGTTGATGGTATCAAAAGCCGCTGAGAGATCTAATAGGGCTAGGACAGAGGAGCATCCCCTGTCCCGAGCCCTCCAGAGATCATCAACCAACGCGACCAATGCCGTCTCCGTGCTGTGCCCAGACCTGAAACCTGACTGGAACGGATCCAGATAAGATGTTTCCTCCAGGAATTGTGGAAACTGTTGCGCAACCACACTCTCAACAACCTTCGCAATAAAGCGGAGGTTGGAGCCAGGACGATAGTTAGCTAATACTGCCAGGTCCAGGGAAGGCTTCTTGAGGAGAGGCCTCACCACCGCCTCTTTCAAGGCGGCAGGGAAGTGACCCTCACTCAAAGAAGCGTTGATAATACCCTGGAGCCAGCCTCGTGTAACCTCCCGGGAGGCCAGTACCAACCAGGAGGGATACGGGTCCAGTAAACATGTGGCCGCACTAAGTCTCCCCAAAACCCTGTCCACATCATCAGGAGTCACAGAGTCAAACTCTTCCCAGGTAACATTCTCAAGACTATTCCTTGTCACCCTGCCCAGATCTACCCAATCGGAGTCCAAATCCCCCCGAATCTGAGCGATTTTGTCATACAGGTATTGTCCGAAATCCTCCGCCCTGCCTTCCAAGGGATCCTCCCGCACTCCCGCATGAAGCAGAGAGCAGGTCACCCTGAACAGGGCGGCCGGACGATTCCCTGATGACGCAATAAATGCGGAAAAGTAAAACTTAAACTTAAGTAAAACTTAAAAGTTAAACTTTGCCGCTTTTATCGCCACTAGGTAGGTCTTAATATGCGACCTTACCAGTGTTCGATCAGATTCAGCGAGACTGGCCCTCCAACCACTCTCTAGGCGTCTTTTCCGGCGCTTCATCTCTCTCAGCTCCTCGGTAAACCAGGGAGCCGCTCGAGATCCGTACCGGGTCAGAGGCCGCAAAGGCACGACTTGATCCAAGGCTCCACCAGCCGCCCGATTTCAGGCAGCTACCAGGTCCTCGGCCGAGTCGTGTGCCAGATCCTCAGGAAACGGCCCAAGCTCCATCTGGAACCTATCAGGATCCATCAGGTGCCTGGGGCAGACCCATCTAGTTGGTTCCGCCTCCCTGCAGTGAGGTGTAGCGGTTCGGAGATCTAGGCGAAGGAGCGAGTGATCAGACCATGACAAGGGTTCTATGTCTATATCCCCTATAACCAGATCACTCAACCACTGGCCAGAGACAAAAATCATGTCCAGAGTATGCCCCCCCCATGAGTGGGGCCATGAACTAATTGGGTCAGGTCCATGGCCGTCATGGAAGCCATGAACTCCCAAGCCACCTCAGACGTTTCACCAACGGAAGGCAAGTTGAAATCACCCATGACCATAAGCCTGGGTGTATCCACTGCCACCAGTTGAGCTGAGCGATGGTTCACGTGCCCACAAAGAGGGCTCTGTGTGCCACCTATGGCACGCATGCCATAGGTTCGCTATCATGGATCTACTGTATTTTTGTTTCTTTATTTTAAAAGCTATTAGAGAAGTAAGATAAATAATAATAATATTTTAATATTAAAAGTTATTTGTAACTGAATGATAGGGCCACCTCTACACCCTTCTGCATTGTTAAGGAGTGCAACCTGTACCACCAGAATCAGAAATCAGTTGCTCCAAATGAACTTTCAAAAGTATTCCATTTAAAAACAAAAGAAAATAAAGAGGATTGAGAGATTCAATGAAGAAATAAGAACTCTAATTGATGAACTTCAGCCATTATTCTTTGTTCCAGGTGCGTCTTATTTGCTCTGCATCAGCTCCCCTCCAGAGTATATTTATTCAAGCGGACCATGATAGTGGACTGGATGAGAAAAGGGTACTGATGGATGATTTGGGGTTGAGCCAGGTAAGCACTATGAACATTAGTGTCTTTGTTGCAAGAGAGCATAATTGGTTTGGGTCTATGTGCTGGCATTATTGTAAAACAAAAAAGCATTTAGAGGGTCATTCTGAGGCTTTCCTGCAGGTTCCATTTAGCATTTTTTCCTCTGCCGTAATTTAAGGTAATGCTATTTATTCATGGATTAGGATCCATAAATGTCCACAAATCTAAGAATATATTTCTAATGCATTGAAAATGTTGGGTCAACTGTTACAAATTCCTCAAATGCAGTTCATTGTACTTGTTTTAAGCCGTGTAGAAGCTTAAAGCAGTTAGAAGCTCTGTTAGAATAGGGAGCATCTATAAATGTCTTTTTTCTTTAGATTCATATGGAAAAAGAGCTGATACACACCACCTCCTACAATATGCATTCAAAACAAAACAAAACCCCACTGCAAACATTCATAAATATTCATTAATGCGCAATATCTTTTTGTGAATCTTTTATTATTCTTCCTCCCCCCCCCCCAGATATTAATTGCAGAGTGAGAATTCTTGAGTTAACTGCTCCATATGAAAAATTACTACCAGCATTTCCCAATGAAAATAGATTTCATGGGCAGTAAGTACTACGTTTGCTAAGATGCTGACAGATTACAAAAGGATTGTTCCTGTCAGTCACCTGTGCCTTTCTTGATAAAGGTCATCGGAGCCGCAGAACTCCAAAATGATATCTATACGGTAGTGGCCAAAATTGTGGAAACCTTTTGGGAAAAGTGTATTTTCTAATACTAGCTAATAACACCACTTTTTTTTGTAGTAGTACCATAAAATTATATATCAATGGAAAGATAATTTAATCAAGAATGTAATGCAATAACTTTTATGAAGGATTTGCTATTAGAATAGCAGTTACAATATAAAGAAGAAAAATGAAACACAAAGAAAAAATGAGATATATAAAAATTATCACCATAGAAAAAACGAGATATATAAAAATTATCACATCAGTTAATACTTAGTTGGGTAACCTTTAGCATGAATTTACAACGTCTTCCCATGGAGTGAACCAAGTGTTTTAGTTCTGTAGCTGCTATAATGTGAAACCAAGATTGAATGATTGCTTCTATTAACTGGGTTTTATTGCTGGGTCACTTCTAACTAACAAGTTTCTTTATTCAGCTCCATAGATTTTCAGTTGGGTTAAGGTCTGGGCTATTCCCAGGCCATTCTGCAGTGGAATATGATATTATCTTGAAATTCCGCAAAAAAGTGGTGTTATTAGCCGTCAAACCTCAAAAATACACTTTTCCCAAAAGGTTTCCACAATTTTGGTCACTACTGTATAGGTATCATTTTGGAGTTCTGCGGCCCTGATGACCTTTATCAAAAAAGGCACAGGTGAGTGACAGGAACAATCCTTTTGTAACCTGTCAACAGGCTTTCTTCAAGAGAGCCTGGACCCTTATCTCTATAAAGTCTTATGCTGACTTTGCACCCAAATCCTGGAATTTGTGGGTGCCATCAAGCTATTGAATCTAACCTCTTGCTCAGAAGAGGAATTCAAATGGAAACTTTCCTAATCGATGGCTGTCTAGCTGCTTTTTGAAATCTCCAGGGATGGTTTGTGGAGGAAAAATCCTTTTTTTCCCTGAAAAACAAAGGTAGTTCACACAGTTCACTGGAAAGGACAGGGTAACAAACTCAAAAGGGGACTTCCCCCCCCCCCCGAAAGTACCATATAGCACATGTTCTGCAACACTTCGATGGGAAGGTCAAGCGTGAGATTTGAGACTAGATTCATCATCAGATGATCTCTTCTGACAATTTGCCCCAGTCCAGCAAATTTGGGACGGCTTTTGAGTTCATGGGAATGGAGAGAGCAATGGTCTTTGTCCACTGTTGTCCAGGACCTTTTTATAAAGTTGTTTATGTGTCAGGAGTCTTACCTGCACACCAGCTGTTCTGGTTTTCTAACTTTTTTCTAACTTCATTCTCTTTTTCACTTGTTCTTACTTCAGCTTATATTCTTCATCTCTTTCTACCCTTCCCTCAAAATGTATTACTGGAAATGAAACAAAAATGGTCTGGGCAGGTAGTTAAAGAAATTTAAAAACCCTAATACCTGACACCCTCTCCACTGTTTCCTATGAAATTTGGGATTTGGCCCTTCTATCCATCCTGGTTACCTGAAAGGTAATTCCATTCCAGTGAAGTGTAAAAAACAAAGGCATGGATACATTTTTTATATTTCTGCGCTCCCCACACTTCATGTTAGGTAATGGGAGTTTTATTTATTTATTTAGCTTATGGCAATCTACAGAGGTCCTGCAATCACAGCTATACAACACTGATAAAACACATTAGACATAGAAACACAAATAAAGCATCAACAAATGTACATATATAAAGTTTGGGTGTGTTTATAAAATAATGAGAGTTGGAGCTCTGTTTCCTGTTAATGTTTCAGAAACTGGATGTCAACTCGCAAAGCATCCCTGGCCTGCTCTCGAGTTGCCATAGGCCAGGGAGGATGGGAAACCAGCGAAATGGCACAGCAGCCAGACAAATGCACATTCCACACTTATCTCCCTCAAGGCTGTATTCCAAGTTTACCTACAGCAGCCTGAGAGGAGTGACCTCTACAACCCACGAAATTGTCCGTTGGCGAATGTGATTGATGACACACCCTGGGGGGAGGGGGAAAACAGGGTCATAATTGGAGCATAAATTATGGAGGGTCAGAGCTGGCTTCATTTGGGAACGTGCCAACATAAAGCTCCTAATAAATAACTGAATTTCTTTTTAAGCTTGGCTTAAGCTCGAGAGTCATGATTTAATTAGGGCATCCGTCGGAACCCTGACACTGGAGTAAATAGATATGAGCTGGATACAAGTGAGGCTACCCTTTGAGCCAAGGATTCCAGTTGCAAAGTGGTTTGGTGGCCTATGTGTCTTTCTTTCATTATAGGTTGTCCCCATTTAGTGATCGCAATTGGGACTGGCAACTTGATCGTTAAGTGAAGTGGTTACTAAGTTCTTTGCACACCTGTAAAGATCATAAATACAGAGAGTGACCATAACGTTGTTTTTTCATCATCGTCCTAACTGCAAAACAAGTTTGGTTGCTAAACAAGGGCGATCTGTACTAAAGAGTTTGTTGTCTTGCTGTGCAGTGGAATTTCATTACTGAGGATCCATGCAAGAAGCCCACAATGGCTTTTTTTCCCCAAAAAAATTCTTGTATTTTTCTTTTTACGTGTCTCTAGGATTCAGCTGAAGCACTTTCTATGTTTACGGGAGAGGAAGAGATATTTGCCTTTCAACGGACTATCTCGCGACTTACCGAAATGCAGACAGAGCAATACTGGAAAGATGGGGATCGGAGCAAAAAAAAAGTTGCAGCCAAAGGTTAAAAATAAACAGTAACTGAAAAGAAAAAGGGCTTCAAGCACATTAACTAACTTGACACTTTATGTATCATGTTAGTGTTAAAAACTACAGCATTATTTACTGGCCCCCTTTAATGCCAATGTATAGATATAATTTTATTCAGTCTAGCATGAAAAAATTATTGACCAAATAGAACATTTCCTTTTAACTGATGATGACTGGAAAAATAGGTAAAACATATTTATTATTGGCCATATCACATTGCGGTTTGCACATATAAAAGATACAAGGTAGAAATATTAAATGCATATTTTGAATCTTATCAATCTCTGTTCTATTGTTAAAAAATAAAATATACAAATGTATCTGGAGTATCCTTGATTTTTAAAAATAATTTTCTTTTAGGTAGCAATTGAAAATTTCATATATATTTACAAAGTCCCCTGTGTAACAACAATTTAGAGTATTCCACTTGCCACTTGGTGTGTTTTTCTGCTGCCAGAGTATGTTCAAGTGATACAGTTTCCTATGTTATTTATTTATTCATCATATTTACAAGTGACTGAGTGACATATAGCAAAGCTAAAAACAATATATACAAACAAATATTAATATTACGATCCTCTCTGCTAGATTTGGTGGAATGGGCAGCAGAGATCCCTCAAATACATATGCATTTGTAACACATTTTTCCCATTCCTTTTCCTCACCCTCCCATACTCCGATATACTGTCTCTCTGTTGAAAGACAAAGTTATCTTTCAAATAATTCAAGTTGGTTTAGCTCTTGACAGGTTCATTCACTGTCAATGCAATTCCCATGAGAGGGAATTGAGCGGCACGCTGATACCACTCAACTCCAATAGTGGAGAGATGCTACCAGGTTTTTTTTCCCCCCCCCCCACATCTGGAATTTTTATGCCCATGGCCTCCCAACCAGACAAAAACAATACTTACATTCTATTGAAATATAAGCATTCAAAGTGTGACATTCGTAGCAAGAAAATGACAGGAAGGGATTAAGCGTGATTAGCATGCTGTAGATTGGCACGACATTGCAGGTAGTTGCTCCGCAGCTTTGCACCCTCTGAATAAAGCAACTCTTTCTAAGCCCTTTAATACATTCCTGTGGAGCAATCAGTCCAGACCTGGGAGTGTGCAGCTGTTGCCAAAGGCTAACCCAGGCTTAGTACTTTGTGAGAGAAGGTATTTAATTATTGCTATAATTATTGTGATTGCAAATATTGAAAAATTAGGGACACACCTGTAATATGTGAGATTTATGGCAGCCATTGCACAAAACACCTCTATCCCAAGATTAAAATAATGATTTATCTTCATACGGTTATAAAAGGTTTTTTTATTTAATGAGTGAAAGTAGTAATATATTACTTTAAAACTGTTTTTCTTTAGAAATCACGGCCTTTAATGTATTATATTTTGGTACTACATTAAACTTACTTAAATATAATTTGGCGTGTATAAATTTAATAACTAAAGAGCAATTTATTTCCCAAATATAGTAACCGTCTCAACATTCATCTCAACCATTCTTGATCCCAATTATCAGAATCTAAAAATATCTGATTCCATTATTTCAAAATTAGTACCTATCTTTTTGTTTCTGTTATGAGAATTCATATCTTTTTTTTTTTTTCAGAAAGGCTTTGGAACAATTTAGGACCTTGTTATAACTAAAAACTACATGCAATCATAATAATCGCATCTAGGGCATTATTGCACCTTAAAATCCAACCTAATCAGATGCATGAAGTTTAATCCTAATTTGGTGTACTGTACAATTTCTGTTTTCATTGCAGTACATTGACAGGGCAAGTTCTCTGAAAGTTTGAATATTCTTCCTCTGTTCATCTTTATTATTCTTTCTTTTTGCTTTTCTTTGTGCTTTAGATTATAAGACTCTTGGAGCAGGGACCCTTTGAATGTATTGTTTGTGAAACGCTACGTATAGAAACTGTGCTATATAAAAATAATGTTAATCTCACCCTGCAACTGAATACTAAGCAGCAAGTCATATGGTCAAGTATTGCTCTGTTACCAATAATGGAATTATGACAATGGGAGTAGTTAGATCTTATTGAAACACATCTTATCTTTCTTCATTGTTACCAAGTTGCAGTATAAACATTTGAGGTGATTGTTGATTTATTGCCAAAGGAACCAAAGATATGATTATATGTAGAATGAACATAACCTGATTTCTGATCAGTCCCTTGGACAAGAAATCATCTCTTATTCAGTCTTGGAGACTACATGTCTTTTTTATGAACAACTTTTATTACTCTGATGTTTCATACAATGTGGAGAAATAAACGGTTCATTTTATATTCTGGTCTTGATAGAAGCTAGCAAGAATTTCAAGGTACGCTTTGATCAGCTTTTGAGGATAAAAAGGGTGTGTTCAATCAGGAGTTTGATCTTTATAAAGATAAAGGAATGGAAGAATAAGCAGCTAAAATATATTAATTATTTATATTATGATTGCAATTTGTATAAATTAAATTACGCCCAGCATTTTAAAGGTTGTGAAATTATTTAATAGAAGGAGGAATGGTGGCTAATGCATATTGAGAATTCAGCATTTTGTTTTGCAAAAGCTCTTGAGTCTGTTTCTGGATGGAGATTATCCATAGAACTCCAATGGCTCACTAACTCACGGCCCATGCAACATCCTTTGTTTGAATCTGGGTTTTTTTCCCTGTTCCAGTTACATTTTTTCATACCGTAGGAATGAAAGAATCGTCTTCTTTTTCCATGTCTAGATTAAACTTTAAAATGCCAGAATAAAGCCTCCTTCTTGTTTTTGTCATTGGCCAAAAATAAGTCATTATTGGCACATGTTTCTGGTAGTAGCCGACATACCAGCAGATGGGCTGGGCTCTGTGTCCCTCCACATTCAACATAGCATGTTGTTACCCACTAAGAGCCTCAACTTGAGCATATTGGTTTTACATTTGGACATTCCAACTATCAACCTATTCAGGGTCCTCCAAATAGTATAAGGGAGGTCAGATCCTTCAGCCATATCCTCTTTTAATGTTATTCCTTACTCAAGGGTCTCCTTCCTACATCTTTTATTTCAATTTTTCGTGTGCCCTCAAGAATGCTTGCTTCATGCCATAAAGATGTTCCTAAATCTGAGTCATTTTCATCATCTTTTTTCAAAATTAATATTTCATCCAGTGCTAATTACTTTGCTATTTATATGGATTTTTATTCCACCTTTATTTTGATAGCTCAAGGTGGCATACATACTTAATGCACACGTCTCCAATTTTCACCACCATGGGGTGGGGGAGCTGAGAGTGATTGGCCCTAAGTCACCCAGATGGCTTTAAATGTGCCAAAGTAATACTTGTTGTTAGCATTTGGTTTAGTATGATGTGTGAGCCCTGCCGGTATGATTTATAGCTGAAAATTATGTGATTCAAACCACTCTGGCTGGTTCAAAACATGGCTCTGTGAATCAGCCAATGAGTTTTTCCATATTGTATCTCTATAATATAATGATGCTACTTAAAACCAATTTTTAAAAAAACCTTTGCAATCCCCCTATTTTAACAAAGTGATTAATAAAATGACTAATAACGGGTTTTCAATGATTTTCTGTGAACTTGCAAGCATTTACTATTTACTGATCATGCCATACTATGATTCCCATGGGCTACAGTTGAACCTTGGAAAAAAGGTCCAGCATTTATATTAGAAAATGACATTGACATTGATGGCAAAGGTTTATAGGATGTTGACATCCACGTAGGCTAGCTTCAATATTAAAAGATAATACTGGTATTTTATTAATTTTTTATGTATTAATTAATTTATTAATTATTTAACAGGAATGTTTTCTTCCTTAAGTCACCTCAATTCTCCTCAGAAGAGAGCACTTTTCAAATACCTTTATTTACTAGTAATCATGTTAGAGGTGAATTTGAAATTCCCTGCCCAGAAGGTCTAATACAGAGGTGAAAAAATTGTGGCTTTCCAGATGTTGGATTGTAAACTACAATTGAAACTACAATCTGGAGATGGGTGATCCAAGACAGTTCAGTGAAGCATTTCCTTGTTTATCAAAGACAACCCTGGTCTGACTTCAGCTATCAGCTCTAGTAGCAAACAGCAGACAGATGATTTTAATTCTACCTTGTAGGGCTCTTTTTATGGACAACAGGTGAGGAAAAACAAAGTGATGGCCAAATTACATTGTCCGATCAGGGACCTTGAAAAATATGTCAACATCCAGGAATAGGCTATCTGACCTACTAATGCTTAAAAGTTTGATTTCCATCGGGCACACTATAGGTAGTCCTTGACTTAAAACAGTTCATTTAGTGACTCAAAGTTACACCACCATTGAAAAATGGAACTTATGACCATTTTTCACACTTTTTCACATGCTACAAGACCATTGTAGCATCCCCCATGGTCACATGATTTACAGTCAGATGCTTGACAACTGACTCATACTTATGACCGTTGCACTACCTCAAGCTCATGTGATCCCCATTTGTGATCTTCCGACAAGCAAAGTCAATGGGGAAAACAGATTCACTTAACAACATTGTTACTAATTTAACAACTGCAGTGATTCACTTAACAAGTGTGGCACAAGAAGTTGTAAAATGGGGCAAAATTCACTTGACAAATTTCTCACTTAACAACCAAAATTTTGGGCTCCATTATGGTCTTAATTATTTAGCAGGAATGTTTTCTTCCTTAAGTCTCCTCCGTTCTCCTCAGAAGAGAGCGCTTTTCAAATACCTTTATTTACTAGTAATCATGTTAGAAATAAATTTGAAATTCCCTGCCCAGAAGCTCTAATAGAGAGGTGAAGAAATTGTGGCTTTCCAGATGTTGGATTGCAATATCCATCTTGTAATCACTGGCGATCCAGACTAGATCTAATGAGAGTTGCCTTCTTGCAGCACTCAAAAAGATACAGGTTGCCCACTCCTGTATCAATGTAGAGTTTTACACCTCGTTCTCTTCATGCTTTCTGGAGTGCAGTAGAAAAAGACATTTGGGGTTTGTTTCCATACCATCTCACTCTGAGAGAAAAAATCTAACTTGGCTTTTTTTTTTTTGTTACACTAGGATTGCATTTCTTAAATTCAGGTGGATAATAAAATTATTTTTCCTGTGGCAAGGATAACACTTCAGCCTCCCTGAGAGTAAAACTCATTAGGGAATGTTAGATCAGTACCTGCTGATCTTAAGCGATGCGCTGAAAAGGGAGGAAAAAACGAGAGTGATGGCTGAGGGAAAATTGAAGGCCATGGCAATGGCTGTTGAACTTCTTGTATTAACTCCCCACCCTTCGACTAGCTCACTGGCCAGGCAGAAAATGGAATACCAGGAGAGAGGAAAGGGAGTTAGCTGCTCTAAAGGGGAAGGGGCTACCTAAACCCTTTGGCTGAAGTTTCCAGCCTAACCTGTTTGTTAAAGGAAGGGCAAATGCCATTAACTGCTGACACAGCTAATTTATTTATTTTTTTATTTTATTTTATTTGTTGGGACTTGTATGCCACCCTATCTCCACGCCCTCCACTCAGGGCGGCTCACAACAATTAAAACAGAACAGACAAACCATTAAAACAGAAGTCCAAGTTAAAATTAAGAAATTCAATAAAACCCAGATTAAAACCCCCATCAGTCCAAGGAGGCCAGGTGAAATAGCCAAGTTTTCAACCCACGGCGGAAAGAGCAAAGGTCGGGGCCACCCGGAGCTCCAGAGGGAGTTGATTCCAAAGGGCGGGTGCGCTCACAGAGAAAGCTCTCTCCCTGGGGGTTGCCAGCTGACACTGTCTGGCCAACGGCACCCTGAGTAGGCCCTCCCTGTGGGAACGCACCGGTCGATGGGAAACTGTTGCTGGCTGCAGATAGTCCGCCAAATATCCCAGGCCTAGCCAAAAAGCTTATCTTTTTGGTTGGACATTTTAATTTGATATGATAGTTTGAAAGCTCCGAACTTCAAGGGAGAGTGTTTTAAAGCCATTTCCTTAAAAGCTTCAGACACTGGAATGAATAAATGTACCGGTAATTGAACCCTCTACACCTTAGTGTATCCAGTTTTTGCTTTCTGGCACCTGCAACTAGTACTGTAGTTCATCCCTTTCTGCCTAAAGTAGTCATTTATGCATCTATCTTGATTGATGCTGCAACGTATCTGCCCTTCCATCATGTCTGAACAAATATATTTTAAAAATTAATAACCTGCAGCAAATTGACAAAGATTAGCTGGATGCTCTGTACCAAGTGTATAAAGAAAGGAAGTTTCTTCCCAGGAAAATGTGGAAGTATCTGTGGTCTGAACTGTCATCTCACTACATTGAAGCCATTTCAATAATATATGGTCAATCAGATTTATCCACCGTTAAACGAAATCTTAAAAAGCCCTGCATTTATGATTCAGAGCTGCATAAAATACTGAAATAATATCATCCTGAAATATTTTAAAGTTATATACAGGTGAAACTCGAAAAATTAGAATATTGTGCAAAAGTTCATTTATTTCAGTAATGCAACTTAAAAAGTGAAACTAATATATGAGATAGACTCATTACATACAAAGTGAGATAGTTCAAGCCTTGATTTGTCATAATTTTGATGATTATGGCTTACAGATCATGAAAACCCCAAATTCACAATCTCAGAAAATTAGAATATTACATGAAATCAATAAAACAAGGATTGTACATAGAACAATATCGGACCTCTGAAAAGTATAAGCATGCATATGTACTCAGTACTTGGTTTGGGCCCCTTTTGCATCAATTACTGCCTCAATGCGGCATGGCATGGATGCTATCAGCCTGTGGCACTGCTGAGGTGTTATGGAAGATCAGGATGCTTCAATAGTGGCCTTCAGCTCTTCTGCATTGTTCGGTCTCATGTTTCTCATCTTTCTCTTGGCAATGCCCCATAGATTCTCTATGGGGTTCAGGTCAGGCCAGTTTGCTGGCCAATCAAGCACAGTAATCCCATGGTCATTGAACCAGGTTTTGGTACTTTTGGCAGTGTGGGCAGGTGCCAAGTCCTGCTGGAAAATGAAGTCAGCATCCCCATAAAGCTTGTCTGCGGAAGGAAGCATGAAGTGCTCCAAAATCTCCTGGTAGACGGCTGTAATGAAGCACAGTGGACCAACACCAGCAGATGACATGGCTCCTCAAATCAACACAGACTGTGGAAACTTTGCACTGGACTTCAAGCATCTTGCAGTGTGTGCCTCTCCATTCTTCCTCCAGACTCTGGGTCCTTGGTTTCCAAATGAAATGTAAAAGTTGCTCTCATCAGAAAAGAGGACTTTGGACCACTGAGCAACAGACCAGTTCTTTTTGTCTTTAGCCCAGGTAAGACGCTTCTGACGTTATTTGTTGTTCAGGAGCGGCTTGACAAGAGGAATACGACATTTGAAGCCCATGTCCAGGATCCGTCTGTGTGGGGTGGCTCTTGATGCACTGATTCCAGCCTCAGTCCACTCCTTGTGAAAGTCCCCAACACTTTTGAATGGCCTTTTCCTGACAATCCTCTCCAGGCTGTGGTCATCCCTGCTGCTTGTGCACCTTTTTCTTCCACACTTTTCCCTTCCACATAACTTTCTATTAATGTGCTTTGATACAGCACTTTGGGAACATCCAACTTCTTTTGCAATTACCTTTTGAGGTTTTCCCTCCTTGTGGAGGATGTCAATGATGGTTTTCTGCACAACTGTCAGGTCAGCAGTCTTTCCCATGATTGTGATTCCTACTGAACCAGACTGAGGGACCATTTAAAGGCTCAGGAACCCTTTGCAGGTGTTATGGCTTAATTAGCTGATTAGAGTGGGACACTTTGAGCCTAGAATATTGAACCTTTTCACAATATTCTAATTTTCTGAGATTGTGAATTTGGGGTTTTCATGAGCTGTAAGCCATAATCATCAAAATTATGACAAATCAAGGCTTGAACTATCTTGCTTTGCATGTAATGAATCTATCTCATATATTAGTTTCACCTTTTAAGTTGCATTACTGAAATAAATGAACTTTTGCACGATATTCTAATTTTTCGAGTTTCACCTGTATATGTTAATGTTCCGATGTTATTCTATTGTAATCTCTGATCCAATTTGTAGAATAGTATACCAAACATTGGGGATATCTGGGTGCCTAGGCATATGTCGGCATCTAGCACCACCCAGTGTTCATTGTCTACAATAGAGTTCTTTTACACCTCTGCTGATATTGTATTTTGCTTGAGGCACAATCCAGTTAATATTTGAATAAAAAGATCAGCCTTGAAGATTGTAATATTTAACTACGATTGTTCTACACCAATGTTTGCCTAACATGACAATCTTGAGACTCCTCCTTTGTGCCTGTTGTTCTCTTCGCTAGTGGTGGTGTGGTATCTATGGCAGGGATTTTAGCAACTTTAAAATGTGCTGGCTGGAAATTTTGGGAGTTGAAGTCCACATGTTTTAAAGTTGCCCAAACTGAGTAACATTGATCAATAAGTGCAAAAGCTATGGAAAAAACAGGGATGGCAATGAATGCCTTCAAGGCAAAAGCTGACCGTTTCTTGTGAAAGTACATAACTCGTGCCAGTGCATCTGTGTCACCAACTGCATGATAGTGGTTCCAAAAAGAGTCTTATTGTTGCCACCATCAATGCTGCAATGCTGCTGCAATTCCTTGTTGTCTACAGCCACACCATCAATGTTGGACAATGTAGACCAGAGGTCTTCAAACTTGACAGCTTTAAGACTTGTGGACTTCAATTCTCAGAATTCTCCAGCCAGCTATTCTGGCTGGAGAATTCTGGGAGTTGAAGTCCACAAGTCTTAAAGCTGTCAAGTTTGAGGACCCCTGATGTAGACAATAAGGAAGTAATACAACTAATTTCCTGACATCTCTGTCAGCAAACATAGGATATAGACTTCAACAGGATGTATTACCTGGGTTCATATACAGTATGATACAGTGGTGAAATCCAATTTTTTTTACTATCGGTTTTGTGAGTGGGGCTTGGTGGGCATGGCAGAGGAAGGATACTGCCAACTGTCCATTCCCACCCCACTCCAGGAAAAGGATACTACAAAATCCCCATTCCCTTCCCACTCCTGGGGGAAGGATATTGCAAAATCTCCATTCCCACCCCACTCTGGAGCCAGCCAGAGGTAGTATTTGCTGGTTCTCTGAACTGCTCAAAATTTCCGCTACCGGTTCTCCAGAATCTGCTGGATTTCACGCCTGGTATGATATCATGGAAAGGTGTGCCAGGTCCAAAACTATCAAGATGGTAGTCACAATGGTGTGATGTGTTGCATACATTAAAAACAGGCAAAGCTTCAATCATCACAATCACAAATTTGACATTTTTGATAATGCCCTCCTAACTTTTTGAGTTTGACTGTAGCGAATCCAGCCACTGTGGCACATAAATCATGGTTTATGGCTTAGCCCATGGGTGAACCCAGCAAGTAAAGAGCAAAATAATTATAAGAGCCAGTTTAGTCTAGTGGGTCAAGAAGCATGGCATGGGCAAGAAAGCAGGAGACCATGAGTTCAAGTCCTGCCTTAGCCATGAAAGCCAACAGAGTAACTTTGGCCTAGTCATTCTCTCTCAGCCAGCCCATCTCAAAGGGTGGTTGTGGGGAAAATAGAAGGAGGAATGAGTATTAAGTATGTTTGCTGCTGTAAGTTATTTGTAAAAATAATAAAGACGGAACACAATTTAATTAATTAATTAAAATGTGATTAAAAGAGGTTATTGCATAGTGCAAGATATTTATTTTAATTTCCAAAAACAGCTATCTGCAGCTCTGGATGGCTTACAGAGGATTTTAAAAAGTCAAAAGTTTTTTAAAAATCATATCACTAAAAGACAGCCATGTCAAAGAAGAAAACAAAATCAAAGATTGCACTTTAACAACTCCAGTTGCATCAACAGTTCTGGCTGGCCTAGAGCCTCTGAGGAGAACCAGAACCATCACTGCCTTCCCGAAAACTAATAGAGTCAGGGCTCTATAGGTTTTGGAGGAGATACTATTCCACAGGTGAGCCACAGCAACACAAGCTTGGCTCTCATCCAGTGACACTGCTTTACTGATGAAGCTTGGAGGATGCAATTTTATATGGCAGGCAGAGTCAATGATAAAAAGGTGATACTACAAGTGTCCCTGAGTCCTAAATCATTATGAATATATATTATCCACATGGAAAATATGCCTCCAAGAACTACTAGTGGGGGAACTTGACCAGAAGGATATTTTTGCCATTCTGCCCCTGCTTATAAGTACCCCAACTTAGAGGTGAAATGCTCCCATTTCGAACCGGATGGCCCGATCCGGTAGCGATGGCGGCGGGTGGTTCGGAGAACCGGTAGCAAAAATTCCTGTGCCCCGCCCCCATGCCCAGCTGAGCTGCATGATTATCAGAGGCTGTTTTTTTTACTTTTAAAAGCATTTTTTCTACAACTTCTTCAGCTGAAAAAATGCTTTTAAAAGTAAAAAAAAAGCCTTGATGATTGCGTGGCTCAGCTGGGATCATCAGAGGCTTTTAAAAGCATTTTTTTTACAACCTCTTCGGCCGAAGAGGCTGTAGGAAAAAAAATGCCTTTAAAAGCCTCTGGCGATCCCAGCTGAGTTGCCTGATCATCAGAGGCTTTTAAAAGCATATTTTTCTGCAACTTCTTCGGCCGAAGAGGTTGTAGAAAAAATGCTTTTAAAAGTTAAAAATAAAAAGTTGGCCACGCCCACCCAGTCACATTACTCCCCCTCACCAAGCCACGCCCACAGAACCAGTAGTAACAAATTTTAGATTTCACCCCTGCCCCAACTGCATCCAGCTGGATATTGTGGGAGCTGACAGCTGGAGCAGTGGGACTCTGCTTAAAGTTTCTAGATACTGTTCTGATACTTGTGATTAGAACTGGGCTGTAAACATACAAGGAGAGGAGAAAAAACTACGACCCACTATTTGAGTTTTAAGACTTTACTGCTGTTGGTATTCATTTTTACCCTTGAATAATTGATGGCGCTCTCATGGGGGGTGGGGGGAAGGCCATGGTAAAAATAACCCTCACCTTAGGTAGTCAAAAGTTCAAAATACAGCAATCTGGGCCAGTGGTGGATTGCTATCGGTTCACCCCGGATCGGGCGAACTGGTAGCAGGAGTGGCGGGAGGCTCCACCCACCTGCCCGGATGTTTCTACGCATGCGTAGAAGCATTGCGCGAGCTAGCATGAGTGCACCCATGAGCGAACCGGTAGTGATGGGTTTTGAAACCCGCCCCTGATCTAGGACCATCTCTCTGTAAGAGTGCAGACACACAAGATCCCCTTGCCCAGATCTGCCCACCATGGACTGCGTCCTGCAGGACCGCAACAAAGCATAAAGCAATAGGTACCCGATTCTTCACAATGGAGGCCTGTATGGAAGAGAATTGGAACTGATGGAGAATGTCCAGGGGTACTGAGGAAGAAAAATATATGGAGATATTTGGCTTCCTGCAGTTCAAACGGTTTGAAAGGGATCTTCTATTTTCTCTTTTGCAGACTCCAACTCTCTTACAATTCTTGAACCAAATGCAGTATCCTGCAATTGCAATTGTCCTTAATTGTCACCTCACTGCGAGATGGGCGGCAAACAAATTTAATATATAAAATAATAATAATCCAGGTTGAATATCTGTCTAACTGTGCGATGAACCATAATAATAAAATCCTTAGCAGCTGCAGGAAGAATACTAGATGGTGAGTGTGTAAATATGATTACTTATATTGATTTAGAATATTACCACAAAAATATGAGGTCATTGTGGGTTTAGTACTGTGCCTCCATGAAACTAAAATGCCTACTGACTAACACATTCAGTTTGAAGCTACAATCTGGAGATGGGTGATCCAAGACAGTTCAGTGAAGCATTTCCTTGTTTATTGAAGTCAACCCTGGTCTCACTTCATTTATCAGCTCTAGTAGCAAACAGCAGGCAGATGATTTTAATTTTACCTTGTAGGGCCCTTTTTATGGACAACAGGTGAGGAAAAACAAAGTGATGGCCAAATTACATTGTCCAATCAGGGACCTTGAAAAATATGTCAACATCCAGGAATAGGCTATCTGACCTTCTCCTAATGCTTAAAAGTTTGATTTCCATCGGGCACACTATAGGTAGTCCTTGACTTAAAACAGTTCATTTAGTGACTCAAAGTTACACCACCATTGAAAAATGGAACTTATGACCATTTTTCACACTTTTTCACATGCTACAAGACCATTGTAGCATCCCCCATGGTCACATGATTTACAGTCAGATGCTTGACAACTGATTCATACTTATGACTGTTGCACTACCTCAAGGTCATGTGATCCCCATTTGTGATCTTCTGACAAGCAAAGTCAATGGGGAAAACAGATTCACTTAACAACGTTGTTACTAATTTAACACCTGCAGTGATTCACTTAACAAGTGTGGCACAAGAAGTCATAAAATGGGGCAAAACTCACTTGACAAATTTCTCACTTAACAACCAAAATTTTGGGCTCCATTGTGGTCTTAAGATGAGGCCTATCTCTATTTCGACCACACCATGGGAGGAACTGCCCTTCAAAATATCCAAAGGGTTCCAAGTCAATTACCCCTTTTCTGGCTTCTTCCCTTTGTTTTATCTCGTCACAACCGAATTAATTTGTGGGGGACACAACCATTTTCTCAGATTCTAGAACTCCCTCAACAGGCCCACCAGTTAATTTAGCAAAGATCTGTTATAGTTATTATTACTTTAATAATAGCTTTCAGGCTAGTAGAATTGTCCTCTTCTCAATGAATGGTTTAGCATGTGGTTTTGCTGCTATGCAATTCTTTACCACTTTACAGTAGTACTCCATAACAATAAAAAAAATGTTATTTAATATAATAAATTGCTAGGTTATATAAAAAAGTTTTATTTTAATTTTTTATTAAATTTATATTCCACCAATCTCACAGTTCAAGGCAACTCTAGGCAGCTCACAATGTAATAACACAAGCATAAAAATATAAATATAGAAGCAGTTTAAAATTATAAAGATCTGGACTACTCTGAGAGTGTTTTTCTCCTTTGAAATATAACCTATACATTCTTATTAAACCAATTGTTTTAATTGAAAAACACTATAAATACGTTCGTGGGGGGGTTTTTTTGCAACCCCTGGAGATTTGTCCATCTCATCAAAATTTTAGAGTGCACAAGCAGAAGATTCGTGACATGGTTCCTTACTGTAGTTCTCAGTAGGAAATACCAAAAACTGTAATCTGAGCACTACAATAAGTTTAATGTAGTTCTAAGATAAACAAAAAGCCAGCTGCAGAGGGGAAGAAAAATGGTAAAAGTTATTCTTGCTAGCCCTGCTCATTTTGCATTCCTGCAAAGCGACAGTGTTCATTTGGCTGTTGTTCATCAAAACAATAAGCAAACCTGACTTTTTCTTTTCTTTTTTTTTATGTTCCGCTCGCTATTTTTAGTTGTGGTTTCTTTCACTTCCTTTTTCATTTACATTACACTGTTGTGGTGTTTTTTCTCTACTGTGTTTTTTTTAACAAGGACCACAAACCGAACATCAAAGGACAGTGTTATATTTATTCCATCCCATTATCTTTCTTTAAGTCTCTTTAGATGCTCTGTGCTCTCCAGGGGATTCCCGTCCCAGAAAGGGTCATATTTGTTTCAGTAAAGACAATTGTGGCCTCACTTGCCTTGAGACCAATTCTGACGTATCATCAATGAATAGGTTAACTAACCTATTTGAGTTTATACTCCAGGATGTGTGTATGCTTACAAATACAAGAAGGAATACCTTTATCTTAAACCGACAGAAATTTATCTGCACATTTGAAGCAGGCCACAAGATGGCAGACTCCAATCACTCTATTTCAGGAAGCATCCCTTTGGGGGTGCATGAAGCATGAAGAGATTGTTTGTATCCTTATTTTATCTTGACATTTAGTAGTCCAATCAAGTAGCCTATTCACCCTGCTAGGTTAAAATAGCACGACAACCAGACTGAATATTACTCCGAGAATAGGTTGCTTTCTTTAAAAACAGACACATTATTTTGTAAATCAATGACTGGCCAGGCAAAGTTTCTACTTTAAAATGTAGTTTGTAAAAAAGTATTTATAATCAAAGTCACTCTCTTGGCTTTGTTGTCCTTCCTGGTCTTGCATTATTTGACCCACAAAGGAGAATTGCAGGCAGCAATGATTGCAGGGTATGCTGCAAACAAACAAACAAACAAACAAACAAACACCGTATTTTTTGGAATATAAGACACAGCTTAATTTTGGGGAGGAAAATGGGGGGGGGGGGAAATCTGCCTACCAGGTATTCATCCAGCTAGCATCCTTAGTCTGGTCAGCTTCAGCACATTAGGTCACTGTTTTTTTATCCCCTGCTTGGGGATAAAAAAAACAGCTTCTAAGGCACAGCTGAGAGGAAGCAGCAATGAGAAAAGCAGACAAAGCACGGGGGAAAACACTTCACTTGGCTGGCGCCTAATTAGGGCTGAAAAAAAGCTTCAAAAAAGCTACATTCAGAGTATAAGACGCACTCAAATTTTCAGCCTCTTTTAGGGGTCAAAAAAGGTGCGTCTTATACTCCGAAAAATACGGTAAGTAGGTAAGTAAGTAAGTAAGTAATGTCAAGATGGTAGCCCCTGTGATGCAAATGAAGTGTTGCATATAAAAAAATTAAAAGACATATACAGAATGAAGATTAAATCTGGATATTTTGCATGTTTTGCTCTAATCTGCCCTTTTTGGCAGGATGGTGGCATCCTTAATACTTTTACTGTGCATCTTGTGGCTTGTTTCCAGACTGCTTTTGGCTGTTTCTCAAATACCAGGGGTGGGCTACTGGGGATTTTTAGGGGTTCGGGAGAACCTCTAGCTAAGATTCTGTGCAATTTGGAGAACTCCCAAATCCCACTCCTGGTTGGCCCCTCCCACCTCACCCCACCCCTCCTAGGACTCCCCATGCGGCCCATTTTGGATGCAGGGCACGCACAGAGGCTCAGGGAGGGCAAAAAATGGGCCTACCGGAAGTTCAGGAAGGCTAGAAACAGGCCCATTTCTGGCCTCCAGAGGGCCTCCGAAGCCTGGGGACACTGTTTTCACCCTCCCAGAGGCTCAAGGAAAGCCTCCAGAGCCTGGGGAGGGCAAAAATGCCCCCCCCTCCGCCATGGTGCAGGAGGCCAACTAGGCCATGCCCACCATGGCCACACCCATCCACCAACCGGGCAGAGAGCCCCTTGCTAAAATTTTTGAAGCCCACCCCTGTCAAATACCCTTGTCTGTTTCCTCTCTTTTTGCTTGTGCAGAGTTACTTTAAAATATCTCCCTCATTCCAGGACCTCTCTGTATCACCTACGAGGCCTTTGGGAAGCTAACTACCTCTGGATCACCTCGAAGAAAGCTACTTTAGCATATCCATGGTGAATATATGATTGCCAGATATCCAGACTGGATTTAGCATTTTTGTTCTTCCCAAGGACCTGGTATAGGCAGAGGTTGTTGTTTAATAACATTAAAGGTATTGCTGAGGTAACCTGTTGCAAATAAAGCTGTCTTTTGCAATTGACTAGTGGTGCTTTGGTCAATGCCAATGGTGTTCAAGTGGTGCTCCAGCTGTTTTGGGATTGCGTCTAAGGTACCTACTACTGTCAATACTAACTTTGCTTTCTTTTGCCACATAATTTTACTTTCAGGTCTTTAGATTTTATGATTTTCCCCCCCTCCAATTCTTTCTCTTCTCTTCTGCCGTCTCCAGGTATTAGAGTATCTAGTATCCAGACTTTTCTGTTTTACTTATCAACAGTTGTTAAGACTGAGGTGTTATTGTGTAGCAGTTGCTTGTTTGTTTGAATTTCAAAGTCCTAGAGCATTTTAGGAGCTTCATTTTTTACTACTTTGTCTATTTGGTGGTCCCACTTCTTGCTTTCAAGTAAGTGGTGTTTCTTGCAGATATTCCAATCTACCATTGTTGCTACTTTGTCATGCTGTTGTTTGCAGTTTGTGCAATTTTCTTGCAGCAGCTAAGTAGGTGGTGCACTGTTTCTTCAGTTTCTTTACAGAAATAACATTTTCTGTCTGCTGTTACCATGTTTCCCCAAAAATAAGACCCTGCCTTATAGTTTTTGAACCCCAAAATAAGCGCTTGGCCTTATTTTCAGGGAGGTCTTATTATTTTAGGGTGAATGGAGCAAGACGGGGATCCTCTTGCCATCTTACCTGATTTTCAGGTCTGTCTCCCTAACCCTAACCAGAGGAAATGGCAGGGACCGGCTGCGCATGAGGTTAAATATTTTCAGGGGAGGGTTTATTTTCAGGGGAGGGTTTATTTTTGGGGGAGGGCTTATTTTCAGGGGAGGTTTTATTTTCAGGGAAACACTGTATTATTTAAAATATAACCTGTCCTATGGAAAGTACTGCCTGGTTTGAGGAAACTTTTTTGATTTAAAAATGAAAATGCAGGATTTGTTTATTTAAAAAATCAGTGTAAAAGCAGAATAGTTTGCAAGATCAAAGTCTGAAAGGCAATTGTAATTTTTTCAGAACTCCCTTGATTTGACTGGAGAGAGCAAAAATATTTCCTCTACTGTGTTTCCTCCTCTTTCTCTAGAATCCTGTCAGCCACTCTTATGAACAACTGCCATCTTGTATCCTTAAAGATGGAAAGATGGTCAGGTATCTGGATGAGAAAGAACAACTGAAGCACTGAGTGCAATGCTTTACTTTTCCTGGGTTCCAACAGAGATCTACAGCTTATCTGAGGACATTGAATATAAATAAGGTAGAAGCAAGATTAGTAATTCAGTTATGTCAGCAGAGTATCTGCAGAGAAGCATTTCTGTGGCCAAAGTTGGACTGTAGAAGCTATGCAATCCCAGGAATAGAGTCTATTTTGCATTTAAAGAAAATGTAACCCACCAAATAGATGTTTGCAGCCTTTAGAGGGGGCTCAGAAAATCTGGGAGAAGTCATCAAGTATCAAAGATGTTTTCTGATGAGAAAGAAAAACCCTCATATTGACAAAACAAATCTAGATTATAAAAACACACTCATACAATAATAATAATAATAATAATAATAATAATAATAATAATAATAATAATAA
>WNWU01000030.1:3560687-3639273 GCA_012654045.1 Ptyas mucosa | reverse complement strand
AATAATAATAATAATAATAATAATAATAATAATAATAATAATAATAAAATTGGAAGGGACCTCAGAGATCTTCTAGTACAACCCCCTGCTTGAGCAGGAGACCCTATATCCATGATGGCGAACCTATGGCTACAGGTGGCACACGGAGCCATATCAGTGGGCACGCAAGCCTTGCCATAGCTCACCTCCAGCGTGCATGCGTGCACCAGCCAGTTGACTTTTGGGCCTTCTGGTCCCCCCGGAAGTTGGGAAATGAGCTGTTTCCCGCCTCCGGAGGGCCTCTGGGGATGGGGGAGGCCGTTTTCGCCCTCCCCAGGCTCCTAGAAAGCCTCTGGAGCTTGGGGAAGGTGAAAAATGGGCCTACCGGGCCCACCATGCCATCGCGTGTTAAAAGCAGGGAGGAGCATGGGGGGCACGCATGCAAGCATGGGCCGCATCAAATTATGGGTGTGGGCACACACGTGGGCAACCTCCCCGCATTCCCCCACTTTTGGCACGCGACGGCAAAAAGGTTAGCCATCACTGCCCTATACCATTTCAGACAAATTATTTGTCCATGTCTTTTTGAAAGCCTCCAGTGGATAGAGCACCCACAACTTCTGAAGGCAAGCTGTTCTATTGGTTGATTACTCTCACTGGTGGGAAATTTCTCCTTAGTTATAGGTTGCTTTTCTCCTTGGTTAGTTTCCAACCATTATTTCTTGCTTTGCCTTTGCTTTGGGAAATAGTTTGACGCCCTCATCCTTGTAGGAGCCCCTCAAATATTGAAACAGTGCTATCATGTCACCCCAGTCCTTCTTTTCATTAGACTACGAGACATTCCCAGTTTCTGCAACCATTCTTCGTATGTTTTAGCCTCCAGCCCCTAATAATCCTTGTTGCTCTTCTCTGCACACTTTCCAGAGTCTTAAGATCTTTTTTGTATTGCGGTGATCAATAACAACATCATCAGTAACAACAACCTCCAGGAAATCTCAATTATATCATTCCCCACTGTTTTGCACATCAAACAAAATACAAAGCAAGAAAAACATATGTTTTCTGGCCTGAAAATTATGCCTAATGGAGGTTGAGTATTTCTCATCAAGAGATAAATAGAATAGAATAGAATAGAATTCTTTATTGGCCAGGTGTGATCGGACACACAAGGAATTTGTCTTGGCGCATTAGGGATAAATATACTTACTTAGTATATTTTCAACTCATCGAATTGGTTTGAAGGCTCTTCTGAGCAACACAGCAAAAATGCATATGGGCAGAAGTGAAATGGCCCCCCAAGATTTGCAGATAAATTATTATTTAAGCCTACTTCTGGCAACTCCCGGCTAGCCTTTTTTATTTACCACAGTTGTTCAGTGTCCTTTTATCTGTTTGAGGTATCCTCCCCCCCTCCTCCTCTTTTGTAAGAGGTTGACTCCTTTTGTGGCTCACCAAGAGACCTGCCTCTGCCTTGTAAAGCAAGCTGGCTGTTTTCAGCGTTTCCTTCCTCAGACAAATAAATGTCAGGTGGCAAGAGACGGTCTGCCAAAGGTCTACAAGGGAACAATGTTACGGCAGCACTTTGTGTACTTTTTTTGGAACTAATAACCATGAAGCCAGCCCTGCCCATGGCTGTTTTCCACTTTGCTCTGGACCATCACAACAACAGACCTGAGAATTTTGAAGGTGGTTAGCAAAGAGACCTTTATACATAAATTTCTCCCACTAAAGCCTCTGGTTTTGTATTTAAACTTCATCTATTTAGCAATTACAATAGGAGTGTGAAAGCAGATATGGGAGACAGCAAAGCTAGGGAACCATTCACAGCTATCCATTGCGCAAAACCCAGCTGCTGGAGTTGCCAGCCTTGCAAACCCTGGCCAAGATGATATTTGTTCAAACAAGCTAAGAGCACAAAGCTTTGTCTATCATGCAGCTAAGAGTTAACCTTTAGATCTTAATTGAATTAAAAAAAGAAAAAGAAATGCCAGGGTCAAAAGGATTTTATTCCCTCCTGGTACAAATGCCCTCAGACATGCCAGCAACACAAGATGATTAAGAATGAAAACGCAATAGTGGATGTACCTTAGCTTTGGCTGCTTAGCCAACCAGAACAGGGCCAACACTTGTTTTCACAGGCTGTTTGGAATTACAAGGATGAGAAAGTCAACATCCTTATTTCTAGTCCTGTCATGAAAAATGTAATCTGTTGATTTTTGCAGAGGAAGCTGTGATTAGAATCAAATTGGTTATACTTTTATTGTAATCCAGAACATTACTATGGAAAAATAAAATAAAAGCCGATTGTCAAGATAGAGGGATGCCTGGAATCAGTAATAAGCTGGATAAGAGTCCTAAAGTTAAAGGCTAGAGGTTCTATTACTAGATGCTTAAGCAGAATAAGGTGAGGAACAATCACTTCGTTGTCTAATGTTTAAAGAGCAGATTACTAAAAATCTAAAGATCAGGAAATTTGAAAGCTATCTGGAACAGCAAAGTGAGAGGCCATGAAATTCTTGTCAGTTTTTAAGCCTGCTCTGGGAGTAGTCTCCTGCCCCTTATTTTCTTTCCAAACTCGGCTTTGACAGTGTGTTCTCCTGCAAGTACCCTGATGGCAACTTCCAAAATCTCCAAACTAGCAGAGCCTCTAGCATGCATGCCCAGTCCGGAGAGGGCCAGCCTGGGAAGATTCTTCTGCATTAGAAGACGTTACAGCTATGTCACCTGCTAAAGAGCATATGGTTCATAGTTTATGGCTTTTTAGTTCTATGATAGAAAATCGGATGGCTCTACTACGCAACTGCCAGCTTTACCTCCCAAAGCCTTGACACCTCTGTGTCAGCTTGCAAATGTCTCCACTCCTGCTGTCCTTGCAATGCCAAGTGCTCCCCACAACTAGCCAGGGCTCTCTCCAGCTAGCCAACAAGAGAGTGCAACTACCCTACAGCAGAGGTGGGCTGCTACGGGTTGCCTGGGTTCGGCCGGACCCATAGCTAACATTATGGCTGGTTCAGCAAACCGCCAAATCCCACCCCTGGCTGGCCCCTCCCACCCCATCCTGTCCCTCCCACCCCACCTCTCCCAGGAGTCTCTATATGGCCCATTTTGGATGTGAGGTAAGTTCAGGGCCCACGTGGAGGCTCAGGGGGGAGGGGAAAAATGGGTCTTCCAGGTTCTGGAAATCTGAAAATGGGCCCGTTTCTGACCTCCAGAAACTCAAGGAAAGCCTCCAGAGCCTGGGGAAGGCAAAAACGGCCCTCCCGCCATGGTGCAGGAAGCCGACATGGCCACACCACCATTGCCACACCCACCCAGCAACTGGGCAGAGAACCTGTTGCTGAAATTTTTGAAGCCCACCCATGCCCTACAGGCAGCCTTTGAGTAAAACAAAAATCAGCCACTGTGAGGAGCAACTGCAAACTCCTCCTCTGCTCAGTCAAAACTTCCCAGGGCAGGAGTCTCATGCTGCTATCATGGCAGAAGCAAGGCCAGTAAAGAGGCAGTTCCTGTAGATCCCAAAGATGTAGTAGTACAAAGTGGAACAGCTGAAACACCTGCTGAAACAGCTCCATTTCTGAAGAAAGGAAGTCTTCTGGAGACCTGAGATTGCCCTGCAAGTGTGTGGAAGAGGCCAGAGTTGGAACAATGGATTCTTAGAAATTATCCAGCTTCTCCAGGAAACTGGATTTCAGCAATACAAAAAGACCCCCAAACCTACAACATTTAGAAGCTGACCTGATGTTCAGTTTAATTGTTAAACGAAGAAAGGGATATTTTTTTTGGTCCACTGTGTCTGGTTATCCTGTGAGCATGTGCCAATAGTTCTGATTTTTTTTAATCAGGTTTCACAAAGTTATAGAAAAAGTCATATTTTATATATGTTTGAGCCAAAGGCACTTCCTCTGAATTGGATGTCAACAAAAGCTTTAGCTTCCCTGTTCCTTTGTAAAATTCTTTGCTACACTAGTGTAAGGAATACATAAAGCACAAATCCCAACTGAATCAAGTATTGAAACCTGCACCTAACTCTGTTTGTTCCATATTTCTTCTTTGTTTCTGCAATCCTATGTGTGTTTACACAGATGAAAAGACTGCTATGTTACATTGGTGTTACTTCATGTTAGGTGTCCTGAGAACTGTGGCTTTGCAATACAATTCTCTACAGAAGCAGCTTCATCTAAGACCCAGGCACTGTTCCCAAGATTGCCGCTATAATCCCAGGCTTTCATTAGTCTGGGCTCAGCTATGTGGATGAATACCAATCTCAAAACATCTCTGTTTCAAGCTGCAACCTAGACTTTGAGCAGTGTCTTGTGGGAACAACTTCTAGCAGCCTCTGCCTCTCAACTTCTTCTCTTTTTCAGCTGCTAAGCCATCAAACTTCAATGGAGCAGAAAGATGGATTTGTAGTTAATGACAAGTGTCTATTTCAATGTAGCAACTGAAGAATGGGTGGGGATGGCTGGATATTGATTTTTGCACTCCCCCATTTATCAACTTGAAGGAGGTCTGACTGCCTCACAGAAAGTTCTCAGTGGCTTCTGTTAGTGTTATCCTAACAGAATCCCACCAGTGTTAGATAGTGGGCGATTGAAGAGACAGAGGCAGATCTTCGACTTTAACTCTTTATTAAACAAGTAAAACCCAGCAACTCTGTGTCTGACAGCTTGCTCTTTTATAGGAGCTGTCAGACAGCTTAGCCAATCGGCTTGAACTATTTTTCCCGCCTAGACGGCAGACCTGAGTGAAACCTATTCTTCGGCTTCACTCCCTTATTGAGTATTCAACACCTTCAGTGAAAGCAATCATGGGCCATTGCAAGAATGTTTGTGAATATCTGGGAAATAGTGACAATGGCTGTGTGCAAGAGCTCAAGGCTTACTTAGAAGTAAGACTCATAGATTTAAACAACTGATATTCAGGCGGCTACACCAATTCATGGAACACAGAGAAGGCTTACTTTTGAATGCCTTGGAGTCACTTAGGCTGAGCTCAGGGGTGAAATGCTCCCAGTTCAGACTGGATCGCCTGATCCGGTAGCAATGGCGGCAGGTAGTTCGGAGAAGAGCTGAACAGGTTGTAGAAAAAATGCTTTTAAAAGTTTTTTTTTTAAAAGTTGGCCCCGCCCACCCAATCACATTACCCCCCCACCAAGCCACGCCCACAGAACCGGTAGTAACAAATTTTACATTTCACTACTGGCTGAGCTCACGTATCACACCAAGCCATAATGGGATTTTTTGATTTAGCATTACCAGGCAGGCACTGTGGTTGATTACGGCTTAGCATGCTATGTGAAGAGAGCCAACTGAATTATATTGACCAAACCACAATTAAGCAATTCACAATTCTAGGTGAAGTCATAACTTCACTAGAAATAAGGCAAACAAGGTTTGTTATACTTTGAATGTTACTATGGTATGGCAGGAATCTCCTTCTGGGAAAAGTGCAGATATCTGTCAACCTCTTTTGAAGGTTAACATCTGGATATAAGGCTGATGCCATTTCCTCTCCTTTGAGATAGGATTCTCTCAATCTTTGCACTATTCAGGTCATTGATACGAGTTTCCTAAAGAATGTTTATAGTTTTCCCTCCGATTCGTTGTAACAGGTCACAAAGGTAAGCAATGACAAAAAGAATAAAAAAGAAAAGAATAAAAACATAAATAACTATACCAAATCAATACTATAAATTAGATTTATAGGTTATTCACTACAAAACTCTGCATAATATGAACTTAAGAAGGAAAAAAGTGGAAAACTTGAAAATAAATAGAAATGTTTATCTGAAGGAAAGCGACCCCAATATGTTCAACATTTTGTCTTTGAACAAATATGCAAATACGTCCAATAATGTAGTACAGCAATCTCCAACCTTTCGGCTCCAATCTTTCTGACCTGTAGCGATGGTGGCAGCGGATGGGGGGAGGGGATGGTTTTGCACATATGCTCTCTGCTTGTGCAAATGAAGCTTTGCACGCTTGACTGCTGCTTGAGCAGCCCGGTTCAATGGGCCACGGACCACTACCAGGTCATGGACCAGGAGTTGGGGACCCCTGGTGTAGTATATATACGGTAGTATATATTCGGATATATATCCGAATGTCCAATGAGCACATTAACCCATATATTGAAAGTGACATCAATGGTCATCTAAAATTGAGCTGTTATGGTCGTCCAGCTGCAAAGTTATTTTTGCATTTATATTCGAGTTTTCCTCAAGAGAATTTAAATATATGGACGTCTCCCCTCCACATGTTTCATCCTGCAATTTTTTCCTTCCTCTGATGACAAGGCATATCCAGCTGAGGCAACTGCTGGCCCTTCACAAGCATTGTGTGGCCTCATGAGGCCTAATACAGGTAGTCCTCAACTTATGAGCACAATTGAGCCCAACACTTCTGTTGCTAAGTGAGACAGTTGTTAATTGAGTTTTGCCCCATTTGTTAAGTGAATCACTGCAGTTGTGAAGTTAGTAACATTGTTGGAGTGGTGAAATCAGGGGTGAAATGTTCCCGGTTCGGACCGGCTTGGGCGAGTAGGTAACGATGATGGCCGGTGGTTCGGAGAACCGGTAGCAATGACAGCTGCAGGCTCCGCCCACCCGCCCCATTCCCCGGAGTCGAGGAATGCACCATTCCCCGACTCTGGCCTTACTGCAGAGCCGCTGCCTGCTCGCCCTTCGCCACACGGTGTATCCTACTGCTCAACTTTCTCCCGCAGCTGGCTGTCAGGGAAGGCAAGCGCCTGAAAGTTACTGGAGTTGCTCACTCTCCTTCTTGAATGAGTCGCTCTGGTCCACGCGCCGGCTGCACAAGCGCACACCGTTTATTTAATTCAGCGGCAGGTTGGGTGTGCGCTTGCGCAGCTGGCGCGGTGGCAAACAGGTTCAGATTTCACAACTGCATTGTTGTTAAGAGAATCTGGCTTCCCCATTGTCTTTGCTTGTCAGAAGGTCGCAAAAGGTGATCACATGGCCCTGGGACACTGCAACCATGAATCAGTTGTCAGGTGTCTGAATTTTGATCACGTGACCATGGGGATGCTGCAATGGTTGTAAGTGTGAAAAATGGTCATATGTCATTTTTTCACTGCTGTTGTAACTTTGAATGGTCACTAAATGAACTGTTGTAAATCGAGGACTACCTGTAAAGGGCCAGCTCAGTTAAAAGGGAAAAAAACCCCAGTAACATTACAATATATTAAAAATACTGTGGCTATTTTTTATATTAACCCTTGATATTTTGAATCATGTTTATGCATAATACTAAGCCATAATGGAAATATTCACTTATTATGTGAAACTAAAAGCCAAGAACAGCTAAATGACAACTTGAAGACCATTATGTAAAGTTTAAAAAACAGATTAATCCTACTCCACAAAAGCAGTAATGAAAATGGGTTTGCATGCAAGCAGCTGGAACTCCAAAAATAAGAGTGAAATAGGCTCACACTTTTTGCCTTCAAAATAGCAAAAGGTGTTAGATATAGTTATAGACCAAAATTGTACATGTCTCTAAGGGGAAGATTTCTTTTTGGCTTTCTATTCTCTGAGTGTCTGAGACAGTAAAGTCTTGAATTTTGAAGGCAATCTACTGATCTTTTTTAGACAAGAAAAATCTCTGGTGTATAGCAATAGCACTTAAGACTTATATACCACTTTACAGTGCTTTACAGCCCTCTGTAAAGCAGTTTGCAGAGTCAGCATATTGCCCCCAACAATTTGGGTCCTCATTTTACCCACCTTGGAAGGATGGAAGGCTGAGTCAACCTTGAGCCTGGTGAGATTTGAACTGCCAAATTGCAGGCAGCCGGCAGGCAACAGCCTGCAGTAACCTGCAGTACCGCATTCTAACCACTGAACCACCACAGCTAAGTATAATCTCATTCAACAGGAAATAAATTAACCTAAGTTGTTGTTTCTCCCAATTGCAAAAGAAGTTTTGTTTCTTCTATTTAGGTCCATGGGAAATAGAGAATTAGCTTTTCTCAAGTTGATGACTTGCAGGTATTAGACTACAATTTTCATCAATGACAGGAGTTGTGGCCTAGCATACAGAGGCGGTCCTTGATTTACGATAACAATTGAGCCCAAAATATATGTTGCTAAGTCAAAAATTTGTTAAGTGAGTTTTGCCCCATTTTACGATCTTTCTTGCCACATTTGTTAAGTCAATCACTCCAGTTGTTAAGTTAGTAACACCATTGCTAAGTAAATCTGGCTTCCCCAGCGACTTTAATTTAATTTATCGAATTTCTATGCCACCCAACTCCCAAGAGACTTTGTTTGTTGGAAGGTCACAAAAGCTGATCACATGACCCTGGGACACTCCAACAGTTATAAATACAAGTCAGTTGCTAAGTGTCCGAATGTAAATCACATGACCATGGGGATACTGCAATGGTCATAAGTGTGAAAAATGGTCATAAGTCACTTTTTTCAGTGCCATTATAACTTTGAATGGTCCCTAAATAAACTATTGTAAATTGAGGACTACCTGTAAAAGGGAATGTGGGGGGTCATCAATTTTGGAAAAGATATAATCGAAAAATATTATTTAACATACTCTGCAAAGCAAAGCAGAAATATTTGTGCCTGCCTAATTCCTCTCAGTCCACATTTGCATGCAGAGAAGCACAGAAGCAATGAACAGACTTTATGAGCAATGCTTATTTAAATAATTATACACACGCGCGCACACACATACATATGTGTGTGTTTAGATGTGTATTAAATGTATTATGCAACGGGCTGGAATCATGACTCTCTTTCGGTTGTTAGTTTTTAATTGTTTCAGAGATATTCTTGTTGTTATACTGTGATTGCATGATCCAATATCTGACAGCCCACTTATGGTGTTTGATGCCTCCTCCAGAAGATTTTCTGCATTCCCTTAGTACATAAAATGACATCACAAAAGACAGAATACAACCTGCAAAGTAACAAAGGACACCATATGGTCTACATCTCCCAAAGCAGTGTGCCACTGTTTTGGAATTTGTCTTTAATTTTCCAATTAAAAGGCTTGGAATGGATTTCCTAACACAAGGACAGGAGAACTGTGACTAAGAGATCAGACAAACAGGAGCTTTCTCGCTGTCAAATGTTACACTTGAGCAAGTAACTACTTGGAAACCACCTCAGCCTGGATGGTTTAAGACTTCCTTCCTCTAGAAATGGCTTTGTCAACAAACCAAATAGAGGATGCGCTTCTTTCAGCCTTTTGGGCTTGAACATATGTCAGCTCTGAATTACACCCCCACCCCACTTTCCCACTCAATTTGTGAAGACAACCATTTTAAAAGAACAGATTTTTGCACTTCTCCACCTAATTCTTCCACAACAAATGTTTCACTTGTACTTCCCCCCCACCTCCCCGGTGTGTGGGATGATGCAGTCTTGTTAAAGTTATGCCTTTAGAAGCTACTAATATCAATCACACTATTCCTTTGCTGCACCAAAGAGATAAAACAAAGCAAGAACAAAATGTTTAAAAATATTATAGACATTTTTTTTTAAAAAATGAATAATTAGAAGATCAGAACTGTTGGCTTCTCGGAAAGCATTTCTCAGCCTTGCATCTTCTAAGTCTCTGAGAAGACAACAGTTCTGATTTTCTTATTATTACATTAGAAATTATTAAATTTTGAACATCTACAATCACAGAGGAGTAATGGCTGAATTCACACATCATAATAGATCAGGATAGCAAAGAGTGTTTCTCCAGGGATTCTATGTCCTCTAACCTTCCCAGCATACTTCACCATTTCAGATGTCCCGATCTGCCCTTGCAACTCTTATCCAAGCTTCCCTGCTCCTTCACCTGCTCACCAATACTACTCATTTTCAACTGGGACAGAATAAGTTTCTATTTGAAAGAAAGAAACAGCATGCAGCCTTTTAGACAAGCTACAACATTAAAAATAAAACAAAAAACAAACCCTCTGTGGTAAAAAGCAAACTCTGCAAATCTGAAAAGGAGGAGAGAGAAAGGTAAACATCACTACTAGTTCCCAAACAAAGCAGCTTCCTGTAAAAACCTGCCTGCTTTTTTTCACATTGATACTGGGGAAACCAAAAAGCAAGAGTCCGAGTGCTTTACAGGTAACTTAACAACTGCAATTGGCAAGGTAATTTTTGATTTACAATACAACCTGGACTCTAATTTCCATCTTAAGTTGCTGCAGTCATAAGTTGAGTCGCCTGCCTTTACAAGCATTTTTACAGTAGTCATTAAGCGAATCCAACTTCCCTAATGGGCATTTTTGGCTATAAATCTGCAATAAAGTTCACAAATTTATGAGATATGACTACAGGACACTGCAACTGATCATAAATGCGAGCCACTCGCCAAGCCTATGAATTGTAATCACGTGACTGCAGATGTGGTGTGACGTGAAGTACAGGTAGTCCTCGACTTACAACAGTTCATTTAGTGACCTTTCAAAGTTACAATGGCACTGAAAAAGTGACTTACGACTGTTTTTCAGAGTTATGACCTTTGCAGCATCCCCAAGATCATGTAATCAAAATTCAGACGCTTGGCAACTGGTTCATATTTATGACCATTGCAGTGTCATGTGATCTCCTTCTGACAAGCAGTCAATGGGGAAGCCAGTTTCACTTAACAACCGAGTTAGTAACTTATCAACTACAGTGATTCACTTAACAACCGTCGCAAGTAAGGTTGTAAAATGGGGCAAAACTCACTTAACAAATGTCTCACTTAACAACAGAAATTTTGGATTCAATTGTGGTCGTAAATCGAAGACTATCTGTATAAGTACAGGTTCTAAGTCATTTTTTCCAAGACTATGGTAACTTTGAACTATTGTTAATTAAATGGTCATAAACTGAGACTACCTATACTGCCCCCTACTGATAGGAAAAAACCCTGCTAGATTTTTAAAGTGCTGCTATGAAAAGGAAAGCAGGAAACCATATATATTCTTTCCAAATAAGCAATGTCTGCCAAGCACAGAAATGGAATAAGAAATAGTAAGTCAAAGAAATGAGAAACATGAGATTGAAAATAATGAAAAGGCATGTATATCTTTCAACATGTTTCTCCATCTCTCTCTTTTTTTTAAAGAAAGAAAATAATTTCTGAAAATAGCTATTAACTAAACTGGTTCACTTCATTTCAAATTTGAGACCTCACATTCTGTACAGAGCATGGTATTACTGTAGTTGGTAAGTTCACAAAACATGCCAAGAACTAAACTATGCTTTTCAAACCACATGGCTAATTTCACACAATCTAGATTGATTTTGAGTGAAATACAACGACTGTACAAACATGACTTGATTCTAAAGGTAGAAGTGCCAACAATGTGATTGGGTTAGAGAAAGAAAAGATTGCAACTGTGAGAAAACTGGGCTTCAGTCATTCTTATCTCTTTGGATGACAGACCTCATGGAAGACCAAATAGTCATGGGACTGGGTTTCCGGTGAAGCTAGTATCAATTTGTACATGTGCTGCTCATTTTGCTTCCATGTTTATATCAATTGGAATGGCATGAATAGTCCCACTAAGATCATTTCCAATGCAATGATATATTTACAGACATTTATATTTGACATTTCAATCTCTAAATGTACAAGCCATCAAACAAAATGTTTAGAAAGACTATAATAAAAATGTAAGCACGGCCAACCAAATACAAAGCAGAATTAAAATAGCTGTCATTCGGTAGAGAAATATTCCAAAATTCTCAAGCAACTTTGCTTGGCACCTAACAGCCAATTAAATCATAATGAAATGAAATCCCTAGGAAAGAAATGTCAGACACATTGGCCATGAGGGCATTTATAGACCCATCAGTGCAGGAGGGCCAAGAAAGAACTGCAGGGACGTCTGTGACTGTCCAAGCAGACCACAGCCAAGCTAAATGGACTTAATCCACATATTGCACAAAATAAGTTAATTACAATTAACTGACTAAGTTGGGTTCATGCAGTACAAATCATAACCATGATTTAATAAACAAAGGCCACGTCCCTGAGCCAATGGCGAATAGGACAAACCACATTATAGCTTAGAAAGAATGCATTTATCAAGCTACCGCATGAACATATTTTGAATCGACAATGTTAGTGAGAACTAAATGGAGAAAAAGGTTTTCCTCAGATGTCCTCCTGAGTAGCATAATATATCTTCTCCTTCGATCAAACTCTGTTTGAAAAAGTCCAGGTGACTTTACAGATATGTTCACATACATTTCTTAGCAGAAGTATGAATGTCATCTGAATAGTTTTTTAAACTTCCCAGTTCAGCCTATAGCTCTAGAATTTATCCAATGGTCCCCATCCAAGTCCCATTCTGCTTTACCTGATCAGTTATGGGCTGCCATCTAGTTGGGCAAATTCCTTTTCAACAATATATAATTTGAAGAGGTACAAATAGGTTTAATCTATTGTTTAAAAAGCTGGAAGTCAAACATTATATACAGCAACAGAGTGACCAAGGTATCTTTTACCCACTACTTAGTTTGCTTCGTGTAAGAAGAAATTATCCTAAATTCTTGAGGCTGACCTTTGACCTGCAGTATGATTTCAATAACTTTTCAAAGAAACCCAAAGAGGGGTGTTTCTGCCAACTTCCCCCACAACTCTTACAACCACCAGCACTGGGCAGTCTCCTCACAATACTCCAAAAAGGGGAAGGGAACCACAAATGAGATGTTTATGAACACAAACACACACAGCATGATTCCATGCTCTTTGCTTTATTGAAGTATTGACATCGCTGTATAAAACCAAATGGGAATCACTTTGTAACAGACCACGAAAAGTAATGAAGATGACAACATTTATCATCACAAAAAGATGGAACAAGATGATGGAGTATGAATGCCCCACACATTTTCTTCTGGATGTCCTCCTGTAATCCCCAGGCAGCTGGGGGGGTGGGGGGGTGGAGAGAGAATAACAAAGGTTGAAATTGATAAACTTGGGGAGGGTGTTGAAAGGTGAAGGGATCTCTGTACTGTTTCAAAAGGTAAGTCTTAAAGCATAATCAGAAAATTAGACTCCCCACCCTCCAGAACTAGCATTTTTCTGGTGCAGCACCTGAGCAAGGTGCATATGGGGTTGGTTCAGCTTTAGGTCTTGGGCAACCCAAAGGCCCACCCGGCCAGCAATCAGGGCAAGTGAGGTGGATTTCCACTGCAGGCACCTGAGCCTGCACGTTTTCCTGCGAGGCTTTTGTCCCTCAGAGGCCCTCGATCCCACGTGATCCGCACAGCCTGGCATGAGGTGATGTGCATCCTTCTTCCCCTCTAAGCCGCGGCCTGGAGGAAGAATGCTCTGTCATCTCACAGGCTTTGCATGCACACGCAACAGGAGGACGCCGTTTCCCAGCCAACTCTCTTCTTCCTCAACCCGGGACGACCCGATACTACGAGACAAGCAGGCGAGCTCTGCGGCACCGTTCTCGTCTCCCATTTTGCACACACACACACACACACACCCTTCCTGGATGCCAAGGGAAGGTCAAGTAGGCTCCCCGCCTACGATCTGCTTCGCCCGCTTTGCTCTCTTTGACCACCCGACAACTTCGAGCCGCTCCTGGCTCGCCTATGATAAAAGCCCGCTAAGCTATACAAGCCGCGGGACGAACCAAAAGCCAAACCCAAGCCGCGCGATCATTTCTCCCGAGCAGCGCGAGGGCGCCGGCCAAAAGGTTCCCTCTCCCTGCCATCCCCTGCACCCCCCCTCCCTTTCCCACCAGATCCCGCTCGGGATGAATTGTACTCGATTGTTTATTGTTTTGTAGTGGGCGGGGGAGGGATGAGCTTGGCCCGGCCAATCACCGGCGCTGCGCGGTAAGATCGACGGCAGCTTTCGAGCTCGGGCGAAAGGAGGGCGGGGTCCGCTGGTCACGCGCTTGGTTAGGGAATGACATCATCGCTTAGCGCGCGGCAACCGAGCTTGGTAGCCGGGGCGGGGCCGAGGGGCGGAGCCTGCGGTGGCGGGAGGAAGGACTTCGGGGTTGGGGGGGGAGGAGGAGGAGGAGGAGAAGCGGAGGCGCGCGGGGCGGGGCGGTGAGGGGGGGGGGGGGGGGGGGGGGGGAGAGCGAGAAGCGCGTGTCTGTCCCCCCGCCCCCAAGACCCGTATCTGAGGACATTCCCGCCCAATTCCTCGGAAGGCGAGTGCCCTTGATAAGCCTGCGAGACCGGACTCTCGGAGCCGTCCACACGGGCTTCTCTTCCCCCTCTTCTGTCTCTGCCTGGGAACCACCAGTGGAAGAAAGTTAGAGGCTAGTAACAAGAGGGGGAGGCGCCGGTAGCGCCAGATTGGCCCTTCAAATTAAGTCTTCCGCCAATGATCGCTTCCCCAGCCCTTCGTTTGCCTGACCCAAGCGCGAAGGAGTTGCACGGATGGTATTATTATTGGGGGTGGGGGGTGGTGTTGTTGCGAGGGTTTCAGGATCCTGGGGCGTCTGTCATGCTTGGCTTTTGCCGAAGCTTTAACTTCGTTGCTTCAAAGCGCCAAGGCAAAACGGGAGCGCCTTCTGATTGCTGCGTGAAATACTTGGATTATGCGGGGCGCTAATGTTTAATAATCATGCCGCAATCGGACATTCATCAAAGATGATTGTTCCTATTTGAAGTGTGAGCAAACTGAGGCCAGAACTGGTTTGGTCACTTGTGCAAGGTCACATAAGTGGTATTGCACAAAGCGAGGCACGGCATAAGTTTCCTCGTGCAGGATACTGCCTGCCACCTGGTCCTCCCCCCCCCCCCCCTGTGAAAGAAGCAGGTCAATCACATCCACAACAGGCTCCTTTCAACAGTTCCAAAAAGGCTCCACACCCATTTGCACCATTCTGGTGACCTTGACCACACAGATAAACCTCGAAGTGGCCTTAATGACTCGCTAAAAGAATGCAAATGACCAGCTTGTCTGCAAGGAATATAAATCCTTCCATTCCCCACTATCTTGTCAGAGCTGAAGAAGCTTCTTGGATGAGAAGCGAAATGTTTTCAAAGAAAAACCAGAAAGTCCAGTTGCCTCTTGAAAAAGCACCTTTGGGACAACCATGACCTGGATGATTAAGAATCTCCATAGACAGGTCAATTGTATATTAAAACCTCTGGCAACAGACACTCTCCCATCTTTTCTTTTGCCATAGAAGAAGAATAAGGCCATTAGAATAATCAAAAAAGGAGGCTCACAGTGATTTTAAACAATCATTACTATAACCTTCCATACTTCAGATGAATATAACCAGTGCTACAAATACAACAGGCCTAAAAACTCAAGTATGTAAGCTCATCCACAAGTTGCACTTCATCACAAAATATATGTGGAATGAAATACTGGTATATATTTTTCAGTAAATCTTAGAAAAAAAGGCTAGCCAAATCATAACCATTCTCTGTATGGATTGAATAAGTGAAATGTAATGTTTTAAGTACTCATTGCTGTGTTTTTATCTGAATGAATGAAAGATTAAATATTGAAATCTTAAAATGAATTGGGAAAGGAGATCTCTGCAACCCAATTCCATCCCTCATCATCTAGACCAGGGGTGTCAAACTGGCGGCCCATGGGCCAGATGTGTCATGCACAGGCCACACCCACCCCAGCTCCACAAATGAGGAAAGGGTCGGGAAACATCACATGACAGCAACATGACGCAGCGAGTTTGACACCCGTGATCAATCTATATTGTATCTAATCATAGCTGTAGCTGTAATCAATGAGCTACAATAAGAAACAATGTATGTGCAATTGTGACAGAAAACAATTCCTTTCAGTAATTGGCCAATAGCACAATTGTGAATAATTTCTAAAAATCATTACTTGGGAATTTTACTGGTGCAACGATCTTGGAGATTGCAAACCTACTCAACCTCTCCCAGCCATCTTCTAACTAAAGTTGTAATGCTTATCAGAAAAACTGGGTCAGTCCATAATATCAGGCTGTCAAATATTTTAGTGATTTAAAATAGGAAAACTTCTGAAGGGCAATTAGCCAACACTGTCATATTGGCCTCAGGACATGAGATGAAAGTACTGTACTAGGGTTTGCCTTCCTGTTTCCCTTCCTCATGCCATTCCTGCTTTTATTTCTGTGGCACTTAATGATTGCCACATTTTATATTTAGCCATAGTATGTTTAGCCCCGATTTACTGAATAAACTACATTTGGTTATTCAAGCAAACCACATTATGACTTGGATGATTCAGGCTTCTCTATGTACAATCCATCTCTTCTGGGCCTGTCCCATCCTTGCACTACAGTGCTCTTCACCCATTCTTGAATTGCCACAAAACAATGCCATTGTAAAATCTGTTCTTCCTGTTGCCAATCCCTAGCCTACCTTTATCTCCCTTTATTCCCTAGCCCACTTGGGAGATACAGTTAAAATAGTGTGAAATAAAGAAAGACACCAAAAGATAGCAGAAAAGAATTAACTTCAGACAAGGAGGCAGACTCTGCCATCATTATTTAACTAGCTGAACCGTGCAAAGTTGAAAAATGTAATTGAACACTTGATGGAGGAGGGATAGTATACGAATGTAAGAAAAATAGGGAAATTAGCAGATAAGAAAAAAATGTTCAGTAGAATTTCATAGTTTATAGATATTACAACCAGGTGGGGTGGCTAGTTCATTAAAAAGTAAAATGCTCACAAATGCCCATTTCAGAATGCTGTTAGAATGTGCCCCCCCCCCAAAAGGATGGATCTTGTGCCCCTGCTGGAGAAAAGTTGATTTGAAAAATGGCATTTCAAAAATTTCCAGACAGAAAGTGGTAACAGAATAGAAGAGAAAGGACTGTGGTGGAAATTGGCTAGTGGCCAGAGGAGAAGAACCAGCATATTCCCAAAAGACACTTGTCAAACATACCCATAACAATAAATGATGTTACTTCTAAGAAAATGGGTTCCAAATAAAATGATACAGATTTTACACGTAATGAAGCTTGTAATGTTGGTTTAAAGGGGAAAATGCTACTTATACATTGTTAGATAGAGAAGACGTCTATATGGCCAGTGTTTAATTAAACAAGAAAACAGATTGATAAGGGCCTCATAGTTACATTGCAGATAGGACCAAAACCATCCCATATTTCAATTTCCATCCCCTCTCTCAAAGAGTTGTAGATTCCATCCTCCCCTCTTGTGCAGAAATACAATAGCTGCCTTACTGAACACACATTTCTTAAGCATTGGATAAAATTTGTCTAGTAATTGAATTGTGTTTGATTGCAGACAAATACCTCTGCACCAGTTTTATCAGGAGAGCATTGAGTGCTGCGATTTAAGGTGTATATTTTTTATTTTTCATATTTGGCACTCATTCAGGTTCATTGTTCATGCCACTGTTTTGCAGCACAGAATTATGAGCAGGTTTTCTTACCTACCGGTATCTTGTTGACCCTTCATTATTTGTATATCTATGTCATATATCCTGTTATTGATCTGTTTGAAGATCACTAATCTAGTCTTCAATCCTTTCTAGTAGAACAGCCTTACTGAAGTCATTTTTTTAAATTTAGAAGTTCTTTATATTTCCCTCTTTGTCTCATTAGGGATATGTGTATGTGTGCAAGGACACATATTCTATTTTGGTTCTTTTTGGCTAATGTATAACCTTTCTACAGAAAGGCACTAGAGGTGGTCCCTGGCTCTAAATTTAACCAGTTAGTTTAATATTCCCATCACAGTAATGACATACTTTATCTCAGTGGAACAAACACCTTGTCCAAGACATTGAATAAGATAGTTCTGCGTTGTATAGCTGGAAACTTCTTGATCTCATCACCCAGCTGCCACTTCTTTTGGAATTGTTCCATTCCCCCCCCCCCCCCCGCAATTCTTTGGAAGATGTTGTGGGAAACTGAACAAAACCAGTATAAGATTATTGTAAAAGAATATTTTTTCACAATTTTGAAAGAGCTGTTGGTTTTTAGTCTTCCTCAGATTAGGTCTAATTTTGAAAGATAAAGGGCGAGGAGAAAAGTATAAAATTCTACCTTCAACAGATGAAGAGATTGTAGAACATAGAATAGTGTAGAATAGTAGAAAGTTCATGCAGGTCACTGTTTAGGTTTACAATATATTCCATCTAAGAGCTGAAAGCAGTGAAAATACTGTTTCTTCCTTCCTCTGTATAACAGCTCTGTGGGATAGGTTGGGGGTAGGGCAGTGTTGCTGGACCAAAATGAACTTCTATGGCCAAGGACCTGAACCGGGCCTCCCCTCTACCAATACAACATCTTAATCACTACACCAAACTAGTGTATTTATAACATCATTTCTGTTTATTATTTGCATTAATTATTTGGACTGTGATGCAAACTCAAGATAGCTACATTATTTGTTTCCTATGCACATGGAATTTAACCACCCTCTTAAACTCCCCTATTTTATGTCAATAAAGCAGATAGTTTTGAACACACATTAATTTACAAGTAAATTATCAGCAGTCGGTGGGGATTTTGATGAAAGAAATGCATATCTATGGGATTTTTTAATTAGATAATACCCTGAGAAGTACATGTCTAATGGGAACGTGTGAAAACCTTATCAAGTTTTAAAAAAAATACAGGAGTAATAGCTATACAAAATGTCAATTAAAGTTGGCAGGTATATGCAATCCCATGAAATTGCATGGTACTTGCTGCCATCTGGATACATGGCATATTTTAACACATAAAGCTAACTCTGAATAACGTTTGTACTTCTCCCTTCTGTGAAATGATCTCCACCAATATGCAAGTGGTCAGAACAATTTCCTAACATGAAATTTACTGTCCGCTTTATTAGTCCCTGTCTTGCCTATAGTCTCTCTTTTACATCACTGAATTTCCTCCAGAGTAACAGGTGGGACAAAGCTGGGACAAAGCTAAGATTTTATATTATGTGCCTTGAAACTGCCTTCAGTGATGGGCAAAGGGGAAAAATGGCTTTAGCCTCAGTACCAATAAGAATGTTTCATGGATGAAATAGGGAAGAGACAGAGGTTCTATCATGGGGACACAGTAAAAAAAAAGTTGCCAAAACATATTTTCCCTGCGGATAGGTGTAAGAAAAAGTAGGGAAAGCGCCTTTTTCAGGGTTTCACTGTTGTGTTCATGAAGTATTGTTTAAACTATCCTTTCACAGCCAAGTGTGCCCCAGATGCATTTAAATCTTCTATAATCCCCATCTAACATCTGAAATCCAGCACATCTGGAGGTATTATATTGGGGAAAGCTACTTTTAAAATATAATTTTCTAAAAGAAACAACCCCCTGGGAAGGGAGTTTAATCTTTAAAAATAATAAAAACAAGAAAAACATTTTATTGTTTTAAGAAAGTCAAATAAAAATAAAATTTTAATTAAATAAATAAATTTTTAAAATATCAGGAAGCAGACAAGTTAACTATGTTTTAACTAGGGTAATCTCCAATAGGATCATCAAATGATATATAATCTGTACCGGAAACATGCAGTCCAGTTGGATACATGTATTCAGAGGTAAGAAGTAAATATCTCCAGTATGTCCAAAGTCTAGAGTTTGTCTCAATTATTAATCACTAATAATTACATATGAATTCATGTTCTTGAAAATATCTTAGATTTTTTGTGATCTAAAATACATGGTGAAAGACTTTCATCTAGAAACTTCATCAGGATACACATTAATAATATTGTGATGTAGTGTTCTTAATTGATGAAATATTCTAATGAAATCTAAGGTCCAGCTTTTAGTGGCTGAAAGATTGAGCTGATATGATTGCCAAAATAAAGTGTGTCCATATGTTTCTGTAGGAGATGTGATAATGTGTAATATTTTCCCACTAAAAGTTATGGTAAGTCATGATTATGCAAAATGCAATTGCCTTGCCAGTTGTATTTACACCTAATGACCTAATGATGTTCTAAAATTTTTGTACTCAGTTCGATTTTATAGTGATTTGGTACTTGGCAATTAACCTCCTTCACCCCAGGTGTAATTGTTTAAGAAAAATATGCAGAGGAATAGGTGGAATATCATTTTACTATAAGAAAACCTTCCCTACCTAGGGCCTTCTCTATGTTAAGATTTTACTGCCAGCATAGTCTTAGCAGAAAAACTTGCCTGGCTCCACATTTGACCAGTTACACCATTCTCTAGTAATTCTGAAGTTATAGACCAGCGTTTGTTATAGGAGCAATTAAATCAAGACATCTGATTAAAAAGTGGAAATAGGAAAAACATGTCTAGACTTAATCTACCAATTAACAAAGACAATGTTACAGTTTCCAAGTAAAAAGTGGCCTAGTCCTTGCGATTGACTACATACTGTTTATGGCTTAACACATCTTAGAAATGGCTCAATAGAATACACAGTAGTGGAAAGAACTAAGCGTTACCGATTTCCAAAAGAAAAGGCACGTTTTTCCAACCCACCCATGCACGTTTTTCCAACCCACCCATGCTTCGTATAAAACGAGAGAACTGCAGAATTTTGCTCTCTGTCGTAATATAGGACAGAGTGATCAACATGGACCCGAAGGTTCTATGTATTCTAAAAGTCTCTGCTAAAGTCAGGGGGATAATAGAGTAAAAAAAACAAAAACAAAACCGAAATATAATGCCGAAGAACCGTAGAGGTACATCATCGTGCGGTTTTTTTAAACTGCAATCGAGAAAATTGATTTTCAGAATATGTTTTTTTTTCTTTAAACGCGTTCCTCTTTATGCCCAGGTTTCTGCTTGCACCATCGTACACGGCTAGCTCAATATTATCAGTGATTTGCTGGCTGCGGAGGAATTAAAGAAAGATGCGCCGAGAAGGGCGCCAAGTTGGCTGACGGACCCCTCAGCTGGCCGGGCGGGTGTGTATTATGTAGTACTGAGAGCCGGAGCTCTCGCCTCTTCGCCCGCCTCCTTTGTGGGCGGGGATCGGCTGCGACGGAGTTAGGTTGCGTCTCCCTGCGTGTGTCTATAACTTTGTGTTGCCGCTCCTGGTTGTTAGGAGAAGGAATGTGGAAGTCGGCGGAGGGGAGGGCGACAGGTTGCTTGAGGGAACGGCGGCAGCTCCAGGGTTTCTTTTCCGCCGCTGGTCCGCCGTTTGCTTTCTCTCCGGGGAGGGAGCGTGCTGCCAACGGTGGGGCTTTTTTGCTCATTTTAATGCTTCTTCTGCTACTTAAAGTGGAACGACTCGGGAACGGCTCCAAAATCAAGAATCCTGCAGCAGCAGCAGCAGCAGCAGCGGTAGAATCGGCGCCTCGTTTTCCTCCCGTGCGTTTGGAGCTGGATTTTCCGCCTGCCCAACGGATCCGGCTTTAAGCTTCGCCTCTGCTTCTCGCTTGCTCCTTTCGTTCGCCTGCCTGCTTGACCTCTCGCCCTGCCTTTTCTTTTTTCTTTTTTTGGGGCCGACGCTTATTTTTATTTTTTTTTTTTAAATGACTTGAGTGGAGGGGGAGGGGGGAACTGTCAAGATGGCAGCGGCGGCGGCGGCGGCAGGAGCGAGGAGGTTATGAATGTGGTGGTGCCGCCGATGCTGGAACGAAACCTCGGGAGCCCGCGGAGGACTTGGGTTTCCGGACCTGTTGGAAGATCGGCGATTTAACTTGTTTGAATTCTCCGCGTCACTTTCTTTTACGCCGAGGGAGAGGATTTAAAAGAAAGGAGAAGGACGGGCGTTTAAGTTTTCCTCTCCCTTGTTCCAAAAAAAGAAGAAGAAGAAGAAGAAGAAAAAGACTGGCTTCTCTTCCCTACCGCCCTTCACCGCTTTCGGATTTCTTTTCTTTTCTTTTTTACGGAGGAGGAAAAAAGAACGATCACAAATGGGGCAGCCGCGATCGGATGGGTGTTAAAGCTTCGGTGCTCTCCGTGAAGGCGTTGGGAAGTCGGTGAGAAGGAGGACTTGGAAGACCGAAGGCGTCCATCAAACCAGCAACAGAGAGACTCGCGAACATCTCTTTTTTTAAAAAATAATAATAATGATGATGATGATGATGCGGGGGGTCGCGTGAATGGGGGGTCTCTTTAACAGCTACAGAGCGACGCTATTGGAGGACTCCGGCGCGTAGCGAAAGATAAACAAACGCGCGGGCGCAGAGCCGCGATTTGATTCCGAGCTCCGCCGTCTTTGGAAATGCTTCCCAAATCGGTCAGCCTCAAAGGGCAGCGGCAAGAGAGCTGACCTGGAACCCGGAGACCCCCCGATCGCTTGCGGATCGCCTTAGAAGTTTTCCTTTCTCCGGCGGGGGAGACGAGAGTCCGAGAGAGAGAGAGAGAGAGAAAGAGGTGGCGGGCACGAAGGAGGCGGCCGGACCTTGAATGGAGAGCGGCGTGCTTGCTCGAGCTCGCTAATCTCTAGCGGGGAGCTGGGCGAGGAGAAGGGACCGGAGCGCGGATCGGGTTCCCGTCTGACAGCGGGAAGGACAGAAGGGATCGCCTCAAAAGCGGGGGGAGGCCAAGATGGCTGAAGTGTCTCCCCCCGCGCCCTTGTCCCCTCTGGACGTGGAGCTGGACCCGGAGTTCGAGCCCCAGAGCCGTCCTCGCTCCTGTACGTGGCCCCTGCAAAGGCCCGAGCTCCAAACGAGCCCGGCCAAGCCTTCGGGAGACTCGGCCGCCGACGCCGCTTCCATGATTCCCGAGGAGGACGACGACGCTGACGACGAGGAGCAAGGGGGCACCTCCGCCGCCACCGTCTCCGGCGCCGCCGCCGAGGCTCTTGCTTCGGAGGACACGGCCCGTCTGCTGGTTCCCTTCTCCGGACTGCCCGGGGAAGGATCTGGCGCCTCTGCGTTGAGCGGCGGGCAGCAGCCACAGCCAGTGGCGGCGGGAACAGCGGCCGCACCGCGAAAATGTTCGTCCCGGAGAAACGCGTGGGGGAACTTATCGTACGCGGACCTGATCACTCGCGCCATTCAGAGCTCGCCGGAGAAGCGCCTCACCCTGTCCCAAATCTACGAGTGGATGGTGCGCTGCGTGCCCTACTTCAAGGATAAGGGCGACAGCAACAGCTCGGCTGGCTGGAAGGTAAGCGGGGACTGCGAAACACACACGCACCCCAAAACTTGGTGTGTGTGTGTGTGTGTGTGTGTGTGTGTGTGGAGGGGAGTTTAGCGGCCACCCATGAAAGGGTGGCCGGAGTTTAGCAAAGCGAGTGGACGCGGGTGGACTCCTGCCGGCCTCGCATATTCCCGGTTCCCAATTAGTGCTGGGATGAATGGAAGACCCGCTTTCCCGTGGGTGGAGTACGGTACATGCGGCATCTGCCGGTGCCCTTCTCCCAGGTTTTGGGTGCAGCCTCAGAATTACATTCTGAATTACATTTTCCAAAGGGCGGGAAAAGTACCCTCTCTTTTACAATCTTTTTTAAAAATTATTATTATTATTAAAAAACTATGATTTTCACGGAGAATAAAGTGGTGCGAGTCTATTAAGAATATCCCGTTTTGGTCCATTCAACTGACCAGCTAAGATTGGTTGAACTTATGTAATAAATGAAAGATGAGTTGTAATTATCAGTCAGACCACTTTTTGACACAATTAGACCAAGAAAGGTGTGTATGTGTGTGTGTGTGTTCTTTTCTTAAAAAAGTGGATCTTTCTATAACAAGAGGCACTTTTCTCCTCCTGTGGTGCACAACAAATAAACTAAGACTGTTTCCATTATTAGTTCAGGCTGGTTGTCAAATGTGAGTTTAAAAAGTGCTTATTACTGAATGAAAGGTGCATGGTGATGATCAGGCAGCTCCCTGTATGTAACACTTTATCCATGCCCTGCCAGAGGATTTTGAACTAAATCTTCTGGCAGGGCTTATGCCATGCGACTACTGCAGGACCAGTGAAGATAACACAGGGTGCACAACTGCTGCTCGGTTATCAGCCCAGAAAGAAGACCAGGTCCTTCCCAGGAAGTGGGTTGTGTTGGGTCCTCTGTGGATATTTCCAGAGAGGCACCTTCTTAACAATGCCTTAGGTTTGCTCCTAATTTCTAGGAATGACGTCAAATTCATCTTATTCTGCCTAGTGCATTTTCTCAGACAGAGATTGAGTGTTAGTGACATTGGTAAAGACAAAAACGCTAGGTATGGTGAAAAGAAAAATTCTGTGATGTAATTCTCTTTTCTCCATTGCTATGTGCTCTCTAGTCCACAGCTGCTGTTCCCTAGTCTTAGCTGAGCTGAATATAATCTGCAACTGTCAGCAGTGAAGTACTGTTGGTAGCTTCTAACTTACTATATCAACAATGAGTGTGTTACGTAGTATCGATAAAATTTCAAAGCTAGCTCCCGGTGTTGCTTTGCGTTTTTTTAAAAAAAGAGGGATAGACGGTATATTATAATATCTGTTTAGATAGATTTAGATGGTAGTGAATGCATGTATGTGCATTTTGTGAGTTATTATTTGGCTACATAGGGAATTGATAACACCCCCTCCCCCCACAGTTTTAATTGCTATATGAGGACAGTTCTCTTTTGTCATTATATGCACACTCAGGTTGTGCATATAAACTTCAGGTTCTGAAGTTATTCACACCTGAAATCTTTTCTTGTTGTTCTTGTTAAAAGGACTTTAAGTTGCTGATATTTTCTCTGACATTCTTATGATGTTAAGAGGTCCTATGTATATTTAGCCTATAGAAGAGATAGTAGTTTTCAGTATCTGAGAGATTGTAACATAAGAGTGGATTTTATTTTTCTATTGCCCAAGGTGCAAAATTAGAACAGTTATGTTAAAACTACAGGTAGTCCTTGTCTTACAACAGTTCATTTAGTGACAGTTCAAACTTAGAAAGGGACTTTGAAAAAAGTAACTTAGGACCGTTTTTCACAGTTATGACCTTTGCAGTATCCCCAAGATCATGTGATCAAAATTCAGATGCTTGACAACTGGTTCATATTTATGATGGTTGCAGTGTCCCAAGGCCATGTGATCACCTTTTGCGACCTTCTGAGAAGCGAAGTCCATGGGGAGGCCAGATTCATTTAATGACCAGGTTACTAATTTATCAACTGCAGTGATTCACTTAACAACTGAGGAAAGAAAGGTCATCTAATGGGGCAAAACTCACTTAACAAATGTCTCACTGAACGATAGAAATTTGGGGCTCAATTGTGATCCTAATTTGAGGACTACCTGTAGGAAGGAGTTGGTTTATTCTAGTCATCGGGAGGATATTCATAACTACAAGCAATCAGCCAGTAGACCAGGCTGTTACATGAAGTGGTGAGTTCTCCCTTACTGGGATCTTCAAGATTGGCTAGATGGTCATCTTCAGAGATGCTCTAGCGAATCCTGCTCTGAAGCAGGGATTGAGTTGCATGACCTCCAAGATCAATTACCTTTTGATATATAGAATGCCGTATCTGCCGTTTATTTCAGAATTTAAATTCACTGTTGGGTAAAAAACGAAATATACGAAATGTAAATAGAGATGCTTTTTTTAAAAAAATGATAAATACAGCCACAGGTGCTGCAAATTGTAATAGTAATCAATTCAAAAATCTAAGAGCAAAGTATTTTGCTTAGTTATTACAGGGAAACATTGGTAGCTACCTAAGAATGAGAGAGGTTCTCATATTATATTATATGTTAGATATTTTTATATATTTTATTGATTTGTATCCCACCTTTATTATTTTTACAAATAACTCAAGGCGGCAAACATACTCAGTATGCTTCCTCTTCCTATTTTCCCCAGCGCAACAACCCTGTGAGGTGAGTTGAGCAGAGAGAGAACGACCTGTCCAAAGTCACCCAGCTGACTTTAATGGCTAAGACCAGAAACTGACCGTCTCTTGCTTTCTAGCCTGGTGCCTTAACCATTAGACCACACAACCTCTATATTCTTGTATAAACTATATACTTTTTTTTCTGTCAGAGAAAGGAATTTACTAAGTTTTTTTAAAATAACAGTGTAAAAAAGTTGAACTTGCAACACAATTCTGTAACAAATAGTTGGTACGCACCCCTTTTTCTGGTAACAGTTTACTGGTTTACTGGTACTGGGAATGGAACACTGGCATGGTTTTATTTTTTTATTTTAAATCCATGTACTGCTCTTGCAAAGCGTGCTCTTTTACATATGTGGCATGCAGGTCATTGTTTGTACCAAAGATAGTTTAATTTCACTCAGCCCAAAATGGCATTGAATGGGATTCTGATTTGATCCCTGCTGCTTTGGAAACAAATTCATTTTCAGGAAGGCCTTATGAGACATGATAGATTATATGTTCCATTGACTTATATAGGAGTAGCTTCATAATGCATAGGTCAGGCTATAGTTGAAAAGTATGGGTGTATTTGCTGTTTGAGCATATCCTTCACATGAACAAATGGAGTACTAGATTTCTATCGCAATTTGTTTTTTATTTAAAAGAAAAATTGTTTTAAACACAGCAACATATATCCCGTCTCTTGTCTGCCATTTCTCTTTTTGAAACATCCATGGCCATTTTCAAGTTCAAATGTTTGTTTTAAGTACTGTAGCTAAAATGCTGCTGATTTCAAGAAGAAACCTAGGGTTAGTAAGCGCCCTACTTTCTGTGCCATTCCTGTGCTCAAGATTACAACTTTTGAAAGTGGTTTTTCTAAATAGCCCACTGTTTTTTCAAGTGTTTATGTATTATAGTATTTGCCCTTTAAGGCATGTCTATATGTGATTCCAGAAGGGATGTGGTGGCTCAGTAGCTAAGACGCTGAGCTTGTCGATCAAAAGGTCGGTAGTTCAGTGGTCCAAATCTCTAGTGCCACGTAACAGGGTGAGCTCCCGTTACTTGTCCCAGCTTCTGCCAACCTAGTAGTTCAAAAGCACATAAAAAATGCAAGTAGAAAAATAGGGACCAACTTTGGTGGGGGAAGGAAACAGCGTTCCGTGTGCCTTTGGCATTTAGTCATGCTGGCCACATGACCATGGAGTTGTCTTCGGACACCGCTGGCTCTTCATCCTTGAAACGGAGATGAGCACCGCCCCTAGAGTCGGGAATGACTAGCACATATGTGCGAGGGGAACCTTTACCTTTACCTATATGTGATTCCGTGTTAAAATACATTTTAAATGTGCTCATCTAATACATCCCTCTCCTCCCACAGCTCATATCCCACTTGTACATCAATCCAGTCATTCTGGGGCACATACATGGAAAGAACGAAAAACCAATATAGGGTTCTACTGGGGAATTTGCAGTTCTAGAGATACTGCTGAACAACAATATCCAGTATTTTTTCCCCTTTGAATGTAATTGCTAGGACTGCAGAGAGCTATACTTCACCGATATCCCATTAGCTCTGCGACCTTTGTCAGAGAGGAACAATATTGTGGGGTAGCAAGAAGTCTGATGAGATTTACGTTCAAATATCACATAGTCACAAAACTTGCTGTGTGGCCTTTTCTTCCTTTTCTTCCTTTATTTTTTTCTTTGCCTGACCTCACAGGTTTGTTGTGAAGTTAAATTGCATAGAGAAACAGAAGTGTGCTTCAAGGTGCTTATGGCCCATTCCACTTCACACCAGTCAGCCATTATTTTCATGGATTGGAAATGATGTACCGGTAATTCCACTTTTCGAAGAAGTATGGAATGAAATCACAATGCTGTAATAAATGCTCTGTTCTCCTCTGTCTAACTATACTTCCTCTTTTTGTTATCTAGGCACTGGCTTTCGTTATAATAAAGATAAAAGTTGCAGTTTACTTGAGTCTCCTTGCACAGAACTTGCTTGCAGGGCATTGTACTGTAATATGCCTCAAGTATGAAAGCCAAATAGATCATCTTTGCCATTGGTCTTAGTCAAAATCTATGGGGGATCATGACGTTTGAGAAATCAGTATATTGATCTTATTTCTTGCCTTGATAAACCTTGAAGATTTTGTATTCTATGGTGAAATTGTCTGAGTTTTTCCATAACATTCATTTAAAAAAAAAAAGCAAGGGCATTGTTTTGATTTGTGCTTTACATTTTCATATTTTTGATATTTGAGGATACTTTATTTTAAAAAGAGTTAGCATGTAGAAACTTGAAAGGGAAACATAATAATGCTATAAGATAAATTTCACTGCAATATTAAATGAAGAATAATGTCATTACTCAATCATGATTTTACTGGCCCGATAGAGATCTTCTGTTCCAAAAATAGAAACAGCTAAATATTGGGACACATGTAGTACCTACTACTAAAAGTGCAATGAAACCATACATTAATTGCATAGGTTGTGTGTTCCTTTTGAGGATCTTCACTTTATGGAACTAAAGAAGACTTTAGATTTACACAGTGGAAACAAGTAATTTGGAAATTTGCTACAGATCATATTTCTATGATCTGTAGAAATATGAGTCTCAATTTTTCAATTGGGCACCCAAAAGAAATTAAACTGTAAATGAAAAATTTCTATAGTCCCAAAAATGTGCATAATTTCTATAGTCGGAGAGGTGTGCATAATTTGCTGTATCATCTTGATTCAGTGGGAACATGTTAAAAAAATGAAAGAACAAAAGTTTAAAAACTTTGGAAAGCTATATCACAAAATATATTTTCTGTTTTTGTATTTTTATACTCATTACCATGTACTAGTTTGGTTTGTGCAGGTCATAATCATAAATGTGACCCAAAAATCCTCTTAGAGTTTAGGTCCAGGTTGAGAAACATGCTTTTCTAGTTGGTATTATTCTAAAAATGTCAGTTGTGGAGTAATAGTTTGGAGCCTTATCTGTAATAACAAACGTAGCCTTGAACTTCTGGTTTAAAATTCTGGGAATTAATCCCAATACATCTGGAGAACACTAGGCTTCAAAATACTAACATTAATTAAATAATTGAATACAACTGAAAAATAACAGTCAATTTAAAGTTTTAAAGTGATATTGATTTCATCAATGAGTGTTCAAACTAATTAAAATGTCTCGAAGTCCACTCTTTAAACTCATGTTAGTTCCGAAATTTCTCAGTGACTTCACATATGCTCATACTTGAAGATAAAATCAAGTGATAAATGCAAACAACCCTTCCTCCTTCCAACCTGTTCCAGTTGGTAGTCTCGAATTTAATCCACTTTGCAAAACCAGCATTTTCTAAGCAATAAAATGAATGCAAACTCCTTTGGGCTAAAGTCAAGATAAAAACTAATTTGAATTGCATTCAATTCCTGGTAATTTTAATGGACTTGTCCATGTGCTTTTCTTGGCAACAACAACACAAATTTACCATTCTTTTTCAATTTTCTAGTTAGCTGCAACCCTGTAATTTTATGTCTGCCATCCAAGTACTAACCATGTCCAACCCTACTTAGTTTCTTTTAAGATCGGCCAAAGCTAGCTAGATCTTGCATCTATCTGGTCTTTCTCCATTGCTTTTGGGAGAAACAAATGGCTGGGCAATCAAAATAATATTTAAAGCAATTTACTAGATTCAGATATAGGTGTTAGCAGTAAGTCAGCAGAAACAGTCTTTATTCTTCTGCTATCAACAAGCCCTTTTAACACACATACAAATGTACACACATACTCGCAAACATATATATCCCTTATACCCCCTATAGAATAATGCAAATAGAATCATTTTACCTGAACGTGTCTGCAGTTCCTACCCATTCTAGGTTGGCTTTATAAAAATTAAACCTTTATGCTTTTTAATGTCATGTATAAAGCTTTTCAGTGAGGAAGTTATTGCAATATAGAATAATTGCTGATAATCTTTATTAAGAATGTGTGAGTAACTGGTTTCAGTTAGTATTGAAGGTGAATTGGTTTAGGATTATCATTGTTACTATATGCTACTCTGGAAAGCCATTTGTAAATCACAAGAAAAAAAAATGGTGCTTAATAGTTTGCTGTATTGATTGCCTCCTAAAATTAATTTCCATCCATCTACTAAATGGCTATATGTAGAGGGCTTGTGGCAGCATCTGACTGGGCTTATCTAGGCTTGAAAGCTAAGCAGGATGGAGCTTAGTTAGTATTGGGTGGGATACCTGTAGGAAATCCTATTATTGTGAGATTTAGCAAAAAATCACACAAGAAGGCAATGGCAAACCAATTCCCTGTAGGAGTGTTTGCTTAAAGGCACTGGGGTCAAGCTCAAGTCCAAGGAAGTCTTATAACTCTTCCATATAGCATGTTCTTCTGGTTAGCCTTGGTTTCTTTGTATCCATATGGTTTTTTTTTTAATCTGTAAGCTACTTAAAATCGTCAATGAATTGGGCGGCTTCAAAATTGGATGGATAAGTAGATAAAGGCATGAGGAGATGTGTGTAGGCTGCTGTCATTTGTACTTTATTATGCAATTAAGAGGTGAATAAAAGAAATAAGTGAATAATGCAAAGAACCAAATGAAAGTAATCGAAGGTAGGTGTTGGAATATACATGTTATGCATAATAGTAATGCATTGAGTATTAATGCCTGGTGTAGGTTTTTTTTCCCATATTCCAGAATACATGGATATTTTACTTGAAGTATGATAATAGAGAAAGACCGTCTTTAGAATTGGATGAGCTGGTTCAATACAGGAAATTGTATGACACTTTATTAACCCACTCATTGTTTTCTTAGTGAGTAATCTAATCCATTGTTATCCCTATAATACTAGATATCCTATGCATCAGGCATTCCTAATTGATGCCATTTTACATAACTGATAGACCTGTAGTATCTAACTGTTGCCTGGCAAATAGTTTACTGCAGACTTTTCAAATGTGGCATCATGCTCCAGGTAAATATTCCAAAATTTTATTATTATTTATGCTAATGCTCACCCTTCATGTCTTTTCAGGTCTGGAGTACCTGTCTGACACCATGCTAGAATTTGAAATGTTCTTAAGCTTAACGTTTTGTGAGTTAATACCCTAACCCCATCTTAGTCATCAGGCAGAAGCTTGTCTATTTCAAATAGAGCTATCATGATATAAACTATTTCTCCCATATTCTTTGGCAACTTGTGGATTGTTTGTGATGTTCTTGTAGATTGTAAATAACTTGTAGATTGTTTGTAGATTGTTCATTAGATATCCTGACCCTGAATACAGTTGTGATTACAGGGATGTAATAATGATATTGTTTGTACCATTATTCTATCAGAGATTCAGGATCAGTCAAGGGCTATGGAGCACAACATAATGGGCTATTCAGTTTCCAGGTTTTGTATAAACCTTGAAAAACAGAGCTATTACTTTAAGAGTTATAACTTGAATGAAGAGAGGAGCAGTGCTTGAGTGTGGTCCAAAGTACTTCTGGATTATTTCAAAGCATGATAGATCTGTTGCTTATACAGTATTCTTTATTTATACCAGATAAATTTAGTTGGCATGTGGACATACTGTAATTAAAATGGGTGCAGCATATTAACTTTTTTTTAATGTGCATTAGAAGTATGTTGGCACTTACCTAATTGGCGTGTTGGCTTTGTAATAAGAGAGCAGTAATTATTCATAGTAGGTTGTAAGACATTACTTCTCTTGTAAATGCCCAGTTTATTCACCAACAAGCCAATCCTTCTATGCCCTGTAGAACTTTAGATAACTAATATTGCTTGATGGCTATGTACAGCAAAGCTACCCAGTAAATCTCTCCAAATCTCTCCTGCCATCTACATTCTACTAAACATATGTGCAAGCTATTTTAACACTCACCTACAGATTTCCAAATCTCCCACAGTGATTTATTTATATGACTCAGTATCTGCACACTCCTCTGAATAGCTGATGAGGGTAAAAGGAGAATGTTTCTTCTTTCCTAAAAACTGCATATGCTGGCCATGTTTTCCTTTTTCTTAATTTCATGTGGTTGGCTGCTTGTTGAACTTTATTTGCACACATTTTTTGTGTGGTTGTCAGTGCCATTTTATTCGCTGTGGTTTTGCTGATATCATTATTCAGAGTGAGTTTTTCTAATGAGGAAAACAATATTCTCCTTAGAATATTTTACAAAGTATTAAAATTAAAACAATTGCCCATGATCACTCTTGCCTAGAAATGAAAACAAAGAGGTAAACTAAAAGATGAAAAAGTGATCTTATTCTACTTTAAGGAGAACTTAGGAGTAGCAATAAAGATGGCTATCTTTTCACAGACAAATTCAGATTAGTAGATCGAAGAAACATCTTCAGCTGCTGTCTTGTTACTATTGGAATGTTCATATACCACTTATTCTTCTATAAGCAAAGCCATGCATCAGACAAAATCAGAATAAGAGTGAGATGCTTAAAACTTCTCCAGAACCATTTGATTTTTGTCTGAATTGCCCATTAATGGACATCACCTGGGTAACAGTGCCATCTCTCACTTGATAAAGTACCATATTTGCTGCATGAACAGGGCTCTATATTTAATTAGCTGTATGAGAAAAATAATTCATTGTTTCAGAACTTAGAAGCAAATTACTTGCTACGTATTTCATTTTTGCATCATAAACTACCGTAACTATTCTACACCAGATACTGTTATCTTTATTGTAAGACATAAAGACTAACTGCTGATAATTGTCTTTTAAAATAAAACTTCATTTGTTTTAAAGGATATCATGCCAAGGGCATCTTGTGTTTCAGTTATGATTTGATTCACTATAATGAGTAACATGGGTGGCTTTGGGTGTTCCTCTATGTATCAGAAAAAAATATAGATGCTAAGCATAAAGGAAATCCAGAAAAATATTTTGCAGTACAAATACAAACATGTAATTATTTATCCTTTGTAATGAAGATTTGCCTTTGGGCTAATAATGGACAATCCTTCCAAATGTTTTTGCTCCTCAGCAGATATGAAACATATTGTAAATATACATGTATGTTTGGGTATGTAGATAGTAACCTGTGTCAATCTGTTTGTGAAGTACGCATCACATATAGGTGATTTAAGATCGATCTATCTACCTACCTACCTACCTACCTACCTACCTAAATTTGGTTTATATTTTCTCTTTTATTCTGTTACGAAACAGAATATTAAAAAGTTAAAATCACAGCTTAAAATGAAATTGATCCTAATTTACCAACCAATTTGTTTAGTAACAGTTCAACATTACGATGTTATTCAATAGATAGCTGTGCAACCAATCCTCACTTTTAAAACTATCTCAGAGTTGCTTGGTCATGTGATAGCAATTTGCTTGCTTCCCACCCAGTTTGCAACAAGCAGAAAGAATGTGGAAGCATAATTGTAAGTTGTGATCATGTGATGTTTTGCTTGATGACCACAGTGACCACAGTGACTTGTTTAACAACCAAATGGGAAGTGATGTCATAATTCTGCTATGGCCATGTGATTTTTCCACTTAATAACTGTGCCCCTTAGCGACAAAATTACTACTTGTAAATTACCATATACGAGACCACCTTCTGCCATCAACAACCTCCCACTGGCCAATACACTCCCACAGAGAGGGGCTCCTCAGGGTGCCGTCAGCCAAACAATGCTGACTGGCGACACCCGGGGGAGAGCCTTCTCTGTGGGGGCACCAGCCCTCTGGAATGAGCTGCCCTTAGAGCTCCATCTTAGCCCCGACCTGCGTTCTTTTCGCCGCGCCCTTAAGACCCTCCTGTTCCAGCAAGCCGGACTGGCCTAATACAATTTTTATCATGGGTGTATGTGTGTTTTAAATTTGTGGGCCAATTTTATATATTGATTTTAATTTGGTTTTAAATTTTATAAATCTATGTGTTTTAATATGGCTGTACACCGCCCTGAGTCCTTCGGGAGAAGGGCGGTATAGAATTCTAATAAAGTTGAAACTTGAAACTAGTCCCAATCGTGACAGCTAAACAAGGACTACCTGTACTGGAATTATTTAACAAACACCTGAGACAGTTTTATAGACTTTTCCCAGAGGCTGGGAGAGTGGGTCTGAAAGCAACTCCTGAGGAATGTATTGCAGAGCCTGGTCCCAGCTGAGGAGAAGGCTCTGCCTTTCTGTGCCACAAAGGTGGGCCTCTCTCTTAGGTTGCTCCTAGGCTGTTTAGCATGTGCCTGCAGGAATTGCTTTTGTAGTTCCTAACAGCTAGCAAGGTTGGCAATGGCAGAAACAGTTCTTAGTTTCTCCATTACATAATACTCTGCTGGTCAGCACGAACAGCTGAAGTTGTCCCTGATACGTAATTGGCAAATCTCTCCATGCAGGAATCATATGACCCATGTACTTTGTACTGATTAAGAGCCCCATTTTGTTCCAACTTTCAGCTGTTGTTCAAGGATAAATCCCAACTGACAGCACATTACGGCCTACGATGGGGTGTATCCAAGGTGTGGAAAAAAAACTCAAATCCAATTAGCATAAGCAAGGTAATTGGTAGATGAAACGTAATGGTGGAAAGGAAGTTCTCACCACAGTCACCACCAATAACTTCATGGGGCTCAGAAACACTCCCAGGTAGCAAACCTGCTTTTACAGGAAGGGCGCAGCTCTATCCAAAACAGGCTGAACCTCAATCCTCAAGTCCAGTTTTCTCATTACCAACAGCCTCCTCTCTTGTCTGGATTTAATTTAAACTTATTTCCTCATTCAGCTTATTAAATTCAAATGTATCTGTTGTATCCTTAGAAATGAATGGCAAGGAAGAATAGAACTGAGCATCCTTTGCATACTGATCCAAAACCCTAGTTGAGTTCTTTAAGCAGTTTCATGCAGAGATTGCATTGGGACAAGATGGGATGCTATAAATGATGTGTGTCTGTGTGCGCGCATGTATGTGCGTTCCAGGGGGGGGTTCTAAATTTTTTTACTACCGGTTCTGTGGGCGTGGCTTATTTTGTGGGCATGACTTGATGGTCATGTGACAATTATTTAGGATTTAGCAGTGGTATTGGTTTACCAGGCTTTTAACTGCTTGCAGAGTTGTACCGATCTACCCATTTATTTTTTTGCAGGCACTGGTCTACCCATTTATTTTTGCAGGCACTGGTCTACTCATGTATTTTTGCAGGCATTGGTCTACTCATGTATATTTGCAGGCACCAGTCTACTCATTTGTTTTCTTTTAACACTGATCAGCTGTAGGGCGGCCCTTTGAAGCCCCATGGCAAGAGTTTAAACAGTTTTTTTTCCCTCTAGCCATCAGCTAGGACTCAGGATAGATTGGGGGTGGGGCCAAATAAAAGGTAAGAATAACACAGGGGATGGGTGGGGGGTGCGGGGGTGGGGGGGCAGAACTGGTTCGGTGACATCATATCGACACCGCTACCGGCTCGGGAGAATCGGGCCAAACCAGGAGGAATCCACCACTGGTGTGCGTGCATGCATGCATGTGTCTAGATGTTGAATATTAATCCATCTTGCACTTGAAGCTGATAGTTAATTGACAGAAATTTGGAAACTGCTTTTAAGGTTGCCTTTTTTCAAATTCTGGGTAAGTGTGCTTCGCAAATTAATAGGAAAGTATAGTGCATCTCACTTCTGTTCTTTGAATAATCGCATTGGTTCTTATAAAGCCACATGCATGAGGTGAGCTGTGGAAAATCTCTTGGGGTTTCATCTTCACCTAAACTCATGTTTAGGCCAATGCACTTTCTCATTTAAAGCATGTTGGAATTTGCTATGGTTGCTCATAAACTAACCTGTAAGCATTCATTTCCACTATAAAATCCTATTTTTTTTAAGGTGGAGAAACTTGTAAAAGAATTTCCTTAGCTTATTAGAACACTATAGAGTAACTTCCAGTTTAAATTTATGATGTTTAAGCTAAAAGAGGTACAGTATACCATACAAAGACAATGTTAGGCTTTGAAAATAGAAATGATTATTATTGGGAACAATGTATTCCAACAGTGACGTTAATTAGATACTAAACTGTATATAAAGACTTGGTGGAAGTCTTTGGCTTGGTGGAAGCAATATATTAATAGAATACTTAAAATACACTCTTAACATTGTACCAGTGTAGAGCTTTCCTTTAAAAAAAAGGCTATTCATTGCTAATTTATATGAGTACATCTTATATAGGGGTGTGTATGTTGTTTCTCTCTCTATGTGTGTGTGTGTGTGTGTGTATTATTAAAACGAAGATAAAATGGTCTGGTATAGTAGACACTCAAACTTCTGAAGGCTCTTAAAGTGTTAAACATGTTTGAATAAAGATGACTCTTGGGCAGCATAATGTAAACAGAACCTTAAGATAGGAGTTATCCTCTGTACATTTGTAGGTAGGAGGCACATGTCAAGATTTTGATAAGTACTGAACATATTGAGTGGCTTTCCTGATAAACTGAACTTTGCGAGTCTGAGTTTCTTTGATACAGTTTTAATTTTGCCCCATGATCTCTGTATATTGAAGTGCCTGATCACTTCAGAATGTTCTTCGTATGTTTTTCGTATGTTTAAAGTTCATAATTGAATTGTCAGGTGAAGAGTAGTTTAAAGCAGTATACCTTAACCTTGGCCACTTGAAAATGTGTGGACTTCAATCCGCCAAGGTTGAGACCTGGTTTAAAGAAATGACAACTATTCCTTTTCTTTAAATTTTAAAGAAGACTTCCTTTTAGAAAAACACAAGGAAAAATTGCAAAGAAAATCACACATTTTAAAGGGATTCAGCTTTAAAAATTAAGGTGTTCTGCTATGTATTATTGATGTAATGGCAATAGAGACTGGCAATAGAGACAATATAATTTTGTATTGCAATTTACCACAGCCATTCTGCTTTTTAAAAATGTCTTCTGAGTTTCTTTAAAGAAGGGCTACCAGATATAAACTTCAGTAATCCAGATAACCATTTGATTGACAGTACTCTAAACTCTTTGATGCCTAGTTATTGATCAGCATTTTGCAACGAAGACCAGGAAGGTTTACGTAAAGGGGCTTTGATTCTTAGACTTCTTCAAGAGTTAACTATAGTATTTTTTTAAAAAATGATTTCAATTAAAATGCAAAAAGAAGAATGGGAATAGATGTATATCATCTTTAAAGCTTTGGTTACAATTAGATGTGTTTTACAGATTTCTTAACAGAGAAGAAATATGTATTGAGTTCAGTGGGATTTATTTTTAATTTGTATTTATATTGTATTTGTACTGAAATGCATGCTAAAAAGAGTATCTTGTAGTTTCTTAACTTAAGAGCAGAATCAGGTTATTTAAGTTTATTTTAATTTAATTCATAATAGAATAGTTTGTATCAGAGTGAATCTGGAATGTATTTTGCCTTTGACTCCACCCATTTTTTTAAAATGCAGTTTTTGGGGAGGGAAATCACACATGCCAATATTAGGGCCATTTTCTCATTATCGTGAACAGTAAAATAATGTGTCTTTTCCATAATGTGAATTTATGCATTTATTTTGTGCATTCGTGCTGTTTTATTTGTGCATTTTTGCCTGGCTATTACTGACTAATAAGCTGTCTCTTCCAGCTTTTTGCATAGATTAGGAACTGAAATGTGGCAACCAGTTTTGGAAAGGGGTGCATGTTAACTGGATATATTTTCAACAACTCTTTACAAACTTGAGAAGATACACCTTGGTTCTTAGTAGTCAACCCCTTTTTCCAACTCTGTTGATATACTTGGAAGTGTTTTAAGATTAAAATCCTGAGCTTCTGGAGCATTTGGCAGTTAGGGACTTTCCTCCCAATTGGTTTGTGAGGGCAAACCTACAGCTCCAGACTGAATTCTCATGAAGCCATGATTGTTGGGGGAAAAAATTGGATGGTCTGACACAACATACACTGTATGAACAAGAGGAATTAGAGAATAACAGAGTTTGAAAGGACCTTGAAGATCTTCTAGTCCAACTCCTGCTCAAGCAGGAAATCCTATACCCATATTTGATTCATCATCTTGCTGATTTTGACTCATGGGATTCAGGGGAAAGAGAATAGATCACAGGATCGGCATCATAGAAATGATTCTGCCAGGTGATTTCAGAAACAGAATTGCAATTGGAAGTTGCCGGCTTGCAGCTATCACTTGGTTTTCTAGATGCAATTGGCTTGACATTTTTTTCCCCTTAAAATCTTTCGTATACATGCATATCATGCATATGCCAAACCCCCACCATTTGGAGAACTGCATAAGTTTGCATGAGATATGCAAGCCTCAATTTTTGCATTCTTGTTCTAAAAGATTCCTTCCAACAATAATTAGCTGTTTTTTTTGTAGAAATATATATTTTAATTATATATAATTCTGCACGAGAAAGCTTTTAAAAATTAGTTTCTGTGGATTCCATCTCCTACCTGCAAATTCTACTTTTGACTTAGTGATGAAAAGAGGCACCCAACATAGCTATTCTGAATTACTTTTACAATCCTAGGGCTGCATCGGTGTAAAGAACATTATTTCTTTCACCCAGCCATTGAAATTCTAATTTCAGGTATCCATAGATTGAATACACAATTATATGTATTTTCTTTTTTTTTTTTTGCAAATCTAATTAAATTTTATTTACTGTACTTAAAAATGATATCTTAGAAAAACTGCTGTTTAAAATGGCAAGCATGTGTGCCTGTTTACTGACTTTAGTATTTGTGGATTAATTAGAGCAAACAGTAGAATATCAGCATATGTTGGTTAGCTGCAAGAGGAAATCATGCCATTGTACATATTGAGTGTCCTACATTTGGCTCCATCTCAAAAGCCAGAAATGGGCTAAGAATGCAGAGTTCTCACAGAATTTTGTGGCTCTGTTCATACAGTGTGCTAAACTATATTTTGATCTACCGTATATACTCGTGTATAAGCCGACCCGCATTTAAGCCGACCCCCCCAATTTTACCCCCCAAAACTGGGAAAACTTGTTGACTCGCGTATAAGCTGGGGGTGGAAAATGCAGCCGCTACTGGTAAATTTCAAAATAAAAAAAACTTTTTGACTGTCAAAACTTTTGACTGGTCAAAAGTGCGAGGACCTGTCAGAAATCACTTTTTTCAGCCCTCTGGGTAGTCCTTTTGTGCACACGGACTACTCAGAGGGCTGAAAAAGTAATTTTTGATTGGTCCTCGCACTTGTGACCAGTCCTCAAACTTACGACTGTCCTCACATTTTATGTTTTTGCCCTATCTTGTCACCATGGTGAAGAGAAGCAGTTGTGAAATGAATGACATGGTTTTAAGAATGCTGCACCGGCACAAATGTGAGGATGGTTATAAGTGTGAGGACCAGTCAGAAGTGCGAGGACTGGTCACAAGTGTGAGGACCAGTCAAAAATAACTTTTTCAGCCCTCTGAGTAGTCCATGTGCATAAAAGGAGTCCATGTGCATGAAAGGAGAGGGAGGAAGAGAGGAAGAGAAGAAGAAAGGAAGAGGAAGTAGGGAGGAGAAGAAGGGGGGGGAAGAGAAAGTAAGAAGGAAAGAAAAGAGGTGGTAGATTTGAGGAGAAAGATTGCTGTACAATAAAAAAGATGAAAGGGAAGAAAACCAACCCCAAACACATATAAAGATATTAAGATAAAGAATGAATTGTTAAACTTTAAAGAATAAAACAGAACAAATATGAATAAATAGCAATAATTAGAAACACACATACAAACATACAATGTATTTTCTTTGAACAGAATATTTGGCCGGTTCACAAATATTCAAACAGTGTTTAGTCATTTCACTTAAATTTACAATTTCTATATTTCCTTTTTGCCATATTTATTCCTCATCTATTTTTTTAAAAAACCAATATTACCCTTCATCCTCATCTCTAATCTTAATCAAATTCAATTTTTCACTTCTATTCTATATTATACCCCTTCCCATTGTCATCTATTTTTATATCAATCCTCACATTGCTTAATTATGTAATATTACAGTTGTTTAATACAAATTCAACATTTTAATATAAATCAATTAGTTATATAACTATCTTTTTTGTATATTAATCAATATGAACATGAATATTCCAATTATTTCCATGCAATCCAATTTCTTACAAATCAATTAATTATATTTACCAATAATAATAAACCAAATAATTTCTCCCAATATTCTTCCAAACCACAACTTAACCATTTCTGCTTTCAACACAATATACAATTAATAATATCTCAATTATTACAATTCCCTATTTAAATAGAGCTTTTTTTTCTTTTGTGTTTTAAAATCTTGAACTCCCCTCTTTTGCCATTTGCCATAAATTTCCCATTGTTTGCACCAACCTTTTTTGATGAGGAAAAAGAAAAGAAATGTGCCTTAGCAAACAGCAAAGCCAACTAGCTGTTTTAGTTTCGCTTTTGGTTTCAGCAGAAGGAGAAAAAAAAATGTGCTCTTTGCAGCACCGATCTTCTCATTTGTTTTCTTTTAACCCTGATCAGCTGTAGGGGGGGCCTTTGAAGCCCTGGCAAGAATTTAAAGTTTTTTTTTCCCTCTAGCCATCAGCTGGAACTCAGGAGGCAGTCCCAATAGATTGGGAGTGGACGGGGTAAGCAAACCCCGTTCTCCCGCTGTTTCCTAGCTTGCAGGGAAAAAGTTATTTTTTTCGTGACCCGCGTATAAGCCTAGGGGGCGTTTTTCAGCCTGAAAAATGGGCTGAAAAACTTGGCTTATACGCGAGTATATACGGTAATTGGGGGTTGTCTAATAAGCCCTAGTGGCTGGGTTTCACACAACCTTCTATGTTATAAATCATTCTTCCCTCCCATTATTATTTTCTCCGTCTTTCCTCCAAATAATTCAGTCTGATGCTCTTCATTATAATTTTGGTTTGGAGCATACTGCCATCCCCTTTTGAGGAATAAACTGAAATTCAACATAATGAAGCATATTCTTTTCACCTTCTTGGAACTCTGGGTGAGGATATATCTGAGACCATGCAGTCAAGCCTCTGTTCCAAGAAAACTTTTTATTTGTTTAAGTTTTTTTTTTTTAGGACCTGAAAGCAACTTGTTCATTTAGGGAATTTACACATAAAAATAGCCTTCTTGGGTTATTAATTCTATTGAAGGACATGCATCTCATGTATTTTATTGTTTTATTTAGCTGCCCTTAACTTTCTACTAATAAAACTTCAAGCTATCAATGATTTAGAAATATATTTCTAAGGATTGGTGTATTTTGCACTTAAGAATAAACATGTGTTAACCTACTCCTAATGATATCACACACATAAACTGTGAACTCCCATTTGCACTTCTACAAATACATAAATAGAAATATCTGTTGTAGTCAGGAAAGAATCCAGTTGCTTTCACTTCATGCCGTCTGTACTTTTTAATCGGCAAAAAGTATCTGAATTTATATACATGGACATATGGTATAAACATCTGTACATCATTTACAAAGTATGTATCATAATTCCCCCCCCTTTCCCCCCCCTACATTTTGTAGTTAGGTCTATGTAGATTTGTTTGGACCACAAGACCCTAACACTAATAAAGTTTGCAATAAAAACCCAGGAACACAAAATTCAAGTTTCATCAATCAAAAAAATCATTAACCTTATGTTCAATTTTTAAAAATTAGTTTTCCACTTGTTTGAATTGGATTTGTATGTCAGAGTCAACCATAAACGGCTTACTGCAAGTAATATATTGCATTAATGTTCTACATTAGGCTTTTGACTCCTCCTAAACAGTAAATGGTTTTCAAACTACATATCTATGGTTTGGCAATGTTATGCCATATGAATACAGAATGCACATTATTATTTCCAACTACCACAAATTCCAGAGTTTAACTCTGGCTTTCAGTAGATTGTCTTAAGGTTAACAGATCTATCTAAACCAAACCACGAAGAAGGCCATTCTGTATTCAGATAGCGTGCAAGATTTCACTACTTGCGGGTTTTTTTTATAATGAACATAACAAAAGATAACGCAGTATAAGTCTTAACAGCTTCATTTCTTCAGGGTCTCAAAAGTATTTAGTCCTTTCTTGCAATGACTATCATGGATAGCAAAATGGCATTTGTTGAAACAACACAAAAGAGGCATTACTCTCCTAGAGCGTAGCCAGACAACTGTATTCATATGTTACCCCTCTAGTCCTTGAGTCAGCAGAAAACGGTGCCAACATAAATTGCATTGCCCTGAGTGCCAAGCCTGTTCTGATTCAGAAGAAGCTAATGGTGCTGTCCTCAGTTTTAATGGAGGAAAATTTAAGGAAAGCAACCGGTGGATTCACCTGGCTTTGTTTGCCCTCCTACCAAGCGCCAGTTGCTGGTGAGAAAAACAACATCAATAGCTCTCCATAATATGGGGTGGGATAGATGCCAATAAAGGATAATATTTGTAGCTCAGGGTTGAAATGAGGAGTCCTTCGTGCTCTCTGAGCTTTCTTGCAGACGCTTCATTACCCAAACAAGGTAACATCATCAGTGCTAGTCTTAGGATGCTTAGGGTGAGGATTTAGCATCCTTTAAATATTTCCTCAAGTGACAGATTGCAGGTATGGCTTTCCTTAACTTTTCCTCCATTAAAACTGTGAGGAGAGCACCACTGGCTTCTTCTGAATCAGAAGAGGCTTGGCAGTCAGGGCAGTGCAATTCATGCTGGCACAATTTTCCAATCTTTTGGGCACCAGGGACTGGTTCCGTGGAGAGAGATTTTTCCATGGACTGGAGGTGTGTGGTTTTCACATGCTACCTGTATCCCGCAGATGGGGCTTCGCTTGTTTGCATGGCCCCGTTTCTGGCATACCATGGCCCAGTGCCAGTCCATGAACCAGGGATTGGGGACTCCTGTCTTAGAGTATTTCTAATTTGGGTCTAGTGTTCCTTTGCCCCCAAACCATGTCCCAAAGTAACCAAGTTGACAAGTTCGAGAAAAGAGGACCCAGATTGTGGGGGCAATAAGCTGACTTCGTATAAATATACAAAAGTATGAAGGCTATTGCTTAATGCATTGTAAGCTGCCCTGAGTCTCCGGAGAAGGGCAGCATATAAATCAAATTTAAAAAAAAAGAGGTGCTGGGTAAACCAGGAGCACCCCTCCTTAGTAAATCGCCAGTACAGAGGAGGGTGCTGGGATAATAAAAGGCGTTTACTAGGACATGTTCATGCATATGTTTGGGGAATAGGAGGATGAGCCACAATTGACTGTTTAATAAAAGTAGTTATGTAGATTTCATACCTATGAGAATGTTTAACTGTGTAAAAATGGGCAAAGTATGAAATAGCTCTCAGCTTTTACCAGGTAAGTTTTATGATCAAATCTAATGCCCCAGTCATACTTTATGCTATCAGAAACATTAAATAAGTTTTTAAGCTGTATGCATTTTGCATCAAGATGATACCCAGATGAATAGTCCAATACCATAAGTCTCATTCTGTGCTTTCTTATAGGGAAGTTGGTCAGTAATAGATACATCAAAAGTATGCAAATAGGGAGGAATGGCTTCCATTGGAGTACAGTATTCTTAGAAATTTGGAAAGAGAAAAAAGTGCATGAAAAATGTCTGTAATGGTTAAACCACCATCGTCTTGTTTAATCTCTGAGAAGAGACTAAATTCACATCATACCAAGATATGGCTTGCTTGACATCAGAGGTGGGTTTCAGCAGGTTCTGACCAGTTCTGGAGAACTGGTAGCGGAAATTTTGAGTAGTTCGGAGAACCGGTAGTAAAAATTCTGACTGGCCCCACCCCCATCTATTCTCTGCCTCCCAAGTCCAGACCCGCAGGGGGAGAGCCTTCTCTGTGGCAACACCTGCTCTCTGGAACGACCCCAGAGATACGCACAATACCAGACCTCCAGACTTTTCGTCGGGCCCTGAAAATGCATTTATTCCAGCTAGCCGGGCTGGCTTTATCCCATCCTCTTGGTTTTAATTGAATTTGGTTTTAATTGGGTTGTTTTAAATTGTTGGGCTGAAATTATTTAATATCTTTTAAATTGTTTTTAAATTTTATATGTTGTTTTACCTCAGCTGTTCACCGCCCTGAGTCCCGCTGGAGAAGGGTGGTATAAAAATTCAAATAAATAAATAAATAAACAAACAAATAAATAAGTCCCAGCTGATCGGGAGGAAATGGGGCTTTTGCAATAACCTTCCCCTGCCACGCCCACTAAGCCACCCCCACCCCCATAGAACTGGTAGTAAAAAAATTTGAAACCCACCACTGCTTGACATGGTTTATTGGATAAACCATAGCTGGCTTCTTTTATACCATACACTGACCCATAAACCACATTATGATTTATCTTGCAGTATGGCATAATGGATAAAGTGTGTTAGCAGTGAAAATTGTAAAAGTTTTAGAACACTTATGGTTTAGGCAAGAATGTTATTTGATTCAAGCTTCTATCCCCACAGTGGACAGCCAACTGCTTTTGGGAAGCCCACAAAATAGTATCCTGTTCTCACATTCTTCAGTTACTGGTATCAAGAAGATTTTATTCCAGTTTATTCCTCTGATACTATAATTAGCTATAGCAAAGACTGGAGGCATGGTTTTGAAAAGTTGAAAAGAGACATGGTAAGTAAGGGTTAACAATTGTATCAGGTTGACCTTCTCTGGTAAGATGTTCTTGTACCAATTTGGGTCATATTGGAACAGGGAGTTCCAATATGAAATGTCAAAATGATGGGCACAACTGGGTGGTTGAAACTCAGCTCTTTTTAATGTGTGTCAGATATATCTCACACATTTAAAAAGGGGAGGAGCTTAAGTCATTTGGTGTTGAAGCCTTCCCATTGGAATACCTATTCTGTTGTAATGTTTGCTATAATGATGATATAAAAAGCTACTATCGTATGACAACGTGATAAGAGAAAATTAGACACTTGTCAAAGAAAAAGTACTTATTAATAAGTTACTTTTCTATGAAATTAGGGGGGGACTCTTCAAATGATTAACAGCAGATAAAAGCTCTCCCTGATGATCTCATAATTAGAGGTCAGCAGGGTATTAATTACACCTGGTTAAGATTAAGAAGCAGGACAATTAAAAACAAGTTCATAAGATTTGACAACATCATCACATTCTTTGTAGGTTTGGAACACCATGACCTAGAGTATCGGTCATAGCTGGGCAATTCAGAAATATAAATAGTGAAAAGAACATTGAATTGGCTGGGAGAAAATATTCCTCTTGGGATTTTCTGACAGTTGCCTGGAGGCTGCATTATAAACTGAAGCTAAGGAATGTGGATTGAGGCAACCAATGAATGATAGGGGTATATTCATATAAATAACCAATATGTCATTTTAAGTAGTATTTATCCCTCCCGTTTATCATTCCATTGTAAAACTATTGCTTTGACTATATAACTAAGCTTTTATGCTTTTTTAAGCCACATTCAAACAAAATTGTGTTATTGATAATTACAGTGCATCCTGAGATTTGTTTAGTATTGCTAGAACTTATTTTTTAAAAACGATGGCGTACATGGCAAACATGTACAAGAAATATTGGGTAGTGTTTGCTTGTGCTTATATTCATGGTAGCTTGTGTTTCTTAACAAAAGAGCTAATTAATGTATGAAAATATATAATTTCCCACTCCAGATTTTTTAACTATGGGAACTAAATATGGCCACTGTTTTATTTGTTTTCTTTTAGAGTGAACTCAAAGAGTATTACATAGGAATGTAATATATGTATTTGTAATATATGTACGTGCTCCAGTGGTGAAATCTGAACTGGTCTTACACTGCTGGCCGTGCATGCGTGCCGTGTGCCAAATGGACACTGTGCATGCATACATATGCAGTGCACACCAAATGCACGCTGCGTTCCAAGCGCGCACTGCATGCGTGCACTGCTGTGTGTGCGTGCATGCACAGTGAGCACCAAAAGGAGGCTTGGGAAGGTAAGTAGAACAGCGGGGGGGGGGGGGAAACAGCTGTGCCACGTGATTTAGATTTCCTGCTTTCTAGCGATTTTAAATTGTGCAGCACAGCTGATTGTCAGAAATACCGGTTCGGAGGAACCAGTAGCTTTTTTTTACTACCAGTTTGCCCGAACCGGTAGCATTTCACCACTGACATGCTCCCCTGCACATATGCCAAGCCCAAAGCGTATTGCAAAAAATTGTGATATTTTTGTAAGCTTTCACTCACAAGCAATAAACATAGACCTCATAGTCTTATTTTCTTTGATAATGTATGTCTTATTAGTATTGCTTAAGTCTAAGTCATTGGGATGAGTTCTATTAGAAGGCTAATTGAATATACATCCAGTGAAGTTACCCCATTGGTCCAGGCTAAGATATCAAGTTGCCTGTGATATCCAATTGAATATCTCTCATGATTGTGGTGAAATAGAATTCTAATAAATACACAATTAAATAGATTCTAGTCCGTGGTCTAACTCTTATCTGGGGAATGTAAAGCATTGGATGGGAACAATCAAGCAATCCCTGCAGGATGCTATTTGTCCAGAAACTATCTGGGTCACTCTCAACTCCAAGTTGGCTCAGCATAGGGTCACATTGCCCCTAAAAGATCAGCTATGTGAATTGCAGTTTCTCCTGGATTTGGAACTTGTGCTTGCGTAAGAAGTGGAACCAGTGGCCAGCTGAGCATTTGCCTGACTTTGGCTGGCGTACCAGTTGAAACCGTTTTTGAAGCAGATGGTCCTGGCAACAGTAAGGTCCTTATTATCTGCAGATCAGATTATTGAAATATGCTGCAGTTGAGAATGTCTGTGAAGATGACTCAAGAACTTCAGGTGGTGCAAAATTCAACAGCCCACTTGCAGCTTGGTAAAAGGCATTTTAGCAGTACTACATCAATGTTGTGAGTGCTACAGCATCGATTCCCTCCGAGTCCAATTCAAAATGCTGGTCAGATGCTTTAAGACTACATTATTTGATCCAGGCTACCTTAGGGACTTTTCCAAAGGAGAATTTTCCTTCTCTGTGCATTCAGCTCATAATGGGGGTGGGGGGAGGGTCTGGGGGGAGCTGTGGAATCCTATTCTTGGGAAGTTAGAGAGATGGCAGTGAAGAAACAAGCATATTTGATCATTCACCCAGTCATGTGAGATGACCTGTTCCTTGAGGTATGGATGGTTCCCCCCTCCCCCATCTTGCTTTTAAGAAGGTGAGAGATTAGGCTATTCAGGTGTGATAATTTCACTGTCTTTTCCAACTTCTGTAATTTTTAATTTATATTCCATTATATTAACTCAATTTTAATGATTGTTTTATTGCTTTGAGATTATTGAAAGCATCTTAAGTCTATCAATTTGGTGGAATATAAATTGTGTAATAAGTTAATAAATAAGTATATTATTATTGCATTTTTGAGGCCTTTTTGTTCAAGAATCCACACTACTCTATACTTTGGAGTTTTGCCTGTGGAAATTCAGAAGCATTCCAGTAACCTACAGATCCCAAGAGATTTCTGATAGATGGTCAACCCAGAAACTTAAAAGGTTCCAATCCTATTTTTTTCAAGCATGGCAAAGAAAGAATTTCCAGCCCCTTCCAATTTGTCATTTTTTCATTGTTCTTTGTTGAGGTATATGATTTTTAGCTATTACGTTTCTTTTTTCTTATCATTTATTTTAGCTGCATGGCATGGTCCATAGAGAGAATTGTTTTCTTAACCAAATGGGCCAGTTACAAATAATATTTAAATAAACTGTCTAAACATTACGTGTGAATCAGGTCACTAGTTTTAATGCAGCATTTATTTATTCTAATAGTATACCAACTCATCTGGCAAAGCCAACCTACAGCATGAATATATAAGCATAGCATTATATGCTAATTGTGGACATCCTTTTAAATATGGGTGTATTGGAATGGACTACTTAATCGCTTATTGAAATATTTTTAAACTATCCAGGAACCAAGATTTAAAATGAAATATGAAACACTAAAATCAAAATCAGGAAAAGAGTGTGCCAAGGTTGTATCCAATTCCCTTGGAGTAGAGCATGTCATGAGAAATGCTCGACTAGAAGAAAGATATACATAGATATACACTTCTGGATTTGGAGAATTAAACGTATTATAGTAATGGGACAAGACATGCTGTATATGTAGATTCCTGTCCTGAAGAGATTTACTTCGGAGTAGGTACATTTCTTTTGGAACCAGGTGCCTCCAGACCAGGTTTTAATATGCAATCACCATGTCTCATTGATGGCATTTTAGAGATTTGGTTCGGATGTTCAGGTCTTTCTCTTTCTTGTATTATCTGCTACAGCTTCCATAGTTTCTCTTTTGGCATAAGGAAGAAAAGACAGAAAAAATGCATAGTTCCTTATGATTGATACTCAGCTGTAGAGGAGGATTGAATTACACTACCCTTAAATACAGGTAGTCCTTGACTAACAACCACAATTGAGCCCAGAATTTCTGTTGTTAAGTGAGTCATTTGTTAAGTGAGTTTTGCCCCATTTTATGACCTTTCTGGCCTCAGTTGTTAAGTGAATCACTGCGGTTGATAAGTAAGTCGCCCGTTTGTTAAGTGAATCTGGCTTCCCCATTGACTTTACTTGTCAAAAGGTCGCAAAAGTTGATCCCATGACCTCGGGACACAGCAACCGTCATAACTACGAGTCAGTTGCCAAGCATGTGAATTCTGATCACATGATCACGGGGGTGCTGCAAAGGTCGTAACTCAGAAAAACGGTCATAAGTCACTTTTTTCAGCCGTTGTAACTTTGAATGGTCACCAAATGAACTGTTGTTAAGTCAAAGATTACCGGTATAGAATGCCTTTTTCCCTTTAAAAAACAGCTTTCTAGCCCCTCTTCCCCCATAGCTGGGCAATGGTATTGTAGTTAAAAACTCAGAAACATCTGAGGCCTGTGCTTCATAAGTTAGGCTTCTTTTTTTTTTTTAACAGGCGATCATATTTAGTGATGTGTGTATACATATAAACAAGGAGAACATTGTTTACTTCCTCTGTAAGTCCTGGGACATTCAGTACTATGAAGTATGATACGCTTGCATAAACATAGGACAGATTTATCTCTCTCTCTTATCTTTGCTTTCCAGTCTTGGAAAGTAATTAATCTGCAACCACACATTTTGTTCTTAGATTGCACCATATTATTGTCTCTCCCCCCACCCCCCTATTATAATTGACAGAAAGTTTCTGTGTTAGTCCAAGAGAACAGATATTGATCTGTTCTTAAATGTTGCATTTGAGAGAAAAGCTTGAATCCCACTGTAAGAAAGTTTTGTTTCTGATATTTGTCCTCCAGCTCATCTGTTTCCAGACTCATCATTTGACTTCCTCCCAATTTCTTTTACTCCGAAATTGCACATTTTTTGAAAACTTGAAGTCTTAAAAAAGCTGATATGTAAGCTGATATTTTTTATTATGCACAATAAGTTAGTATTTAACATTTTGTATGATTGCACAATTTATAGTTCCTTGTCCTAGACTTTCTGAGAATTCCTAAAAGGTATGATATATGCATCTAAGTATACTTGTTTCCTTTCTCTCTAACCTGGACACTCCATTAATGTCTATGGGCGTTTCTTTTTATAAGGGAATAGCACAGCATTATTTATCTTGAATGTATCATACTTTTAGGCATGGTCTGGTTTATTTGTATTTTGTATATTAATTGTGCATGTTAATTTATTATCTTAATGAGTGAAAAATATGGGTGATAACTTTCGTAAGGCCTTAAAGACATAGTTTTGTCACCTGGCTTGGGTATCTGTGTGGTAGAGCCCATTCAGTGGTTGTGGTAAATGCTCTTGGTGGATTTTGCACCTTGAGTTTAATTTCGTGGTTTGTCATATTGTTTCTTGTTTTCTATATAGTTAATTTTGTCAGCTACTCAGTCATATAAATTTAAATAATATAAACAAATCAATCCATAATATATATGCCACATATTCACAAAGTGTGCATAATTAATACTACTTCCTTTCTGTTGTATAACCCACAATTTGTTGGGTTAATATGTTCCATTAATATGGAAATTTCATACAAGGCAGAACTCCTTATTCACATTGAGCTGGTAAAGGCATATCATGCAGGTCTACAAAGGGAAGTTTCAGTAAGGCAGGAATAGAATACTGGTTTTTCTCAATGTTATAATACTAACTCTAACTCTGTTTTCTTTTTCAAAAATTACATTGGTATTGTATATTTCTTTTCTTTGCCCCCTATACTACTTTTTCCTATTTTCTACAGAGCACACTAAAATGAAATAAAAACCGGCAGATTCCTATGCAACTTACCGTATATACTCGAATATAAGCCGAGTTTTTCAGCACGTTTTTCAGGCTGAAAAAGCCCCCCCTTGGCTTATATTCGAGTCATGAAAAAAAATGCCTTTTTAAAAGAAAACAAATGAGTAGACCCGTGTCTGCAAAAATAGAAAAAACAGCCCCTTTCAGCTTCAGTATAGGTTAATTACCATAAGTTGATTTTAACAGCCTCCCGACTCTCAGCTGATTTGCTCTCAGCTGTTTTGGGCAGGGGTCTTTTTCTAGCTGCAAAGAGTGCTGCTGGAGCACATTGTTTTTTCTCCTTGTGCAATTCAAGCTGAAAACGAAACCAAAACTAAAGCAGGTTGCTGGCTTTGCTGTTTGCTTGCAACGTTGGAAAGGCAGATTTCTTTTCTTTTTCCTCATCAAAAAAGGTAGGTGCAAACAATGGGAAATTTATGACAAATGGCAAAAGAGGAGAGTTCAAGATTTTAAAACACAAAAGAAAAAAAAGCTCTATTTAACTAGGGAATTGTAATAATTGAGATACTATTAATTGTATATTGTGTTATAAGATAGGGCAAAAATGTAAAATGTGAGGACAGTCGTAAGTTCGAGGACTGGTCACAAGTGCAAGGACCAGTCAAAAATTACTTTTTCAGCCCTCTGAGTAGTCCATATGCACAAAAGGACTACCCAGAGGGCTGAAAAAAGTGATTTCTGACAGGTCCTCGCACTTTTGACCAGTCTTTTTTTATTTTGAAATTTACCAGTAGCCGCTGCATTTCCCACCCCCGGCTTATACTCGAGTCAATAAGTTTTCCCAGTTTTTTGTGATAAAATTGGGGGCCTCGGCTTATATTCGGGTCGTCTTATACTCGAGTATATACAGTAACTTTCCTCTAGGAGAATTGCTTCCAGTTAATCATGCACACTTCTGTTTTTAAATCTACCTAACTATTCTGTATGACATTTCTGATTTTCTAACAAGGAAGTTCTATAATTAGCTAGCAGGTTGTTGGGAGACAAACTTTTTCAAGAAGTAAAAGAGAATTAAGGGTGTACATGTGTTTGTGAATTTAGTAAGTTTATAAGAACTTGTAATTGTAATTCTATTTAGCCTTTGATTGTAGTCCTGCAACCTAAAAGAGATTACAAAACCCGTCATGGAAGTGGGCAAACTATTGGCTTGGGATACATTATCAATAGGAATAAGAGAATAACAGAGTGGGAAGGGACCTTGGAGGTCTTCTAGTCCAAACCCCTGCTCAGGCAAGAAACCCTATATACCATTTCAGACAATGGTTGCCTAATATCTTCTTAAAAACCTCCAGTATTAGAGCACCCACAACTTCTGGAGGCAAGTCATTCCACTGATTTATTATTCTAACTGTCAGAAAAGTTCTCCTTGGTTCTAGGTTGGTTTTCTCCTTGATCAGTTTCTATCCATTGCTTCTCTGTCCTGCCTTCAGATGCTTTGGAGAATAGGTTGATCCCCCCCTTCTTTGTGCCTCTCAAATATTGGAACACTGCTGTCATGTCACCCCTAGTCTTTCTTTTCACTTGACTAGAATAGACATATTAACTTTATTCTCTCTGGCAAATTAAGTAGCAAATCTTGCAAACCTGTGTTCCAGCTAATTCAGTATTACCTACACTAACTGGTTTTAGACAGGGGACTTTCCAAATTCTGCCTGGCAGGGCAATCAAGCTGAAGCTTACAAAATAATACATTCATCTACAACAGGGCTGTCAAACTCCCAGCCAATGGGCCAAATGTGTGACACACTAGCCACGCCCACACCTGGTTTAGCAAAGGGGGAAAAAGTCCCGATACGCCACGTGATGCTGAGTTTGACACCCTTGATCTACCATTTAAACATTAGCAATAATCCAAATGTAGCAAGCTGGTTTGTTAGAGAGAAAACTGAATTAAGATCTTGTTTCTGACGTTTAGTTTGTTGTATTATGAGATATTTATATTAGTGGGAGAACACTTAACCATGTGAGTCTGAAGTGCCACAGCCCAGACACACCTATGGCATTTACCTGAGTGGCCTGCATAGACTTTTTACGATGGCTTGCCATTCTCTGGTTATATGCTAAAGCAGTGATTTCCAACTTATGGCCATGAAGATACTGTGATGTAGTATGTAGGCCACAATATGTGCCAACTCTGCATCAGGGCTGCAGCACATATGGCTAGAATTAGAGGAGAAATTGTGTGCATATGGCACAAGATTTTTATCTTTCTCTTCTCACAGTACGTTTGTTACCCAGATTACAAGGTATCAGGCAAAAACAAAACAAAAAAATTCTCCTGAAATTTCACCCAGCGTGGTATTCTTTTAAGACTTAAATCTAGGGTCTTTTAGATACCATGGGATTTTGTTGCCAAAACTTTGGCTTTCTATATTGGTCCTTTTGATGATGTTGTAGTGGTCTACAGAAAAGAGAAGACTGAGAGTGATTATGCTAAAGAAAGAAAAGAGAGCAGCTTGTATTCAAACACACCTTAGGTTTTCTTATGAGAAAATAGTACAAGAGCATGATTATATTGCCTTTTGTTCAGGTTTAGGAAGAGCAAGTCTAAACTGACATGAAACATGGCTACTGTTACAGTGATTATTTTAGGTAGGCAACTGTTACCAAAAGATGTCAGCTGTGCCTGTCAGTCCCAATTGAGTTATGTCCTTCCTGACATCATAATGAAGATTGATTCTTACGGCACTTTCCTGATCACTGTTTAGCTCCTATCTATGTTTTGAATAGTCTGATGAATAGGAAGTACAGAATACAATTGTAACAAAACTAATACTCCATATTGTTCACCGAAAATCTTTTGAAAGATTTATAGAGGTGGATGGCTGATTGTCAGTGAATAGAAAATGACATCTTGATGGGTAACATCAAAACTGTAGGGATTAGGATTTACACCCAATTAACAACATTTTAATCTGTGTATCATGTGATTATAGTCCATTTTATCAATTCAAATGTTCAAATAAGTTTTTTAAAAAACCTGAAGCAGAGTGTACACGTCATTTCATTTTTAAATTGTATAAAATAAATTTTTAAAAGTCTTTTTGAAAGTTTTCCAAAAAAAAATAGCGTGGCCTCAAAACTGCATGTGGTGTTAACCTCTTTTTTGAATCTTCTCAATGTGGGGTTGCCTTGAAAACAAGCCAAAGATTACAACTGTTTTAGTGGAACCAGAGCTGTGGTAAGTACAAAAGAAAGACAGTGACCATGAAAGAATTTGAAAGAGGCAGATTTTTAAGAGATTTCCTTATGACATTTGGCAAGGATATACACTCATGGTTGACATTGTGATACTTTGTGAATATTCTGTCTTGCGTTGCTGTGGGTCACTCAACTCTTTATATAATCTTAACAACTGAATTAATGTGTGGCTCTCTTTGAGTGCAAATATTTGAACAACTCTCAGATATATGTTGCTAACCTCAAAGAAAAGATAGGTGAGACCCAATTTTTTGTTTTTTATAGAACATTTTTAATAATGCTAGGCTGATTAATTCCAACAATTGTCATGCATGTCCATAGATTGATTAATGAGCTAAGAAAAAAACCTCAGATTTTCTGGTTGTCTTCCTTGCTTTGATGTGTTTTCCACTGTTGCTGTTTATTTCCTGTTAATAAACATTACTTTGGATGGCTGTGCAGTCTGGCTTGGCACTAGAGCCTTCTATGCTGAGAGTTAATGTCTTATTTAGGTCTTCCTGAAGATTTCACCCACACTGCTGCTTTTGTTCCTCTATCTGCCTCTTCCATTAGCTCTTGCAGCACGGAAAGTAGACCTGATGATGCTTTGTTGGCTGTTTCCCCACAAGCTTTTATTGGTCCCCTCCCCTTTGCCCCATTGGCCAACAGCTTTTAGCTCGGCTCAGCTGACAGGGAGTTGATATAGGTCAGTATAGCAGTGTAGAATTGACTTGTTCTCATTCCAGAATTCAGCTTTGTTTAATCTGGCATCTTTCCAGCTCTATAAAGCCTCTACCCTTCGCTCCTATGCAACAAGAGAATAGCACAGAACAAAGCTTTAGAGATAGGCAACATTTAACTAATAATTCCTTAATATATTGGAGAGAGGAAATTTAGCCATTTTCCCCCTCTAGGAATGAAGAGTTTAAAAAACAGAAACAACTTAAATCTAAGACATATATATTTTAGGTTGTTTTGTTCATGTAGCAAAAATGTAAGGATTGCAAAGGGGAGATTGGCTTAGAATTCTTTCTGAATAAGCCCAAGGAAAATTTTTAAAAACTGGCATAAAAGTTTGATACATTGGCCAATTCAGCCAGCTTTAGGAGCTTAAGCTGCTTGTTCCTCCCTCCACCCCAAATATATCTGAAACCAAAATCAGGTCACTAGCTCAAAAGTTCATTTTGGTGCAGTGAGAAAACAAAGCTTTGATCCTTCTGTTTACTGTCAGCACATGCCTTGCAGTTTAAGAGCTGGCCCTCGTTTAAACAGGTGAAGTTTTTATTGCTTCCATTACAGGCACAGTCAATTCTATGGACTGGATATAAATATCTTCTAGCTGGGCCTCTGGAATATTGATTTTACCCACTGAATGTGTGTCCAAAAGAGGCTCTAAAGTCAGTATAGTATTATTTGCCTGTTATTTTTTCTTAGAGATGCCGCTGCTTCTGGTAAGATCATTCTGCATTTGAGATGTCAGTTTGAGGGGAAAGGTAGTATTAGTTTAGTTTATTAAATATATATGCTACCTTATGACTCTTTATGGGATGTGTATATTCTCAGGGATAAGTGCCTTTTGTGCACAGGTTTGGGGAGGTGATTATTAATAGTGTGTGAAGAAGAACCTAATAACGAATATATGGATACTTCAGAAGGATGCTGGGGGAGATTGTTGATCTACTAGAAGACAAGCTCTAAATTCAAAAGGGTCTTTTAGGCTTGATATCAGGCCCTATCTAATAAAATGATGTTCAGTTTTGAGAAATGTAAGGTTCTGCACTCAGGCAGGAAAAACCTGATGCCAAGGTACAAGATAGGTGGTATCTGGATTAGCAGGAGTTCTTGCAAGAAGGTGTCTTGGTAAATCACAGATTTAAACATAAGCTAACAATGTGCCACAGTTGTTAATGTGTTGTTTTGGAATGCCTCAATAGGGGCATGCCGTTAAGGTTACGTCCTAAGATAGCACATTGGATGATTCACTAGTCAGATCACACCTGAAATACTGTGCTAACTTGTGGTTGCCACAATACCCTCCCCCCCAAAAAAGGTGAGGAAATGGAAAAAATGCAGAGAAGAGCAGCTGAAATGGTAAGGGGGCCTGAAGGCTATATCATACAAATATCCCTTAATGGAATTTGATGTGTTTAGTGTAAAGAAAAGAAAAGAAAAGAAAGGAAGAGGTTGTGGATTTATTCTCCACCTGAGTGTAAGACAAGAGCCAGTGGGGGAAGCTTTACAGAGGGAGATCAAACTTGAAATAAGGAGGAATTTCCTGACTGAAAGTTATTAAGCAATGGAATAGTCTTGTCTCCCGATATTGTGGGTATTCCATTACTGGAAGTTTCAAGAGAAGATTGGACAGGCATTTGTCTGAGATGTATCCTGCCTTGGGTAGAGGTTGCCCTAGAACAGGGTGTCAAACTGGCATCCCACAGGCTGGATACCTCACGCATAGGCCACGTCCACCCCAGTTCTGCAAAGGGGGAAAACGTTGCGATACATCATGTGATGGCAAAGTAATGCCACAAGTTTGACACCTGTGCCCTAGAAGACTTCAGAGGTTCTCTATCTATGATTCTGTGATTCTAAAAAGTAAGTCTGCATGGGAGCACTGAGAAGAGCCAGCAAAAAGAATTCAAAAAGTCCTTTATACTAGTATAGTACCCTGCTAGTACTATCTTTAAACTAGTATATGTATAAAATGTGAATGGAGAAACATGCAACAACCCAACCATAAGTGATCTTTGTCAAAGTTTTGGTGCTGGCTGTTCCTTGGGACTAGACCAGAGGTCTTCAGACCTTGCAGCTTTAAGACTTGTGGACTTCAACTCCCAGGGAGTTGAAGTCCACAAGTCTTAAAGCTGCCAAGTTTGAAGACCTCTGGACTAGACAATCAAAATGCTTCATTACTCATAGTATTATCTAAGCAAACTCAGACCATTTCTAAAGTTCCTGTTCTATCATCAACATCTTTCGTTCCCCCCCACCCAAAAAGTATATTTTAGTCAACTAATAATTAGTTTATGCTGTATATGAATAAAAATAATATATTTGATTTGGATTAACCGATGTAGACAGAAGTTATCATTCATGGACATTTCTATTTCTTTGCATAAAAAGTGACCATATTTGGGAGGGGGTTGCCTTTGCATTACAGGCATTATTATTATTATTTTTGTTATTGTTGTTGTTATTATTATTATTATTATTATTATTACTATTATTATTATTATTAGTTTGATTTATATGCTGCCCTTCTCCAAAGACTCAGGGCGGCTTACAATGCTTTTTAAACAATAGCTTTCATACTTTTTGTATATACCTGCTTAGTAGGGCTTTTTGGGGGCCCCTAAGCGGTGTTCTATTTTATACAAAGTCAGCTTATTGCCCCCACAAACCGGGTCCTCATTTTACCTACCTCAGAAGGATGGAAGGCTGAGTCAACCTTGAGCCTGGTGAGAATTGAACTCGCAGTAATTGCAGGCAGCTGGCAGCTAAATACTACTTTAACAGTAGCTTAGTCCACTGCGCCACCAAGGCTCTCTCTATATTGTCTATGGAAAGTGTTTTACTTAACGTTTTCAGGAGTTGTGTACCTTCACGGCATTGTAACAGGCTGTCTCCTATGGATATTTTGTTATAAGATCCTTTTTCCAAGATTCCTCAGGCTGAGCATAGTTTTATGGTTGAAAGTCTACTGTGTAGAAATAGTGTTAATTATGAATATTTCCAAATATATATATACATTTATTTTAAAATGTTAGTATCCAACCCTTGGAAGGTCTCCTCCTTCACAGTGTGCTCATAGTACCCAATGTATATGCAAATATTATATTTAAATATATAGGTAAATAACATTTATAGATGAAAAAGAGCCTGAGTGGCGCAGCAGACTAATATACTGTTAAAAGTAGTATTTAGCTTCCAGCTGCCTGCAATTACTGCGAGTTCTAATCCCACCAGGCTCAAGGTTGACTCAGCCTTCCATCCTTTCTAAGGTAGGTAAAATGAGGACCCGGTTTGTGGGGGCAATAAGCTGACTTTGTATAAAATACACAAAAGTATGAAGGCTATTGCTTAACCCATTGTAAGCCGCCCTGAGTCTCTGGAGAAGGGCGGCATATAAATCCAAAAAAAATTTTATTTTAAAAAAAAGCTCTAAAGCAGAGTTTCTCAAATGGTTTCATTATCCCAAACTGTTTATCAGAAATTCCTTTTACTGCTTATCAGAAAGAGATTGTCCTCAAAAGTGGGGATTAGAATTTTTGTTGGGGAGGTTCTAAAACAAGTCATCATGTGACTGGTTCCAATTTTGCAAACATTTTTATGGTGGTTAAGCAAATCATGTGGCTGTTAAGTGAACCTGGTTTTCCCAGTTCATTTTGCTTGTTGGAAGCCAGCTGGGAAGGTTGCCAATTGCAATGACGTGACTGCAAGAAGCTGCAACCATCATAAATGTGAGTTGATTGCTAAGTGCCCCAATTGCAATCACGTGACTGCAGGAATGGTGCAATGGTTGTAACTTGGAAAATGAGTTGAAAGTCACACACACCCCCACACACACTTTTGTTACCATCATTAACATTAGAGCTGCGGTGGCGCAGTGGTTAGAGTGCAGTTCTGCAGACTACTTCTGCTGATCTCTGGCTGCCAGCAGTTTGGCAGATTGAATCTCACCAGGCTCAAGGTTGACTCAGCCTTCCATCCTTCCAAGGTGGGTAAAATGAGGATCCAGATTGTTGGGGGGCCATATGCTGACTCTGTAAACCACTTAGAGAGGGCTGTAAAGCACTATGAAGTGGTATATAAGTCCAAGTCTCAGGAGCCTGAGTGGCGTAGCAGGCTAATGCCTCCTATTAAGGCAGCATTTAACATTCAGCTGCCTGCAATTACTGCGAGTTCTAATCTCACCAGGCTCAAGGTTGAGTCAGCCTTCCATCCTTTCTAAGGTGGGTAAAATGAGGACCGGGTTTGTGGGGGCAATTAAGCTGACTTTGTATAAATATACAAAAGTATGAAGGCTATTGCTTAACGCATTGTAAGCCGCCCTGAGTCTCCAGAGAAGGGCGGCATATAAATATAAAGAAATAAAATAAATAAGTGCTAAGTCTAAGTGCTAATTAAACCAACAGTCCTTAAATCAAGGACTACCTGTATTTAAAATGTTTCTGTTATGATTGGATAATGGCTTTAGTTGTTAACTAAAGAAAACTTAATTTTTACTTAATTTGGGGTAATTTACCAAGTTTGGGAAGCATGCCCTAAAGCAAACTTAAAATCTGTAAAAGGCAGTCAGATAAAAGTCCTACAGTTTTTTGTAAGAAAGCCCAGAATGGGTGAACACACACGTATTTTCTGCTGAGAGAAAATGGGGCCACTGTAGAATAATCCACATTCATGATTTTCAGCAGCTAGAATGCCCTACTCTCTCATTTTCTAGATGAGAGAGTAGGGCATTCAGTTGCTGGAACTGGAATTTATCATTTACATAAGCTTGTCCTAAGACATTTAAAACTTTTATTGGCAAAAACCAGCACCTTAAACTAAATCTAATCCCCAGCAAGCAGCTAGTGAAACTGAAGCAGTGTATTGCAGTCTCCTACAATATTTACCCAATAGGATTTCTGCCCCTGCAAAAAAAAAAACAAAACCCAAAACAATTACCAAAGAATACAGTGAGGGGATCATTTTATATATCCTGATAGGATCACAAGTTGTTGAAAGAAAAGAAATGGGCAGAAGATACATGTTGTAGAATTGCTTCTACAAAGCAGAGGATACCCTTGACGATTCACCTGAAGATTAGCTGCTGCTTGGGAGGGGTGTTTACCTAGGCCCTAAGCTTTATATGCCTGACCATTTAAGGCCAGTATATCTTACCTAGAACCAACTGTGTATAGCTGAATAGTGAATATTTTTCATCTCGTAGCAGTTGCACCCTGCCCAAATTAAATATCTGTTTATTTATTTTTGCAATACCATGTCCCATTAAAAATAGTGAGGCAGTTTGGAATACATTTCATTTTTTTCAACCTTCATGAAATTAGATGAGGTGAGATAGCACATGTGATCAGTTTAATTGGTTCTCCAGAGTAATTTATGAACTTCAATTTTACTTGCAGCAGGTGAAAATAGAGGAGGGCAGCAGGACCCCATTTCAGTTTAGCAGAGTGATTCGTTGAATTCTTCCATTCCCAAACTAAGTTTGTATAAAATGTTATTAAGCTATGTTTTAATTAGCTCATTATTCGACTCTTTCATTTTATCTCTTTCACCCATTGTATTGCATTTATGGAATGTAAGACTGATGGAGACTGTTGTACAGCACCTGTAGGTACATCATCACTAATGGCCAATAAAGATGATAATGAATAAGCTCCAGATTCTAGGGCTACTATGGCAATTGAACTGTAGACAAATTCTTGTTTATGCAGCACAGAAGATATATGCACTTTGATGGTTACGTTTTTCATTGTATAGATGTAAAGACAATAATAATAAGTAATAAAATGACTGTGACAAAAGAAAGCAAAGGTAATACCAATAGTTTATAGGCGCCTTGGGCACAATCCTAATATATATATATATATATATATATATATATGTATGTATGTATGTATGTTTGTTTATTTATTTGTCAACAATTACAAGGAACAAGTAATAATATAGACATAGACATGGACACATGAAACAAATTGGCATAAATAAAAGGATATAAATAGGCAAAACATAGCCATAAACACATAGAATGATTACATATAAATGGGGACAGTAGGACAGGGATGGTAGGCAGGCTGGTGCGCTTATGCACACCTCCTTAGGGACCTCTTAAGAAACGTGAAAGGTCCACGGTAGACAGTTTAAGGTAAAAGGTGTGGGGATTAGCGAGACTAACAACAGGATCAGGTAGAGTGTTCCAGACATTTACTACTCTATTGCAGAACTCATCTTTCCTACAATCAAGGTTAGAGCGAATTACATTGAGTTTGAATCTATTGATAACTCTTGTGTTATTACAGTTGAAATTAAAGTACTCATTAAATATCTGGATCACCACTTGAACATCCCTGGTATTGATAAAATCATCGCTGAATTGCAAAAGGCAGCTTTACTTGGTATAGTTTACATCCTGGGACGATACCTTTAACACTATCAGACAACAACATCTGCCTATAGCAGGTTTTTGGGAAGGACTCAGTAGGTGGATAAAGATGCCAAATCCAGTCTAAACATCTGGCTGACTGTGCAACCAATCATAATAATAAAGAACTAGAAATTTTTCTGGAAGTTATGTTGTCTCTGAGAGTTTCCAGCTGTCTCCAACAGTTTCTTCGTTTAGTTGAACTTTTCTGTGAAGTTAAAAACTACATGTTTAAATAATTGTTAAGCATTAACAGGCTAAATAAGTTAATAACTACAGTCCAGCAGACAAAAAGTATTTTGGAACTCAATGGCTTGGTTTTAACTCCATACTTATCCATGAAATCCCCAGTCCTAAAGTCTGGGTGCTGTAATCTGTATCAACTGTAATTTATAAACATTATTCAAAGCATTCCACTGCATGTATTTAGACTAATCTAATCTAGAGTTTACCAAGATATAAATGACAAAGGCCAGGCCTTTATCTTGTGGAAAAGCTGGGTACAGCTGACAGAGCTGAAAAAGACATTTCGTGTGACAACTAGCACATCTCTATGTGACAACTAGTTATCTCCCAACGCTGTTAGGAGGAAGTTGACTCTTTGGGGCGGGGGGGGGGTTATTTATTTGTACAGATTTATATAGTTCATCTTATTTCAGCATACAGATAGTCCTTGACTTACAACAGTTCGTTTAGTGACCATTCAAAGTTACAGTGGCACTGAAAAATGTGATTTATTTATGACAGTTTTTCAAAGTTACAACTTTTGCAGCAGCCCCGTGATCATATGATCAAAATTTAGATGCTTAGCAACTGGTTCATATTTATGACCGTTGCTGTGTCCCAAGGTCACGTGATCCCCTTTGTGACCTTCTGACAAGCAAAGTCAATGGGAAAGACAAATTCACATAACAACCGGGTTACTAATTTATCAACTGCAGTGTTTCACTTAGCAACAGTGGCAAGAAAAGTCGTAAAATGGAGCAAAATTCACTTAACAAATGTCTCACTTAACAAGAAATTTTGGGCTCAATTGTGGTCTTAAGCCAAGGTTTAGCTGTAAGCAATTAACCATGAGCATCCTTCATTAAATTTGAAATTATTAATCCCAATCCAATCTATGCTACTTCCAGACACATGATGGAAGCTGCATGAGAATCATTGTCATTCACATCTTAAAGTATATGCTGCGATAACACAAGAATCTCATCTCATGCATGCTAGGATATAAGCAGGTACATGCTACATATTTCACATTAACCTTTTAAAAAGCGTGAAACAGCACATGGCAGTATCTGACTGACTTTGTCTAGGATTGGAAGCTAAGTAGTTTTAGCCTTGATTATAACTTGCCTGAGAGAACTCCAGAGAACGTCAGAGCTACTGGCAAAACTGGCAATTGAAAGTATTTCAGAGCTAAGGGCAAATCATTTCTATATTGTTCCCAGGAAAACTGCATGGTCATGTCCCTGGAATTATAAAGCATCCAGCTCAACTTCAAAGATTTTACATTTATTAGTTATTTTAGTGAGAATTGGTGGTTTAAGATGCTAAAGTTCCAGGTTTAGTCCTTGAACTGATGGCATCTTCGCTTTGTCTGAGTCCTTAGACAGCAGACAATACTACAGGCTAAATGTGCAAATAATGGGATTTAGCATAATTTAGAATTCACTTCTAGAATTCTAAAAGTAGAATTTCCTTGGACCCCACCTACACTGCTACATGGGGAAACTGGGGAAGAAGTTAATACTTTTTTCAATGCTTTAGAATATTTGTGAAACCAGAATCTTGGTTAGAAGAACTTATACTAGTGAGTGAGTGACATATATGTATTTTTTATAAATTCTAGTATATTAAGCAATAATACACTTTGGTTTTGACTTATGTTTATTTGAATACAGCCAATTTTATTCAATAAGCCATAACTAAATATAATGATTTCAACATGTGTGAACTATGCCATAACATGGTTAGCTGAACCTTTTTCTTACGACTTTTAAATGGATTAGATTATGTTTTCTCTGCAGAAATTGGGCTCTTTCTCTAGATAAGCTTCTCCACTTGATGAAATCCAGATTAGTTGGACTTTGACCATTCCATTATCCTTTAACCTTGTTGACCAGTAGGACATAAGTTGAGGAGAGCTGATTTGGACACTGATAAACTGTGGAAACGGTTTGCAAATATTTATCTTTAAAGTGCAACCCAAGGTGCTAGTTCCAACATGTCTTAAAGACTATTTTTTCCATGTACCTTACATTTCAGTCACTAAATAAATTGATAGGTTGCCATCTTTTGATCTGTTTTCTTCCAGTGAATTGTGAGTCAGGACTGATAAAAGGAATTAGTACTACAGGATCTGGTAATGGTGGCAAAAGGAGAGGGCTTTAAAGGGAAGAACACAGATACAAGGATAAAAGACTTATGAATGGTTATTAAGCAAGATACCTACTTGCTACCTCCAGGATCAGGGGTAGTATATTTCTCAGTGCCAATTGCTGGATAATTGAAGGAATAGTGTTCTCAGGTACTCAGTGCAGGAATCATCACCTTTAATAATCAGGTTGAGAACAGGATACAGGACAAAGTAATGTTCTTATAATCGGAACTTCTTACGCTTCATTGATACCTCCCAATTATGGAATTTCCTCACCCTGCAATTCACCATAGCCCAAGCATCTGTCTTTTGCATATATAATATATTTATATTATATTTTGCATATATATATAATTTTATGAAGAATTTGATTACACAAAATTTAAAAAAAAGAAAAGAGAATAGACTAGAAAGAAGGGACAAAAAGTGCAAGAAAAAAGCAGAAAAGAGAAGAAAAAAGTAAGAATATAATAAAGAGAGAAGAAATATATCAAGAAGTTATCTTCATCGCAAAAAGTATAAACAAATTTAATGACTCTTCACCTCCTCTAAGGTAACAAACATTAATCTCTTCATATCATAATCTTTTCACTCCTGGTGTCAGCAGAGAAGCCATAAATGGTTATTAGAAGTAACAGCATTTGTTTTAACCTTGATTAAGTTAACCAACTTTACACTCCTTCCTGGTACTGCTAACAGTCATTAATTTTACTTTATCAAATACCTGTAATGTCAGAGAACTAGTAGGGAAAAAATTGTGCAGGCCAGCCCCCTGGTTTCCTCCTTTAAATTTTAAAATCTCAGCCAGTTTCTTTTGCAGATCCTGTGAAACATTCATTTCTAAGTCAGTTGTAAATCCACTTCCAATTCTGGGTATATCTTGTTGGTTAAAATTTTTTCTACATCTGTCATTTCTTCAATAATATCTTTCTGATATAGTCTATCCATAGAAGAAGACAACATTACTGACATTGGTGATATTGTGATATTTCTATTTCCGTTCTTCAAACAGCTTTTTCAGTATTTTCATTGGTGTAACATTTTACAACATTTTACAGGCTTGTAAATCTTTCTTCTACCTAAAAAATTAGTCCCCTCTAGGATCCAGTTTTTGAAATGATGAAATTGTTTCTCTTTATTTTGCCTTGTAAAAACCAAAACAGAATATATTTTTTACAAGAAGCTGTTTGTTCTTTATAATTAAGTTCAAAATCTTAGCATTCCAATTTTATCTATTTACCGGTATAGCCTTCTAAGATCAAAACCTTATTTAGTTTTTTTCTGTGTAGTTTTTTTAAAAAAATATTAGCCTAATGATTAAGACTTTTATTTATCTATTTATCTATTTGTTTGTCTATTTATGCCACCTATCTCCCCTATAACACGACCCTTTTGTTCAGGATTTTCTTTTGTTCAGGGCTGAAGATGATTTCAAATTTGTCCATCTGAAGGTTTTTAATAACTTAGAAGTAGTTAATGAGTAATTTTCAAAAGTGAATAGAAAGTGAGGTTTGTAAACTTTAAAGTCTGTTCTTTAAAAGTTTCTGCTGCAGTTGTGAGAAAGATGGCTAATTATGTTATCTCCTGGTGCTCAGACCCATGGAAAACTGCTGTCCTGCAGTCTCTTTGTAAGGAGCAAGCTTTCTGGACAATCTCCTGTCCTCTCCTTATCCAGAGAGGTTAGGGTTTCCAGCAATCTCTTCCAGCGAATGACACTATTATTAAGGTTAAAATGTTTGCTAGCCTTCTAGCCCTAGGAAGATTGGAAAGCTGGCTAATGTCATTCTGAAGCCTAGAAAGATTTCTGTCCTTCAGAATGATTGTATTCTTGAAATTGTTCTCATGATAGTTTGAAAGGCCTTGGTCTCACATTGACTGGGCACACCTGCGGTTACAGGAAAGACAAAGGTAAGTGGACCTGGGCAGGGAGAGTGCCCTCTATCCAGTCTTCTGCTTAATGATTGCAACTGGCATCTTGCTTAATGACCACTTTGCTAAACAACTGAGATTCCGGTTGGTCATAAGATGAAGACTACCTGTATAATTCTTTTTGTTGTGATGTAGTGAGGAGGGGGACTCTCCAGGAGGGAGGGGTTGCCTTCTAGAGGGGTAAGAGGCAATTTAGCACAGAGATCGTGTGTGAAAGAAAGAAGGTGAAGAGAGCCCCTCCCGAATAGTTAATTGAGTATATTCTAGATGCAGATAGCACAGAGGTCTTCAAACTTGGCAGCTTTAAGACTAGTGGACTTCAATTCCTATGCTGGCTGGAGAATTCTGGGAATTGAAGTCCACAAGTCTTAAAGCTGCCAAGTTTGAAGACCTCTGAGATAGCAGAACCCTCAATCTGGCAAGATTTTGTCTATGGATGTGAAACAATAAAGAACTTGGCTTGGAAGACTTGTCATGTGTTATTCTTGGTTTAGGGCCTGACAGTTGTTGAATAAAATGCAAAAATTCAGAGTCAGTGCTATCCCTGACATCCAGGGTTACTAGAATTATATCATGTGAGACAGCAAATGCTACTATGCTATTGGTCTCCAAAATAATTCTATATTACTGTAGATGCAGAGCTGATAAATATTTGGGCTGGAATTCTTATCTTCTCAGCTGAGAACAATGTTGTTTTTAAATGTCAGCTTCAGTGGCTGTCAGATGATTACAGTGAACTTACATATATTTTAACAGTGGGCATATGCAAGGGAACACTGCCCAGAATTTATTTTCTGTTGGCTTTTGTTTTGTTTACTGTTAATTGAATGAGAACATCAGTTAACTTACTGGAGTTGGTTTTAAGCATGTTTGGCTAGGCTATAATAAGATCCCCAAATATGGAGAAACTGTGATTTAAAGTAGATGGCAAGTATGATGCAACTGCCATTAGAACCAGCAAATATTTTTATGTGTTTTATTAAAAATATTTTTACATGCAGAAGGAGTTCTTCCTTTCCTTCAACCTTTTGTATCCCTCATGTGGCTATGGAAGCTGTCCCAACCTTCTGGAAGAAATCAGGGGAGGGAGATTATTGTGGAAGGAGCAATTAATATAACTTGACAGACACACCTTTATAAATTGTATTTATAAATTAGAATTGTAACAATTCTAAGAGGAACAACTTAAACTTACATATAAAGTTTACATATAAACTGGAGCCATGAGTATAATTTAAAACATAAGTGACCCAACAACATTTATGTACTGTATGTACATACAGGTAGTCCTTGATTTATGACTGTTTAAGCAATGGTTCAAAGTTACGACAGCCTTGGGAAAGGTAATTTATGACCTGCCCTTGTACTTATGACCATTATACCATCCCAAAGATCAAGGGATTGCTTAGCAACCAGCTCACAGTTACGGTAGGTTACAGCATCCTGTGGGCACATGACCATGATTTGTGACGTTCCTAGCTGGTTTCTGACAAAAAAAAAAAGCAATGAGGGAAATTGGATTTGCTTAACGACTACATGATTCACTTAATGACTGCAGCAAAAATGGTCATAAAATCAGGTTTGCTCCCTTGATGGCTAGTTTTATGACTGCCCTTACTTATGAAAGGATTTCTGATCCCAATTGTGATTATAAGTCAAGGACTACCTGCATATACCATATGTATTTAAGTTACTGGCTGACTGACTTTCAAATACCTGGGCAGTGTACAACTAAAAAATTAACATTTTTCTATGAAATTACAGGATGTACATCCAGTTTTGATCGCCAGGATATAAAAAAGATGTTAAGACTCTAGAAAGAGTACAGAGCTATAACAAGATAGCAGTGCTCCAATGTCTCAGGGGTTGCCACAAAGAAGAACGAGTCAAAACTCACTTAACAAATGTCTCATTTAACAACAGAACTTTTGGGCTCAATTGTGGTTGTAAGTCGAGGACTACCTATAATAATGCCACACCAGTTTAAATTCACTACACCCTTTTCCTTCCAACAATAGTGGAATTTAATTGTGCTTACCAAACTTCTCAACGAGAGTAAATTGTGATTAAATCATATTGTTGGGGGCCATTTGATAAAACTCTGATATTCTAATATCCTGGAATATTTTGCAGCCAGAGGTCATGACTAATTCTGATTTAAAACAAAAACAAAAAAAGATCAAAGATCTAATTTCGCTAATATTTTAAATGTTGTAAGTCTGATTTATTGTGGAATCCTGTGCCTGTCTATCTTGTATATGTTTTATTTATTAATTCCCCATCCTCTTTCTATAGCAAGGTCTAAGGAGACCAATAAGGACTCAAAGCAATTTTTTAAAAAAAATTATATTTATATGCCGCCCTTCTCCGGAGACTCAGGGCGGCTTACAATGCGTTAAGCAATAGCCTTCATACTTTTGTATATTTATACAAAGTCAGCTTATTGCCCCCACAAACCGGGTCCTCATTTTACCCACCTTAGAAAGGATGGAAGGCTGAGTCAACCTTGAGCCTGGTGACATTAGAACTCGCAGTAATTGCAGGCAGCTGGATGTTAAATGCTGCCTTAATAGGAGGCATTAGCCTGCTACGCCACTCAGGCTCAGTTATTGAATAAAGTAAGTTGATGATTTCTATTTTAGAGAAAGAAATGTGGAGAAAAAAAATAACTTGGAAAACTGTATAGGAATGATATATATGGAAATTACGTTTCTTGGTTTGTTTATATTGCAGCTAGGGAGGCCATTTCTAAAATTGCCTTTAGAAAGTGTACATTTCAGCATATGCTCAGTATCCAATAAAAAGTACCGGTATGAGAAATCATTGTATTTCATTGTGAAATGAAAGTGCCTCACTTTGGCTTCCTGGGGTTTTTTTGGGGGGTGGGGTGGGGAGAGAGAGAGAATGAGAATTGTATTGGCAATGATATTCATTAATGCATAACGCACTATATATAACAATATAAAGACAATATAAATAACATCCAGATTTACATGGGGAAATTGCTCTGTTGGTATTATGGCTTCCTTATCTGTGAATAATAATAAATCTATATTTGCAAAAGGTTAAACAAAGTATGGTGGCAGATTTGCAAGAAGATTTGCATGTAAGTTTTGTACTAAAACATGTTTAAATTAAAACATCTCTTCCTCAATGTAGGTTTTTCTTTATATGTCTTAAAGTCCTTTCCTATAATGAAGAACCATGTAGTTTTTCCTGTTTGAAAAGCGCTTGGTTATTAGTCTGTGTATGATGATCTGCCCTTAGATAAAACAATCAAGAACACATAGACCAGCTGGATAGTTGAACAGTGCTCTGTGGTTTTATATTTCCATGATTTATTCTGAAATGGCACAATGTCGCTGCGGTCAGGAACTCTACTCAAAAGAGTCTCCACGATCTCTGCCCACTTTTGTGGACAGCCACACATTTACTGTGGTTGTTTGAAGAAGCAAAACTCACGTGGTCTGTGCTGCGGGTAATAAAACACTATGAAAGCAGTTGTTTGCTTGCCCTTGGTTTGAAGGAATAGGCTACAGGCCTCAAGCCGGCGCGACAAGAATGGGTATACTTTTATTTCAGTTGTGAACAATTATTGAAGACTCAAAACAAAACATTTGTATTGAGCCCAGGTAGTTTTGTCTATTTTCTGCTCTCAGAGAGATGAGAAATTAGACCAGTTTTCTACAGGAACTGCAAAAAAAAAAAAAAAAAAGGAACTTAGTGGCCAGATGCTCTCTGTGGGTCTCAGGCAGGGGTGAAATGTAAAATTTGTTACTACCGGTTCTGTGGGTGTGGCTTGGTGGTGGTGGTGGGTAATGTGACTGGGTGGATGTGGCCAACTTTTTTTTTTTTTAACTTTTCAAAGCATTTTTTCTAATGCTTTGAAAAGCCTGTCTGACGATCAGGCAACTCTTGGCCGAAGAGGTAGTTAAAAAAATGCTTTGAAAAGTCTCTGACGATCCCAGCTGAGCCGCACAATCATCAGAGGCTTTTTTTTTTTACTTTTAAAAGCATTTTTTCGTCAGAAGAGGTTGTACAAAAAATGCTTTAAAAGTTAAAAAAAAAAGCCTCTGATGATCGTGCGGCTCAGCTGGGCATGGTGGTGGTGGGGCGCGCAGGGATTTTTGCTACCAGTTCTCCGAACCACCCGCTGCCATCGCTACCGTATCAGGTGATCCGGTCCAAACCAGGAGCATTTCACCCCTGGTCTCTTAAATTGACCAGCGTTATATTTTTTGCTCATTAGTGTTCTGACACAAGGAACAAAGTGTTATCTTTAAAAAAAAAAGCTATGTGTTTCTATTTCTATCTTTTAAAAAAGTGGTATAGCTATAAGCTGATGACATTTTTAGATATATTATAGGTCAGACATATTTCTAGATTCATTCAGTAAGTCTTAATTGGTAGAGGTGAGGATGCTTTTAAGGCTCTCGACTGAGTAAGGTTTACAAGTGCATAACTTTCATTGATTCAGCCCCTGTCTTTGGTTATTATTAATTATTTTTTGCATTTTTGGGGGGTCATTTTTGTGAGATTTTGCCACTGTAGGCTAAGGTTGGCTTTTTCTTAAAATAAAATAAAATCAATATAAAATAAAACAATTATAATATTATACATTATAGTCCTATTCTACAGAAAATTCAAGTAATTTCCATCATCAGAAAAGCTTGATGAAGTGTGAATAAATGCAATATAATATAATGGCCATATAATGGCCATGTTGGCCAGAATCCAGTCAGGCTACATTCTGTTTAATTAGTTATGAGAGGAGAAACATGTCATACCACTTTATAATGCTTTGGTAAGACAAAATTGCATCCAGTTTTGGTTGCCATGATGTAAAAAAGGTGTTGAGACTGTAAAAAGAGTGCAGAGAAGAGCAGCAAAGATGATCAGGAGACTGGAGGCTAAAACATATAAAGAACAGTTGCTGGAATTGGGTATGTCTGGTTTAATGAAAATAAGGATTTAGGGGTGACATGATAGCAGTGTTCCGATATCTCAGGGGTTGCCACAAAGGCAAGTCAAGCTATTCTCCAAAGCATCTGAGGGCAGGACAAGAAGCAATGGATGGAAACTAATCAAGGAGAGAAGCAACCTAGAACTAAGGAGAAATTTCCTGACAGTTAGGACAATTAATGAGTGGAACAACTTGCTTCCAGAAGTTGTGAATGCTCCAACACTAGAAGTTTTTAAGAAGAGATTGGACAACCCATTTGTTTGAAATGATATAGGGTTTCCTGCCTGAGCAGGGGGTTGTATTAGAAGACCTCCAAGGTCCCTTCCAATTCTGTTATTCTATATATATTCACCCTTGTGTGCATGAAGTGCTTTCTGCTATTTCTGTGCTCACTTTAGTAAGGCATAGTTTGGGTGGAGCTGCTGAAATTTAGGACTGTTTACAAAATTCTTACAATTTAACTTGTAACTAATTGAATTAAGGCAGGATCAAATGGATGAGGATAGACATAGAATAAATGGTAGATGTTAAACAACAAAGGCATCAAAGGAAAGGAGAGAGGAGAAACACCATAAGGCAAAGAAGTAAGAGAGTGTAAATAGGAAGTACTACAGATGGATAGAGAGGAATATCCTAAACCTAAACCATGAGGTAGATAGGTCTTGGTGTGCCCTCTCAGGCACTGATAAGAATATCAAAATTTGGATATATTATGAGCTTCATAAAAAAGATATTTTTCAAGATCGCATCTATGATATAATTTACAAAATCCATCGCACTCACAACTATCCAAATTTTATGTTCAGTTTTCTTTGGGCAAAGAGTTTTCTTGTTGACATTTCCTTACCTTGTCTCTTCTTTTTTGGAGAAACAAAGAATTGAGGAATGGAGGAAGAGCTTTGAGAAGCTCATGCGATGACAAAACCTTCCTTTAGAAAAGTTGTGTTCTACTTACTGAATTAAAGCAGGCAGGGCTGCAGTTTTTGAGAACATTTAAACAATAGCAATTTAATTTAACTGTAATTTGTTTAATAATTCAGAATGAGAAGGTTCTACATATAAAACACTAATTTGTAAACCATGGGCTAATTTATGAGCTGCCCAGGGTTGTATCTTACTTTTTGACTTCCAACCATAGTGGTCCTGCCAAGTACTGTTGTAAGTCATGACAGTCATAAAGTGAGTCATCATGTGACCAAACTGATTTTACAACCTTTATTTGCAGCAGTTGTTAAATGAGCATGCCAGTTGTTAAGCGAACCCATTGTTCCCTATTCAGTGTTTTTGCTGAAAACAAGAAATAAATGCTGGTTTTCAGCAAAAATGTTGTAAATTGCAGCAGTGTGACCACAGAATGCAGCAAACAGTCATAAATGTCCAGCACCCAAAATGTGGTCACACACATGAGGGGAAGATGCTGTCAGAACTTTGGAATGGGGTCATAAGTACCTTTTGGGGGAGTCTGATTTCAAATGGTTGCTAAACAACTGGTCATAAGCCGAAGACTACCTGTACATGTAGCAGAATGGTATAAGGCAGTGATGGCTAACCTTTTTGCCATCGTGTGCCAAAAGTGGGGGAGTGTGATGGGGTCACGCACGTATGTGCCCACATCCATAATACTATGCACCCCACCTCCCTGCGCATGCGTGTGCGACCCCCCCTCTCCCCCTGTTTTTGGCAAGCAATGGCAAAGTAGGCCCAGTAGGCCTGTTTCTCACTCTCCCCAAGCTCCAGAGCCTTTCTAGGAGCCTGAGGAGAATGAAAACAACCTTCCCCAGCCCCCCGGAGACCCTCCGGAGGCTGGAAATGGCCAGTTTCCCAACTTCTGGTGGGCCCAGAACGCCCAAAAATCAAGTGGCTGGCATGCACATGCTGAGCTAGGGCAACGCTCACGTGCCCAAAGATATGGCTCCGTGTGCCAACTGTGGTACGTGTGCCATAGGTTCACCATCACGGGTATAAGGTATATTTCCATAAGTGGTATCCCTAATTATCTTCTGCTGCTGCTGAACCGGTAAAAAAAAATGACTTTCAAATTTTAAGTAATCTATTCTATGATTTAAAACATGTGCAGTGAGCAGGGTGAAGTTCTATCTCTGAATTGTTTTAAATAACAGAATAATTATATTGATGTATACGATATATGCTGTGTGTGTGCGTGCGTAAATATATGTATCAATAATGATGCTTTCTGCTGAGCAGGCAGAATAGAACATTCAGGGCAAGGATGGAAAGCTGAAATAACAAGGCCCTCTTCTATAGTTTTCAATCTAATTGTGCTTGGGTTTCCGTGCTTTAAATTCCTCCATTGAGTATATTTTGGTGCCAACAAAACTGCATGGAATTTCAGAGAAAATATAATTAAAGCAAATTAATTATAAATTAATCACACCCTTAATTTCTTTGTCCTTGCAGTAATGTAGATGGTCTTGAGATCTTAGGTAACTGAAAATGCACGTAGGGTTTTTTGGGGGGGGGAGGAGGGGAAGGATGAAAAGGCGGGAAGGAGGACAGGAAAAAGAAAAGACTGCAGTATATAAGATTTTTCTTCTTTTTCTTTCCACTGAACCTTCAGAAATGATATGAAGTACCATAGTTTTGAATTCACTGAGAAATGAGAGCCGGACAAGAAGTAAAATACAGTATGTGTGTGAAAAAATGCAGCCGAAATCTCCTTTTACTTTTTAGGCAAGAAGCAACTGTTTGTCCTTTGGAAGGAGTGTAATAAACAATTCCATCATAATGAATCTTCTCTTTTCTTTGCGTGCAGTTGTCACTAGAGATTTGTAACTTCTTTTTTTTTTTTATTTGGTTCATTGTTCCCTAGTCAATGTGTATACATTCAGTGGTGCCAGAATTAAGATGAAGCTTGCCTGTTTCAATAAGGCTGCTTTGTTGTAAAAATGGCAATACTTGCATAGAAGTTGGACTGGCTCCAAAGGAGCTTGCAGGATAGACAGCAGTACTATTGTCGCGCGATCTCTTTTATTACTTACAATCAGCCTTTTCTCAAAAGAGGTTCTTTTTTTTTCCCCCCCTTCAGCTCATCCCATCCCCAACTCAGTGGGAAAAATATCACTTGAATGCTCATTGTACCTTCTATGTAGTTGTCAGGTTTAAAATTAAGTTTGATCACTGAGTACATTATGAATATGTTGATGCTAATCTAGACTATGGCAACTATCTGTCTTTTTACTGAGGTTTTTTTTGTTTGTTTGTTTTTGTGGTTGATTTGAATATTGAGAACCAAGTGTTCTCTCCAGGTTTCTGCATGAAGGCATTTTGTAAGTAGATTGCAATTGTCCCAGAGTAACACCTCAAAGGAAAATAACATGCTCAACATGTAAGTCGTGTTTTGAAATATGGGAGTCATACATTTTCCCCTTTTGTCATGCTACACGAGTAGTTATAGTTAGTCCATGTTTTAAAAGATGTGATTGTGTACATTACACGCAAACATTATATTAATCCATAGTTTGTTTTACCAAGATATGTTCAACAAGGCCTGAAGACTAAGCTAACAAATTATGCTAAATCATAAACTATGGTTTATAAATCATATTGGCTAGGTTTATACAACCAAAAGAAAACAAACCTTGTTATCAAAAAGTATAATGATCATTACATCTCATTATGACAATGGAGATTCTTAGTCATCCAGGTCATAGTTGTCCCAAAGGTGCTTTTTCAAGAGTTGAAGAAGCTCCTTGGATGAGAAGCGAAACGTTTTTTTAAAAAAACAAGAAAGTTCAGTGTCCTCTTGAAAAAGCACATTTGGGACGATCTCATCATGAGATAATGTTAGTTCCCTTAATATATGTTATGCTAACGCGAAGTTTCTTTAACATGATTAACAAAACGACTATATGTATCAACTGTCATTTGATTTTAGCACAATATATCAATTGAGCTACTACTACCAAGTGAAACATGATGCAAGAAGGCGGGATTTTTTTTCCTGCAAAAGAATATCCCTGGAAAACATTCCTGTAAGTGAAATATAATATATCACATATATTCAGGGGTGGGTTCTGCTTACCTTTACTACCGGTTAGCAACGGGGCCACACGCGCGCCCTTCTGCTCATGCGCAGAAGCGTTCTGATGATGTCTGTGTCGGTGGGCGGAGCCTCCCGCCAGTTTTACTACTGGTTGTATAGAACTGGTGTGAACTGGGGGCAACCCACCACTGCATATATTCATATATAACAAAGGTGCAACTGATGAAGATAGCTAAATGTAATTGAAGGAAATAAAATCTTTAACCTTTAGTGAGATATGGCAAATAAAGTAATGATTCAATTATTGTATTATTATTGACACTGTGAGAGCCAGTTTGGTATAGAGGTTAAAGCACCCTACTAGAAATCAGGTGATAGTGAACTCTAGTCCTACCCTAGGCACAAAGCCAGCTTGGTGGCCTTGGGCTACTCCCACTCTCTCAGCCCTTGGAAGGAGGCAATGGTAAACTACTTCTACAAAACTTGGCCAAGAAAAAGGCAGGGACTTATGCAGGCAATCTCTGAAAATCGGACATGAAAAAAACTTAGCTGTATAGGTATTTCTCGAGTTACGACCACAACTGAGCCCAAAATTTGTGATGTTGAGTGAGACATTTGTTAAGTGAGTTTTGCCCCATTTTACAACCTTTCTTGCCACAGTTGTTAAGTAAATCATGCTGTTGTTAAGTTAGTAACCCAGTTGTTAAGTGAATCTGGCTTCCCCATTGACTTTGCTTGTCAAAAGTTTGCACACGGGGATCACATGACCTTGGGACAAAGCAGTGGTCATAAGTATGAACCAGTTGCCAAGCATCTGAATTTTGATCAAATGATCATGGGGATGCTACAAAGGTTGTAAGTGTGAAAAACGGTCATAAATAAATCACATTTTTCAGTGCCACTGTAACTTTGAATGGTCGCTAAATGAACTGTTGTAAGTTGAAGACTACCTGTATATGTCTGAAAAGGAGAGAGGGCCTTCTCAACAGCTGCTCCTAGGATCTAAAACTCCTTGTCTAGTAGCCAAAGGTCTTCTAAAAGTTTTTAGTTGAACTTTTTACAATTAATGTAGTTCTAATTATAATTTTGAGCTGTGGTGGCGCAGTAGTTAGAATGCAATACTGCAGGCTACTTTTGCTGACTACTGGCTGCACTTTGGGAGTTCGGCAGTTCAATTCTCACCAGCTCAAGGTTGACTCAGCCTTTCTTCCTTCCAAGGTGGGTAAAATAAGAACCCAGATTGTTGGGGGCAATATGCTGATTCTGTAAACTGTTCAAAGAGGGCTATAAAAGCACTGTGAACAGCACGGTATATAAGTCTAAATGCTATTGCTATTTGTTCTAGTTTGTATTTTATTGTGAGTTATCTTGACCATTGTTGTGTAGTGGAAATGCCTAACAGAAATATAATGAACGAACGTTGGAAATTACCTCATATATATGATTATGGGTACAGTACTATTATTGAAAAATGGATTTGATCATGGGTGTCCAATCTTGCCTGGGTCTCTCGTCAAGTAAAAGGAGTTGTCTTGGGCAACTATATGTAACTCCATTACATGTAAAATATATAATGTAGTTAATGTATATAAAGATCACTAAAAATACATAATAGTATTAAAATAATACTATTTGTGATCTTGTGGGTCTGCATTACTAGCTCTCCAGGGCTGCATATAGCTCATGGGCCACAGGTTGAACATACCTGAATTAAATCATCAAATCTTTTATATTGGAGTCAAAGCAGCTCCAGACAATATCTAGCCAAACTTTTTCTTTACAGTCAGCAACATCAGTGCAGGTTGTGACCAAATTAATGCTTGTTGCAATTTTTTTAAAAAAAAAATACATGACAGACAATTGGAGAATCAGTTATTTCTTGAAATGAAAACACAAAATCAACAGCCTGTGTTTGGTTCAGAAACTTGTACTGCACATATGTAGCCTGTAGGCTGGTGCTGTTTCAGTAGCCTTAGATGTATAAACACACATAGTTGAACTTTTGCAGTCGTGAGTTATGCATTCCATTCATTTTTTTAAAAATAAGTTTAAAGGCGTTTAAAAATACTTTCTGCGTACTTATATATAATGCCTGCATAGCAGTAGAAGCTCACAAGGATTTCCTGCGATGTTTTCAGTTACAAGTCAGTAATATCTTAAGGGACACTACTAAAGATCATGGCACGGTGGTATTAGATTATTACAATATTACAAACACAACAAGAGATGAAGAGAAATGTGAGAATAGGTGCAGAAAATAGAAGCTCAATGCCTGGGCTTTGGTGGGATATAGTCAGGGGTGGGCTGCTGGGGGTTTGCAGGGGTTCTGGAGAACCTCTAGCTAAGATTCTGTGCAGTTCAGAGAACCGCCAAATCCCACTCCTGGCTGGCCCCACCCATCCTGCCCCTCCCAGGAGTCCCCATGCATCCTGTTTTGGATGCAGGTAAGTGCAGGACATGCAGGGAGGGTGAAAAACGGGCCTACCGGAAGCTCCAGAGGGTCTCCGGAGCCTGGGGAGGCTGTTTTTGCCCTACCAGAGGCTTGAAGAAACCTCCGGAGCCCGGGGAGGGCAAACCCCACCCTGGCGCAGGAGGCTGACTAGGCCACGCCCACCATGGCCACGCCCACCCAGCAACTGGGCAGAGAACCCCTTGCTAAAATTTTTGAAGCCCACCCCTGGATATAATATCTCATTTGCAAAGTTACTATACATGTTCACGTTGAAGCAAATCTTGGAAGCAAATGCGTGACATAGTAGCAGAGTACTTTTCTGGCACCGCAGGCCGACATGCTAACACAGATCTTTAAGAAAGGGATTAAACATAAAACATGCACCCCTTCTAATTTCAATAGCATGTTTATTATTCATTTGCACTGCTATAACAGTGATCTAGTTTATGACTTACCTATCAGTTAGTACTGCAGTGTATTTGTCTATCCAATTATTGAAGCTGGTAGCTAATGCTCGTAAGAGTCACTTCAGCCTATCTCTTCCAGTTTCCCCGAAGCTTTGCTTGCAGTTTTAAAACAAAACAATGACAATTCTGTAAAGCATCATAGCTGTGCTGATGTCAAAAATACCACTGAAAATCTTTGAGAGAAACTTTTGGCTCTGGGCTTGATGAACATCTGCCGCCCATCATGTTTAATAATTTGATGATCAATATCATTGAATTACCTGTAAGTCTTTATTTTAAATACATATATGTATTTGTAGCTTGATACTCATTCATACAGAGAATTAGTATTGTTTTGAGATTTTGTTATATTGAAGACAACCGAGGGCTAGAGATATGTTGTCTTGACATTACTTTTATGAAAAAGCAACTGTGGATATTGACTGTTTCTCACTCCTACCAGGTGCTTTTCCACATTGGTTTTACTTAGAAAAAAATAGAATCTTGAACAGATTGTTTGAGAGAAAATAGTTGTGGGAAAAGTGTGAAGCATCCTCTTCCCTTTATTATTCCCCCATTCAAATAGTGCACATTTTCTGTCAGTTTGTTTCTGTTGTCATCTCTTGCTTTCTATTTTTTTTTAAAGTACATGAAAATTACGCACAATTATATACCATATATCATTTTTGCATGCAGATATTTCTTTATTTTTGGCTTAATAATTTTTACATGCTGACCTAGATAAAGGGTTTCTAATGATAATAAACCTTACTCTGAAAAACCAGGTTTATAGCTTGAGGTTCCTCCTGAACTCCTTTCTGGAAGCGTAAATAGACTTAATTTCAATAATTCAATCCTAACTTCCTCAGTTTAACTTCTGCAGTGTATTCTGTAATGTTGGGCTATTTTTGAATAACCGAAACTTCATTCGGTTCAGAATGCAGCCCCAAGAAGACAAACATTGCACTAGTTTTGCAATGGTTATATTGGTTGAAGCATAAATAGCTAGTTCTGTCCTTTATAACCGTTAATATTTTGGGTCCAAGTTATTTAAAAGTTTGCCTACATTTAAATGAATCTGCCTGTGTTTTAAAACCACGTTCAGAGGCTCAGCTTATAAGGCTTATCTCAAAGATCAGTAAACTTTGTGAATAACCACAGCCTTTCTCATGTCGCATTTTGGAGTTTAGCCCCTTTTTAAAAAGAGGTTTAAATACATTTCCTCTATCCTTTTCTTGATTTTTTTTTTAAAAAATGGCAGTAACTTCTCACAGATATTTTGTAGTTGTACTTTATACAAAAGTGTTTTCATGTATTATAGTTTGAAACTACTGCTTCATACATAAAATTAAGTTGTAATGTGGTTTACTTTTGGCTTTGTGTCATGTAGGAACCCATTCATTATGAATTAATGCATTTGTAAATCTAGCCACTGTGTTTAAAATGGGTGTGAACACATTATTCAAAAGGAACTAAATATGTCAAGTACCGTACCTTTCTAATTTAATACTGGAAAACATTTTGTTCTTTCAACTCAACACATTTGATACTTTGCTTTGGCAGGATAAATCACCAAGAGAACACACTACAAAAGTGGGCTAAACCTCAACATTTTCATCCAACACACATTTTTAAAGTACTAAATATTAAGTCAATCGATTTGATAAGACGAATTTGTTTATCTAGAATGGCCATTCTGATAATTCTGGGAATTGAAGTTTCTACATCTGAAGGTTGATCCAGATGAGCAGAATTTATAATGCTCCCAAAATGTACTTGAATTAGAGACTTAAGAGTATAAGAGAAGCAGGTACACTGACAACCTAATGAAAAAGATTTCCACATTGATCTTGAACATTGTCATTGACCTTAATGAAGAGCCATTGGAATAACTGGGTCTTCATAATTTGCAGCATTTTAGATTATAAATGTGTTCCATTTGACTTTATAGCTATCTCTAAATCAAAATTGAAATCAGGATTTTTAAGAGAACAAGTTATTGAGCAGCAGAAAATAGCAGTGTCCTAAAAACCCGTTTCTCTGGTATTGTCTCTCCAGTCACAATATATTTTTTGCAGCAAGACAAATTCCACTAAAAGGGGATAAGTAAGAAAATAGTATAGTATAGTATAGTATAGTATAGTATAGTATAGTATAGTAT
>WNWU01000030.1:3548084-3560677 GCA_012654045.1 Ptyas mucosa | reverse complement strand
TATAATATAATATAATATAATATAATATAATATAATATAATATAATATAATATAACATCCATCTTTTCTAATTAATGAAATACAGTACCTGAAAGGGCCACACTATCCAATAACTACCATAGAAATTGATCTTCAATCTTGGCATAACAATATGCCTTTACTTCTATTAATATTAGAAGAGTATTTTTTAAAAATTATATATGTTTCCAAGACTGATATCTGGCTTTTGCATAAAAGTAATTAATAGAGGACTAATATCATGAGTGCATGAAATATGTTGAACTTGCAAGATTTTGTATTAGTGGGATTAGTTAAATTAGTAAATTAGCAGATGTAGTACCTTGAATTGTACTTTGTAAATATGATTTGTATAATAAGACATAATATGGTTTGTTTTGCTCTCTCTCTCTCTCTCTCTCTTTCTGTGTGTGTGTGTACATACACGCACACACACTCTCTTAATGCTTGTGTGTGTGTGTGTATATGTATATACCGACACACAAGCATCAAGAGTTTATAAATCAAGGTTTATGATTTAATATGCTATATGAGTCCAATTAACTGCAGTTATGAAACCATAGTTTAGTTTAGCATAACATATAAGCAAAGTTAATATGTGGCTGATTTATTTGTAAAATGCAATGTGGATTATTTGGCTTGGCATAAACATAGCATGTTTATTGTTTTTGGCTAAGCATGATAGACAAGCATTCCATTATAGGTTAGAATTATATGTAAACTAAACTACTGTCAGTTTTTCAACAAATCATGGTTTAAGAAATAATGACAGTATTATATGTGACTCACTGTCTTTATAGTCAGAATTTTTAGATGCCTAAAAAAATAAAAGGGAAAGAGAGCTACTTATCAAAGGGTGGTTGCTGCATTCACCTGAAAATGGAATATAGATAAAATAGTTGTTTCTTGCAGTATTTCTCTTTTCACTTTCTGATGAAAGATGAGCTGACTAAAAAGAATTATTTTAGTGATTCTTGGAGGGAACCACATGCCAAATCCTTAATAGTTATGAGCACTCGGGGCAGAATGTTTGGTGATCATATCAATTCCAAGAAATGGAAGTGAGAAGCATTAGAACAAGGGTATCTTTGTTGATTGGACTGAATGCTTTTGAGATATTATAGACAAATGATTCCTTCTGGGCATCTGGTGCAACCATTCTCATTTAGGACCTCGGTACCACAGGAAATTTACCTTTAGCTATTTATAATGTGCAGAATATACTCTTGGCTTGAGAGGCAGCTTGGGAAGAAGGTCATTTAGGAAAACGCCTTGTCCTTTGGTGCAAGATCATATTTTTTTCCTCAAGAAAACACTGATATTGTTTAGAAAGTAGGGATCACATTAGCGGAGATAGCATAAGCTATGTATATAATAGGAAAGCTTTTAAGATTTTCCTAGCACAGGTAGCTTATACAGGTGCAGGTTGCAGAGGGAATTTGTGGGTGGATTGATGCCATTGTCCTAAATGATTTGAGGCCACTTGGGGTATTTCCAAAAGGAATAAATGTAATACTTTATTATTTTTGTTCATCGTACTTCAGAATAAACTCAGGCCTGTAGTCTCTGAAAGGGTCTTCACTGTTTTTGTCCTCTCTGAGGATAGGAAGCAACAGCTTGTCCGGGAGAGAGTTTGAAGTAGGTTGAAAGCAGCAGTGAAATCCACTTACCTTGGCTATCGGTTCGGGAATGGGAGCGCGTGGGAGCACAGGAGCATGCGCAGAAGGTAAAAAACCAGGATGTCCCAATGGGTGGGTGGAGCCTCCAAGTGCCGGCACTACCGGTTCAGCGAGCCAGATAGAACCGGGGGGGGATTTCACCGCTGGTTGAAAGTAAGTTTCTTGCCTGGACTAATCTTACTTAAAAGGTTTGTCCTATAGTTCATAATTTAAATGGACATGACTATTGAAGAATGACTGAGGCCTAGGGAATGTGCCTTCAGCAACTGAAGCTGCAGCATGGGATAGCTTATTAAATCTATATCACAGAAGTGAATTTGTAAAATTAGTTGTATGCAAACTACTGTTTCAGCACCACCCTTCTTAAATGGAGATGTACACAGGCCTTCTTTTTCTTTAACATGAACCATAGAAAAATGCTATGTAAGATTTTTTTTCAATTTATAGAAACTTCACCCAAATCACCAGACCAGATCTGCAACTTTAGAAAGGAAACATATGACAAATCTCTGTTAGCTAAAATAAAAGGCACTTACTGCTTAAAGGTTATAGTCAGGAATACAAAAGGAAGCTTTTCTTTGGTTTTACTAATTACTTGTAAACAACTATTTTTGGAGTTAACAATAAACCATAAATAGGGAAAGCACTTTATAGAAAAATATACATTGACAGTGCTCCTGATGTCATTTTTGGATCAAAAATTCAGTTCTGAGGTTATCTAATATGCCATATCCTAAAAGAAATATCCCCCATTATAACTGTCTATTATAATTCAACTTGAACTAAATTAGTTCTTCACTGTTAAAACACTCCTAAAGTGATTTGGTTTGGGATAACCCCAAATGCTAGGGCTGCAAAAAATATGCACAGCAATTCATTCCTTCCTGCCTGCCTGCCTGCCTGCCTGCCTGCCTTCCTTCCTTCCTTCCTTCCTTCCTTCCTTCCTTCCTTCCTTCCTTCCTTCCTTCCTTTTTTTTCAATCACCTCATTCACTCGATTTATAGGCCATCCCACTCTATTATGCCTTTAAGCAGAAAAATGATAGAAAAGAACTACTTTTCTATATTGCTTTGCTAACTTCTAGTTGTCCAGATTTCTGCAGTCTGGACATTCTGCAGATACAATAAACTTTACCACAAGCTCCCCATACTTTTTTTAATCTTAGGTAATCCTGTTTAGAATTCTATATTGTTTGGTCTTCTTTCAAAGGAGGGTTTTTTTTTCTACCACAGGAATAAATCATTATACAACAAGATGTGAATAGACAAAATTACTACATGATACTAAGATGTGAGTTAATGAAATGCCTTTCTGAACCTAGACAATTCCAGCATTGCTTTATGATGCAAATTGTACTGATATATAACATTCTCTAACACTCTCATCATTTATCTATGAATCAAATGAAAGTGCCTTTATCAGATAATTTTGCTCCTTGACTGCAGAACATGATGCCTTGGTAAAGACCCATTTGGACTTCTGCTGTCTGTATGCATTGAATAGGGAATTATGATATAATGTTTGCTTTGCTTTTATGGAGAGGATTGATGAGTCTTATTTCATGAATGTTAATCAGACTATTTGTGTTCAGACATTGAACTATTTCTTACATAACTGTCATTTAATACAGAGTGAGTGCATTTGACCTTTGCCAGTCCCACTTTGGTTCTGTCATGTCTACAGTACCTTATGCAGCTCTTTGCCATTGAGAGGTTAATATCACTTGATTACAGCTAAAGGCAAGAATCTACACAAGCATGCACTGTCTTATTTGCAGTCTGAAGAGTATGAATAATGGCTTTCACATTTTAATTTGGTGTGGTTAACCATTAAAAGTCTCTTTCTGAGGTTCGAGGACCCAATTCATGAGTTCCGATGCACTTGTAAAGATTGGTGATGATAGGAGTCCTTGAAAATGGTCCATTATTCTGTTGATTTAACAAAGCACTTTTGCTTGAGAATGTGTCTGGTGTATTGACTGGAGCCTTGTCTAGGACCCAAGAGAGATGGTTTCAAATCACTAGGTGACTTAGAGCAGTGGTTTTCACCTTTTCTTCACCCTTTTAAATACCTTTTGTGGCCACAGACCATCAAGACTTAATTCAAGATTGAAACTGTAACATTTCTTCAAGTCTTTACAGACACCCTGTGACAATATGCCCCCACCCCCACCACAGGATCTGCAGATCACAAGTTGAGATTTACTAACTTAGAGTAAAGTGTTAACACTTCAACACCTTTCTATGATGAAAGTGGGATGAGAGGAGGCCAAGAGTTCTGGAGAAAAGGTGATAGGAATGAGATTGTTAATAGGTAGAAAGTGACATCCCGAACAGTAGTCCAAATTGCTGCATTATTCCAAATCATCCTTTTTAGTATAAGATCAGCTGAAATAGTTCATATTTGATTATTTGGTAGAATCAAGAGTTTTAAAAATCAGAATGAATTAGTTTTGAAAGAAGAAAGCAAGCATGTACATGGTTATTATGCAGCTATGTTATTAAGTTTGCTGTTTTAGCCATGCTTTACATGTATCCTAAGATATTTGCTGGTCATCTTGGAGTGGCAGAAAATCTGCCTCAGTCTTGGGTTGTTTAATGCAGACATAATATTTAACTCTGTTTTATTCATCATGCAATTGTGCTGTGTCTTGCATATTACTTAGCCCCAGTTCCAAGCACCAAAATATTAGTGTGTAATATGTAGTGTAGAAGCTTAGGTATTTGCTTAACCATAACTAAACATTATGCATACACAGGTTTAGAAAGACTTAATATGATCATCCCTGCAAGATAACATTTGACATGGCAAAATACAATATTTTTAAATTTATCAATAAACAGCAAATACTAGTTTCTCCTTTACTCTCACCTTTAGAATTATTTTCATGAAAAGCGAAGCTAAAAAGCTTTGTATAAAGTGAATTTCTGGCAATGAGATTTGTTCATCTGATAAATGTTACAGCATAGGGGGATGTGGGAAATTAGTTTGGGGGAGGTGTCAATGGGAAGGAATGATCCATTTATCTCATTTTTGATTGTTTTACAAATTAACTAGAAAATTGAGCAAAAACCTTCAAAAATGAGGCAACATTGGAAGTCAATGCCTTTTTCTTTCTTCCTTTGTATCTCGTATTTTCTTTTCCCCCCTTTCTTTTTTCTCCCCTTCATTTCCTATTTTTCTTTTTCTTTGTATTTTATACATTGATAAAACAATAAAGTTTATAAATATAAATGAGGTAACATCCTTATCAAGATCTATAACATCAAGACACATCTGATGTAATTGTTTACCTTAGCAGTAGATATATAAGTCTCTATTTATTCAAAATTGTTGAACATTGAATAAGTAAAAATGTTAGGGTCACTCCTGATTTCTTATTATCATTCTGTGATCTGTTCTTTCTGTAGCAACCTGATAGATACACAAACCAAAATTCTATTTGAGTTGTTTTCCACACATGCCCAGGCACACACCTATGTACACACAGGCATGTGTTCATGTATTTTTCTTGGAAACAATAGACAGACACAACAGGATGTCCTCTTGAGCAACTAGATGTTTTTTGATTTAGGCTACCCCATAGACCAATGTTTCTCAACCTTGGAAGCTGGAAGATGGGTGGACTTCAACTCCCAGAATCCCCCAGCCAGCGCTGCTGGCTAGGGAATCCTGGGAGTTGAAGTCCACCCATCTTCCAGCTACCAAGGTTGAGAAACACTGCCATAGACCCATGCTCAGAATCTGGGTTTCTGTAAAGCTGGAACTAACTAGAAGGGACCAAGAGCAGCACATTTTCTCTAAAGTAAAAACTCAGAACTGCTTTCCTTCTGGATGTTCTTGGTTCTTTTCCTTGGTTCCTGCATAACAGCAATATAGGTATAATCAGCTTGTGCTTCTTCCAATAGACAAATTGGATGACTTGGCCTGAACCCAGCATTCAAGAACAAATGAGAAAGGATAAACGCTGCACCTTTTCTGACTTGGGTAACTGGAATGGATGAAATAGGATTGAGAAAATATACAGTAATTGGGCTCTTCCTGTGCTTGGTGAATCACCTAGCTCTGGTGTAATAAATGTTGCTCTGTTCAGGAGAGTCCATTCCCTGCTCTATTGAGTGCCAGGAATTGCTTAGGGAAAAGGAATTTATGGAGAGTTCATCTCCCAGCATGCATGTTATACAAAGCTCTCATTTTCATTGCTTTGGTTTATTTCAAGACGCAGATTAAAGGTATCTATAAAGTGAGTGGTTTAGGATACAGGCACTTATCCAAGTGGATGAGATCTTCAATTTTTAAAATAAACTTCCCAATTAGAATCTGATGCATTTTGTTTGTATTTTGTAAGAGAATACATTAGAGCTTCATGCTAGCTTTTTTTTTTAAGGGAAAAAAGCCTACATAATCCAGGAAAACATGAGTCATTTTTAAAAATGATTTCTCGTATGATGGACTGAATCAAGTTAGGTTTTTGTCTTTATTTTTTCTGGATGAAAGGGGTTTTTTTTGTTTTTGATCTTTCAAAAAGGACCTTATTAAGTATCAGAAACATATGTGGGCCATAGCAAGAGTTGGTTCACTATTGTTGGCATCTGAGACAAAGACTTGTCAAAAAGACAAGGTCAGACCATGGACAAGTACATGAGGGTCCAAGAGCCAAATTCCCTTCATTATACTTTAAACTACAGAAGATATGTGTGCATGTATGTGGAATATAAAGTAATGTCAAAATAAATAATAGTGATGGGATAAAAAGAAAAAGTCTGGAAAAGTAATAAACATCAGAACTCCAAAAAAAAAAAGATCCTATTGCTTAAAAACTCTTCTTCCATGCCTTTTAATATTTAAATTAGTTCTTTTTAATAACAAACAGTACATAAATCAATTGAATGCAGACCAAAAGATTCCTCTTAGTATTATATAATAAGTCTTTTAACCAGAGCCTAAGCCCAGAAAATCCATTTTTTAATGTTTGATAGATTCCAAAGTATGCATTTTTAACAACAGTGATTGATCTGATTCCTGAGTACATATTCCCTAATACAAACTTTAATGAATAAAGAGGTTGCATTATATCTACAACCCAATTTCTTCCACATATATCATTAAGGTCAAAGGATTCCTATGGAGAGCAGGATTTTAACTGCTGGACGCTCCAGTTTGAAAGTACATCCATATTCTGTACTTAATTCTGTACTAACCAGTTCTATACATTCATAAGCAAGATGAATCTTTTATATTAATTCTTATAAGATATATTTCATCCCCAGGGGTGGGTTCTAAATTTACTACCGGTTCTGTGGGCATGGCTTATTTTATGGGCGTGGCTTGATGGTCATGTGACAATTCTTTAAGATATAGCAGAGGTACTGGTCTACCAGGCTTTTAACTGCTTGCAGAGCTATACCGATCTATCCATTTATTTTTTGGAGGCACTGGTCTACCCATTTATTTTTGCAGGCACTGATCTACTCATGTATTTTTGCAGGCACCGGTCTACTCATTTGTTTTCTTTTACCACTGATAGCTGTAGGGCGGCCCTTTGAAGCTCCGTGGTAAGAGTTTAAACAGTTTTTTCCCTCTAGTCATCAGCTGGGACTCAGGAGGCAGCAATAGATTGGGGGTGGCCAAATACAAGTTAAAAAGTGGTGTGGGGGGGGGGGCAGAACTGGTTCGGTGACATCATATTGTCTCCGCTACCGGCTCGGGAGAATTGGGCCGAACTGGGAGAAACCCACCACTGTTCATCCCCCCCCCATATGTGTACCTTGCAAACAGTTATAACGAAGCTTATTGTTGCCTGAATCCTTCTGAACCATTTATGTTTAAAGATATAAATGTATTATATTTTATTGGTGGCTACAAGCATTGTTTATTGCCAAATTTTCTACTTTCAGAAAAGGTCTTGCCTTTGATGTCAGTTCTTTTAGGTTAAGATTAGGTATAGGATTCCTTCCATTAGGTTCCTTCTAGATTTAGTTGTCCTACAATTCCTATACAGTAGTTGTTGGGAGTTCTTGTATAACATGCTCTGAGAGCAGTGGTGAAATCTTCCCCGGTTTGCCACCGGTTCGCTGCCCGCGTATGGATGATGTGCGCCAAATGCACACTGTGCACATGCACAGTGCATGCCAAATGCCTGCTGCCCACGCATGCCATGCATGCGCAGTACACACCAAATGCATGCTGTGCACATGCACATGCGCATGCACAGTACGCACCAAACATGTGCTGTGTGCCGAAAAAGGAGGCTTAGGAAGGTAAGTAGAACAGCAAGGGGGGGTGGAACAGCTGTGCCGCATGATTTAGATTCACTTAGAAAGTAGGATTTCCTGCTTTCTAGCAATTTTAAATCGCTCAGCACAGCTGATTGTTGGAAATACTGGTTCTGACCAACCGGTAGCTTTTTTTAAACTACCGGTTCGCTGAACTGGTAGCTTTTTTCACTACCAGTTCGCCCAAACCGGTGGGAACCAGTAGGATTTCACCACTGCCTGAGAGTATCAGGTTACAGAAAACTGCAGAAGATCATTCCAATGAGTTATTTCTGTTAGTTAATATTGTTAAGAGATAATTTTTTAAAGTTTATTTGGAAATACTAAAAAGTCCTTTTTTTGTGCAGTATAGAAAGGAGAAGATTACTAATAAAAGTATATGGCAGTTATATAGGTGAGATCAAGAAATATTTAAGAAGTTGGATAGAATCGTCCGTACCAAAGTACGCTACATATTAATATAACATAAAGTTGCATTTTGGAAGCTTTTTAAAGCATGTCCCAATACAGCAGTGATAAAGAAAATGAATGCAGACCAATTCTAAGACTTGTGCATTTTATTAATGTAAATGTTGTACAAGTAATCTGTTTATAGCAGGTGATAACTTTCCTAAAAATGAACCAATGAAATAATCTAAACCATAGGCTATGAACCAAAGAGGATATTTGGACAATCTTTTGTTAGTTCAGAAAAAGATACAAGGAACGAAACTTTTAAAACTTTTTATAGCAAAGACAAAACCATTTCTGTTTTGGTGGAGGTTTCCTCTGTAAATGCACGTGCTATTTTCAGATACTTGAATTATATTTGTCAAACAGAAATGCAGTTTGCTATTGTGGTATAACATGGAGAATGGAATAGAAAAAAGCGTATCTGAAAATGACTATTAATATTGCTTGGAGTTCAGTTTTGTAAAATGGGATATAACCATAAGGAACCATCCAAATATCTAGCATTACTACTTTTGGAATTGCCCCTTTTTTCAATTTAACATAATAGTTTTATCCACTTACTGGCCTGTTCTAATATAGTGCCATATATAAGAATATACTGTTGTAGTTCAAAAGTTCAATGAGCTATTTCCTATATTTGACTTTTCCTATTTGTGCCATTTCCTATTCTTAAGGAAATATTTTCTATGTTGACATTGCAAGGAGAAACATTTTTTCCTCTTTCTGCGAGGCTTTCTGAGCTGAGAAGCCTGGCTTGTTTCCTAGAACTTGTTTGCTTGTATACAACAGATTCTGCCCACAGCACCTCATCTTGTCAAGGATGCATTTACTGGACTTTATTTAGTGTGTAATAAAGTCCAGAGATCAGCTTAGCATGGCACCTCCGTAATGTTTTTTGAATTATATAACAAAGAAAACTAGAATTATGCATCATCAGCAGATTAGTAATCTTATTCCTGTCATATCCCAAGAATGACATATTGAGTTACTTTACAGTAGTTTTCTTGCTGTTTTCCTGTAGACAGAATCTTGCCCGAATAAAACAACTATTTGCATAACTTTATATATCCCTTAAGAAAAACTAGGGAGGAGCTGTCTTAGCCCTCTATCTACTAACCAATTTTTCTATGCCCTGTTACTTCTTTGCCCTCTGGAAAAGAGCCTCTCTCTCCTGGGAATCCAGATTACATTGCAAATCCCTGGATTATATCTCCCACTTCCCTTGTAACTTCCTATGAAAATTAACAACTATGGATGGATAATTGTTCACCAGTCTTCTGATACAACAGGCTGGGTGCCGGTCTTGCCACATAGATTGTCCACAGCATATTGCTTCGGTGATAAAACACTGAATTTATCCATGTTGATATGGAAAAAGTTTTCTGAAAACAAGCAATAAAAAAACCCTTAAAAGGGCCATAAAGAGATTAATGGGTGGAAACCAATAAGTTCATCATTTTCATATCATTTCCAGTTTGTTCATTCCTCAGCACTTGGTGAACAAACTGGGCCTATTAGGTTTTAATACTCTTTTAAGTAATTGGATATTGGATTTCTTTATTGATAGGCCCCCGTTTGTGCAAGTTGGAAGAAGTTTCCAACTCCATCTCCTTGAGTACAGGTTCCCCACAGGGCTATGTCTTGAATCCACTACTGTTCATCTTGATGACCCACAACTGTGGTGCCAAATCTGCTACAAGTCATAATGTGTAGTGTGCGGATGACACGTCAGTGGTGGGTCTAATCTGGGATGACAGTGAAGATGCTTATAGGGAAGAGGGGAAGGTGCTAGTGGACTGGTACAATAAAAGTAACATGGTTCTAAATGTTAATAAAACAAAGGAGATCACCATAGATTTTAGAAAAAGCCAGCATGGTCATACTCCACTCAGTATCAAGGATGCAGCTGTAGAAGTGGTCAACATTATTAAGTATCTGGGGGTGCAGATAACTAACAATCTGAACTGGTCTCTCTACATGTCATCCTTAGTGAAGCGTGCAAACCAGCGTCTGCATTTCCTGCATCGGATGAGGAGAGCACATCTTTCTCCTTCTGTCCTGGCCACTTTTCACAGAGGCACGATTGAGAGCATTGTAGCAAACTGCATCACTCTTTGGTTTGGTGGTTGCAGTGCCTCAGAGAAAAAGTCCATTCAGAGAGTGGTAAGGACAGCCGAGAAGATTACAGGAAGCTCTCTTCCTGTCATTCAGGATACTGCTTATAAGTGTAATATGCTTAGAGCTCAAAGTATTGTTAGAGACTCCACACACCCACTTCACGGTCTGTTTCTGTTACTCCACTCTGGGAAGAGGTTTCAAAGTATTTCTAGCAAGACTACCAAATTCTGTAACAACTTTGTTCCCTGTGCCATCCGTCTGGTAAACTTTGCAAGATTTATTTTTCTCGCCATGTACATGTATACATCTGAACTAGACTGTGTTGTTTCTCCGTGTCATATAATATATGCGGGTAAATTCTTGTTTGTTTGTTTGTTTATTTGTCAGTCGTGTTTATGTAGTATATATTGGATGTGGTGAACCTTTGGGAGCTGTATGCAATGAAATTTCATTTTAATCTATGCCAATTAGTGTACATTCAAAGTGACAATAAAGTTATTCTAAGTTCTGAGTTTCATGGCAGCCACAAATGAGACATACAAGTCCTAGCATATTAGTATTTTTTTTTATTTAGTTTGCATGTATTGTATGTATAAGTGTAGTACAATATCTCTTTTCTCCAATAAAACAAACCCCCTGAAAAGTAAATTGGACTAAAGCTTTGTTGATGAGGTGGGACTAGAACCTGGGCCTCTCTGATGTCATTCCAGCGTTTTAACCACCACGTCACACTGACTTGTGCAAAACAGCTTTAATATACGAGAGCCAGTTTGGTTTGGTGGTTAAGGCACCCAGGCTAGAAACCAGAAACTTCTAGTCCTGCCTCAGGCATGAAATCTGGCTAGGTAACTTTGAGCTAGTCAGTCTTTCTCATCCCAATTCACCTCACAGTTGTTGTTGTGGGGAAATAGGGAGGAAGGAAGAGTATTAGGTAAGTTTGCCACCTTATTTACAAAAATGATAAAGGAAGGATTAAAAAAAATTAAATAAATAAATAAAATAAGCACTTGGCATATTGATTGTAATGTTCTCGTTTTTACAAAATACTGCTGAATATAGAACTCCTATGTTAGTGTAAAGGGTAGACTAGATCTAAACTTAGGTTGACTTACATGGAATTTAATTTGGAACAGAACTGCAGAGTTAATATTTTGAGAGTGAGGCATTTAGCATATAAACAGATATATAGCAGAAAAATAGGTTTGGAAGAAGAGGGATTTATTTACTACAGTTGGAGGTAATTATAAATAACAACTTCCATAATTCTCTAGCCTGAATAGCCACTGGGGAAACATGGGAGAACCTGTTCCTTCTTTTCAGGGCTTCCTTATCTGGGATGCATAGCTCTAGACAACTACTAGATGTCTAAGAGTTAGAATTGTTTGTGTCTCTTTTCTGTCATCTAGTGGACATCTGGAATTTACTTTTTTCGCCCACCCCCCAAATGTTGGCTGGATAATTATGGGAGTTGTAGTTTGATATATCTAAACAGCACCAAGAAGTAGTCTGGCTGAGAACAAACCCCCTTTCAGAGATAAGTACATATAATTCATGTCAGTCGGGTCATTCAACTTGAATGTAGCAAATAAATCTAAACCATGCTGAGTAGGTGAAAAAGATACTTACATCAACAATAAAAAAAAGTTCAAGGTTTGAGACTTCTCCATCTGTTGTCCTATTCAGTTCTGCATTTTTTTTTAGACTAAAAGGTTTCAGGAGTACTTTCAGAGAACACACTTCAGTTTTGACTGTGGCTTCCCTTTGCCTGTTGACTGAGAAGCATATTTGTGAGGAGCGGCTTCCAGATGGAGGAGCTCCTTGTTCTTCTAGTCAAAAGATATCCTGCAACTATATTGTCTTCACATCTAAGCAGTTTCTTCTTTCTGACTTAAAAAATAAGCAGTAAGAAAACACAGGTGAGGTACAGATGGGAACCATTCATCTCTAGACCAGGTTTACCACCTGTTCCATATTTCAAGGCAGGGGTTCCCAAACTTGGCAGCTTTAAGACTTGTGGACTTCGACTCCCAGAATTCTCCAGCCAGCTATG
>WNWU01000030.1:3501333-3541451 GCA_012654045.1 Ptyas mucosa | reverse complement strand
CTTCCTTCCTTCCTTCCTTCCTTCCTTCCTTCCTTCCTTCCTTCCTTCCTTCCTTCCTTCTTCTCTCTCACGCACGCACACACACACACCACAGAAACACACACACACACACAAAACACACCGAACACAGACTTAAAACAGATATACAATCAATCCGTGTTCTTCAAGCAGTTTAACAAGAAATAAAAAATAAAAAACAAGTAAAAATAAACAATAAACAATAAAAGATGGAACATACACACAGAGTAAATAAATTCTGGTTAGTTGTGCCTAAATTTATGTTTATGGCACAGTTTCAGTGCCTGCAATGTGCATTAAGAGTTCTTTGAGACTCTAATAACTACATGGTATAATTACCATGTAATTACAAATAATTCTTATAATTCTTATTATTTTGAAGAGTTTTGCTGTAGAAAAAAAATATAAGAAAATAGGGTATACTTGTTTTACATAAATGTAAAGTATGCTTCTGTTCAGTAAGCAAGAAATAGCACTGAAAGAACAAATGTAATGTGAAAAATATACTTTTGATCAAAGGATAATATTATTAATAAACTAAATAATTTTTTCCACTTCACACAAGTTTCCAGCTACATTCTGAAACGGTAAATATTTGGAGTTGTATGGTGAGTTATCACATAAAAATTCCATGAATTGATTGGATATTTGCTTCAAGCTCTTTTCAATCTTTTCTAAAAGGGGGAAATGATCAAAATTGTTAGGGTAATATTATTTATTTGTTTAACATGCTTTTGTAGACCTACATGAGCCAATATATGGATCCTAAGTATTTTCTTGTACAGTAATTAGCGTTAAAGTGCACAAGTACAGATATTCTAAATACAGTAAACAGTTTCTCCAACATAATTGCAAATACAGTTACACCAGGAGTATATAATCAAATAATTAACTTCAGTTCCATGTTGAAATTGAATTAAAAATATGGATTTTAATGTATATATTTTATACATTTTTTCCCTTTTAACTGTATTGCTGTTGTCTACTGTCATGTGGCTAGAAGTACCATCATCCAAACCACTGAATAGGAAATAGATCTGTAGGCAAAAGGGGATCAGCGTTAATCCACAAAAGTGCAAGAGAACAGTTGTCACTAGGAAAGATTTCCCTGCATTAGGAAAATCAGCAATGGCAAGAGAGAGTCCAGACAGGACAAAAGAAGATTTCTGGGTACTGTGGGTCATAATCTATTCAGTGACTGGTGCCACATACCTCACTGAATCATAGTGGGGTTTCTTCAGTTTTGGCTTAGTGTGTTTATAAATCCAGCTAATAGTAGTTTATTATTGAATAAAGTATGGCTTACTACTGTTTGTGAATTCAGCCAATAGCTGCAGGAGTATGGAATAGAGGGAAAGAAAAACAGAATTAATAAAACCATTGAATGCTATAACCTCATTGCAAGAATTTTCAGTCACAACCCCAAATTTCACACAAGGAATAAACTCAACTTGAAAAACAGATATTTTAATATGTAATGTTGCAAGTGAATAGACAGCCTTTAAGTATCCCGCCTTTCAATTTGGGAGTGGTTGAGATTGGTAGAGAGATTTAGGCAGATTATAAAAACAAATTGAAGGTCTATAAAGGGGAAGTAATTACCGCATGATTAAGTGTTTCAGCAGAAGTGGAGCAACTTATGGACCAATTTTGGCAGCATTTACAGCTGTTGAAAATCTGACAATTATAGATTAGACTAGTGTTGCGAACCTTTTCGGCACCGAGTGCCGAAACGGGAGTGTGCACGCACCCGTGGGGGAGCACCAGAAACTGGAAGAGCAGTTCCCCAGTGGAAGAGCACCAGTGGTGAAATGTAAAAGTTGTTACTACCGGTTCTGTGGGCATGGCTTGGTTTGGGAGGGGGGGGGTTAATATGACTGAGTGGGCGTGGCCACCTTTTTTTTTTTTACTTTTAAAACCATTTTTTCTACAACCTCTTCGGCTGAAGGTTGTAAAAAAATGCTTTTAAAGCCTCTGATGATCCCAGCTGACTTGCCTGATTGGCAGAGGCTTTCTTTTTTTAAAAAAAGTCTCCGATGATCCCATGTGCAAAGACCAGTTGGCATGCATTCATGCGCCGGAAACCGAAAGCTCAGCTTCCCAGGGCACGCATAAGCGCCAGGGAGCTGCTCTTCCAGTTTCCGGCTCTCCCCTGCATGCAAAGAGCAGTCAGCGCGCCAGAACCCAGAAGAGCAACGGGCAATGGCTAGTATGCCCGGAGAAATGGCTCTGCGTGCCCCTTCCAGCACATATGCCATAGGTTCACCATCATGGGATTAGACCGATATATGGTTTGGAGATCAAGGATTAGTGGAAGTTTGAGTCAAGAAACATTAAGGCTGAAGTAAGTATAATTCTAGTGGATCAGGCTGCATGGAGAACAACTTACTATTAGCTAGAACTACTGTGTTTCCCCCAAAATAAGACCCTGTCTTATATTTTTTTGAACCCCGAAATAAGTGCTTGGCCTTATTTTCAGGGAGGTCTTATTATTTTGGGTGCGTGGAGCAAGAAGCAGCTCCTCTTGCCGTTTTACCTGATTTCCAGCTCTGTCTCCCTAACCCTAATCAGAGGAAATGGCGGGGACCGGCTGCGCATGCGTTTAAATATTTTCGGGGAGGGCTTATTTTAGCGCATGCACTCAAAAGCCCAATTGGGCTTATTATGAGGGGATGTCTTATTTTCGGGGAAACAGGGTATTTTATTTACTTGCTGAACCTTTCACTTGCTAGATAGTTGGACATAACTGGAAGGTGGGAAGCAAATTGATAGGAATGCTAGATTGAGAAATTTACCCCTAGAATTGGGAGCCATCTGCATAAAAGTAAGCATGCACATTTTTCCTTTCAAAAATTTTGCCAAACAAATTGGTCATTCTATAAAATCTGGCTTTATGGATGTTCAAACAAGATGTGTAATGAGCCCATTTTATTTCTGAGTGAGCATTTGTTTTTGCAGTTATTTATTAGCGTGAACTAAATGTAAATAAACTGTTCAAAAGAATCCAATGGGCCATTATCTCCACAGCCAATATTTGTTGAAAGTTCAAATCCTTTAGTCAAACCTTGCTCAAGATGAAGTTATCTATTTCTTGATGGTTGGGAGAAATGATTTCCCGAGTTTTTCTTAGTTAGCTTGATAAATATATAAACAATAAAAGCTATTGTGTAGACGGAGTGAGCTTGAAAAAAGGAATTAATATATTATAAACATTGGAAACTCTTCAATAACATTAAGGTTTTCTTCCAAGAAACTAGAACAATATGAATCTTCTTTTCATTTTACTTTTGGCACCTGTGATCTCATTCTCATCCTATCTATTTTATTCTGTTAGATGTAGCATCTAAAACTATGTTAAATGTTAAAAAAATGACTTCTATAACTCAAATATAATGAGAAATAATTATGGCTCTCCAATGTTCTAACATCTGTAGGTCTTCCTCCTTTTTATGTAACATTTCAAAAAGATTTGAAATATCAGTGAAACCTGTGAAGGACAATCAAGAAAAAAAAATCAGATCCTTATTGCTGCTGGATGTGTGTACATTACTATATATTCATTTTTTTAAAAAAATCACAGATTCCCACATAAATAACAATACTGATTGAAATTTTTTTAAAAAACTATCATCAAAGGCTCATGAGTAAACTCTGCACCCAGGTTATAAGAAGACAGGTGCACTCAGGAACTGCTAATTTGCTAAAGAGCAGGAAACGGTAGAATTAGATAGTTTCTATTTCTAAATAGAAATACTTTCAAATTGGAGAAGATTCAAAGCGAGATTGTTGAAAGGGGTTTGGGGTCATGACTGATCTCTCAATTCAAATGTATGTAGGTTGATTAAAAAAAAAAAGACAAATGCTTTGGAAACATTAGGAGGAGATTGAAAATAAAACAGCCAAAATTGTAATTGTGGTATAATATCTATGGTGAGACTGGATTTGAAATTGTGTACATAACCGCACTTGAAAAAGGAAGTTGTAAAATTGCAAAAGCTGCAGAAAAAGATGTGGGGGATGGGAGTGGGAATGCATGATTAAAGGCTAGAGTAGCTCCTATAAGGAAAGTCAAACACACACAGGGAAAATTTGCTTTGACATAAGGCAGATAAGGGAAGATATAAAATTATGAATGATATGGAATATGCGAGCAGGGAAAATTTTCTGCCGCATACATTTTTAAAAGTGAAGTCATTCATTAATAATAAATGCAGAGAGAGATTCAGGAGTGATAAAAGGAAGCACTTCATTGCAAACACATAGTTGAAATGTGGCATCTATTGCTTTCAGATGTGATGGCCATCAATTTAGATAATTTCCAAAAGGAACCAGGCAGATTCAAGGAGAGTAAGACTGTCTAGCCTTAATGTGTGTTCTTCACCTCCAGGATGACAAGCAACATACAGATAGTCTTCGCTTAATGACTGGTTGTTTTACAACCAGTTGATGTTATGACAGCCATGAAATGGGTGCTTTATGGTCCATAAAGCACCTCTGGTTGTTGTAAATTGTCACTCCCCCCCCCGCCCCCAATGATCACATAATAGTATGTCGGGTGGGTCAGCTTTACAATCAGTCATATTGTTTGATGATCATGTGACTACGATTCATGATGTTTTTATTAATAGTTTCCAGCATTTTTTGCCAATTTCCAGCAAAAAAATGCCTATTCAAATAAATAGGGTCACTTAATGACTGCTCTGAAAAAGGCCTGGTGAGTTTCTTAATTTACCTCCATAATGACTGATGACCAGTGGTGGGTTTCAAATTTTTTTTACTACAGGTTCTGCAGCCGTGGCTTGTTGGGCGTGGTGTGGCTTGTTGGGCATGGCAGGGAAAGGATACTGTAAAATCTCCATTTCCACCCCACTCCAGGGAAAGGATACTGTAAAATCTCCATTTCCTCCAGATCAGCTGGGACTTGGGAGGCAGAGAATAGATGGGGGCAGGGCCAGTCAAAATTTTTACTACCGGTTCTCCAAACTACTCAAAATTTCTGCTACCGGTTTATTATAGAAATGTTGTAAATGAATAGTGTTTGTGTTGAACTTATATTAATAGAAACGATCTTAGATTTAAAAAGTTTAGGGTTTTGTTTTTTTAAAAAAATGTATAACTCTAATAAGTAAAAAGCATGAATAATAATGATGGTTTTACTATAGATGTTGAAAAAGAATGTGCTGGAGAATTTGGGAAGGATATTCAGTTAGCTTTTTCTTCTTTTTTCTTTTTTCTTTAATGTTTGTAATATTTTTAGGGAGGTTGATGAATTTAAATAAGGGGAGTTAAAGGAGCTATGGGAAATTTTGAACTTTACAGTGTGTTAGCATATGTTTATCATTGCAATACCCTGTTTCTGCTTTGGGAGGTCTAGGGAGGGGAGGAGAGGGTTGGATGGATTGGGGAAAAGAAGCTATATAAATGTATGTAAAAATATGATGAGGGAGGGGGGATTGGGGGCGGGGGGGGGAGAAAATGTTTGGAAATTTTCCTTGTAAAACTTTTCAATTAAAAAAAAAAATCCGCTACCGGTTCTCCAGAACTGGTCAGAACCTGCTGAAACCCACCTCTGCTGATGACCATAATTCCAGGCTCAATTACAATTGTACATTGAAGACTACCTGTATCTTAAATAACAGCTGATGGGGAATAAAGCCATCAATCTCCTATCCATGTTTGAGCTTTCTTGTATGCATTTGGGACAAATGGGACAGAAAATGCTGAACTGAATGACCAATGGATTGATTCAGAAACGCCTTCTATGTTCTTAACGTACTGATTCATCGCATATTGTATTTATTTTTGGAAACACATCTTTAATAATTAAAGTAACCAATTCTTCCATCCAGCCAAAGTATTCCTATCACGTTGTGGTGTTTCTTCCCTTACTATCTATTTTCCTGAGCTGGCTAGATAGCTTAAAACCAGAATAACTGTTGTGCTTTGCCCTTACACTAGGAATGGTGGCTGCTTTAAGCTGTGAATGCTTAGACATGCAGTGTGGAAGGAACAATATAAACAGTTCAACGCTTGTTCTGAGTGTCTTGGGTATTCCTCTTCTATTGGGGGGCACAGGTGCATAATTTTTCATTTCCTTTGTTTTAAAAAATATTTTGAATCCGTAATTTCAATAAACTTAAGTGACGGCAATCCAGGCAGTCCTAGAAGTTGTCATAACTCCAGATTCCAGGTGGATTGTTAAGTGAGAAGTGGAAAGAGACTCAGGTAGAGAGTGCAGGGGGTGCCATAAAGGGGTGGAGGTCCACAATTGAGCCCAAAATTTCTGTTGCTAAGCAAAACAGTTGTTAAGTGAGTTTTGCTCCATTTTACGACCTTTCTTACCACAGTTGTTAAGTGAATCACCGCAGTTGATAAGTTAGTAACATGGTTGTTAAGTGAATCTGGCTTCCCCGTTGATTTTGCTTGACAAAAGGTTGCAAAAGGTAGTCACATGACCTTGGAACACAGTGATGGTCATAAATGTGAATCAATTGCCAAGCATTTGAATGTTGATCACATGATCATGGGGATGCTGCAAAGGTCATAAGTGTGAAAAACAATCATGTCACTTTTTTCAGTGCTGTTGTAATAGTGTGTAGTAACTGGTCACTAAATGAACTGTTTTAAATTGAGGATTACCTGTATCACTTTGTAACTTTGTACCCTTTTGTTTTGTTGATAAAGAAACAGACGCATTGTGCCTTATACAGAGTTGACCCTCCATTAGTTATCACTTGACTATTTGAATGTTGTTCCTTCCCTCTTTGTTTACAATGTTAACTATATAAACATTATAATTAATTCTATATTCCCAGGTCAGTAGATAATTATCACTTATCTTAAATTTCTGAATTTTATGGTGGCCAGATTCCTGTTTATTATTTGTATTTATTGAAAATGTTTAGATGTTATCCATCAAAACACTGTATGCTTTGCCCCCTCCAAGCTGTTAGTATCATCAGTACCGGCTGTGGTAGGTCACCACCTGTAATTTGTCATCTAGAAAGGAGTTGGAGAAGGCAGTGCCTCGGCAAGCTTCAGTTGCATATGTCAGTCATGGTTATTACTCTTACAATAATATGCATAATAGCAGGCTGCGTTTAAGATGAAGGGCTTCTTGTTAGTATAGATGATGAGGCCTGTTTGTAATGAAGGGTAGCGAATTGCCTTAATTTATGTTGTGCACTTTTGTTCTTTTCAAGTCTTCATGTCCTGTCATGTAGGCAAATATTGTCTTTCTTATTTGCAGAAAAAAAAGGGCTGCATTATGGTGCTATGAAGAACAAGCAATATCCAAATCTTTCCATATTGGTGCATACCATTATCATGTATAAAAACAAAATTCCATGACACTTTTCTAAGTGTTTTATACATCAGTCCCAAGAGGAAAAGTTTTCATTTCAGTTGTTTCAAATCTTTAAAATCCTTTGAATCAGCATTTGAACCCAATGTTTTCTAGCTTCTTTGCACATCTGCTGAACATGGTAAAATGATGCTTCTTGTTGATCGCAGTCCCAACCTGGATTTGAAGTATCTTTATATATTCTAGATCATTTTTCTGGTGTCACATACCAAGAGTATATCATTTTATAAAAATTCTGTTTGGATGATAACATAATGTAAATTTCAATCCTTTCAATCACATATTTTCCCATAGTTCCATCTGTATATCATAACCAACATTTTAGCCCATTTTATCATACATTTTTTCACTTGTTGTTCTTCTGCCTCAAATTTCAATAGAAGTTTATACATTTTAGGAATCATATGTTCACCATTAGTACACAGTTCCATTTTAAAGTCAGTCTTAGACTATTTAGTAATCAAATAAACTCTTTTATTTGCTTTGATTCTTTCTGAGAATTCTTAACAAGAGAGCTATTGACAATTATGTCCCTGTGCCATCAGTTCTCTTGATTTCTGTTTTGTATTGCCCTTGACAAACTTCTAGTGTATTAAACCATTTGTTTTCTCATCTATAAAATGCTTCTTATGCTGAGAGCCACAAAGATGTTTTTGGGCACAACCTGGATTTGTGTCTACTCCATATTCTCAATGTGGCATGTCTAATACAGTTATTTTTAAAATCTACATCTAAATCTACATAAACTACAAATGTCCATGCCACCAAAATCTCAGGTCATGTCCTTCTAACTTAAAAGTCTTCTATTTCCCAGCAACACCCACTTTTCATCAAAACTAAACAGCAATCTGCAAAATATAATTCGAATCAAGTAAACCCAGTCTTCCTCTTTCCTTTTTATCTTGTAATACCTTATATTTAATTCCCATTTTCTCCTTGCTGTAAAATTTAGGTACTGTATATCCTTTTGTCACTGTTTAAAAGGGTACATCCGTGTCCATGCAAGAATTGCCTGAAACAAAACCATCAGTCTAAGCAGAAAATACTCAGGCATTCATTTGTGTCATAGAAATTCTCCCCATCAGTGACAATAGTAATTTCTCCCATGTTAACATGCTTGTTTTTAATTCCATGTCTTAACATACTTATTTTGAAATAATGTACAATTCATATCTGTCATGGTGACTATCAAGTTCGATTCCTAGTGACCATATAGATAGATTTTTTCCCACAACAATCTATCCCTGATCTGTTCTTTCAAATTTCCCAACAGTGGCATTCATCGTCATTGTACCTGCCTTCATCTTTCTTCTGATCATCTTCTCTTTCTATTTTCTCCCACCTTTACCACAATTAGAGCCTTTTCAGAGATCTGGGTCTTCGCATAATGTGTCCAGTGTGGGATAAATTGAGCTTGGTCACTTATGCCTCAAGTGAGAACCACAGGTTGATTTGCTCAACGATCCATCAGTTTGTTTTCTTGGCTGTCTCTATGGTATACTAAGGAGTCTTTTCCAACATCAAAATTCAGAGGCATAAATATTCTTCCTATCCTGCTCCTTTAAAGTCCAACTTTTGCTTCCATAAAGTGTCAGAGGGAATACTAAGGCTTGCACAATTCTAGTCTTTGTAGACATAGACACACCACAACATTGGAATATCTTTTCCAAGGCCTTCATGGCTGCTTTACTTACTGCTAGTCTGGAGTATATTTACTATTGACTGCTTGTTCCTTTACTATTGATGGTTGATCCTAAAATGTAGTAGCTATCCACCAGTTTTATATCTTTCCTGTCCATTCTGAGACTGGTTGTTCTATCTGTTGTCGTTGGTTTGGTCTTTATATTTAATTTTAGTTCCATTTTTTCACTGTGCTCTTTGACCTTTAGTAGTAGGGATACACACACACACACTTTTCTGTTTGTAATATACTTGTCAAAAGACATAGTTTTTTTAAAAAGTAAAGGTAAACCAGGACAAAAAGAGAATTGACTTACCAATTACTAATTAAGATTAATGCCTGTACACCATGGTAATTTTATAAACATAATTGATCTTCTATTTATCTATACTTTATTATTCAAGAAGAACCATATGCACATACAGGTAGTCCTTGACTTATAAGAGTTCATTTAGTGATTGTTCAAAGTTATAATGCCACTGAAAAAAAGTTACTTACTTATGACCATTTTTCACACTTATGATCGTTGCAACATCCCCAGGATCTCCTAATCAAAATTTGTATGCTTGGCAACTGACTCATATTCATGACAATTACCATGACCCAGATTCATGTGATCACACCCTTTGCCATCTTCCAACAAGCAAAGTCAATGGTGCAGACAGATTCACTTTACAACCATGTTACTAACTTAACACCTGCAGTGATTCACTTAACAACTGTGGCAAGGAAGGTCGTAAAATGGGGGAAACTCACCTAACATCTGTCGCACTTAGCAACAGAAATTTTGGAGTCAGTTGTGGTCATAAGTTGATGACTACCTGTATATATTTCCTTCCATCCTTCCAGGAAAGAACTGACAAAGAAGAGAAGATTGGCTAGCTGCATTGGGAAGAGAAGTGGGAAACAAAACTGGATGGAATTATGTGAGGGGAAGAAATAAGCAAACAAAGGGGTAAAAAAGAGGCACACAGAGAAAGGACTCTGCTGTGGCATTAAAAAAGAATAAGTTTCACCAGGCAAACAAGCAACTACCAACCTTCAAAGACATCTAGTTATCTGTAGCTGTGTTTGCATCTCTTGTCTATTCATCTCAGCTCATGTAGAAGACTTCTTCCAATTAATTTGTAATTGTCTGGTGACAACAACTTAGGTAATGGCCAGTTCCCAGTCAGATAAGGATCCAGGAGACAGGAAAGACAATAAAAAGAAACTGAGGAAGACTGTCCATATGTATTTTGGATATATGTCCATTGTAGATGGGAAATAGTTTAATTGCTTCACTTCTTGTAATCATCTCTTTTTTCTTAACAAATCTTGCTGAAGAGACTCTGTGAGAATCCTGCTATCAAAAAGAATTACTTTTGATTTTAGGTGGAGGCCAAAGGCCTGACCCCCTACATTGATATTTACACAGTTGCTACTCATCCTAACTGCAAGCAACAAAGGCTATATCAGCTGTAGCTCAGAAACCAGGAAGTACTAAGCAGAACTTTCATGGTCAAAAGGAAGATATGTGTGTGTGTGTGCGTGCGTGCGTGCGTGCGTGTGTGTTTTCTGGGGTTTTCGTGGGTGTTTGTATGTAGGTCTTTGATTATTCGGGTTTTCTCCTGTGTAAAATAGGAAGTGTCTATAAGTGTCTATATATATATAGTAAGTATAGTATATGATTTCACCAAATGACTCACGAATTTGCTGCTAAAAAAGATGGGAACTCCAGTTTTTGAACAGTATTATTGGAAAACAGAGTAAATTATGCTATACATATTACAGTTAAGAAGTCACATTAGACAAAATGGGTCATTTTTAAACTTCTGAGCCTGAACTCTTTTGATTGGCAGAGGGAATCATGCTATTACATCATTAGTTACTATACTTTCTGTGGCTGTGCTGGGCCTACTTTCATCTGTCAAAGTTTTTGAAAGGAGCTGATGACTCCCAACTGAGACTTACCAAAACTCAGAGAAGCTCAGGATGTTACGTAGTTTTTTTTCCCATTGCAACACTTTTGGTGGCCTTTCCTTCTCAGAAAGCTATAAACTTCGAAATATGGACAGGAAAACCTGAAAGATTCCAAACTCACTCTGTTGACATTCACCGCTGACAATGACTACTAAAAACTGAAGATATGGTTTCTTACCATGTTGTGGTGAGATACAGGTAAAAGTCTTAAGTCCTAAAAATGGAATATCATAGTTAAAAAATAAAGAAGTTCTCCAAATCTCTCTCTTTAAAAAATATTTCTGGCCATAAGGATAATGAACCAGACCAATCTAAGGCAACTTCCTATGGTTGTAGTTACTTTATCTTAGAGACGCCACACTCATTACAAAGACTTAAACTCTTCTAGGGTAAAAAATAGGAAAGAAAATCGTTTACAGTGTAAAAGAGAAGCCTGCATTCAGTTTTAACTTAGGAAAAACCTGCCAAATATCAGAAGTTTGCCAAATTTTGGTGCTAGTTAGGTCCTGGAGGTAAATCCCAATCTATGACTTTTTAAATATTTTGTTTTATTTTATTCTAGCTTTTTACTAACCACTTATGCTTGGAGGAATGCATAAATCAAAACAGTTTTAGTCTTTTGGCAGGTTAGCCAGTCTATGTGCATTGGAAAGAAAATGTTAGATTACTTATCATTTTTCCCATGTTCCCTGCTTGTTTATTTCAGATACTGTATATGCATATCAGTACATTTGCTGTAATCCAAAAATTCAAGCCCAAGTGCTTTCCTTTCGGCTATTTCTCTTGAGCAGAGTCGCTGTGCTTTATCACGGGGAGTCTGAGAAACGATCTTGTTGGCCTGTGTGGTAGCTCTGTTTCTTGTCACGTATTGCCACAACCAGCATCATATCAAATTAAAACGTCCTGATTCTGAGAGCAGAGCAGGGAGCAAAGGAAAAGCATTTGTGCTCACAGATCAGATGCCACATAAGGAGAAGGAAGAGCTACTTTACTGCCTTGTAATTGTCAGTGATTCTTTCTTGCAAGTATAGATTACTTTGGCACATAGTGAACAGCCCAGGATTTAAAACTATTTGAAATGCAAATATTACCATAACGATGTGCATATGGGATGTATACATATTTGTGAAGCCATCAGCATAATTCCGAAATGGATCCATTTGAAATTAGGTTGTATAAGAGACAATCTTTTTTTATGAGCTCTGTAGATTTGTAATCACAAACCCTGCTTGGCATGCATAGACTACTCCCATTACACAGATATGAGTAATGGCTGTTGCTTTTTCTTTCTTACTTCCTTAATTATAACCATTTACAGTTCTTTTTCTTTCCAAGTTGTAAATAAGGAGAAGCATGTAAATGCTCAGGAAAAGAGAGTTATAGAGGAAAGGAGGGAGAGAAACCCCACCCTGAACTAAAAAGACATTGTCCTTAAAATTATTCAAGAGTAATTTGGAAGTCCATGAAAATGTCTTTTAGAATCCCATCAATATTTTCTTATTTTCTTGAATAAGTAGAAACTCATCCAGTGAATACATGGAAAGTAGAGTTTGGACCAAATTCTGTGATGAAAAGAAGGAATGTTAAGCTTCCAAATCTCTCTTAGCAATTCTTTATAGATGAATAACACAAAATATTTTCCTTAAATTCCTTCTGAAGTGTTCAGCACTTGGATTTAGAGGGTTCTTTCCTGTTTCTGGAATTGCTGCAGAAAACAAATATCGTGACTTTTATTTCCCCCAAACATTGGAATAGACTACTAGAGCAAGGAGAGAACTTCTGTCCTTCCTACTGTGTTAGGTATTTGTTCTCCATGCTCCTGTATCTCAGGAGTAGCAACCTCTGGGATTGCCAAGTGCCATGCAACACTTCCGTAAAAGACAGAAATGTTGAGACCATCTCTGGCCGCTTCAGCCTTTTCCAGGCTCATCATGGAATTAGAACAAATGTTGCCTTTGCTGATTTCTCCACCATAGCAGAAGATTCAAAGAGATTGTTAAGGCCCTTAGCCAGGTTTAATTACTAAGCATCTGTGGATTCATCTCTGCTTTCCATATTCAGGAAAAGAGCTGAGAATATACATATGAGGGACTTTGGCATCTTCTCTCTTTGTTTTAAGTCTCACATGGTGGTGAGCCAAGTGCAAGCTCATAAGACATCTACATAGCAGCTATTTTACCCTACTTCTGATAGACAAGACAAAAGAATTGAAATATAAAAAAGAAAATAAACCTTATCACAAGTGTAAGCCATGCTGCTTAGAAGAAATCCACCTATAGTATACGTATCTGATTTGGAAAAGGAAGGAGGTGTTTCTTTTCAATGAGCCCTGTAGATTTGTAATCACAAATATTGCTTGGCAGTGTGCATGAGAGCTGCCTTCTGTTTTGTTTTTCGTACTCGCAGGCATATAGTTCTATCCTGAAGAGCTGTGGTGGCACAGTGGTTAGAGAGAAGTATTGCAGGCTACTTCTGCTGATCACTGGCTGATAGCAGTTTGGCAGATCGAATCTCACCAGGCTCAAGGTTGATTCAGCCTTCCATCCTTCCGAAGTCAGTAAAATGAGGACCCAGACTTTTGGTGTCAATAGGCGAACTCTGTAAACTGCTTAGAGAGGGCTGTAAAGCACTATGAAGCGGTATATAAGTCTAAGTGCTATTGCTATCCTGTACTCTAAATAATGTCAGATCTTTTGAGAAAGCGGCTGAGAAAAAGTCTTTTGTAACTCTCCCAGCTGCAAAGGAAAAGACAAAATATAACAATGGATCAAGGGAAGGTTGCTGTTTCTTTCCTTACCATTTTCATTGTTAAATACAAATAAATAAAATTACTACTCATGCACACCTATAGATCAATACGTATTACATACAAGGGATATACGGAAATCTTGATCACACTCATGTCAGAAGCACTGAGGGGCTTCTGGGTTGAAAGGATTGGCCAGTGACATCACTGCCCAGGAGATGCCCATTTGGGGCTCCTTTCCCTGGCAGGAGCTGGAGCAAAGGATGAGAGGTCACCCCACCCTACAGCACTTAGATCTCAATCATGGGCTTACTAACCTCCAACCCAGCATCCTAACCAGTGGTGGGATTCAAATAATTTAACAACCAGTTCTCTGCCCTAATGACCAGCTGGGTAGGCATGGCTTGGTGGTTATGTGACTGTGTGGGCGTGGCCAACTCAACGTCACTCAGATCAATGGGCACTTCGCCTTAGCTGTTACAATGTAATAAGGGTTAACCGGAGAAGCAGTTTCTGTAAGCAGGGCAATAAAGATTAGGCTAGAACATACATGGACAATATGAAAAGGAAATAAAATACTTAATCATCCATATAATAACAGCAGCACGAATAATTTTTGCACAAAATTGGAAGAGTAGTGACACACCGACAGAAGATAGAGTAATTAATAAGATTATGGAATGTGCAGAAATGGACAGACTCACAAAAGAATTACAAGATAAAGAGGAACATGACTATTATCTAATATGGGAAAAGTGGTATACTTGGTTGAAAAATAGAAAAAGGAAAAAAGAATAAAGAACAATTGGAGTTACAGAAACAGGAACATAAATCACTAGCATAAGTTAATAGTAATTAAAGTAAATAATAAAAATAGATATATGAATAAGATCAAACAAACAAGAGTCAAAACACAAATAAGAACATACATTACTGTTGTGATATAGTTGACAAAATGTATATTTGAACTCTTTGTTTTCATGTTTGGTTTGTATGTTTTATTATCACTAGTTTTGTTTTGTGTGTACTTTTAAACAAATAAAAATTTATTTAAAATTAAAAAAAAAAAAAGAAACAACACCAGAATGTTTCCTTCCTGCCTTCCTTACAGGATTAGCCCTATAAAGTGGGGAAAAAACAAAATAAGATTTCTTCCAACAACCGGTTCTCCCGAATAGGTGCAAACTGGCTGAATCCCACCACTGATCATAACCACGTCAGCCACTGTACTCCTTAAAATCTTGATTATCTGCTAAATTTAGTATAGCCCAGTGAATATAAATTATACTGATTCAGAGTTAAGGGTCAGAGTTTGTGTGATTGACTGTTCCGCTAGACAAAAAATTAAATGTGCATAAGGCTAGTCTAAATCTTTTCTCCCAATCTCCACCATTTAATATACATGAATCTTTTTTTCTTTCTTTAAGAACAGCCTACAAGCTTTTTGTTTCTATTAACAATTGCCATTGTTAATTGACCACTTTAGTGAGAATTCTGGTCTGGTCTGCTGCTACTTCTGAAGATTTGGCATAAGAAAGAAAATAGCTAGTCAATACCTGGCTTGTAATTTTTTGTAATTTTGACAGTGGCCTTCAAAACTCACAGCTTGAAGCCACCAATATTTTAATTTTAGTACAGTGCAATAGAGAGAGAGAAAAAATGTAATTCCTTGCACTAAATATAAGAAATAAAAGAGTTTAGCTTAACAATTTTATGGAGAGATAAAAGAGTTCCTGGGCTACTGATTTGCCATTCTGACAAAGACTCGGGCATTTCTGAAGATTTTTTAAAATTATGTCTCCAAAATAGGAAGCAATATAGTTAAATCCTGGTTTGCTTCTTAACATACTGCTAAAACCTGGATTAAATGCAATTTCTTAATTCCACCGTTCCATGCGTAAACTGAAGCCATAAATATGTGTTAATTTAATGGGGGAGGCGGGTGTCAGAAAACAAATGTAAAAGAGTAGAACTATGTAAATCCTAGATAGGTCAAATCTAGGCTGCTTGAAGCCCTTAGTCATACTTTTATTAAGCCATTTGGAGATCCACCCAACTTTCCTGCCTATCCAGGTAATCAACCTAATTAGCTAGTCGTCAAAGAAAATATCTCTGATTTCCAAAGGTTGTGGGAATAAAACTGCAACCAGGAAGAAGCTTTTTTGGTTCCTCCACTCTTTCAACAACCTTGCTAAAGACCACTAGTTTCCTATTGCCTTTGGGAGAGGGAAAGCAGCAGTCTGCAACAGGACACACTTACAAATCCCAGGAAATCTGCTTAAAGGGGCTGAATTCTTATTGCTGCTTACTTCCTTTTTTTGAGCAATACTGCTGAGCTATACTGAAAGTATATATAGCTTGTTTATCTGGATGCATCTATTTGTGGTTCATTACCCAATAGCAGATATAGCCCTAAGGTGAAAAAGATAGTTAAACCCTGATATAAATTATAAGTAATGATGGTGTAAGGCAAAACTACTTATGTGGCATGGAATGAAACTCAAATCAACTTTTGGTGATTACATGGATAAATATTTGGTATCTCATCTTATTGTTAGATGTAACTTATATTTCTTCCAAGGACTATTCTGTTATTTCTTTGAACCTATCTGGCCACTAATCCAGTGTCTTAGCCTAGTTTGCTTTACTATTTGCCAAACATATATTTTTTCCCCAGTCCATCATTTGCTCACTTCACATCTTCAAAGTATCTGAGTTTCTATTCACTGACTGCTGAAGGAAACAGTCTTTATTTGGTCCAGGACTTACTGGTTAGCTATTTTTGCAGATTGTGGTGTTTAGTAACATTCTCCAGATCCATATTTTAAAGTCATCTGCTATCTGTCTTAATGTTCAGCATTTATAGACATACATTACCACTGTAATTTTTTTAAAATTATGCTGATCTTTATTTTCATATAAATAACTTTATTCTTTTATCTAATTTTGTCCTAAATTAGGACAAAACTAATTTTCTCTTTATTTCTCCTCGCACGTTGTGCAACTTTATACTTAAGCCAAGAAAGCAAAATTAGCTGCCATCTTTTGCCACCATCTATAAGTTTACTCAGCAGGCACTTAACATAACTTTGTCATATTAATATTAACCCCATGTTTTTCACATTCCAATTTTCACTTTTACAATGACACTTCCATAATGACAACAAAATGATGGTGTCTGCTTATCGCAAACTATCAGTGTTAAGACTCCAGTTTTGTTTCCAGCTTTGTAATCATGACAACACACACACACACACACACACACGCACAATATAGGATAAGGCAAAAAACCACATGGACAGTTTGTATCCTTCTTTCATTCTCTTTTTCTATCAGTTTTTTTAAAAAATTCAGTTATTGCAGTAGTTTCTTGTTCTATATAAGGGTTCCTCATAAGGTCTTGCTACAAACAATAAACCAAGTATAAACTTCTTTTTCATATTCTGTTCCTCTCTTCATTAACCATCTTGATTTAGCTGCCTGCTTTCATGCCACTGTGCCCAACTTTGAGTCTTGCCTGTTCATTGGCATATCTATGTATCACCATTTCTTTTTATAAGATATGAAGCAAAATGTGCCATGTAAAGCAATGTCTCAGTAGCTGCCTATTGTTTTGCATTTCCCTTGTTGTATAAAGGAATATACACTGATATTTTCCCAGCTCTAAGTCAAACAGTCTTCCATGTTCATTGATAACAGCTTTCGTCACTTACAGTAAGTGCTTCTCCTGCAGCTTTAAAGAGTTCAGTAGGTATTTCCATCCACGTCCTTTGTTTCCTATGTGGCAACTGATCTATTGCCTCTCCTGTTTCGGTTTGTAATAGAGTCAGTTCTACAATATATTCTCTTTCTTCAAAGGTTTATATCATTCTGTCATCCTGCTTGTAAAGCAGATCAGTACTATATAGTCTTAACATCTTCATTTAGCCTTATTTGCTTTTATCAGATCTTCATGATTTCTCTGAAGTATTCCTATTGTAGCTATAGGTTTTCTTGTGGTTTCACTGAACTTCTTAAAACCGTATCTCATTTGTCTTTCCTTGTTATTCTCCTTGATTTGTTCACATACCTGCCTTTTTTTTTTCTTGATGTGGAGAGTTAACGTTCAGGTTTTGTACATCGTTCATGGCGCTCAAGGCTTTCTCATCTCTCTTTGGATATCATGATAGCTTGTACTCAAAGCTGCTTTTGATCTTTTCCTCTTTGAAAATTTGGGGTTTCATTTTTCTGCTTTGGTTTTCAGACTGTCTCTTATCACTTCCATGGTTCATCAGGTTCTTTTTCATCTAAGGTAAGCATATGGAATCTGTTTATTTCATTGGTCTTCTATTTTGATGTATGTTCCCCCGAAATAATGTTGCTAGCGCGCTTATTCTTTATTTGTTTTATATTTAGCCGATGTCTTACTTAGTTCACAGTCTGTCCCTCAATCTTCTTCATTTTCTATTTTCTATTATGTAGTTGAAACAGACATTATATTGCTCATGCAGTGACGTCAATGTGTAGAATCTACATTATGTTACTTAAATCAAACAATATTAAATAGCTCAGTATTAAGCTATCTCTTATTCAATTCAAATCATTCCTGTAATCCAGATTTATCAGTCTTTTGCATTCCTGCAACCATTAGTAACACTGTCTTCTTTCTTAATGTTCCATTTAATGATTCTTGCCATTTGCCAAATATTTCCTTTGTATTTTCTACCATTGTAGTAGATGCACATGCTTGTTTAACATGTTTACTCGAAATATATTAATTGTAATAGGTATGATCTTTTTATAGCCAAGTATGTCTTTTAGGTAGTACCAGGTCAAGGAACAATAAGAAACATTTGTTATAGTTAGTTTTTCCTATTATAAATTTGGTTCTGAAAAACGTAAGTGGCATTTCCTTCAATGTGAGTAGTATCTACTATGCTAGAGTTCTACATATCTAGTATTTAGCAACGGAAGAAGATACTTCTGCAAATGTGCATGCATTAAAATATTTGAGGCTGCCTTTGAAGCATGGTTACATCTAACTTTTGGTTGGGAAAATTTAGTCCCCATTTCAACCCTAAACTTTGAGGCCTGTTACACGTCCCTAGCTGATAGGTATATTACTGAGAGCTTGACAAACGTATCTTGTGGCTCAGGGTTGACTACATTCATTCACAAATTTTACCTGTCTGTAATATTGCAAGATCTAACACAGCTTAGACTCTTGATGAGAAAAAGCATTACAGGTAGTTGTTGACTTATAACATTTTATTTAGTGACCATTTTAAGTTACAACAACACTGGAATAAATGACTTATGACTGTTTTTCACACTTATGACTGTTGCAGCATCCCCATGGTCATGTGATCAAAATTCAGACACTTGGCAGCTGACTCATATTTATGACGGTTGAAGTGTCCCAGGGTCATGTGATATCACCGTTTTGCGATCTTCTGATAAGCAGAATCAATGGAGAAAGCTAGATTCACTTAACAACCATGTTACTAACTTAACAGCTGCAATGATTCACTTAACAATTATGGCAAGAAAGGTCTTAAAATGGGGCAAAATTCACTTAACAGATGTCTCACTTAGCAACATAAACTTTGGAGTCAACTATGGTAGTAACTCAACAATTACCTGTATAATGTTCTAGATCAGGGGTCCTCAAACTTGGCAGTCTTAAAACATGTGGACTTCAACTCACAGAATTCTCCATCCAGCATAGCTGGCTGGAAAATTCTGGGAGTTGAAGTCCATAAGTCTTAATGCTGTTAAGCTTGAAAACCTCTGTTCTAGATGCACCGAGAAATGTCAGGCTGTACAGAATGGTTTACGAATTACAATTGCTAAACGTATATATAGTTCACAAAGATGTACGGCATAGTGGAATATGAGTAGTGTTGAATAGTTCTGAGTTATGCAAGTTGAGAGACAGTTTGGTTTGGTGGTCAAGGCAGCAGGCTAGAAAGCAGGAGACTCTGAGTTCTGTTGCCCCTCAGGCACGAAAGCCAGTTGGGTGACTTTGGGCCAATCACTCTCTCTCAGCCCAGCACTCCTTGAAGAATTGTTGTGAGGAAATAGGAAAAGGAAAGAATATTAGGTATGTTCGCCACCTTGACTTATTTACAGAAATAATAAACATGGGCTAAAAATAAATAAATGAAATGAAGTGCATAGATTTTGCTGTTTTGAAATTTATATATTTTTATCAAGCTGTTTAAAAATACCATATTACTAAAATTCCCTCTTGTTTACTTCTTTGGTCCGACTTTTGAAAGCTTTTTATCCTATTATGATGATGTGAAAATTATTTATCTCTTTGTATATCAGCTAGTGTTTGCTAAGAAAGAGGGAAACTATATATCTTGCACATCTGACTCCCAGATCTGACTTGCACAAATTCAGAAAATGACTAGATAGCAGCAGAGAGATACAAAACCTCTAACCTTCTGCCGTATGTTGATCGTCTGTGCCATTGTTTTCTCACATGTTCAGCACTGACGTTCTTCCATCATTCTTATCTGTCTTTTGTTTCTTGGCTATGAATGTTATATAAAGGATATTACAAAACTGTCCTGCTTATTTTATTAGGAGATATAATTTATATGAGATTTTGTAAGTTTTGCTTTTCTTGCAATAACTGTTTGAAAACAATTTATCTTTTGTGGTTAAACAAGATATCTCAAATCTCATTTCAAAATTAGACTCCATATTGGAGGCCATCTGGGAATTCCGTTGCTCCAGAATTGTAAAATTGTTCCGTTTTCTAAATCACAAACATTGTTATCCTGTTATTACATTTTGGGGGTTCTTACTTTTATACATACATACATACATACATACATACATACATACATACATATGCAGCAACCAAAGGCCTTTGTATCACATTTCAGACATTTTCTCTTTCTCAATTTCATTGTGTCTTTGATCATTTTGGGGGTAAATATCATTGGATATAAGGTTACTTTATACCACACCTGTATTCCACTCCTGGTGTGTATGAAATTATGGAATCCAGAGGAGACTGGCTAGCCATTAGCCTCACAGCTCTGCACAGTGCAAGAAATTCACTGAATGCTGTTGCGTTCACCCTCTATTTCAAAACCTTCAGCAAGGAAGAGCTGATTACTTTCTTAGAGGATTAGATTCATTGTGAAATTATTGTTAATAGGTTTCCTACAATTAACTAGTAAAGAGCAAGTCTTTGCCTTCTTCACTGTGCCAATTCTGCCAGTCAAGTATTGAAGCAATCCTGGTTGGCTTCTCTTGGCAATTTTTCTGTATAGTCCTACTGTCCTATAGATTACATCCAAAGGTTTGCAAGGAAGAACCAAAAGTGATGGACTGCATTCCAACATTATGTCTTCTTGGGTTTAAAGTATGCTTATAGATGTTGTTTAGCCTCTTGAACTCATCAGGTGAAGAGAACCTACCAGCTCTTTGAGCAAACTTCATCTATTCTGTGAAGAATTGTATCAGGCCTCAATCTTAAAAACTTGAATACTGTCAATTTATTGTGTGCTTGTTTGGTTTTAGCTTAGTATGTTAGATAGATTTACTCTTTGTAACTTAGTGTTTATTCCTTAGCTTTTATGCAAACCTAAGTCACTGAAGTTTATTTAATAAATCATAGTTAAACAGGATTTCATATAATCTGTTAACATCTACGTAACATACTGTTTTCAGAAGAATTTCATATGATAGAAAAACCTAGAAACGTAATAATAACTATAAGATCAAATTAAAAAAACTGGTGGCATTGATTTTGATGTGATTGGGTATTTTTTGATACACCTTATATTTTAGGTTCTTTTCCATCTAAAGTAATGATTACTTTAAAATTAATAGTTTTTAGAAACGCATATTGAAAAACAACATTTAAATACTAGCTATTCTTTTTCTTTCCAAACGGATATAAATATAGCTCAAATGTTTTTTGTCTGTTGGCAATTGAACTGTATCATATTTTAAATTCCAGAATGTTTTTTTAAAAAATCAGATTATCTGCTCTGTTCAGTGATATACTAATTGCATGTTTGAAATTTCATGGAAGAAGGGTTCCTGTTTCAGATTACTATTCATAAAAGAAATACCGTATCTAAGGAAATTCTGGAGACTTAAAACCTCTAGTAAAAGAACAATCATGCCATGCAAATTGTTGACGGACCTGCACAGACCTGCTAAAATATAGTTGCTTTATACTATATACACTAGATCTAATGAGTCACATGCTTACTAAATCCAATCTCCAAATGCCAAAGTTATTATGTTCAACTCAAGGAAGCTAATTAATACAATCTTTTGCTGAACTAGTATTTCAGTATTAACTGAGGTTGTTGAAATAATCTTCAAAATAGTAGAGCTTCAGTCAGTGAAGAATAAATTACATCTAGCTCATTAAAATTAATGGGATCTGTGTATATAAATTTATCGTTACAGAGCATCATGTTTAATGATCAATACTGGTACCGTATTTTCTGGTGTATAAGACTACTTTTTAACACAGGAAAATCCTCTCAAAAGTCGGGGGTCGTCTTATACGCCGGGTATAAGCCTACCGACGCTCCGACTTCCCCAGCTGACCCCCTGTGATGGCGAGCCCCAGCTGTCTGGGGAAGTCGGAGCGTCGGTAATATCCACCTGGATGCCTGGGATGGTGAGGGAAGCTCCGTGCAGCAACCAGCTGGGTCCAGCATTCAGCGGCATGCAGCCTTGACAAGATAGGCACAGCTTCCCAAATCTAAGTTGCCGGCGCTGACTGATGACGCTACAGGAGCGCCGACAACATTGAGGGTAGTCTTATATGGCGAGTATAGCAAACCCTATATTTTAATAGGAAAAGTATGGGGTCGTCTTATACACCCAGTCGTCTTATACGTCGGAAAATACGGTACTTTCTGCAAGAGGCAAATACCAATACAAATATTTTCCTTCCTTCAAACATATGGAATTAATCATTTTAACATTAACTTATACTTCTTTAAGGAAGTCTACCCTTGGATTTTTTTTTTCCAATGTATTTACTTCCCTGACCTAAAAGCCACTTCCCCTTTGCATCAGTTATGCATGGCCAGTTATATCCATACTCCTAAATATCAATTTTTCGAAGTAGAACAGAATCTTAATTTCTGTGGTCAGCTGGCATATCATACACCACTGATACTGTAGAGGTGGGAGAATATTACTTAGGACAAAGTAGCAGTATAGATAGCTAAAATTCTGAAAACTTCACTCATAACAATTTGCTTATATGATTGCTAAGCATATCAACACTAAAAGATAACAATTTATGCAGTTTAATATGTTTGGGATATTTTTTTCCTTTTGTTTACTATATTTTATTGGATTCTTGTTTTGATATTATAGTTAATAACTGATTTGTTTGATCCCACTGTTTTTGTTTCAATTTCTTTTTGTATATTATTTTCTATCTATTTCTAGGGTTGACAGTAACTTTGATTTGTTGAAGATTTCAGACAATATCCAAACTATAAATCATAGTTTCCAGTAACTGGGGTTCATATATATGTAGTCATTGACTTACAACAGTTCATTTAGTAATTGTTCAAAGTTACAACGGCACTGAAAAAAGTGACATGGCCATTTTTCACACGTATGGCCATTGCAGCATCTCCATGGTCACGTGATTTACATTCGGATGCTTGAGAACTGACTCGTATTTATGACGGTGATCATCTTTTGCGACTTTCTGACAAGCAGAAAGTCCAGGGAAGCCATATTCACTTAACAACCATGTGACTAATTTAACAATTGCAGTGATTCACTTAATAACTATGGCAAAAGAAGGTCATAAAATGGGGCAAGACTCACTTAACAAATTTTTCACTTAGCAACATAAATTTTGGACTCAACTGTAGTCATAACTCGAGGATTACCTGTATTGAACAAAGCCAAAATCAAACCAACCACATTATGGCATAGCAGATGAACAGAAATCCATAAATTCATCAGTCAAAGGGAATTAAATTATGACCCATAAGCCTTACATGGAGGCAGTCTTGTTGATCTGTGCATGCTAGATATGTGTGAAAATGCTAAAGTGATATCAGGTAACGAGGGAGAAATATACGTTACTCAATGTGTCATTCCTTATACCTGCTTTCTCCTCTCTGGAGCCTCCTGGATGTGCACCATAATCCCCATCATTGCCAACTCCCCCTAGAACTAACCTGTAGGGTAAAATTCTGATATTGTCTCCTTAAAACGTCTCTTACCATCTCTTTGGGATAGTTTCTAAAGCATGTAAGTATGGAAAGCCATACAATGTAACATGACATTTTATGTATAAAGCAATACATAATTACAGAGAAATGCTACTTCCAGCTGATGTTCTTCAGATTTCTAGGAGAATAAGTCCATTAAGTCATGTTATAAAACTTATGTGTGATGTATAACTTGGTCTGGTTGATGTAGCATATGGACATTACATTTTGCCCAAGAAGTATATTTAGGATCAAGCTCTTTCAGACTTTGCTGACACACTGGTTTGATTAGTTTTAGTATTTGCTCCTTTCCCATGAATATACAGCATTTCCTGTCAGAGAGTAGCTAGTTTAGTCACAATTTCCAAAAGTAGGTAGATTTCATAACAGGAAAGCTAGTTCTGACTCATCTCTGTAATCTTTCGCATTAAAAGTAACACTGAGGTCTTGAAAAAAATTGGAGGAACATAACACTAAAGGAGAAATGTGAGTCTTTCTTATGTTCCTTTCCTGAAAAGGAACAATCTGAATAGGAAAATAATTGAATATGTATATATAAAAGCTTGTGTGGACAATGTAGACAAGCAAACATTTAATTCTGCTTTTGTAAATTCAGCTCTCAGACAGTGTACATATCTTTGATGTTTAAGAGCAACTTAAACTTAAATTGCACGTAAGTTTTCATTTTCAACACACAACCTTTGCTGTGGATATGAGTATTTTATTAACATGTATCAGCCTCTTTCAATATCCAGTTAATAAGTTACTGTGGTGTTATTGTATTCTATAAATGCATTCTCTTCATATGCTAGAAGCATTTATTATAAAAAGGAAAAGCCATATGACCATTACAGTAATAAATGACCCAAATCCATTCTGAGGCAATACCCGGATTAGGACAACTGAAAGTTTAAGATTAGGGGGTGGGTTTCTGAGTTTTAACCAAGGTGTTCATTGAGTAAGATGATTAAATATTCAGAAGCAACAAAAAGGAGTTGGGGGCAGGAAATAATGCAGCGGATGTCAAGATCATGCCTGTAGTAGGTTAATCTTAGCTGATTGGGAAAATCTGCAGACAAGCAAATTAGATCTTCAAAAGCATATGAATGATGGTAGGATATACTGAGAGGGCTCACTAATGAGTAATTGTTGCACACCATATGCACTCCATTTTTGAATTATTATTATTTTTTTAAATTCAGTTGTAGTTTACAAAGGCGCTCCTCTCTCCTCTTTATTTTGCAGTCCGGAGGCCTTGTGCTCCACTACCACTGCTATTGATTCTACCGCGGGAGCTATTTAAATGCATCTCGATAGGCTTTTGATGAACTAATAGAAAAGCGGCTATCACAAATGAAGATGAAACAAAGGAGATGTGGAAGAAAAAGAAAAGATAGGTAGGACTACCTAGAAATATAAGAATGGAAACTGGTGTGTCCTTTAATCTAAGCACCCATAGACTTTGGCCACCAAATGTTGCTGTAGGAAATGATTGTGTAATTTTAGCCTCTATAGTCTTTGTTTGCCCAACCAGTATGTAGGCACACGGCAGGTATCGTTCACACGTGTCCGCTCTAGAAATGCTCCTTCCTCACTCAATGTTCCTGAGGAGATGCAATATCAAGACTTGAATCTGCAGGGCCACGCTGTAAGCACCACACAACTGAGGCATTAACTCTTAACTTCCCAGCATCTTCCTGTCCCCCCCCCCCCCCCGGTATCTTCCTACAGTCTTCCTGCAAGCATGCCCATATATATTCAATTGTGTTTCACTGCAGATTATACAAATAATGTATTTTATTATATTTATAACAAAACACAAAAGATATAATTTTGAAAAAAATTAAGCAGTCGCCATTAGCTGGATTGAAATGGGTAAGTAAGATATCTGACCATACTTTACTGAAGTGTTTTTCAAAGTATGGTCTGAGGACACCCAAGGGGTCCTCGAAATCAAAATGAGTTGCGACCCTATGCTGCAAAATAATACAATATTAAAATCCCATCAAACAAGAAGAGATGGTGGCGGAGACTGTGTCAATCTTAATTTTTAATATGGTAAATATCAATCAATATAACCCATAGAAACAAAAGCTCTTTTGAGGTCCTCCATAATTTTTAACAGTGGAAAGGAGTCCTGACTTTAACCTTAAACACTCCCTAGGCAATAAACAATATTTTATTGCCTAGGGAGTGAATATTAAAACACAGATTTAGCAGCCGTATAGCCTGAGAAATATCAAACATTTTAAGAACTTAGAATTTCCTTTTTCAAACACCATTCAACTCTGCACTCTTGATTAATTTCTTAATCTTAAGAACTGCCGCATAGACTGCCTTACAGTTTAATTCCCACAAAGGTTCTCAATTGGAACTTGACCAAGGCTTTAAATCGCCCACAGTCCTAAGAGTTGCTCTGAAACAGACCTTGCACCAGGTGCTTCTTTATTTGCTTGCTTCTGGGGAATGACCCTGGCCTGTCCCTTTGAATTCTACAACCACAAGTCTTGCTTCAATATTCTAAATTATTTTTCTTAAGCTTCTTTGTTACGCAGAGAGCAGCCCCTGATGATACAATAGGCATTGCACTGGAATACTCGCAAGAATTCCATTGTGCAGAAATCGCAAATGCACATTTACAGCCTGTATTATCAGGTCTTGCTGAAGTGCTTGGTCAAAAGACGTTGTACATCGGGATGAAGGGTGTGTGCATGAATCCGCAAGAGTTGGTTCCAGTGTCCAAGCGTGTGCCGGAAGTGCAGGTTTGGTGGAGTAGAATGGAATGGAATGGAATGTTCTCTGTAGTTTTCCAAGAACAAAAACAGCTGGGCAAGAAGCTACTGAGACGGTTTCTAACTTTGAAAAATAAACGCCACACAACTGTTTAACCATTGCCATGTCTTCTCATAAAGCTCTATTTGGAATGTTTCTTTTGACGGGAAGAAATAGTTCTTTGTTTCTTATCCTCCCTCTCCCTCCTTTCATCTTTGTGCTCCTTCACTCATTTTTGATCAGCCTTTTGAAAAATTCAGCATTTGGGTATTTTTACCATGATGTTTTGTTCGTGTTTTCTTTCTCCCATCATCCCCCACCTCTCCTGCCCCCACACATGCATTTCCCAGTGGAAAAAAGTAAATGGCAAGCATCATTCTCACTACACAAAACAAATGTTACTTATTAGAAGTCTCCTGCGGTCAGTGGATGGCTGCCTATAGGGTAACTGGAAGTAGTGCGGCTAACTGAAAGTCTGATGTGTTCAGTCAATTCCCAGATGCTATATTTTCAGCTGAGGGTGGGGTTGTTATTTATTGTGGTAATTTAGAATAATATCATTAAAGAGAGAGAACGAGACAGAGCAGATTGATTTAGATATTCTGACCATGATTCTGGTTGTACACATTTGGTTACAATGAGTTGCCTTGTGTATGTCAGAAGACACATTCAGCTGCTTCCAAGGAATTGAAAAATTAAAATGCAACTATATAGAGGACACTTGTTATTCATTCATTTATTGTTTAAACATTTAGACAACTCCCGAAATACTGAATACTGTGATAATTTTTAGATATATTATCTGAAAACCCAGCTCTCTGGAAAAGGCTCTCATTCAAGGAAAGGTGGAAGGAAAGGAAAGGGGGAAAAAAGAAAAAAAGAAAAGAACAACCACCAACAAGGTGGCAGTGAGCACATTGTTGAGAGGCCTGAAAGAACAGGTTAAGGATAAATCATCATGGAGAAAATCTATCTCTGTGGTTACCAGGAGTTGAAATGACTTGATGGCACATAATCAAACGATCAATGAATCAATAGTAATAATTAAGATAATGGCATTAAAATAGTGACATTTAAATGAACACAATAACATAAAAGGGCATTGGTAAAATCCAAGGCAGCAACTATAAAGTCCAGTACAATTTAAGTAAAGTCAAATTGGACTTGAAATTTTAAGGGCACTCTGAAAAAGAGGCCTTCACTTGGTGTCTATAGTATTTGTGTGAAGAGGGAGACACTTGGGTGAGGCTCCATATGCAGAGAATTCCACAGGCAGGTACTGTAATCAGAGAGATACTTTAAGGTAATCACAAAATGTGAAAGTCAGACTGTAAAGATGTCTTAAAACAGTCCCATAATCCATATAGCTCAGTATTTTTCCAGATCTTTATCTCTGATTGTCTCCAAAGGTCTTGTTGATTGTGTGGGATAGAAAGAGTGCAGGTTCCCCCCCCCCCAGCTGAGGTCAGGTAGGTTATGTGTATCTTTCCTTCAGCAAGGATAAGTTTTATATGTGTGTTTTCGTGTTTCCTCAAATCCACTGTCTAATGCTACATAGAGGCCCTGAAGGGGAAAAAAAGATGTCAGCCGTAGTTCTCAGACATCCCAGGTTGTGCCTTCAGTATTCCAAAACTATACTTCTAGGTTATTTTATTATCTCATAGAATTGACTCTGTAGGCATTCTTAGAAAATAAAAATGGTGAGTGGCTACAGCCCAATACTTTGAAAGGATGTCATCTGCCCTGCTCCCCCCAGGACACAGAGCAGCTGTGGGTTAGAGAGGAGTATCCTGAAGGATTAAGAGATGGAAGAAAGCAATCTTTCCTGTTCTCTGTTTAATAGGTGTTCAATGTCCACCATTGTGGCCATGTTGAGAATAGACAAAATTGCCACTTCGTAAAACTGCCTAACATGTGCTGTCGGGATTATAATTCATAATCCCAACAGCACATGTTAGGCAGTTTTAAAAATTATAATTTATGTGAGGAAAGGAAAAAGGGAAGACATGGAGAGAGATTAATACTAAAGTAAAACAAAGACACCAGTGACAAACTATTCTGTTTGTTTGTTTGTTTATTCGTGTTTCTATACCACCCACTCACCTGACTCACAGATAACTTTGGTTTGTATCAATTGGTGCAAATATTGGAATATTAAGTGAAAATAGCTCAATGTAATCATCTAAATTTAAGACATTGGGCTAGAAACAGGAATTCTAAACCCATATTAGACATAAAGGCAGCTAGGTGACTTTGGCCCTCAGCTCAATGGCAAACCACTTTTAAAATCTTGCTAAGAAAAATTCAGGGATTGCTCAGGCAGTCATCAGGCACCAACACTGATTTGGATTCAGGTATAATCCTCTAAAATCAAAAGGTTTTAACAGTCATTCCGGTAAGGGGAAAACTGAAATGCCTTGTACATTTTCTTGTGGCGTTTTTCTCAACCACCCAGTCCCCTTTCAGCAAACAAGAAAGCAGTTTAAGATACGTTTAGCACCTAAATTTCTCAAGCATGCAAGTGTTTATACCAACAAAAATTATAAATTAATATGTTTGTCTGATAATGTTGGCAATTAAAGGAATTAAGGTAGAGCTGAAAGAGGTACCCAGTTGTAAATTGAGCTAAATTAGACTCATAACTCTTCAGGGTGTCTCTCTAGAACAGATAATAAGTGATTGGGCTGAATTGAAAAATGGATAAAAGGCCACTAAGCCCATGCAAGCTATAACTCTTCTTCCACAGCCAGCCTCTCATGCTTTATTATAAAATGGGACTGGGGAAGGGGGAAATTCTGAGAAGAAAAACATCAAAGTGTCCCCTTCATTCATTTATGCCTCCATCCATTTGTTGATTCATTTCTGAAAGATCTGCAAGAAAAATACCATCATATAGAGCCAACTACTGATTTTAATTTAATTGTTGTATTAAGGTAAGACAGTGTGCTTTTCAGAAGCAAGGCTATAATGCTCAATAAACTACAGAAATGTACTTTAACCTGTCATGTTCATTATCTCCAATCCCCTGGATCCCTTCAAGTTTAGTTGCATTATTAGAAAGAATAAATTATTTGCTGGACTCTACTAAGATGAGAATACTTATCAGTATTTCTTATAAGAATTTCTTAGTTCCTTATCCCCCCGTTGCTTGTTTTCCATTCCATCTATGCTCCTGATTTCTATTTTGACCTTAACCCCCAATAAACTTACTTTGGAAGTAGTGTCAAGGTAGTTCTAAGCAGACCCATAGGTCATCTCAAGGGTGTACCTTATAAGGCAGAGTTCCCCAATCTTTCCGGCTTTGCGGATCAGCAGGGGAAGAGAGGGGATGGTTCTGTGTGAGCAGCAGGCATGTGAACCCACCCGCCCGCTGCTCACGCAAGTAGGGATATGCACGCACACACTTACCCATCACTTCTGTGGCCCGGTTCTGAACAGTTCAAGGCTTGATAGTGGGCTGGGGCCCCGGGGTTGGGGCCCATAGCTTTAAGGTCAGTCGGGCTAAGGGAAGGCAAATTAGTGTCCTTCTCATGGTTGAAAGACTTCATTTGAATCTGAGGAAGATTAAATTACATTAGAACCTGGAGAAACTAAGTCCAGTATCTCCCTTTTCACCTTTATTCTTAAAGACAAACAGAAGCAACATTTGTAAATACTGAGCCATAAATACTCTGATCTACAAATTGAACAGTCACATTTTAGCTAAGGATATTTTGCAAAGATAACAGATTTATCTTTTTTTTGTTTGTTTGTTTATGGTTCACTATATCCTGCACATCCAGAAATGTTAGTTAACTGAGTAAACCATGTTAAATTAACCAAGTCTGTGTATGTTGTGAGAACATTGCACGAGTACTCAGATCATTCTAGGGAGCTTGGAGTTCAAATCGCTCATCCCTGGATGACCATTGTTCAGTTGCTGTCTCTCAGCCAATTTATTTCACAGGAATCAGTTCCACCATGAGCTGATTTTCAAACAAGATATGATATAAGTGTAATAAATATTTAATATTGTCTCTGTGTTCAAAGCTTTAGAATAAAACGTGAAAATAATGCCTTTTCCCTTATATTTTAGACCTTAAGGGACTTTATTTCTCTTCAGAGCTGAAATGAATTTCTTTCTTGCACCAGCAAAAAGATGGTCCACTGGTCATTTCTTGAAGACAGGAATGCCAAACTTAATCATCACCTCCCATGAAGGTGAACCTCTGCCCACCTTTTGTTGCTCCACATTCAAAATAGTATTGTTCTGACTTCTGCCAATGCAAGCCAGGCAAAGCGGACACCTGTCACACTTCCATCCACTGCAGGCATGCCTGCGGCCCTATTGGCTTGAGAGTGCTGTGACAGGAATGTTGCCTCCCTTTCAGACTCTATGCTGGAATGACCACTACATCCTGGGCTTTTGGCCTGCCTGTCTGCCACATATACTGGGGACTTCCCTTCCCTTCCCCTGTTCTTGCCTTCCCATCCCCAAACCTTTTGTTTCATTGGACAACCATGTTCAGGAATGGAATGGCTAAGTGGCCATTTTTAAAAAATGTGCAATTTAAGAGTTTTCTTAAGTTTTCAATTTCTTCTCCTCATTCAGCTCACATTAAAAATTTACAGCTGTGGGAGCCTCCTCCCTCCCTCCCTCCCTCCCTCCCTCCCTCAGTTGAAATGATTTAATACTGTAGTAGAACCCCAAGTTCACATATATATCAGTGACCTGAAAAGGAGATGTCTGGAAATGTTATTTAAAAACAATATAAGAGTAACATATTTTCCATAATAAAGATGCATACTGTTGCACAATGCATTTAGAATACAACCCCACTAGAGATTTTTTTCAGTGCTTCTAGGTTATTTTTACCCCTGCTTACCCTGCTCAGAAAGTCATTCAAGGAGGCTAAAACAAGCACTCAGAGTAAGTAATCAGAAGCTGCTGCTAACTGTTAATCACTTTCAAATCATGTATTGTGAAAAGCTATATCGCAAGGCTTATTTTAATTGTTTGTATCTAGTTGAAGAATATACAGCACACTGGAACTCTTTATTTTGCATTGCAAATGGACTGGGGTATTAAATTTACAGAGTCAATCATATAACAAGGATTCCATATCCACCAGCTGTATCTCATCTTGATAATCTCTAGGTTTATTTTTAAAAATATTGGGTGGGGGTGCTTTTAAGAGAAGTCACACAGTTCTTCTCTCCCCCCTTCCAGCAAATGGATTCCTTGTTGTGTTGTGGAGAGTGATAAATTGATACCACATGTCCCTTCCAGACAAAAAGCCTCTGTACTCCAGGCGAGGTGCATGCAGCTGGTGTCTGAATTAATGGGCAAGTCCCATAAGGTAAACACAGCATGGAAGAGACTGAAACAGAAACTGAGCTCGGAAGAGTGGGGAAATTTTTGTAGAAAAGGATATGCCAATGTTCCTAAACTAAAGAAATAAAGAACAAACAAGTGAAACACTTGCAAATAGAATTCTGAAATATGAGAAGCTGGTTCTGATCGAGTCAGCAAAACTGTAAACAGTCGTCCACTGTCCTTATAAAACTTATGAACGAACACGGCAAAGCATATTCAGTGCGTACATTTCACTATTTGTAACAGGATAGGTAATTCCACTAAGGAGTGTTCCTTATGATTGGGAGAATGGACACATGTTTTCTGTGGGAATGTAATTAGCAATAGCACTTAGTCTTATATACCGCTTCACTGTGCTTTACAGCCCTCTCTAAGGGGTTTACAGAGTTCAGCATATTGCCCCCAGCAAATTGGATCCTCATTTTACCGACCTTGGAAGGATGGAAGGCTGAGTCAACCTTGAGCTGGTCAGAATTGAACTGCTGGCAGTCCGCAGAATTAGCCTACAATATTGCATTTTGACCAATGAGCCAACACTGCTCCTAACATGTATAACTTTCGCCTTTCTCTTTTTGCTACCATTTTGTTTAATATTTCTTCTGCAAAACTTCAGTTTATATTTCAAAGGAAATCTTCATTGGTGTGAGTGGAGCATTCCTCTCTATGCAAATGACAATTTCAGAGAGGAACTCAAGTTCCCAGAATTGCTCTGTCTGCTTGGTGGCTGTTGTTGACATAACACAATATGTGCACATTGGCCCTAGAAATTACGCTAACTGCACTGTGCCTGGAAGCATGGCAGAGAAGGATCCCTGGTGCTTCTGATCTTTGGGACAGATTTGATCCAGTGGTGGGTTGCTACCGGTTCACACCAGATCGGGCGAGCCAGTAGCGGCGGTGGCGGGAGGCTCTGCCTACCTGCTTGGACGCCCATATGCCGCACATGAGTGAACCAGTAGCAACAGGATTTGGAACCTGCCCCTGGTTTGATCCCAGGATGGAATGTTGCACTTCAGTGTTGAAATGCAGGAACCTTGTATGAGATACTGGAGGTGATATTTAGCTTGAAAGGGAACTACTAGTGTTCATTCAGATTGACTCAGGTTGGTTTTCAGTAGTTATAAATGCAAGGGAAGGCAGTATACATTAGTTTTAAGAAGCTTATTCATTCAACAATCACCTAGTATTGCCCATCAACAAGAAACAACATAAGTAAAAATTACTGTGAAGTAAGAAAATGAATATGAAGTATTTTTTTTTATCACTAGCTACTTTTGTGTGAGGAAGAAATTGAACAAAACCATAACCAAAGCTACTAAAATTAGACTGGTCTATTACAATAAGGTGTTAGTTTCTTCTCCCACTGAGAAAAAGTGGTTCTCCGCCCGTAACCAAAACACAGGATTTGATATATAGGGGGTTGGCTTTAGGTAAAGCTCAAGTCTTACAGTTGTAATAGCTTGGTTTTTGTCACTCAGGCTAAACACATTTGAACTGTGTCTTAATCTGAATATTTGTTGGGTAAAAGCCTGACACTTTGACACACAGTTGCATTAATGCTCCAAAATTCAGCAAATTGTATAAAATTTTCATCAAACTCTGTGCAGTGTAAACCACTCTAATCCAATGCACAGATGATTATTATTACTTTTATTGTTTTTAGTATTGTAACTTACTACAGATGACTGAAAGGTTTTGAGAGCTTACACATAGATGGTGGTTCACAGTAGGGCTATAATCTTCCCGATAAAAAAAAACACCTCACTCTTAGAAAATCAGTATGCACCCATTAGAGTATTTGCAGAGCTTGGAATCAAAGCCATAAACTGGCAAAGTGAAAAGAAAACACTCCAGAGCTTTTACTTTATTAAAGGCATGCGTTTATACTTACAAAGGGAGAGTGAGTGGCATTTGGTATGTATTTATATTTGCTTGAAGGGATAGTTTATTTTATTTATTTGTTTGTCAAATTTACGTGGCTGCCCATCTTATGAAAAAGCGATTCTAGGCAGCAGACAACAGTATATATTTGCTGTGATCAAGAGAGAAAACCCTGGCTTTGAACTTTATTACTTTTTTTCCCCTTTACTGGACCTGGCCTTAGACAAAACATTTTTATGTACTTAAACAATGAATAAAAAGCACGTAGACTGCATGTCTTTGCACACCCCAGATGTTTTTCATTAACTTAATGTCATCCTGCTTCTTTATGTCAGACGTAGCGATGCCAATGTGAATCATCGAGCTTGAATGACAATCCCCGTTGTACATTATAAAATAGTTTTTTTTTTAAAAAAAATCAGCCATTTGTGAATTCCTACTATTCTGTTTTCAAAACATGTTTTCAAAAACATTTCACTTTTCCACATGGATATGATCCACATCTGCCAGTAGTTTTTAAGTACCTCCTCACATTTAAAGAGACCCGGTCATACTGTGGTTTCCTCCAGATTCTTATCTCCAAAATACTTTAAGGTTTTGACACGCACAGTACAAAGCTGCTCATTTTAATTGTTAAAGTAACAAGGACCAACTTCGGAAGCAGCCATCCAGGACTTGCAAATGACATGGCTGCTTTAGCACTCTGAAAGACAGGCTTCGCCTAGGCCTCTGTGCTTTGTAAAGAACTAGCTTTGCTTTGCACAATTGGACTATATTTGGACTATACAGACTGTAATCCTGCCAGTCTCATCTTCCTTTGGGTGTGTCCAGACAGAGAGTTGTAGCAGTTACAACCACAAGGCATTCTGTCTTTGCCACCTTTCCCAACTTATTCTGCCCTTCCCTTTATTTATTTTTTCTGATATGGTAATTAAAATAGCTAGAAGAAATGGTGGGAACGTGCAGGAAGTTTATTATTGGAAGAAATCTTTCAGTCAGTTCTCTGAAAAATTCTGAGAGTGTGGTTTGATATTTTGACAATAAAAGCCTTATCTGGAAGTTCTCCCCCTGCCACTTTTTTGTTTTTACTACTATAAACCTAAAGTGCATCTCAATGGAATGGCTGGAAATAGCTTTTAGACTAGCAGTATATGTCTCTTGCAACCATCAGTTCATTCTAGTATGACCCTAAATGGCATGCTGATTTTGGGGCAATGGGATTTCTCAGGTCAGTGGTGTTTTGACTTGTTGCATTTCTTATGGCAATTGACTAGAATTTGGTTTGCTCAACTCTTTCATATCCACTAGTAAAAACCACACAGTTGGTGACTGTGCTATATATAATTGTTTTTCTCTTTGGAAACTTACAGCAATGGCTCAGGGTAGAATATTAACCAAGTTAGTTTGCTCAGACACCACCAAAGGAAAAAGGAAGATGAGAAAAAACTAATAAACATAGTTGTTGCTATTTACGGAAGATCATTAGGTTACAACATGTCAGACAGGTTTTACTTTGCGTTTTCAGTTTGTACACTATGATTTAGAAATAAATGAGTTGCAGAACTGGTTCTTGGCTATACGTGCTTAGGATCATAGGATATCTATATTAATTATCCTGATTTTCTATGCATCTGATTACTTTGGCAACTATTTTAATGGGAGGCTTTTTAAATAAAAGATAGAGATTCTCTTTAAGCTAAAGAACGTAATTTAAGAGAATTTGCTTAGAAAACTGCACTAAATCACCAAAGCTATGTGCTTACAACAGTAGCATCAGTACTAAATGCTCTTTCTCAGGAAAGGGCTTATCCACACATTCATTATATTTATGCCATGCAGAAATACTTTGAATTTTATCATGATTCCTATACTAAATTCTTTATTTATTCTAGTGTCTGAACAACCTATTAAAAACTAGAGAAGTAATAGCAATAATGGAAGTCCCAAAGGTGCTTTTTCAGGAGACAACTGTCCTGTCAGAGCTGAAGAAGTTTCTTGGATGAGAAGCGAAACATCTTCAAAGAAAAAACAAGAAAGTCTAGCTGCCTCCTGAAAAATCACCTTTGGGACAACCATGACCTGGATGACTGAGAATCTCTGCAGATTTTTAGCAATAATGGCAATTTTTTCCCTTTATGTTTTTTATGTCTTAAATATTATTGAATAACAGTATTTACTTGACATATTCTAAATTTGGGGGGTTTTGTGTGTTGTCTTTACAGAACTCAATCAGACACAACTTGTCCCTTCACAGTCGATTCATCAGGGTACAGAATGAAGGAACTGGGAAAAGCTCATGGTGGATGATCAACCCCGACGGTGGGAAAGGAGGGAAAGCACCACGCCGACGGGCTGTGTCGATGGACAACAGCAACAAATACACAAAGAGCCGAGGACGAGCAGCTAAGAAAAAAGCCGCCCTTCAAGTTGCCCAGGAGACAAGTGACGACAGCCCCACCCAGCTATCTAAGTGGCCTGGTAGCCCAACCTCCCGTAGCAGTGACGAACTGGATGCGTGGACAGATTTCCGGTCTCGTACCAGCTCGAACGCCAGTACAATAAGTGGCCGCTTGTCCCCAATATTGGCAAGCACTGAGCTAGATGAAGTGCAGGATGATGATGCTCCCCTTTCTCCCATGTTGTACAGTAGCTCACCCAGCATGTCCCCATCAGTGAGCAAGCCCTGTAACGTTGAGCTGCCTAGGTTGACTGACATGGCAGGCACGATGAACTTGAATGATGGCTTGACAGATAATCTTATGGATGACCTCCTGGACAATATAACCCTTCCCTCTTCCCAGCAGTCACCCACAGGAGGTCTCATGCAGAGAAGCTCAAGCTTTCCATACGGCTCCAAAGGTTCAGGGCTTGGTTCTCCATCCAGTAGTTTCAACAATGCTGTGTTTGGACCATCATCTCTGAATTCTCTCCGTCAGTCTCCCATGCAAACCATCCAAGAGAACAAGCAAGCTACATTTTCTTCCATTTCGCACTACAATAACCAAACTCTGCAGGATCTGCTGGCATCGGATTCACATAGCCACAGTGACGTCATGATGACGCAGTCTGATCCACTCATGTCACAAGCTAGCACCGCTGTGTCTGCCCAAAATGCCCGCAGGAATATTATGCTTCGGAATGATCCAATGATGTCATTTGCTGCTCAACCAAGTCAGAGCTCTTTGACCAATCAGAACCTGCTTCACCACCAGCATCAATCCCAGAATTCCTCTCTCAGTGGCAGCCGTGCCTTGTCAAATTCTGCCGGTACTATGGGATTAAGTGACACCAACCTTGGATCAGCAAAACACCAGCAACAGCCACCTGCCAACCAGTCTATGCAATCACTTTCTGACTCCCTCTCAGGCTCTTCTTTGTATGCCAACAGTGTGAGCCTTCCGGTCATGGGGCACGATAAATTCCCCAGTGATTTGGATCTGGATATTTTCAACGGGAGCTTGGAATGCGACATGGAGTCCATTATCCGCAGTGAACTCATGGATGCAGATGGATTGGATTTTAATTTTGATTCCCTCATCTCAGCCCAGAATGTTGTTACACTGAATGTGGGAAACTTCACTGGTGCTAAGCAAGCTTCATCACAGAGTTGGGTTCCAGGCTGAAGGATTTATGCAAAGAGGGGAAAATGGGCAAAGCAGGTTAGCAATGTTTAGTCTGTTGCATTCAGTACTGTACTTGACAATATGTAAATATAGCTTTTAAAGAGGACAAGTACAGCTTTTACAGCAAACACCCAGACCTAACTCAGGGTTAGATTACAGCTATGATAAGAGTTTCCAATAGAAATAACTAAAGGCTGATTTAATTTCAGTCTCCTCCATTGTGTTCTATGGGCATACTATATTGAGAGATGTAATCCATTCCCAAACTCTATCCACCATCAGCTCCTGATGCATGTTGAAACTTTTCAGAAAACTTTTTTGTTGTTGTTGTGGCTCTTCCCACTTGGTGATTGTTTTATAATTTTTTTTAAAAAAATCACTGCGTGGGGTTTTGTTAGTGCGATGTTAGTTCCAATTTGCATCGTTATGGGGTAAATTATTGAGATAAAGTGCTATCTACCCATCCTTAAGTTGGCAAACAAACAAACAAACAAAGCCACTATACTAGAACAACATTTGCTGTTTGCATTGCCAACCTTTATTCTGACTCTCACCTGTCTGTTTTGATGCACTGCTGGACAGTAGGGTCCTAATTATCCATGTGGGGTGCACGATAAGCAAGGAGGGATCTGGCTTTGCTGTCCTTTCTCTTCTGTGTATCACCAACCATCAGGGACGCTATCTGACAATCACGGCACCAGAGGAGAAATGGGCAGGTCCATCTAGAGAACTCTGTCCATCTTTTTAGGCTCCTTCCTGTGTCATTCCTCTTAACACCTCATTCTGCTCTAACCTAAGCCAAATTGGTGATTTTTTAAAAAAACAAACCAACATCATAATTGCAAAGGGTAATGAGTTGCTGCTCTTTGGTTTAAGATTTCTATCCCCTTCTCCTCCTTTCCATTCTTTATATAGATAATAAAGGATGACTTCATGCTCAGTTAGGGAGGCAAGGAGGAAGGGTTGGTCACTCATTCCACTGTTTTCCTATCTCAGTCTTGTGTTAAACTGGTAAGGGTCATGAAGTTAAAGTACTAACAGTACTGCTGGCTGAACAATCTGCTGCATTTGCAAACTCTGGTAAACCAGCAGCACAATACTCACCTTTAGGGAGACAAAGCAGAATGATGGCGGACAAGGTTGGCCAGGGATGGGGAGGGGAGGAGTGTGCCCATATTAACCCAAAACAGCCAATGAGAGCTTCTCTAACCTCACCTGCTACTGGTCATCTCACTTCATCCCTGATATAAAGGGTGGCAAAGCACGGCAAGTGTTATATACACATTGTGGCTGCTGCTGGATGCTCTTAGCTAAAGAGGAAAAACATCACTTCAGCTAAGAAGGTCTTAAATCTGCCTCACTCCTAGGCTGCCAATGAGAGAAAAGCAACATCATCATCAAGAGACAGTAGAAAAAAGATGTTGCCAAGGCATGGTGATTGTATCATTGTTAGGTGCAACTGGGAAAAGGCCTTAAGGGAAAAGTGAATTAAGGAAGAAGCGAAAAAAGTTACGGATATAGATCTTATCACCAAAGTAGTTTCTGAAATAAATTCATAGAAAGACTTACAATTTTCCAATCTGATATGCAGGTGATCTCATCCTAGCTTCTTTCGATGAAGCTGTTACCACGTATGTTATCGTTCATTTATTTTCTCCTATCAGAAGTAAAGATACTGTAAACAATTACAATTACCAAGTGAGAATCAAACCAGATATTGCACAATGTTTTTCTTGTCAAAGTGCTTTCCAAAGTTACTTTTCCACTCAGATAAGAACTGTGACAAGATTATGTGATTTTTTTTTACTTTGCAATAATAGTTAATGCTTTGAAAAAAGAGAAATTAAGCCTTCAAAGCAGGATATTGGGAGAGGAAATTGATTTCTATGATTTTGAAAAAAGAAAAAGCAGTTGTAGAGTCCTTAATAAAATCTTAGGGATTCCCCTTGCCAATATCATTTATCAAATTTAGGGGTACTCTGAAGATGTTATTTGTATTCCATATAAAAATTTGCTGACATTTTCACATAAACTGGTTTGGGGCCAGTTTGGGTTTGACAAAAAATGTCTGAAATATTGTAAGTAGCATAGTACTTGATCATATATAGTATGATTTTTAAAAGGACTACAAATTCCCTGTGGTGTGCAGTTTAATACTGTAATCCTTGGCTAAAAAAGCTAAGGGAGAATGCAGCCATGATTATCAAATTCCTATCAAAGAATGCTCAGGTAAATTTTCAAGAAAACTAAGCATTATATTGATCTCCGCTGCTTAGATTTAAGCAGTATTTTGACTGGCAAAAAGTCCTCACATCTCATTTCCTCCAGTAAGCTATGTTGTTGGCAAAAATACCTTAGTCACTTCATTTTTCACAGCATGAAAGTGGAATGAGGTACCAGAAAAGAAAAAGTGATTGTTCCATCATGAAAGTGTATCATCTCTTGGCATAGAGTTAGCCAGCCTTCCTTCCTTCCTTCCTTCCTTCCTTCCTTCCTTCCTTCCTTCCT
>WNWU01000030.1:3424388-3501323 GCA_012654045.1 Ptyas mucosa | reverse complement strand
CCTTCCTTCCTTCCTTCCTTCCTTCCTTCCTTCCTTCCTTCCTTCCTCCCTCCCTCCCTCCCTCCCTCCCTCCCTCCCTCCCTCCTCCCTTCCTTCTTTTCTTTCTTCCTTTCTTCCTTCCACAACGGAATAAGTTCCATTGAACCCAACAGGATTTTTAGCAGAATAAACACATGGAGCCACTATTTATTCTTCAAAGCTAAAACCAATATACATGAACATTAATACATAATACATATTTATAATTTATGTCTTAAAACTGTATATTTACAGTAAAGTGAAGAGTAAAACAAAAATATTGTGGTTGTAATTTAAAGCCATTTAGGAAAACCACAATAATGTTGATTAGCCCGTATTGTAGCATCAATTGTAGCATGATTTGCTGGCAACATTCATTCAAAAGCATACATGTCAGTGCTAGAGAAAAACACAGAAGGAGGTGAAGCAATTATTATATTTTATATTTTACAAGTGTGACTTGATTCATTAGCTGGCCATTATTTATACTTGCTCCCAACCCTCTCCTTAGAATATACAGATTTGCTAAAGATAAAGTCAGCTTTTACTGTTTTGCAGAAACTCCCAATTTCTTTTTTTCCTTTTCATTGCAGAGAAGCAATGAGAACTTTAGGGACGGGATTATATAGTACATGGTTCTGAAAAACCACTCGTCAAAGGCCAGGGATAACTTGGTAAAATTATTTTGTGGGCATAATACACTATAGACTTTCAGTTATTGGAGACTTTCTCTGTGCTTTTCTGAAGGCCATTATGTTCATAAGATTCAAGAAAGATAATTGGAAACTGGTTGTTCCTACTGTTGCCAAAATTACGGGATAGCATAGGATGACAGCATCGCTTGATATTTTTAGAGCAAGCAGAGCAACATTGGGTGGAGTTCATAATGCATTCACTTTTGTATCACAAACACCGACTTAGGATCATATTGTAAAATACGATTGATTTTTTTCCGTGAATATTTGTCACAGTTTAACTTTAGGATTTCAAATTTGTTTTCCTTCTCCATGTTGAATTGCTAAGATTTTTCAAGGGTGCTTTTTGTAGTAATGTTTTTTTTCTTGGAAAAATCAAAGCCTTTAAGGCTGCTATTTTCCAAGCTTGCAAAGTACGGCAAAACAAGGACTAACGCTAGACTTTCCTGGAAACGATTGCCATGATTTTAATTAACTCAGCTACTAAAAACGAATGTCCTGTGCTTCATTCTTCCATGCAGGATTCTATTTATGGTAATTTATGATGTGCTAGAGGAGGTAGAAAGGGCAATGACTAAATCCTTGCATGTCATAAATGTCTTCTGGAGATGGCTGTAACAATTTTACTTGAAATTGTTTCATTTTAATTCAGTTTTCAATTCGGGTTGATTGAAAGGTATTGGCTACTTTTGTGTGGCAATTTGTTACTAATGACCAACAGCTGCATGCTTTTCAGATCATTCTCACAAATTCATTCTATGAGTAGGAGTAACCATCCAACCATGGGATGCGGTGGCTCAGTGGCTAAGACACTGAGCTTGTCGATCGAAAGGTTGGCAGTTCAGCGGTTCGAATCCCTAGTGCCGCGTAACAGGATGAGCTCCCGTTACTTGTCCCAGCTTCTGCCAACCTAGCAGTTCAAAAGCACGTAAAAAATGCAAGTAGAAAAATAGGGACCATCTTTGGTGGGAAGGTAACAGCATTCTGTGCGCCTTTGGCATTTAGTCATGCCGGCCACATGACCACGGAGACATCTTCGGACAGCGCTGGCTCTTCGGCTTTGAAACGGAGATGAGCACCGCCCCCTAGAGTCGGAAACAACTAGCACATATGTGCGAGGGGAACCTTTACCTTTAACCATCCAACCATAGTAACTCTCTGAGAGTTGTTACTTCTGAATCAGGAATTTGGAACAATCCAATGTCCTGGCTGATGATAACCCAAAAGTTCATGGATGATGGAGCCATATTAACTTTGCCGGCTCACTAAAGAGGCCAGGTATTAAAACATTATGCTTTGCCCAATTGTACGAGTAGAAGCACTGAATGGAAATGACCGTATTGCTGTATTTATAAAGAAGAATTTCACAAACAGAAAACTTGTTGCCTTTTTGCAACATATCATGGAGTAACACAGTATTGAGAATTCTTCAAGAACAAATTGAAATACATTTAATTTTAAAATTTAGAATAGTTGAATTGATATATATCACAAATATTATATTTGCTCTAACTTACCCTTTCTACCTTATGCCTACTTAAGAGATCCTGGAGAAATATTATATAGCTCTTGACTCACCTGTAAAAAATGGTCACGACCTGTGCTTTCATTTTTAATTTGCTTTTGAACTTTTTACCCTTAGGTTTTGAAAAAGAGTAAAAGAATTGACAGCTGAATGATCTTTGCCAAAATTGCTTGTGTTCACATATAAATCAAGCCATGTAGTAATTTGCTTGTGGCTCAGCAGCATGTATGAATTTAGCCAGTATTTGTTTGGCTTTAGGAGCTTAATATAGCGTTTGACAATTCACCCCTGTATTGCTTGCTATTGAACAGAGATTGTAATTAATACACTATAATAACTGCAGACCTACACTAATATGTATTTTACAAATATCCTCCCTTATATACCTTGCTACACTGACCTTTACTATGCAAAGATAGTGTATGTTTAGTGTATATAATCTTTCCTCTCTTTTATTTGGCATCTTCCAGTCTTTTTAATTTTTTGTCTGCTCTTCATTTAAAATAATGTTTTTCTAATCTTCCTGGAGAAGTAATTGAATTTGAGGAGGACTGAAGGGGTTTGATTTATGGGAGAATCTTTTATTACACTTTTCCTCTTGAGCTGCCTATTATTAAGCATCTTGGGGGCTTTGTATGTCCTATGACACATCACAACAGTGTTGGCTCCTTTTAAATGATTTGTCTTGGCTTTCTGACCTGTCAAATTCATTTAACAACATTAGCAAATGAGAGTTCTTCATGACAGGAAGAATTGCTTTCATGATAACCATAATAAAGATGTATGCTTCCCCAGACAACAGAGAAAGAGAAACAATGCTAGGAATGCCTATAGCAAAAAGGAGTGCCTGATTATTCTCTGGAATAACAAATTGGAAATATAAAGGCTAATTCTGTAGCCTGTTTTCATTAACATTTGTACATTTTGAATGGTTCATGTCAAATGAAACACTCTCTTATTTAGAGGACACAATTTACCCAAGCAGTGTCACCTTTATACAATCATTGTTGAAATCGGTAGTACCTTTATAGATTAACTTGGAATCTTTGAACTGGGCCACTAAGATTTTTCCTTCTGTCTCCTTTTCAATGAAGGCCCACTTTTCCTATATTAGGAATGGTATACAAAGTAGTTTGCAGTTGCTCTCTTTCAGCACATCCTTATAAATTAATTTTTCCTTGCATTTTATTTTTTTTAATACAAGGGAAAGAGACTGGCATGCCTAAGACATTCAGAGAATTTCATGGTTGATATGAAATCAATTAGTTCATAACTGTATAATACTACAGCAGGAAATTAAACTATTTTTAAATCATTATCATGCTCTTTAAAGGGCTGTTTGGGAAAAAGACTTAGAGTATGAAATATTAGTGGAAAACTAATTCCTTATATAGGAAATGGACATATATGTTCATACTAAAATTTATAAACTGTGGAAATACAAGTCCTCTAATTCCTCTCAATTATTGCTCATATGTCCTATCAGCTGAGGGAATCCATTCTATATCATTCACCTGTATCAGTAAACTTTAGACAATAGTACTGAATAAATTAAACAATTGAGTTGCTCTAAAGTAATTGGTATTAATACAACCATCTAGTGAGAGGCATAAATCAAAGAAACTGGCATATAAATCAATAGAAATAATTTGTGGATTGAATACAATTTATTAATATATAACTTGTTTTATCCCTGAAAATGGTGAGAAAGAACACAATTGTACTTCATTAGTTCTTCCTATGTTTTCTGTCATACACTATGATCTTACTATGCACACAGATCACTTTTGCACACTTTTTTCTAAGAATTTATGTAGCATAAAGTGTTAGGCTTTTCCTGTTGGTGGGCTGAAACTCAGTTTTACTTGCAGTGCATTTACTATTTCTTTCACTTTGGAGAACATTAGGGGATCATCTTTCCTTTTTTAACTATTGTAATTTCTAATACATCATAATTAAAGACTGCAGGAACTAAATGGGGTGCTAATCTACATCATTAGTATTTTAAGGACTCTTTCTTTGCCACTTTTGTTGAGATCAGAACCTCAGACATTTAATTCCAAGTGAACATTGTGGAATGAATTGAGATGATCACTTATAGCTTTTGAGGTCAAGCAGCATAAATATAGACTAGCCAGAGTATTGTTTTACTCCACTGGATTGGATTGAATTAAGCATGGTGGGGAACCACAGCTTGTAGCCACTGCTATTTCTCAGGTGTATTTTATAAACTCATTATCTATCGATCGATCGATCATCGATCGATCTATCTATCTATCTATCCATCCATCCATCCATCCAAATCTGTCCTGTCCAGTTCATATGAACTCTGATCAAGTCACCCTATGTGAAATGATCCTGTAAACCAGTTCCACTTTTGTGATTGTATTTAGGGTATCTTGGACCTTTAAAAAAAAAAGTGCTTAAAAACAACAGGTGATGCTGCCTTTTGGGAAGGACCTTGTAAGTTAAGAGATAAAGCAAGGTGTAGCTGTTGGTGTAGAAAGCAACAGAACTTTTCAGTACTCCCTAGTACAGACGTAGCAGCCCCTTAATCATCAAAGCTCTTACAAAATCAACTGAAAAATCTTCTGGCCATTGCTTTTCCCTCTCCTTCTGGCAATTTGCTCAGAATTATAATAGTAGTAGATTCTCTTAGCTATGATGTTCATATTATATGCATGTTTTATTGAATGGTTTACCCACATAGAGTATTATTGTTGCTACAAATGTGTGTACACACAGAAATACTTGGAGTTTAGTGTTTTTTTCCGGTTAGTCTTCTGATAAGCTTATTGAAGATCATTCTGAGGTTCAGTATTCAGGTTGGCTTCAAGCCTGAGGCAGTTAATAATGCCATATACTAGTCTTCCCCAAAATTTATATTTTTATTGAACATTTTTATGTTGATGAAAGATGAATATAGAAATTTGTAAAGAGGGGAAAAAAAGAAAGAAATGAAGCGAACAATATAGTTAAAGAAAAAAAAGTTAATTGAAGATTATCATTCAATTCTCCTAATGTTTCTGACCTTTATAGCAGTTAACAAACTCATAATCTCTCTTCCCTCTTTTACACTACAATAGTCTCTTTAGCCCTTTATTCAGTCTTTTTTGAATCATCAAATCCAGAAATCACCATTTCACTTTTTTCCATTTTTGGTAAAACATCTATAAAAGTTTCCAGTCTTTTATAAAAGTCCTTACTATTTTATAAATTATTTCATTATAAAAATCATTATTATATAAAAGTCCCTGAGCAGACAGGTCACTTTTGCCATATCTGCTAATTTTGCTGCCTTCACAATCCATTCCTCCATTGTGGGTGTTTGAATATTTCTCTATTTTTGAACATACAGGTAGTCCTCGACTTACAATGGTTCACTTAGTGACCTTCGAAGTTACAACAGCGTGAAAAAAGGGACTTGTGACCATTTTTCACACTTATGACCCTTGATGCATCCCCACAGTCATGTGATCAAAATTGAGGCGCTTGGCAATTGACTCATATTTATGACGGTTGCAGTGTCTAGGGTCATATGATAATCTTTTGTGACCTTCTGACCAGCAAAGTCAATGTGGAAGCCAGATTCACTCAACAACTATGTTACTAACTTAACAACTGAGGTGATTCACTTAACAATTGTGGCAAGAAAGGTTGTAAACTGGGGCAAAATTCATTTAACAAATGTCTCACTTAGCAACAGAAATTTCGGGCTCAATTGTGGTTGTAAGTCGAGGACTTCCTGTATTTAAGGGTAGTGAAATTGCTACAGTTACCATATATACAATCCCCCAAAATTTAACTTGCAGCACTGGTTTAACATTAAAGGAACAATATTCAGACATAATGTTTTATATTCTTTAGCTAAATGAGCCGAGGTGGCGCAGTGGTTAGAGTGCAGTACTGCAGCTACTTCAGCTGACTGCTAGTTCAGCAGATCAGTGGATCAAATCTCACCGGCTCAAGGTTGACTCAGCCTTCCATCCTTCCGAGGTGGGTCAAATGAGGACTCAGATTGTTGGGGGCAATATGCTATTTAGTATACTGTCTTTGGTGTAAGCCGCCCAGAGTCCTCGGAGAGTGGGCGGCATAGAAATATGACTAATAAAATAAATAAATAAATAAATATGATAGGAAGCTGCATCTTACAAATGAAAACTGCAGAACATCCAGTTAAAACTTATCAGGTAGCCCCATTGTGGACTAAAGCTGCTGAGAAGTATTGTGTCTGAGAAGATACAAATTTTCTGTCTATAACATTGTGTCAGTAATATCCCAACCAGATGTATGAGGTTCAGAAATGTGTTCAGAAGTGAGGAGAAATGCAGGGATTCTTGCAACAGCTATTGAAAAATGATTTCATTTCCCAACTTATTCACAGCAAGCAATTCAGAGGACAACAGATAGAGCAGGCAAAAACTAGTTGGAAGCAAGGAAGTCTTTTTCACTATTATTCATGTTCATTCAAATAGCACCTGATTTCCTTCCTTTTCTTTAGGAGTGAAGAGAAAATGTATCACTTCATTGGCTGGCTGGCAGTTGTAACCCTCAACGTTTTTGTTAGTTGCATGGTTTTTCAACATGCTGTTTTTTAAACCGCTTTACATTGGTCAAAAAAATAAGAACTGGTGGGGTGCAAGCTGATCATAATACATAATCTATGTGTTATAAACATAGATTATGTATATATATAGAGAGAGATCTGTTGAAGCAGTGGTTTTGCCTTCCAAAACCAATCCTTAGTTTCCCTCTCCAGAATTACCTCTCATTTTCTCACTCTCTTATCCATCCCCAAGCTAATGGAGTTTAACAGGTAACTGAATTCTTTGGGTCGCAAATTTTGTAGGATTCCTTAGAATCTCTCCCAGTCACCATCCAGAGACCATCAAAACTATCAATTTTGCTCTACCTTTTTGATCCAAGAAAACAGCAAATGGACCTCAGAAAGTCAAATGACGTTGGTGGATTCTAGGGAGAAGGTGAAAGAGATTTGTTCTGTGCAATGAGGCAAAAATTAATGGGCTGAAATGTCAAAAGATTTCTCCCAAAAATTGAATCAAGGGGACTAATGGAGTTTTAGGATAAGTCAAGGTACATAAGAAGTAACAGATGTATCCTCATACTGATTTACATGGGTGAATAAATATTTATCATATACTAAACAGAATTCTTGTTAACCAACCCAACTCTCTGATGCTTACATTTGGCCTTATAACAAATTGTTTTAAAATGTAAGAGAGAGAAAAAATGAAAAAATGTAATAATGAAGTTTGACTACACTAATATGCAATATTTGTTATTATTCTTCAATCTTGTCTTCCAGAATTCTTACAGGATGTATTTGAAAGTAGTTGTCATACTTGAAGGCGTGCCCTTTGTATTGAAGGAATAGCTAAGGCAGTTGAAGTGTGAAAAACAGAACTGCACATAATTGTGTAATGTCTGAAGCTATTTATTAAATGCTTATGCTCCCAGAAGCATAGCTTATAACGAATATTACGTATTACAGTTTGCATAACTCTGTTCATTTACTAGGAACCTTCAAACCAAAACATTATTAGCAGTAGAACTCTTCCATGATTTCCTAATTAAAAACAACAACAACAACAATCCTAGAGCTAGGATATAATAATCAGTCTTGGGTTGTGCTGATATATTGTCGCTGCTTTTACACCAGTATCAAAGATACCTGCAAAATAATAAATGTAGGTTTCCTCAAGATGATTTGAAAATTTCTGGAAGTTCATGTTTAGGATTATTTGCTTTCCTCAACTGTTTGTAGGTAATGACTAACTGAATGTTATATTGTTCTCTTTTTTTTCTTCCTTCCAGGCCCTTCATCCAATATGAATCCTAAAGAAAAAAATCCTTGCCAAAATCAACTGTCAGCAAAGACAGGGATATCGTTTACAGCATTTGTGAACCCTGCATTCTTTTCCTAATGAAACAGACTGTTAGCGAGCCCCAGAACTTGAGGAAAGAACTGACTTATCTGGAACTGAACTCATTTTGAAGTATGCAAATTTTTCTTACTGTAGGGTGATCCACCACCAACTTGAGGATACGTTGGTTCAGCCACCATTCTGTTTCAGAACACTGTGTAGCCTTTACAGTAGTGTGCTTGTCAATCAGTATATGGCGTTCCAAAATGGTGATGGGTTGCAGGATGCTTTTAGGTTGGCTTTTGTTCTTCAGGGTTTCCCCCTAGCCCACCCTTCTTAAGGTGTGAGGGATGCTTTTTTTTTTCCTTCTCTGTGTAATCCTTTACTTGCCCCCTTCTAATGTGCCAATTCCTCATGAAAATTAAATACACAACAATAGGCTTGAATTACCAACAGCACTTGAATACCAATACAGTTTCCAGCTGTGTTAAACTGTTGCAGCAACACAAGTGACGAGTATGGTGGCACTTTAAAGACTTAGCAAATTGGGTATATGACATGGATCAGGTTCTAGAATAAGATGGTAAGGGACAGCGAGGAATGGCAAACAGTAAGGGGAGAGAGAAATGCAATGCAAGAAGCACCAATGCCCTCTGCATTTTGTTTCTATCTTCAGGATAGCATTCCAGGTAGGCAATGACAGAGGGTGTCATGAAACGTTGCTCTTTAAGATGCCACTGAACTCTTTGTGGACTCCTGCAATCATTAGAGTACAACCAATCAGTTGAATTCAAGAGTTAGTTTGAAAGGTAACGTTTGAATTTGCTTTGGTGTTTTTATGTGGGGATTGGCTAGTTAACTCATTAGTTCTCAACCAGTCCCTACAACTCTCCAACCAAATATTTTCCTAATCTTGTACGTGTTTCTTTTTATTTTTGGTACCAAGAGAGGGTGGATTTTACCTCACAAAATTAGCCACCACTAATGTTGCATCCTAACCAAGGTTCAGTTGGTGTAAGGGGAAAAGGGCATTTCATTGTGGGGAGAATCAGTAACTCTATCTAAATCTAGCCTAGGGTTATGTGAGCAGTTTTGCCCAAATGCTGCAGTAAATTTTTGCTTTTTTGTTTGTCCCTCTAGCTTAGCAATTGGCCAATCTGAGGTGCATTGTTTACCACTTGCCAAATATAACCACATAGAAGGCAACGGCTTGCTTTCAAATTATTACTCTTATTAATAATAACAACACAAAACCTAAAAGAAAAAAATGAGTATATTGCATGAGAACGGAGTTTTATGTATCTGTAATATCCAAGGCTTGGATGATTTATTTCATTCATAATCATTTATTCATCTTTCTCTTCCTTATTCTTTTCCTCTTGTGATACATGGTGGAAACTGGAAAAAAGGTGGTTAGGAAGGAGACACAGAGAGGGAAAATCCATACCGAGAGCTTTTCATAGGAGCGTAGATTGTAACTGGATAAATTCCATTGAAAAACAAAGTAGTTTTTATATATTTTGCTTATAGGGATTTCTTTTTGTAAATTTATATAGTAATAATGACTGAAAGTTATGGTGCTGTGCAAGTCCTGTTTAATTACTTTTTATTGGTATTTTTCATGTGAAAGTGGGGCAAAGAAGGGAAGAAAGAAATAGGGGAAAACCTGATGGTACGTTTTAATTTTAATTTTTTTTTTAATGGTGTGAAGACACTTTGGCTTAGGACAACATATACATATTTCTCCAAAGTGATATATGAAGAACTTTTTTTTGGCATAAAAGCAGAATGCATATAAATATATAAATATATTTTATTATGTACAGAAACAGATCATTATGCATGATTGTTAAGAGAACAGACTAGCATTTTAACCCAAAGTTTCAGTGCATGAGTTTCCACCAGCACGTGAATCATGTACCTGCGTGGTGTGATTCCTCTCAGCTGCCACCTTTCACTGCGCGTGCACATGCAGGCATTCAAGCACATTCACACACACACATACATCGGTGGGCCCCGTATTGCTCTTCTTTTCCAACTTCTGAGGTAATATTGGTGAAATAACAGCTCCTTGTGTGATGAAAGTTTTGTTTTGTACTGTAGCTGCCTCCTCCTCGTGCTGCGCTATTCTCTAAGTCAACACATGAAGTCCACCATGCAGTTCATAACTTCAAATGATGACAATTCTGTGCTGTTGTGGTCCTAAATAGCTCATAGAATATACACTTTCAGACTAGTTAAATGATTTTTATCATTTTCCAAATAAATACAGACTATTTTTTTAATAATTAAGGTGGTATATTTGTCTATGGCAGGGCATAGTTTATCATGTTTCTTTAATTATATAGAACCAATGTGTGTGCTTGTTCTTCACATTGGAAAGGGCTTCCCTGAAAGGAATACCTTATAAAAATGTCATCTGTTCCAGGGGCTTAAGAAAAGTATTGACTTATCTTGAGAGACTCAGTTACAGGTACCTATTACCAAAGCTAGTTAAGAATGTGCTCACATGCCTTTACTAAATATGAGTATCTGGCACATCATTATATGTGAATTAAGCCAATGATGATATTTTGGGATGTTTGTTGTTATTTTGTTCTTTGAAATGGAAATGTATTTGGTGATGGACAATTTATTTCCAAGTTTCTGTCTTGTCTTCTCAACAGAAACTCTGTGCATAAAAAAAAAATCTGGTACTGTACAAAGTTTATGGTTTCCTCTACTTTGACTGGGTTTCCTTTCAATACTTGAAAATGCAATATATCAGGAAGCTGATGCAGAAAAAGGAATAGTTTCTTCATTTCTCAGCTCTAATTTTAAATCAGGTGACCAGGATGCAATGACACCAAAATGACAGCCAGTATGCAGTGACATCATCACACAAATGCCGTGATTATGTACTTGCATTTCAACATCTGACACAAGTACATAAGATGCAATCTTTCTGTGATATTGCCACAGCTATTTTGTCATCCCCCACCCCTCCCGGTGATTAATGGACATAAAACAAAGTACCATATTGTTAACTTGGCCATAATTTATGCAGGTTTTAAATCACGTTGATTTCAATCAAATTCAGTACTCATCATAAATATCAGTAAGGCTTTGAGACTGTCCTGAGACTAAAGTCCTATTAAACCCAATATGACATTACAGTAAGCATGCATTAATCAGACTGCACATTTGTAATAGTAAGCAGTTAATGGTGCTGTTGTATTGGTGGATGCTCACATATAGATTTCAATAGGAAAACTGCCATCTGCTCAGTTAGCATCTGTACTTGTTTAAATATTTTTATTTCAATCATAAAAAGCAAATTGGGGAGGGGGGAAGAACCCAAGCAAAGTGATAGTGCACGGACATTTATGTAACATGTTCCAGGTTCTGCCCTAAAGCATCCTTGGGAATATGCTGCCCATCAATGGCAAATAATATTGACCTATATAAATCCTTGGCTTAATGCAATGTAAGGCAGCTGTGACCTGAATTTTTATAGTTCCTTGAGAGATTGGGGAACAATCAGGGCATCCCAAGCACATATTAAAAGTGATGATGATGGTAACAAAGAATCCTTCTGGGGGGGGGGGGGGGAAGGCAAAATTACAAATCTCTTCAGCCAGGTTTGTGGTACTACAGGCACTTTGATAACATTGGCTTCAACAGGATAAATTCAGATCCTAGGATCCCAGGGATGACAACAGCAATAAAACTGCACCTTTCTGAAAAACAACAACAACACAGTAATTTGAAATTCAGATGCTATTAGAGTCAATATGGGCAAATGTAAGCCTCATTCTATCCAGGTTTACCCACAAGTGTCTCAGAGGCTATAGAAATGTTTCCCAAACAATCACTCTCCCTCTGAATTAGATTCACAACATTGGAACTAACAGGCTCTTGATTAGGCTGATTGGCAACTAAATTTTTTTCTAGAGTTGAAGACCAAGCTAGGGAACATGGTATGCTGCACTATTTTCTCAGTCATGGGAACCTTTAATGTAAAGCAATTGCATGGAAATCCATCAATTTGCTCTATGTCACTTCTTTTCCTATTGTTTGTACCTCTGCCTCTCATAATATAAATAACTCCACATTTGAGGTACTGTTCCCAACTGGGAACCCAATGGCAAATGTTTGCTCTCAAGGATACTTGCTAGCCAATAGACTGCTGCTTATAGCCTTAAGCTTTCTGTATTATCTTTTGCCAGTAGGCTGGCCACAAAATATACAGTGACTTAACCCAATTTTCTTCCCTAGTTATAAGTATGCTGTTTCTATTGGCCTAAAGGAGTCAGGTGCTAGACAAAAGCAAGCAACCAATAAATCCTCAGATACTGGTCTAGTTCAGGTATAATACTAAACCAAGGATTCGAGGCTGTATACGGCCCACAGGTCAAATGGCAATATGGCACATATTATGAGGCTTTTATTAGAGGAAGAAAATCATCAGACAGCCCCTCAGACCAAAAAGGTTTATGCCCATTTGCATTAAATTATGGCTTAGCATTATGGGAATGGGCTGTCATGAACATTCCTTCCTCTTGACCAGCAGTGCAGGAGACACAAGCTTTTACATTCAGTGTGGAATACATCATGGCTTACCATCACATTTTTAAATCCAAGAAGTCTGCAGAATTTGGTCCTTGTTTGTTTGCATAAGCATGGTGGGAATAAATCAGTTTTCAAGTTGGGATCAGGTGGAACATCCCCATTTATTCATTTATAGCTACATCACTTTTTCACACCAAATTGAAAATCGCTATTGGATAAAAACATTACAAACAATGAGGTGAAAGCTGCTTCGCTCCCTTGCTTTGTGCAGAAAAGAGGAGCAAGGAAGGGAGGAGTCCAGGCTCAAGGAGCAACCAACGTTCCCCTACCTGATACCTTCCAGATGTATGGGGAACAACAGTTTCCAGAATTCCCCAATTATCCAATAAACATATTGATTTGCACTGTGCTGATTTGTACAATACAAGTCAGAATTGAAGAATTAAAACAAATGTGTTTTAAACCCCAAAATTTTAAATTCGGGCATCAAACCAAATTATTTCATATTCACTGAAAGCTAATCAGTTGCTTGGGACACTTTTTACAATGAGGCGCCATCTTTTAAAAGGCAAATGTCAACTTGTAACCTCATAGTGCAGTAGTCCCAAAGCTCCACATAAATGATTTGAATTTGCAAACCATATATCATCCCAACTGTCCATCAATTAATACGTAAGGTTCACTTCTGAACATTTCTGACTACTCTGGTGCTATAAAGCACTTAAACATGAGATCACACTCTTAAATTTCCTTTTTATGTACATAAATTAGACTCCATTATTCTAAGACTGTTGGTTGATTAGTGGAACTATCCCTGTAAAATAGAATTAAATAACTAACTCCCATCACCCTAATTTTTGAATTATGAACCCGTTAAAAATTGAGATAAGGGTTGGCACAGATACACAAGCAATTTCTTTTTAGCTGCCTTCTGAATAGCTCATACCATTCTCTTCTTAGATTGCATCTTCTCTGTTTTTATTGTTGCAGGAATACTTTTTTTCTAAATTGTAAGTTAACCAACCTGCTGCCCATTATATCTATCTTAAAATGGAATAGGTTGCTTTTGAAAACAACATAACTTCTTGGCAATCAATCTCCGTTCATTACATTCTTTGCATGATGTATATCAGAAATACCAGCTGATAAGGAAGGGGACCAGATACTTGCTATCAGGAGAGATGCGGGATATATTGTACATTTTGGCTTCATGTGTGAAACTTTTTTTAATTAAAAAAAGGTTGTATGAGTGGACAAAACATGGATACAGTATCTGTAAACTGTCTTGTCTGAATTATTTCTTTCACTGTTGAGCCACATACTTTTGAAGAATATATTCTATCACTGCCTTAGTACATGGCCATCTTTTACAGGGGTACACAATTTTTACTTTTTGTATGAGCTACTTTCATTTGAAAGCTGGCACTGTCATAAACTTAGAGGAGGCTTTTCTGAAACCAAATGCTGACATAGGTGAATATACTACCTTACTACATAACAATTGGATGTCAGTTTGATTTGGAAATCTTTCCCTTTTGCAAATGAAATAGTGGTGCAGAGCTTAACTCCACTTGATGTTAGTAGATATTGCCTTGTGTACTCCATTCTCAACAGTAATCTAGTTTGTAAAATAAAGTGTGATGCATGTAAATAAAGCATAATGGATCTCTATGCTGAAAGTATAGACTCATTTGTCTTTTATTTAGTTTGTGTTTGTGGAAATCAGATCTCTTCAGAGAGAGAGAGAGAAATAATAATTCTTGGATAGAATGCATCATTTGTTATTATAGATTAGTATCATTCTCATGCTTAATCTGTGTAGTGAAAAACAAACACACTGACTGATACTGTAACTCTGTGGAAGGCACTAACCTTTTCACTACTTACAATTTGACACTTCCTGCATGTTGAAAGCAGGAGGATGATCTACTGTTTTCCATTTATATTCTTATTTTTTCTTTTTAGCCAAACTCATTTAGATTTGGATTCCAATCCCACTTTGGTTTGCTGAAGTACCATGATAATCTATATAACTCTCCTATTTCATAGACACCTTCCCCTTGAATAAGGTAAGAATTGAAAAACTCCTTAGAAGACTTGGATGAATGAAATTAGGAAAAATGCACTGAATCTCATCTGATAGAATTGGGGCATTGAATAGAGTCCCGAAGATGTTTACTTTCAGTGTTTAACCCGAAAAGTATCAACATGATTGAGCTTCTTTTCTAGGAGATAGAAAGTAGATCTTTACTCTATTTCTATAGTTCAAAATGTTTAGTTTTGAAATAATGAAATAATTAATAATTAATAATTAATTATTTAATTAATAATAATTAAAAATAATGAAGACTGAAACAATGTAAGTGAAACATTTAGCCTTACCACATCAGGACTTTACACATGCATCAGCTTTTCACATGCTTCAAATGGCTTCAGTAGTCTTCCATCAAGCCGTGTCCTCATGTAACTTCTGGCCTTGAGGTATGATTGACATTGACCTAACTTCACACCCAGGTGGCTCAAAACACACACACATTTTTTAAGCAACCTTCTCTCAAGATGCTTTGGATGAGACCTCAGGGATATGAGGTTGTGTAATCAAAGTCAAAGGTGCTGAAGGAATTGTAAAAAAGAAAATGAAATTAAATTAGGGCTAATGAAAAGTTGAAAAAAGTAACTGAGCTGCAATACCCTAAGTTGCTAGGCAAACATATTCATATTTGAATAATGTGCCATAAATATTTAAGAACATGAAGTGGGAGACCCCCATCCAAATCTTACTTTTTCTGTGTTGTACTTCTCTACAATTTTCAGCTTTATTGATCTAGTTGTTGTTGTTATTGTTATTATTATTATTATTATTCAACTTCCAACTTGTCACTCATATCTGTGAATAAAAGTATAAAGTGTTCTGAAAATGCTAAAGCAACATGGAAACACATGTGTGTTCTGTCTTCCATATATTCTCAAAGAAGGCAGGAGACCTTCTTGTCTTCTCCTCCCTCTGCTGCCCCAACCAAAGAGAGAGTGGAAAAAATAGGCTAACCTGAACCTTCTGTAAATTTGTGCCTATAGATTGGTAGCTACCAGCACTTGTGCGCTAATAGTGGAAGGAAGGTTGTGACGTTCTGAAGAAGTTGAGAGCTCTGCTGGTGGGAGTGTATTCTATCAAAAGGATCACCCAAACCAGACAGGTCTTAGCAGAAGAGCCAGATTAAGCATATCCATCAACCCATTTAATATGATGAGAAAACAAAACAAAAAAAGAGAATCTGATACAGAATTGGTGGTCACCCAGATCAACAAGGATCATGTCAGATGTTAAGAGTTTCTGAGCATCTTGAATCAATGGGCAGTGGGGTGGCTGGGCAACCAGGGACTAGGCTTATAAAATTACTGAAAGAACAACAACCACAGAAAAGACAAAAGCATGCTGTGTTTGAAAATTGTGCCATTATGGTCTGTTATTATAAATAGAGTCCAACAAAGTGTGGATGCTTGAAGTGAATGTTTGAACATTGGAAAAGAATTTATCCAGACTCAAATTCATTATCAGAAATAAAATATTCAGGGATGCAGAACTGGAAGACATTCAGAAAAATAGTGAAATTAGCAAAATGATAGTGAAAAATAGTAAAAACGGAAGACCTTGAAACAATAGTAGAAGAAACTCAGATAACAATTGCAAATATAAAGGACAAAGCTGATATGAACTACAGAAATTATAACTTGGAAGTAGTAATAACAGAGCCAATATAAGCCAGCACTGAAACAACCTGGGAAATTGAGCCCCTGACAAGAAGAATTAAAAAAGAAAATTATGACATGTAGCAATAGTACTTAGACTTATATACCGCTTCACAGTGCTTTACAGCCCTCTCTAAGCGGTTTACAGAGTCAGCCTGTTGCCCCCAACAATCTGGGTCCTCATTTTACTCACCTTGGAAGGATGGAAGTCTGAGTCAATCTTGAGCCTGGTGAGATTTGAACTGCCAAATTGCAGGCAGCCGGCAGCCAGCAGAAGTAGCCTGCACGCTAACCACTGTGCCACCATGTCGGATTACCAGTAGAAAGAGAACTACCAATATTGAAGGTAGTGCCCAAAAAAGCAAAAATGTCATCTTCCAGGGTGACTCATTATTTACCTTACTATTTGTCATTGCCGTGACCCCACTTTCAACTTGCCTTCCAAACAGCAAAAAACGCTAACAAAATCTCACATTTGCTTTAAATGGATGATCTGAATCTTTATAGAAAATCAGAAATCAAAATCCAGTCCCTGGGAAATACCAGTGACAAATACCAAATAAGAATTTTTAGCACAGATATAGCAAAGAAATTTGGTCTGGAGAAATATGCTACAGTAGCAATAAGCAGGATAAAATCAAACCACCTGGAGCCACCAAGATGAAGTCAAGTAGTATCTGAGCATTTTACAGATGGATAACATGAAGCATGGACAAGTTAAACATGTGATAACAATATTCCTATTTAAATAAATCATTTATATAAGCACTTAAACAGTCACACATTGTGTGGTACTGTAGTTGGCTCAGTCTAGCTCAATGAATTGTTTGAGCCCAATTGTGATTTGTAAATCATAACTGATGATTTAGGATTTCATGCAGAAATCACCTGATTGTAGCTTATTCAACATATCATGATTGAACTAGAAATGTCAGAATCCAGTCAGTGTAACATCAGAACCACAGACTCACATAGGAATATACAGTATTCTGCCACATTATGACATCCTTGGCCAGCTGATAGAATCCAAATATGGTTCTGCTTTGTTGAAGGCATATGCTTGGGTGGCTTGTTCCAGTGGTAAAAACTGATGTTTAATTCAAGATGACCCAGTGCAGACTAGCAGTCAATCTTCATAAGGAATACCCCAGACCATAATGAAAGTTTTGCTTCTCTACCAAGGAAAATCCTCACATGACATCTAAGGTAATATTGTGTGACACAAGTTCTCCATTCTAGATGAAATAACCGCTGTCAACTACAATGTGGATTCAGCCAAGTTAGCACTTGACATTGCAAATACTGCTCATTAAACATCCCGTGGAAAGATGTACAAAAAAGGGTGAGGTCTTCTTGTCTGCTATGATGGTGAACCCAATAGCGTACCATTTTTGGTAGTAAAAAAAATAACTTCCATTTCTTCCCAGGTTTGTTTGCCTCCCAGTGCATGTCTGAATCACATAATAAGCAAATGTCTGCCACGTCACACAGGTTACTTCTATCCATGCAGAATTCTTCCCGTTGATCTAATAAAACTGTATTGAATCTAATTTGCCACTTAATAAATGTATTTGAGTATTTGAGGTAGCATCAACAATAATAAAAACGTTTCCTCTTCAATTTATAGACATAAAATAGTTTTAATTTGTTTTATTACTTTCATATGGATGGGAGGGAGGGAGGGAGGGAGGGAGGGAGGGAGGGAGGAAGGAAGGAAGGAAGGAAGGAAGGAAGGAAGGAAGGAAGGAAGGAAGGAAGGAAAAAAGACAAAACTGAGAACAAATTACACAAAGGAAATCATTTGGGCAATTTTTAACACATCACCAAAGCTCGAACACACAAAATAATAATGCTCCATATTTCAATGACATCAATAGAAAGCCCATCAATAAGCCAAGAGCAAACATTCAAATCTATAAATTTTGGGCTGTGGTATCTTTCCAAGGCAGAAAAGAAATATTTCTTTCTGCCCCTCCTGCATTCTTCATTCTACATATTGTGAATGCGGGTTATCTAATTCAAAAATACATTTACAATTTTTAACAGTGCTTATCTTTGAAACGTTGTATTAAGAAATGTGTGAATATTACACTACAATGAGGAAATAGTAAGACCAGCCCATGTGAAATTTGTATTTCCTTCCAGGCAGTGGTGGGTTGTTACTGGTTCATCCCGGTTCGGGCGAACCAATAGCAGCGGCAGCAGGAGGCTCCGCCCACCCGCCTGGACGTCATCAAATATGATATGTGCATGCGCAGAAGCTTCTGCACATGTGCAGAAGTGGTGCGTGCGTGAGCGAAGCAAATGCGAGCACGTGAGCGAACCGGTAGCAAAGGTAAGTGAAACCCGCCCCTGCTTCCAGCAAAATAAAGTTGACAGCCACTCCTTTCAAACATTTCATAAGATGTCTAGAAAACATGAGAAATCATCTTTTATTGAGTCGATCCCATCTTAAAATTATAAGGGACAACCCACAATAAGAAAATATTAAAACCTTTCTCCGTTGATTTGTTAATATGGGAAAGCATCATTCTTTATTCCAAAATTCTTGCAAATAACAAATGTTCACCTTAGCAATACTCTTATGGTTTGTTTTGAAATGTTTAGAATAATTCAAAGCACATTTTAATGTTGATAGTAATTCAGGAGTTCCAAAGATTGTTGCTGCATTTGATCAAATTGTAAAAGGAAGAAACATTAAATATCCTGTCATTTTGCAATTTTATGCAATCCAAATTCTCTTGCAATAACTCGGATGGTATAAAAAAGTTGATTGGGAATAAGATGACTAAAATATTAATACCTCTACTTGATTTTTCTTTTTAATAAAAAGTTTTTAAGTTGAATGTAAAAGTTCCTCTTAGACTGATAACATTCAAGCAACTATTCTGTAAATAATGTGCTACTGTAGACTTCCCGAAAAATCCTAATATTTTACCAATCTGCATAAAATGAGTTAATGTTATTAGCCTAAGCATACCAACCCTGCAATACTACAGTTATATTCATATTTATAACATTTATGGTTCCCTATAAACTCAGTGGGCTTTTTAATCATCTACCATATTTTTCAGAGCTTTCACACCTTCCCCCCCAAAAAAAAGGGTGGATGCGTCTTATACTCTGAATGTAGCCCTGCTGAGCCTCACAAACGGAGATTTCAGAGGCTGAAAGAAGCCTCAGAAATGAAGCTTCAGAAAAAAAGCCTCTAAAAGGCTTTTATCTAAAATAATATGGCAAGCAACAAAAGAAGAATCAGTAAAGGTTCTAACCAAACTATGTTAACAAATCTGGAGAATGACACAATAACCATCAGATCGGAAGAGGTTAATCTACATACCAATAACAAAGAAAGGAGATTTAACAGAGTACAGATAGTCCTTCAGAATAAAAGCCTCTGAAGGAAGCTTCAGAAAAAAAGCCTTTTTTTTCTGAAGCTCTGTTTTGGAGGCTTTCAGAGGCAGAAAAAAAAGCAAGGCACAATGCTCACAAATCAAGGAACCTGTTGCTAAAATTCACCTCTGGAGACAGCTGATTGGGGGTATTCTGGGAGGCTGATCCATTCACCAATCAGCTTTTTTCTTATTTTCCTCCCCAAAAACTAAGGTGCGTCTTATACTCCGGTGTGTCTTATACTCCAAAAAATACGGTATTTATGTCCATTTTAATCTGAAATTTAAAAGTTTATGTATTTACATTCAAAAATGAGGAAAAATGCCCTGGAATTACTTTTCTCAGATAATTAAAATAATCCAAGCAACAACTGAATCCCCAATTACTATAAATTTAATAGCAATATTTAAGACCATAGGCTTGAGTTTATAATTTGGCCTACCCTAGTTACTATAATAACCCAATAAACTATGAAACTGTTGTATAATATCAATACTTAATTATCAAAACACATAGTCTATGTTCAACAAATAATATTTCTGTTAAACTCCAGTTTTACATTTCTGAAATATTTTCTGATATTTGAAACGTAAATCAATGTTTTCCATATCAAATTAATAATAAAAGATAGCAGGATATCCTTGACTAGTTCCACAGAATATCTTGAGAGAAGGAAAGATAATTATATTTATAATTATTATAGCAAAAGGAATAGACTTCCACCAATTAATAAAAAGAGGAAATCCAGATTTATATCAAAATAAATAAAATCAAAATCCACATTTTATTGTACTATATCAAAGGCTTTTTCTGCATCCAAAATCACTAGTGAATTCCTATTTTTTTGACATGTATATGCAAATTGTCACATTGTAATCTAACAATATCAGATGTTTGTAATCTTTTATAGAATGAGATTATGCAGAATGGATAATATCTGTAATCCACATAACAGGGACGTCAATTATGTTGCACCAGTATACATATAATAAAGAAATTGAATGATAGCTTGCATAGTCAGCAGGGTTATTACCAGTCTTCAAAATCACAATTATATAAGCGTCACTGAAGGAGGCTGGAAAAGAATTATGAAGATGACAGTTCTAAATCTCCAATGTAATATTCAACCTATTAAACACTGTGGACTTAAATCTGGTCCTTATCCAAATTACATGCAACAAAATATTTTTTTCAGAATTTTGCTAGCAGTTGTGAAGATTAAATCAGTTTCAAAATCCATAAACTCTGTGTTGTGGCCTCCTTCTTCCAATATTATGTGATATAACCATCAGTTCAACATATGTCACATTCAACATGTCACATCATACTCAGTGGCATAACCATCCAGACTGTGAGCGTCTCCTATTTTCATAGATATTACATTGTTTTAATTCAAAGACATGACGATACATCGGTAGAGCTTTATCGTGCCTAATTTTAGGAACAGCAAGATTATATACCGATGTATTAATTTCTTCCCCAGTTACCTTTGACTTAGTGTTACACTGTTAAGCCTATTCATTTATTGCATCAGAATCGTTATATATTTTACTTGGTCATAACTAGTAGTATGATTTGCAATTGTTTTAGCTGAAAAGTTAGTAATTTACCATATTTTTTACCTTACTCCCAGTGTCTGTTTTTTTGCAGTTCAAGAAATATTCTGTTTCAAGTGCGTAAAGGGAATTAAATTTCCATTCAGCCTTCATAAAACTTTATATAATTCTGGTGCAGGTCATCTTTCAAGCATGGGCCAAAGTTCCTTAACCATTTCCTCCATAGTTTTGTACTTAATCTTTTGAATCTCCATGAGGGATAACCAATAATATCACGTATGTCTGCCTTTGAGGCATCTCAAGAGGTCAGCATTCATGGCAAGTTGGCCCCTCGGTTTTCTAAAGATGAACTCTGTCAGCTACAGACTTGTGGTTTAGTGATTCATGAGTTCACTTGAGGACTTTGACTTCTCTTGTCTGCAAGTGACAATGCTAATCTTTTGTGCATTTTTAGCCCCCTGTGTTTCCTCATTGCCATGTAATGTTTGAAGAAGGAGGCTGCGACACAGAATATGTGGGTCTTGGAACTGATTTAATCTTCCCAACCGCCAGCAAATTTCTGAAAAATTATTTTGTTACGTATATTTTGGATAAGGACCAGAGTTAAATCCACAAGCAATTTAAGCCTGCATATTTTGATTTCAGATTATCCCGGTTATAATACAAAAACTAGTTATACCACAATGCTTGGACAGAAGCCAGTTTTACACCCATTTACGTCAATGGAACTAATGTGATTTAAATCTAGACATTCCAGTATAATTAGGTTTGTGAATCAGGTTGTTACGCAGAGATGTCAATGACAAAAAATATCTCAGCCCAAATATTTTAACTCAGCCAGTTCATTAACTCAATTGTCCAAGCTTAAAATTCTGTGTTGATTTTTTCAAGCAAAACCGGGAAAATAATCCAAAACTTTCTTGTCTTGTGCATAAAAACAAATAATTATTCCTGTGATCTACTTGGAGTGATTAGGCTGCATCGCTTTTTTAAAAATGTAGCCAGGTCAATCTAATTGCTGAAGATCAAGATTAATTCCTTCCAAAATAGTTTGGTTTGACCTTCTTCCATTTGCTTATTAATTTTGTCATTAATAACTCACCTTGATGGGCATGTGAAGACAGGAAACACTAGAGCACACTTCTGCATGTTTTATATTGATCAAACCAAGCCCAGGCAACGTCAGCAGCAAAATAAATTAACCCCAGTAAAGGGAAAATGCAACTGCCCTGACAGGTTCTTCCACAACATGTATCTTCAGCTGTCTATCCTGTGAACTGACAAAGTTCATACAGATGTGAGGAGAGCACCATAATCTAGACGTCTCCTTCAAACATTTCATATCATGAAGGAAACCAGGGCACAGAGCTGTGATAAAGAAGTTACACATTCAATTGGCAGTGGTGTGAGAATTAATGAAATAAAGAATTGCCTATCCTGTCACAAAAAATGGTCAGCAAGAAACACTTGAGATGTTTTAGGCAAAGACCTTGGGCTTCAGTGATTTCAGATCTGACAATAATTTGTGCCTATTTTCTGGTAAAAATTTAAAAAAATGGCTTGGTGATTTGATGACAATAAACTCTCTTACCTTTGTGAACAAGTGGGAAGCATGATGGTCATTGGTGAACTGGCTCTTAGTAGGACACATCCATGAGTATGACAACAGCATTAATGTCCGCCCCATTGACAAGAAAGTCAACAGACACTCAACCATAGCTTGTTAAGTGTCTTGTAATTCAATTCTGCTGCACCCTCATCCAAGGCACAACATACATAGATAAGAAAGACCTCTGCAAATGGTTGGATTGCTCTTTTTTTCAACATGAAGATGCAAGCTCTTTGTATACCTGTGGTGATTATGTTAGTGTTTCTTTTCTTGCCCTTTCTGTATTGAATAGCCATTTTGTCTTGAAGCTAGGTGATTTTGCTTGCTGACCAAACTGACATGTCTATTCAGAGAAACACTGGCTATTGACTACAAACAGAAATCAATGATCACAAGCTCTCTGAGTTGACTGAATTTCAACAGCTGCTTGTGAACAGCTGCTCTTTTTACCAGAGCCAGATTTTGGTATCTATGGAAGGGACAGTAGTATTTTCAATGAAAAAACACCAAGTAGACAAGAACCACACAACTAATCCTAAGGAGCCATGGGGGCGCAGTGGTTAGAATGCAGTATTGCAGGCAAACTCTGCCCACAGCCTCGTTCCTGACAGGGCTCAAGGTTGACTCAGCCTTCCATCCTTCCGAAGTCAGTAAAGTGAGGACCCAGGTTGTTGAGGACAATGTGCTGAGTTTGTAAATTGCTCACAGACTTCTGTAAAGCCACTATGGAGTGCTATATATGTCTAAGTGCTATGGCTTTATGAGCTCAGCCCAACTCTAAAGATCAAATGGAAAGTGCTCCAAATGATGCTTGAGGCTGAATGAAGCAACATGGGTTAACCAACACTGAATCTCAGGTATGAGCTTTAAACATAACCTGCAAGTAGAAAGAATATGGAAGCCTTTAAGCTAGTGTGGCTTCTGCTAATTAAATAATAAAATCAGAACCATTGACTTCATTCAGGTAAGTGCTTGATTTCTTTATATCAAAATAGAGTACTGATTAATGTACATGTCTCAACCTACCCTGTTCTTCATATGTTGTCTGGAATTCCCATCATCCCCAGCCAGGTTGGCCAAGAGCTCCTTTCCATGCACATCCATGAGAGGGCATTATGACATCAGTGTGACAACATGCACATCATGATTTCATATATGTTCATCTAATTTGCCTCAGTTGTATTATATGAGATGACTGAGGCTAATTACATCATTTCATTATTGTGCAAGGATGACAGATCATGGGTATTATCAATTCTCCCCACAAGTACCTATGCCCCCTCTCCCGTACATTCATACATTGATCCAAGGGTGAAATGCTCCAGGTTCGGACCGAATCGCCCAATCCAGTAGCGATGGCAGTGGGTGGTTTGGAGAACTGATAGCAAAAATCCCTGCGCCCCCTTACCATGCTCAGCTGAGTTACACGATCATCAGAGGCTTTTTTTTTTTTACTTTTAAAAGCATTTTTTCTATAACCTCTTCCGACGAAAAAATGCTTTTAAAAGTAAAAAAAAAAAAGCCTCTGATGATCGCGCGGCTCAGCTGGGATCCTCAGAGGCTTTTCAAAGCATTTTTTTCTGCAACCTCTTGGCCGAAGAGGTGGTAAAAAAAATGCTTTGAAAAGTCTTTAATGATCCCAGCTGAGTTGCCTGATTGGCAGAGAGGCATTTTTTTAAAAACCTCTCTGACGATCCCAGCTGAGTTGCCTGATTGGCAGAGAGGCTTTTCAAAGCATTTTTTAAAAAAGCCTCTCTGACGATCCCAGCTGAGTTGCCTGATCGCCAGAGGCTTTTCAAAGCATTAGAAAAAATGCTTTGAAAAGTTTTTTTTTTTTAAAAGTTGGCCACGCCCACCCAGTCACATTACACCCCCCCCACCAAGCCACGCCCACAGAACCGGTAGTAACACATTTTATATTTCACCCCTGCATTGATCTGATTCTGATAGTGCAAAGGGAAGGAGGCTGTTTACACATGTATCCATATGTTAATGGAGCCATGCTTGAAGAGCTCTATTTGAGGGGGGGGTGTCAGTTTTTACACGACACACTGAAGAGAAACTAACTATATGGAATGCATTCAGAAAACACACTAAGCTAAAAGTGTGGTTGATTAGTTGGTGGTTTGGTAAGTCCTGAAAATCCAATGTAAAAATGTTGTGGTTGTACGAAAGATGAGTAGTTGTTAGGCTCTTATGCTCCAGCCTATACACAATTATTTTTGTTCAAAGCAGCTAGGTTTGTTTCAATACCTCTGGAAAGGAAACAAGCTTTTCCAGTGAAAGAAAACCATGTGAACAAAACATAATAGTCCAGAGGTCCATAGAAAATGGTATAGGACAAGGGTCTCCAACGTTAGCAACTTTAAGCCTGGAGGACTTCAATTCCCAGAATTCCCCAGCCAGCTTTGCTGGCTGGGGAATTCTGGGAGTTGAAGTCCTCCAGGCTTAAAGTTGCCAAGGTTGGAGACTCTTGGCCCAGGAGGCTGTTGAAAGTGAAGATCAATACCACTTGCAATGCCGCGTAATTCCCAAAGATTCAGATGTCAGCTGGAGAGCAACAAAAACATTCCTAAGAGTGAGACATGATCAGCAACGGAACACACTGCCTCAGGAGATGGTGAGTTACTGGAGATATTTAAATGCCTGTTGGGCATGCTTTAGGAGTGGTTTCCTGTGCAACAGGGCAAGCGGTTAGATTAAATGATCTCCTTCTATCCTGGAGCTTAGGGTCAATTTTATATTTGCAGAATCTTTGTAAAAGTCTGATCTCATCCCGCTTTCTATCCTGCTCATGAGAGCAGCAACAGAACAGGAGTTACTTCAGTCTCCGCAATGTCCCATTTAATGGAATCCTGGACCGTTAAAGAAGAAACTTATCCCCCCCAATAGAAAAGAAGCAGGATTGGAATTCAGGTCTCCCATCAGTCTTGCAGTGGATCCTTTATAGGTACATCAGAGCCAAACTAGACTTTTCTCTGAAAATGAGCTCATTTCGCCAATGCCCCAATTCAGATGCTCCTGATTGGCCCACGTTAATTCCCATCTATTGTTCACAATGGGATTTAAGGGAAGACAACAGAAAAAGCAGGGAGAGTGGTTACGGTTGCTCATTGCTTCTTCTTTTTGTCCTACCAGGTTTTTGCCATGCACTGTTGGAATGCTCCATATTAATCTTGGCTTGCTCTGCTCAGGGTGTGCATCTGTTTCTGGTCATATATGTGCTTAGGCGATATATAGCTAAGCACACATTTCCTCTCTGTGAAACTAAACCTGTTTGAGTACACAGAATCTTCTTTTTTTTTTTAATTTGATTTATATGCCGCCCTTCTCCGGAGACTCAGGGCGGCTTACAATGCGCTAAGCAATAGCCTTCATACTTTTTGTATATTTTATACAAAGTCAGCTTATTGCCCCCACAAACTGGGTCCTCAATTTACCTACCTTAGAAAGGATGGAAGGCTGAGTCAACCTTGAGCCTTGGTGAGATTCGAACCTGCAATAATTGCAGGCAGCTGATGTTAATAACAGGGCTTTAGACCACTGTACTATCCAAGGCTCTTTTGCTTCTTTTACTTTTACTTTTAAAAAGAAGTTGTGGTAAATATAGACAAATAGAATCTTAACAACTTTACATTGTAAATAAAACAGCCAGGCAGGGCATGTGAAAAAGAAAATATCCAGAAAAGGAAAGAAAAATAAACCAAAGCTATTCTTACACCAATTAGTGACTATTTCACCCAGTAGATGTTAGGACAAACTGGGCTCAAAAGTCTTCATTCTGTTCATTCCAGATTTCTCACGTTATCCTCCAAGCTCTTAACCTCATTTTCCCTCCTCCTCTTGCTCTCCTCCCTTGCTCTCGCTCTCCTTTCACCGTAATCTTTTAAATAGTGCCTCATCAGCAAATCTGCTGTTCCAAACCTGCCTTGCCAAGAGGCCGCTTGTCTTTGCAGTGTTTGGACTTGCTGGGAGAACAAGTACTCCTTGCACGCGGCCCACAGGCTCTTGTGCAAAAGAGGAAAGAAGGGATCCCTTCTCACCAGGCCAATCCCATCAGGATTACCTTCTTCTTCTTCTTCTTTTTAAATACATTTTATTAATTTCCTATTTATTACATTTCTTAGTGCTTAATAAACATGGTGTTGTCTGGGTATTTAGATTGCTTAACAATACCAATTCCCTTCTTACTCTCCACCCCCTTTTTTCCAACCATTGCTAAAATAAGTTCCATGTTTGATAATATCCTGTGTCTGTTTGATTTTCAATGTATGTCTATCCATTTCTGCACAATATAATATCTTCTTAATTATCTCTTCATCTTGCGGTATTTCTACCTTCTGAAGGTTTGGAGTCAAAAATGTCACGAGACACACAATGTACCCAAACACATCATGCAAGCACACCAGATATCTGTCACTGGGCATACCTTCCTCAAACCCTCAAGACCAGGGGTGAAATCCAGCAGGTTCTGACAGGTTCTGGAGAACCGGTAGCAGATATTTTGAGCAGTTCGGAGAACTGGCAAATACCACCTCTGGCTGGCCCCAGAGTGGGGAGGGAATGGGGATTTTGCAGTATTCTTCCCCTGGAGTGGGGTGGGAATGGAGTTTTTGCAATATCCTTCCCCCAGGAGTGGGGAGGGAATGGGGATTTTGTAGTAACCTTCCCTTGGAGTGGTGTGGGAATGGAGATTTTGCAGTATCCTTTCCCTGCCACGCCCACCAAGCCACGCCCACCAAATCACACTACACCCACCAAGCCACACCCAGTAGTAAAAAAATTTGGATTTCACCACTGCTCAAGACTAATTATTGATTTTTCTTTTCTTTCCACAGCCTTCCCTGTCACTGTCCTTACATGACCTTAGAAGCTGGTACGAAAGAGATGACCTGCTGCCCCCTATCTCTGCGTCTTTAGGCTCATGACTGCGAGTTGTTCAAGAAGAGAATGAAAGAAAACTGAGGACCCTGTATCACCTGTCCAATTTTAGCTATGTGCTTCATTTTCGTTTGGTGACACACCTGAATGTTTGAATAAACATATTTTTCTCCTTTGCTTCTCCTGCACAAAGCATCTATTACAATGATGGTTGTTTTTTTTTCTAGTTATTCATGAAGTGGTCTATCTGTCTTGTCTTTTTCTCCAATTATTTGGGCATTGTACTAAATGTAAGAGTGTGTGTAGACGTGTGTATGCACGTGTGTGTAAGCATATGGAAGCAATTATCTTGTACTTAGACAAGAATTATTTTTCTTCCTGCCTCTTGTTCCTTGCAACTTCTCTGCTGTTCATTTAATGAAAGTGGTAAAAGGCAGGAGGAACCCAATAATCTGATTTTTTTTAACTGAAGTCTGCAAATCAGTGGTGAAATGTAAAATTTGTTACTACCAGTTCTGTGGGCGTGGCTTGGTAGTGGTGGGTAATGTGACTGGGTGGGCGTGGCCAACTTTTTTTTTTTACTTTTAAAAGCATTTTTTCTACAACCTCTTCAGCCGCTTAAAATGCTTTTAAAAGGCTCTGACGATCCCAGCTGAGTTGCTTGATCGCCAGAAGCTTTTTTTTTTTCTTTTAAAAGCATTTTTTCTACAGCCTCTTCGGCCAGAGGTTGTAGAAAAAATGCTTTTAAAAGCGTCTGACGATCCCAGCTGAGCCGTGTGATCATCAGAGTCTTTTTTTTTTATTTTTAAAGGCATTTTTTGGCCGAAGAGGTTGTAGAAAAAATGCTTTTAAAAGTAAAAAAAAAAAGCCTCTGATGATTGCGTGGCTCAGCTGGGCGGGGGGGGGGCAGGGATTTTTGCTACCGGTTCTCCGAACCACCCGCTGCCATCGCTACCGGATCGGGTGATTCGGTCTGAACCAGGAGCATTTCACCCCTGCTGCAAATGGTCTATGTAAGGTTTGGAAAGGTTGTCATCCATTCGATCCAGTTCTGCGCAAGACTTAGGTAATTCACAGAAAGCACAAACAAGACCTATATTTGTAGGGTGTGGGGGTGTGTGTAAAAAATAGACTCCTTGCACATAGAAGCACTGCATTGACAAGATTGGAGCTGTGTCCTTCTGTCCCAACTGTACCATCGGGCTTACCAAGGCTTAAGAAACTGAGCCAATTAATTTAACTGTTGGCTCAGCTCCTGCTCCAACTGAATGCCGCAAAGACAGTTTTGCAAAGGTAGTTGTAGAGCCTAGGATTTTAATTAGTGGGAAGTCTTTCCACATCTTTTCATCCAGCTCCTGGGATTTTCTTCCTCCCTCTTATAGTCAAGGCAATGTGGCATCTAGCCATCATCCTTCCACCCTTCGTACTTGGATTAAGGGACATCTTTGCTACATACTCAATTCTACATAGCTCAAGTTCCCTTCCATCTGGGTTCCTTTAGAAAAAGAAAAACCACACGGGAAAAGACGAACAAAAGTGTTGATGAGGGTAAATTTTTTCTCCCCCAATTTTGCATTGGTCACTTGATGACCCACTAGCTGGCTAGAAAATAGCAGTGAAGATACCCGCATAGTAATACAAAACTTATGCCAAACACCTGAGGAATAATATGAGTGGCTGTGTAGAAATGCTCTTCGATCCATCCTTGAGGGTTGGCAGAAGAAAAGGAAAGGCCTGTATTTAATCCTGGCTCTTGGTAAATTACCATGAATCTGGAAATTCTTTGAGAAATCAATTCAGTGGAATTGAAAAAAAACTTGAAGATATCTGACGCCTTTTTGACAGCTATGGGTCTGGTAAAAATGCTAATGTATTGGGCCCTAGCAAAGAGGCTGGTTTGTGACCAGACCAGGACCACATTCCAGAACATTAATGAAAAAGGTGGCGTGGGTGTATGTGTGCTGCCTGACACAAAGCAGCCCAGCCCATCCTTTGGGTGTGGTTGCTATCTGCCTCTGACGTACTTATTTCCAACTAAGAAGTGTTGACCACAGATGGTATCAGTTTCTTCCTGCTACCTAACAAAATCAATATCTTCGCCATCCTTTCCAGCCACCTTCCCCCCCCCCCACTCTTCCAACTAGCCCACAATTCCAGGAAGGAAAAAGGCAATGTCAATTGGCATCAGGGGCAAGTGCTTGGATCACAGACAATGGCATCTTCATTCCACATACAAGCAGGGAAAGATGCCTTCAGAATCAGCTTCTCCTTTTGTTTGCTCAAATTAATGACTGATTTTGGACAACAATCCAACCTACATTTCATCCTCCCAATTAGGACATGGCAAATCCATAGCTGAGTTCTTCCCATTCAATTTTGCCCCTTCCCCCTGGTTTTGAGTCTTTCTTCCACCTCAAGTTAGAGAAGAGGAAGACCCACCTAACAGACCTGGTTTTTTGGTTCTAGGACAATTTGCCATAGCCAACTCGTCACAGCCAACTCAGTGGAGAAATCCTGCCGGTTCTGTCTGGCTCACGCAAACCAGTAGCACCGGCGGCCTGTGGTTAATGAACCGGTAGTTGCGGCAGTGCGAGGCTCCACCCACCTACCCAGATGTTGTTACTTCCTGGTTTTTAACTTTCTGTGTATGCGCAAAGCCTTGTGCACATGCGCAGAGGGTAAAAAATTGGATGTGATGATGGCGCGCTCACTCCCGAACTGGTAGGGAAGGTAAGTAGATTTCACCCCTGAGCCAACTTGCCATGGCAAACTCACCACAGCCAACTTGCCATGGCTAACTCACCACAGACGACCTGCCATGGCAAAATCACCACTGCCAACTTGCCATGGCTAACTCACCATGGCCAATTTGCTGGCCAACTTGCTATAGTCAACTCACTGCAGGGCAACTCGCCACAGGACAAAAGGTACATAATATTGAAGAATAGAATCATTAAAGAAAGGATGCAAAAGGAGGGACAAAATGAAATGTGAAGGACAAAAAATTAAAATAATTTGTAAATTATTTTAAATAATTAAATTGAATTGCTGAATTGTCCTGGCGAGTTGGCCATGGCAAGTTGGCCCTGTGTCTTTTCAACCTTGGAACCATGACCTGAGTAGAAGATTGGGATCCCTGGAAAGGGTGGTGGAAAGGCCACCTATTTCCCTTATCACAGAAATCTGTTGAATCGAAGTAAGGGATACTGTTTATTGGTATCTGAAGAAATGATTGAATAGGTGGTGACCACTATTGGCTGCATTCAATATCTAGAATTATCTCTATAGTTCCCATTGCTGGCTTTTGAACTAGAAATCAAAGTGGGCATTACTGTTGGCTATAAAAGTGTCAATCATCTGTCATTTTATACTGACAGATTAGCCATCCTATTTTGAACAAGGGCAAAATGGACTTTTTGTATAAAGATAAAAAAAGAAATAAAAAGAAATTTGTGATTTTTGGTTTTTCTGATTTGATAGGATAGAGATTATAGAAAGAAGAGTAATATGACAGGTTAAAATATATGACAGGTTAAAATATATTTATACTCATAACTGCTGTGAAGCCACTACTTTATATCTTTTTTCTTTCTTTTTTAGTTTTCTTCTACTTTTTTCTTTTCTTGTACTCTACTTTTATATTCTTTTTCTTTTTTATTCCTTATTTTATATATTAGTATGTTACTTTTATCTTCTTGTAGAAAAGTTTCAATAAAAGTAATATATAAACAAAATTAAAGTAGCAAGTGAGTAATTTAAAAAAAGGAATGAAGTTATTCATTGCACCAGAGCCAGCAATAAAGTAATAAAAACAAATTCCCTAAAAGGCCCAGACTTTTAGAACTGGAATCAGATAATCTTTTCTTGGGTAGGAATTGTAAGAGTTGTAGTAAACCTCATTTATTAGTCAATTGACCACATCAAAACAATGGGTGTCAACCATAATAAGCAACAATAAAATAAGGTAAGATATGGTAAAATAAGATAAAATAAAATAAGCTAAGATAAAATAAAATAAAGATAAAAGAATGAGATAACATAGTGTATTTTATAGTGTAAAATAAAATAGTCCATATGTGTTTGTGCCCTGTTCCTTACTTAACCTCTAGAATCTTATAATAGAGCATTTAGTTTTCGTTCTTTTAATACTGAGAATCTGATTTGTTCAGGACTGACAAAATCTGATCGATTCAGAAGTGTAGATCCCACTAGTTAGGTACTTTAAAAAAAAATCTCCCAGATACTACATAGAAAGAATGCTAATATGTGTTTCTTCTAAAAGATGGGCAGCAAAAATCAGATGTAAAAATGTTTATAATGATGGGAACAAGACAATCTGTTGTTATGATCTCAATATATGGGTCTGTCAAGTAGTGTTGGTAAAGACTGAGTGCTTTCTGGAGCATGTAATTCACAGTTATTTCTGTTTCTGGTGGTCCATAAACACACGTCCTCTCATAATATGGCACTTCATGGAATTGTCTATATTTAAACATAGAACCTAGCTTCTCAAATCTTGCTTTGGTAAAGACTATCTAATGGGGTTTTATGGTAACCCATTGCCAGGTATTTTTCTGTTTGAAGACATTTTATTCTTGGCTAACTATTTCAACAATCTGATGTTTGCAAGTGACTCAATATTGGTTTGGATTTTAATGTCCAAAACTCTTTATTTGAATATTGCCTTGGCCTGAAGTCCAGCTGAGAGTAGATTGAGAAGCCAAGCTGCATTCAGAAGCCAAGCTGTGAGCTGCGAGATGATTTGGAGACTTTGATGCATCCAAGTGGTGTGTTGAAGTGTCCCCATCTGTTCTTCAAAGCTAATTTTTGGTAGTTTGTCAGGTTCTATTGGAGAATCATCCAACACTAGTTAAAGATTTTGATTACTGTTAGACAATAAATGGAGTGGTGGCCTATTTCAGTTTATTCCTGTTGATCTCCAGAATAAAACTTAAAAATTGTGTTTGATTTTGTTCAAGTAGGCGAGCCTTTGATAGGGCCCACAATTGTACACCATAAATTAGCAATTATATGATTTTTGCCTTGTGGATCTTTAAAATGGGAAGGGGGGGCGAGTGCTTGGGTAGTTATAACTGAGTAATTTAGTTAGCACTTTAAAACTTGCTGTGGTCTTTATTGAACTTCATTTGAAGTGTTAGCCCCAGGCCTTGTGTTTGTAAAAAATGACTCCTAAATATGAGAAAGGCACTGTTCTATTGGCTTCCCTTTCAAGTGCCAGTTGGATTTGACCCACCGTTTAAAAAAGAACATCACTTTGGAATTAGTTTTATTAATCTTCAAAGAATTAGAAGTGAAAAAAGCACTGCATTTCCCCACCAGTCTTCTCAGATCTACTTGTAAATGTACCATCAGAACAATGCCATTTGTCTTTGTCTGTTAAGGCTCTTTGGCACGTGAACATCAGTAGAGATGTCATTCAGTGGTGGAATGCTGCCGGTTTAACAATCGGTTCGATGAGGGTGTGCTTCGCGCGCACACACACACACACACACACACACACGCTTCGCACTTACGTGTGCCTAAGGCACTTGCACACAGCACTGAAAATGGAGCATTTAGAAGCTCAGCTGCTTATCTTCCAAGTCAGCAACGGTAAGTAGACCAGTGTGTGTGTGTGTGTGGGGGGGGGAAATCAGCTGTGCTGTGCGATTGCGATGAGCTACAAAGCAGGAAATAAAGGACAGGATAGAACTGATCGTTGGCGATACCGTTTCGACTGAACCGGTCCGAACCAGCTGAATTCCACCTCTGATGTCATTGCCATAAAGGTTAAACAACATTGAGCCCAAGATGAGTTGAAGTCTACCTGTCTTAAAATTGCTAGGTTGAGAATTGCTGCAATAGAGGGTGTTTACCAGGACTGGGTTCTATATTTAGTTTGGCCAGTTTCTTCCATAAGGCGTCTCTATTACATCAAATGCTGTGCTCAGACCTACGGAAGATGTAAACAGGTGTTTACTATATGATGCATATTTAGTAATAAATTGGTATGGCACAAAACTGTGAAGTGCCCAGGTATGAATCCAGTCTGCTCTTCCAACTAATATGTTTTTCTCAATCACTCAATCCTTGATTTTTCTCAAGAGATGTTTTGCATAGATCTTATTGGTATGTCAATAAGACTTATAGGTCTGTAATTTTTATGGTCTTCCTTGCCTCATATTTTATGTATGGGAGCTATAACACAGCTTCCTCAACCTTCAAGGATATGGTCAGTGTTGTCTATATAAGTAAACAGCCCTGCCAGCAGAGAAGCCCACCAGTCAATATGTGTCCTGAAAAGTTTGGAGGGTGGGTATAATTAGTTGTAAGTATTCAGTTTACTGTTTTCTCCAAGACATTTTTAATCAAGTGAAACAAAATATCTGTAAATGTTTATTTTAAGCTGAGGGGCCATGATGGCTCAGTGGTTAAAGATGCTGAGCTTGTCAGCTGGAGTTTGAGACCTGAGTACCGTATGATGGGATGAGCTCCCACTACTTGTCCCAGGTCCCACTCACCTAGCAGTTCGAAAGCATGTGAGTAGATAAATAGGTACCACTTCAGTAGGAAGGTAACTGCATTTTGTTCTCCTTGGTGTGTAGTCATGACCATGATAGTGTCTTCAGATAATGCTGGCTTCCTTGGCCAAGAAACGGAGATGACTGCCTTCTAGAGTCAGACACAACCAGACAGGGGAAACCTTTACCTTTTATTTTAAACTGTATACCCTTTTGAGCTACAGTCAAGTAAAACAGCTTATACCAATTTAAAATAACAAAAGCAAAAAAATCAAATGTGTTAAAATCACATGACAGGAAATTGAATCAGGTTAAACATCCTAATTACAATGAAAAGAAAAAAGGGGAGGGAAGAAGAGGGCAGCGGAGGGAAGGGGAGGAAAATTACTGTTTGTAATATATGTTTTATACACAGCGACTTATTAATTTTCTTTACATTGTTAGCTCTCTGAAGTTGGATTTCACTTAAAAATATAAGGTTATCTATTTTAATACATCAAATGTTTTTTGGGAAGAAAGTATGAATGGGCCTTCTTTGGAGCAGAGTCTAAAATATTCTGATGGTGATGGTCAGAGGTGGTATTCAGCTGGTTTGCATGGGTTCGGGCCCACCCACCTGCCCCAGCTCCAAGTCGTGCTATTTAGGCAAGTTTTTGAGGCCAGGCACACGCACAGAAGGCGCACGAGCAAGCAAAGTGCATGTGTGGAAGGCTGGGTGCATGCGTGGACAACACACATGTGCGTGAAGTGAGCATGCGCATGCGGGGCGAACTGGTGGTAAAAGTAAGTGAAACCCACCCCTGGTGGTGGTGGTGAAAATGATAGGCCAAAAAGCTGAAATGCTGATGAGGGAAGAAGAGAGTCCCTGAGAGAATCTTCTCCTAGGCACTTTTGATCTTCAGTGGCCAAAATGATGATCATAGTCAAGGCTATCGACTTAAAGATGGCATAGTTGTATTCTAGATTGGGTCTGTGAAAAATCAGCCAAAAAAATATATCACACCCTATACCCGTGGTGGTGAACCTATGGCACGCGTGCCACAGGTGGCACGTGGAGCCATATTGGTGGGCACGCAAGCTCAGCTCTGGTGCACATGCATGTGCCGGCCAGCTGATTTTCGGCCTTCTGGGCCCACTGGAAGTTGGCAAACAGGTCATTTCCGGCCTCCGGAGGGCCTCCGGGGAGGGTGGGGAAGGCCATTTTCACTCTCTCCAGGCTCCTAGAAAGGCTCTGGAGCCTGGGGAGGGCAAAAAAACGGGCCTACCGGGCCATCATGTTCCCCCCAAAACGGGGGAAACGGGGGGGCGCACACACATGCGCAGGGGTGGGGCATATTGAATTATGGGTGTGGGCACATGTGCGTGTGACCCCCCTGCGCACCCCCCGCTTTTGGCACGCGATGGCAAAAAGGTTAGCCATCACTGCCCTATACAGTATATCTAAAATTTGCAGAGGCAAAACCAGAACGCATTCCTGTAACGCATTCAACGAATGTGATTTTTTTCACTGTTTCTCTGCAATAACCTTCTAATTCTGGTGCAGGATTTTCCTCAAATACCCTGCCAAATGGATCTATTTCATAAATCATAATTTTCTTCAAAATGCAAAGAAAATGCAGTTCAAATCCACTATAAGAGAAGGAGAGAAAGGATAAAACTGCATTTCTTAGGGTTCCAGGAGACTTTATTAACCTGTACCTTTGGCCACCAATAAATACCAGATGACTTCAAATGTATTTTCTGGATTTATCAGCTGTAATTATCTTTTATCTCATCCTTGCCCTTCTTACTGAGCTGAAAGAGCCTACAATTTCATGCCATTTTCAAGGATAATGTTTCCTACTATTGAAGGCACAGAAGTGAAATAGCTTTAGGAGACAGCAGTGCTTATGCCAATAATATTTGATTAGGCCTAATTGATGCAATGATTATCAAAAGTTCACTAAATGGGAAAACCAGGGAAATGCATTTTGCAAGCCATTTTCTCATTTAGATGTTGCCCTTCTCTTTGTCTCTGGCAGGCCATATATTCCTATCTTATAAATGTCATTTATTGCTGTTTCCATAAAGAATGAAAATGCAGGACATTATGGTTTACAAGGAATTACATGTTGTCTGTCATAGCATAAATATTTGGGTTTTTTTGGGGGGGGGGGTTTAGCAATATAACAAGATGCAAAATAATTAAACATAATAACAATTATAATGATAATTCCTTAAGCACACATTTCCTTCATGAGCTGTTTTACATAAGACACATGATCAGAAATATAGAGTCCAGTCCTTATTTGGAGAATAGATGATTACTTATAGTGTTATTCCATTTCATGTAATTTTGAATGGGCATGCTGCTTTTCAAAACTATGTTTTCCCAGAATAGCTTGCAACACATTTAAATCACCAAATGAAATACTGAAACAATCAAAATACATCATAAAACACTATAATTTTAATATATGATGTTAAAATAATGATGAAATAACATAGCTTAAGAGTTCCTCCACACTACGCATATTTAAAATTAACATATTAATTGATTTATCCTGAACCTTACCAGCTGCAGTTATATTCCAGCTCCATTTTCAATAAAGGGAAGGCAAAATCTATGCAAGAACCTTATTTATTTTTAAATGAGGCATTGTTGCTGTGGTTGTTGCTTCAAAAGAAATTGATAATATTCAATCACCAAAATAAAAATACATTCCTGCAGTTTAGCAGTAAAATTAAGGTTGTCTCATGTTGACAGAAGCTGCAGAAAGCCAGAAAAAGAGATGCTAAAATTGATTACATAGGAGACATGCCTGATATTATTGTGCAATCATACAAATTGTGCTTGTAGAATATGAAGGGAAACAGCAGCGCTGTTGTGGTTTATCCCATTGAACAAAGTATAGTTTACAGGTTACCGTAGTAAGAATCACTGTATGGGAGACTGATGCTGAGGGAGAGGGATTAAAACATTCTAGGCCAAGAGGTTTTTGAACTGTTCTTTAGATATCTAAAGGAATATTTAAACTAAAATCCATACAGGTCAGCATGAAATACATCAGTAGTGCCCCTTGGACTTCTTCAGAATTATGAGATGCCTGCTAGTAAAAGAAGAGTTGAGTCAATTTCTGAGTTTTGTAACTTGCTATATCTATGGCAATTTTTATCAGATTGCTTTAAAATTTGTTTCCGTTGTTGGCCGATCACAGGGGACCAGGTTCAAGTAATTATCTCAATTTCTGAAGGGGAAAGAGTTTTGTAGGGCAAGAAGAGTGAAAGATGATTTTGTGACTCATAATTACTGCAAGTAAGAACAGAATTTTATGCCATTTCATTGTAGACACACATTCATGGAAACAACACAAGGTGTCAAGTTTTTATAACATAGTTCCATGTCACGCATCAGGGTATATTTGGGCAATAGTAGGGGGAGGTTGAGCAATTTTTTCTTGTTGTGAACATCAGGATATCTCTGTACTTGGTTCAATCCTGTAATTTGAAGAATGGTTTCATTCCTGTTCACTTACGATACACTAAAACAGGAAAACATTGCTTTTCCCGATTTCCGATACTTGATCCTTTCTTCTTGCTCTCTTTACTATTTCATGATTTTGTACCAGTTTTATGTTTTAGGCACGTTGCTCTTTTTATTGTGGCGTGAAAACAACAGCATATGGGCTTGATTTCTTCCCCCTCCAGCTTCACAAAGTCACCGGTTTATTCTCCTTTTCCATCAGAAAACATCAATCTCTTCTCCAAAGTAACAATCTTCTTGATATATTGAGCTCAATCACCATTTCTTAATTGTGGTTTGTTGAGTGAACTACAGCGCAGAGGTCACCAATTAAGTGAAGCCATAAAGAAACAAACTTGAGGGGTTTAAATGGGTTAGGAATCGAGGGGGGAATGTCAAAACCCAACAAATGTCAATTGTGTGGGAATGATCTATGAACTGTGTTGCAGAAATAGAAAATAGATTCTTCTACCCAAATTGTCTTGCCTCAAGCAGATCTTGGTGAGTAGGCATAAGTAAATTTAGTGGGATTTACTACTTTTGAGTAGACACAAAATTGCATTACGTGCATGTTAGAATTGTTTTGAGACTAAAACAATGGAAGTTTTATCAGACACCTGAAATGTTATTGTTTTTAAAGGAAGTATGGAAGGTAGAAGTAAAATTCCTTGATTAACTTTCCAAACAATGTTCACAGACAAGGGTTCTCCTCAACAAAGCTCTACCACACAACCAATATTTTCAGCACTTTGCTGAAAACTCAGTACCTCTTCATTTAGTGTACCCAGTACATTCCTGATGAATCTCATATCTAGACTGGCACATATGTCATTCAATACAGCTAGCAAAAACATAGCTTGAGGTTTATTTAATATGCATCAGCAAATGTCAACAACGTTTAAATGGGAAAAACAGGGTAAAAAGCAGGCAAAAACACAGAGAAACAGAAACATGAACAAGAAGCAAAGATTTGCATTACCTATGTTGAGATCTAAATATCAAAAAAGGGCAGAAAGTTCCAGAGGCCCTGGAAATCATATCGTGGATAAGTAGCATGAACAGTTCCAAAGACAATGACTTTTGGTTATTCTAGCTTTACGACAATATAATGTGACAACCGCCAAATAGAGATGGAAAATATCTCTATTATATCCCTTGGTGACCCAAGTGCTGCTGTCACTGCACTCTTGTGGAAACTGTAGAGGCCTGGATAGGAGACAACTGGCTTCAGTGGAACCCTGGCAAGACTGAATGGCTTTGGGTGTATGGAGCTTCAAGATCTGGGACTTTGACATCTTTAACTTTGGATGGGGTGGCACTACCCCGGACAGATCCTGTCCGCAACTCCTTTATTTGTGATTCTTGCTTGAAGAGCAGGGGGCAGTTGCAGCCTGGAGTGTCTTTGCACAACTTCAGATTATGTGCCAGTTGTGGCATTTCCTGGATCAGGAGTCCCTGAACTCAGTGTGGTTATCTCACGCTTGGACAACTACAATGCACTCTACATGGGGCTACTACCCTTGAAGAGCATTTGGAAGCTTCAACTGGTGCAGAGTGAGTGAGGCGCAGACAGTCTTTGTGGCCCCTAGAGTGGGTGGCAAACAAATTTCATTAATAAAGAAATAAATAGAATACCAGGTGACCCGCGCTCAGTTCTTCACCATGAAAGAAATGATTTAGTGGATGGAAGCGATATATTTACTTATTTTATTTAATTGATTCAATTTATATTGCCACCCATCTCACCTGAATGACGCAGGGTGACTCAATTAAATAATTAATGCAATAAATAGTTTTTTAAAACAATTTAAAATACAATCACAATAAAAGTCATTAAAATAATTAAAAGTTAATTAAAACAATATGACTAATTTGGGGGAGAGTACAGTACATTGCTAACAAAGCAACTAATCAGCAGGCTCTCTACCACTACCAGACCACTAGGCATGATGAGAAAACCATGTCTTAAGAGCTTTCAAGAAGGCCCGCAGAGTTGGGGCCCATTTCACCTATGGGGGAAGAGGTGGAGGATGTTCTAAAGCAGGGATCTCCAATCTCGGAGACCTTGGCAACTTTAAGACTTTGAGCTTTGCTGGCTGAGGAATTCTGGAAGTTGAAGTCCACAAGTCTTAAAATTGCCAAGGTTGGAGACCCCTGTTCTAAAGGACAGGTGTTGCAGCAGAAAAATCTCTCCTCCTAGAGACATTCCTTGCTAGACAGGATCAGCGGTGGGTTCCTCCCGGTTCAGCCCGGTTCTCCCGAGCCAGTAGCGGTGATGATATGATGTCACCAAACTGGTTCTCCTCCCCGCCCCCCACCCTCCGTGCCCCCCCACGTTATTCTTACCTTTTATTTGGCCCCACCCCCAATCTATTGCTGCCTCCTGAGTCCCAGCTGATGGCTAGAGGGAAAAAAACTGTTTAAACTCTTGCCGCGGGTCTTCAAAGGGCCACCCTACAGCTGATCAGTGTTAAAAGAAAACAAATGAGTAGACCAGTCCCTGCAAAAATAAATGGGTAGACCAGTGCCTGCAAAAATACATGAGTAGATCAGTGCCTGCAAAAATACATGAGATCAGTGCCTGAAAAAATAAATGGGTAGACCAGTGCCTGCAAAAGTACATGAGTAGATCAGTGCCTGCAAAAGTACATGAGTAGATCAGTGCCTGCAAAAATACATGAGTAGATCAGTGCCTGCAAAAATAAATGGGTAGACCAGTGCCTGCAAAAAAATAAATGGGTAGATCGGTACAGCTCTGCAAGCAGTTAAAAGCCTGGAAGACCAGTACCTCTGCTAAATCCTAAATAATTGTCACATGACCATCAAGCCGTGCCCACAAAATAAGCCACGCCCACAAAACCGGTAGTAAAAAAATTTAAAACCCACCCCTGGACAGGATCCTTACCATACCTCTCTTGCCAGACCTGATGTTCTACAATTTAAAGCAGTGTAGATTCATTTCCCTTTCCTTCCAGCATTAAATGATGGTACTCACACTTTGGGCCATGTGTTATGTTTTGAACCAGGCCACCAAAGCTAGTTTAAAAACAAGCTTTGGTGGCCTGTTTTTAACAAGCTTTGATTGGGTAAAGAAACTGTAATTTTGGATAACATATGATCCCAATCTTTGTACCTCCACCATCTCCGAGAGAAGAGGCTGAAAAGGTTAGGAATGCTGATGCTAAACTCTGAGAGCTCAGCTGCCGAGAACGCTAACGCCGATCACTAATATCAGTGGTATTTTACAGCAATTATTACATTATACGCCAGTTTTGCCATGTCAGGCTACATCCTCTTGGTTCTCAGTATTTAATCTCCCTTGGTATTGTTTTTTAATGGAAGTACAGTCTGGGACAGTAAATCCTTCCAGAACCTTCTGAAATATTAATTAAAAAGAGCATTATTCATTGTAAGACTTTAATAACTACATTTTTGTTACTAATTATTGCAAATTTACTCTGCTTTTCTGAGTATCAGTTATCTCTGAACTTGGCACTCTTTTTATGTTGCAACAGAAATGTTTAATACAAATTGAGAGAACATGCTTTTTATTGTATTCGCTTCCCTTCTGTTTCATATCAAATCTGCTACCTGACAGCACGATCTTGCGAAGTGATAGCACAAACTGTAATTTTTATTCCTGTAGTTAGTGATTCTTGAAATTAATTCCATTAAGAGCTCATCTGTTTTCAGGTTGTGAGGAATGGGACTTTATTTTAGAGGCTTATTGGGTATTAGCATACAATGAAAACTGTATATTGGATACTTTGTTTTCCAGAGGTCTCAGAAAGATAGTGTATATTAAAAAAAAGATTAGAAAAAAAGGACCTTCTAGTTGAGGGGTGTCAAACTTGATTTCATTGAGGGCCGCAACAGGATTATGTTTGACCTTAGGGGGCTGGGGTGGTGTGGCCAGCTCAACGTCATTTGTGTTGGGGGCGCCTATGGTGCCCCTAGCACTCTGCCAGGAAAAACGGACTCCTGAGCTTCATTTTCAGCTGTGACGGCCTCCTGTAACCCTCTGCCAGCAAAGACGGAGCTCAGGAGGGCCACATACAGAGGTACTGTAGGCTGGTCCTTCACTGTTTCTAGGGTGGCCAGATCCAGCCCCCAGGCCTTGAGTTTGACACCCCTGTTCTAGTTTCTCCTAAAGTATTAATATAAAGTGCATTTAGTTTTAGAAGTCACATGTGCATTACATTATCTCTGTTTAAAAGATCATACACTGTGATCTACATTACTATTTAAAACTTGTGAAGAATTATTTCTACTAATTCTTTCTCCACTTAATTCCCGGGAATAGAACAAATAAAATGTGAATAAGAACTAAATTATAGCTGCCTTCAGTCTTCAAAGATCGTAATATCAATGTTAATTAGGCTGTTTTATCAACCTGTGTAACACAGACTGACATTTCATATTCTGTTCTTTCTTTTTCCTGTCAAGTTAAACCCGGTTGACATTTTGTGATATTTCCTGATTTAGAACGGTAACATTATTTAGTTGATCACATTCTCAGGACAAGGAAATACAGGTTAATCTAGTGAATGGTTCAGTTTGCAGAACATATTAGGTTAAAATGCAATTAGCTAGCTTGTGCCTCAGTGTGTTGTGTGAATTCAGCCAATGTGGTTACTTTATTGTGCATGTAACCGGCAAACTCAGAAAATTGAGTAATAACACAGCCACTGACGTGATGCTTAATTCTTTCTTCTGCTCCTGTTTTCCATTTCCTTTGACTGAATTTATGGATCATGTTAAGCAATGACTGACCAACCATGATTTATTAAATAAGACATAATTTGTGTGAGTGCATACAGCTCAATAAAACTTCAATCACAGTTTATATATCACATGGACTAGGTGGAGAAAACATGTTGAAGTACACATACAAAACAATATTTAAACTTAGCTGAAATTCAGTGTATCATATCAGAAGTGGCCTGAAGTTCTTTGTAAAGGCTACCAAAATGCGGTATTATGGTGGCCAGTAGACTACATGGATGCTACCGATTCCCGAATTGTCCAGGGGCATCGTTTTATTTATTACAAATGTTTCTATATCACTCAATAAAAATCACTCTAAGTACCAGTAGTATAATGCTGCTGCCAATGTATAGAAGCCAGCAAACAGGATTATATTAATGCTTTTTATCCAATTCTTTTATCATAATATGGGAAAAAAGAATCTCATTGCCTTTGAAATGCTGTCCATGGTCTTCAGTCATATGTAGATTTATCGGTTTGAGATAGTCCCATTTTCATTTCTAATCAAAACAACTTCAAAAATGTCTCTATGGACTTAAATTTGTTTTTGAATGCGCACAGGGTGAATAGATTTTTGTAATATCCTTTCATTCCACCTATTTATCATGTTCTTTCTTTTTTCATTGCCAAACAATGGCGTACCATCATGCCTGTCCATAGACTGCATTTAATTCTGCTCAAAATGGGGTAGATAAATTTTCTTTCAGTACCAAAGTAAATCTGGATGCATTTCACTGTACAGAAGTACGAGAAATTATCATTTTTTAAAATCTGACTTGTTTTATAGTAAGAGGCCATGAAATTAGCCTCTGACAGCCTGCATTCAGCCATTGCTTCCCTCTAACTGTTCATATATCCACTGAAACACTTTGCAGGTAAGTACAAACTGAGAGAGAATAGAACACTTTCTGGTAAGGAAGTTAGGAGAGGGATCAGAGGTCGGTTCTTAAAAAAACAACAGACAGAAACTGGGAGGAAAAAAAATAGAAAGAGAACTTGGACAGTGTGTCCATGCATTATGGACGGCACAAAGAAAAATGGATCCAGACAATGTTACACTGCTTTCAATAAAAAATAATATTGGTTGCTGGACCTAAATTGGATTGCCCTGTATTAAAATGTGGAAAGCTTGTTAATTCAAGCAAAAAATCTGGAGAACTTTGCTGAAGGGAAGATTTGGATGAGATCTGGCAGAAGATTTTGCCCACTCAACACAGATGACATCTCAGGGATCCCAGAACATTCTGTCAGTCAATGCTGAAAACAGAGCATATGCCAGTCTCGGAGAGAAAGAAGGCTGGCCAGTATATATTTAGCCCTTTCCTTATCTCTAAAGTAGGATGTAAATAGAGAGGCGTGCAATTATAAATAGCCCATATGCACAAGCAAATTGGAGCAATATTATAGCTTGCAATCATACATGCAGTTAAAGAAATCACAAGTTATGATATCCAGACGTAGAGAGGCAATCGAAAAAGAGAAACAATGGCATCGTTAGATGGTAAGGGGAGAAAAGGGAAAACAAAACAAAACAAAAAAACTTTGGAATGCATTTAGCTGGTTATACAATAAATTCTGCTTGCAGAACTTACACTGGAGGAACTAAAGCTAATGTCGTTAGCTTTCCATAATAAAGAAAAAATAACTTCAAAAAAATGCAAAGGAAACTGTTGTTTTACTATGTCATTCATAAAATCCTATGAACCCTCACAACTTAATTCCAGTTAAACAAAACTCGGAATGACTGGAACCATATTTTCATTTCGATCATTTGTTTCTCTTGTTTAAAAACCAAACAAACTTATATGGGTCTGAAATGTAAAACTGTCTTTATTCCTATAGAATTAGATAACTATGACTGCAGATGGTATGGAATGCAATATAAAAACTAAAACTTTCTTTACTTTAAAAAGCTGACACAAAAATTCCTGTAATAATTTGTGGAAGTCGGCAAGTGGCCCGTTAATTTTATCAAATTCTGATTTTCCAAAAATACAGCCACTCGTGGATTTCCATGATCACAAATTCAAGGCTCATTGTTTGTGATCTTTGTTATCTTGTTTTGAATGAGTTCTCTAAATTGGTCTAGCTCTAATTGGGTCCTTTTCTAGATAAGGAGAAAACTAATCGCGTGGCCTGGGCACCCTCCACATTTAAAAATTTTATTAAGTTTTTATGAATTACCAGGATATCATCACTAGAAACCATCCTTTTCTTTTCCTTCTATTTATGTCCTCTTGATTGACATTTTATGATGTTTGTATAGCTGAGACAGAAATCTGTAACTTATTTTGTATGGGTCTGCCCTTGAAGATGACTTGGAAGCACCAGCTGGCATAGGACGCAGCTGTCTGCTTGCCCGCCAACACTAATCAGTCCAGCAGAATAATATCTATTTTGGAGAAGCTGCATTGATTGCCAGAAGGCTTCAGTTCAAGCAGGGGATTGCAGTCTCTAAAGTCCTTGCTGAGTTGGGCCCTTGTTATCTTTGGGACCATCTTCTCCAGAATCTGCCTTCTCTACATAAGTTAGCCAAGAATGTAGGCTACGGGTGCCCATCCTTAGAGAGATCAGGGGGCAGGAACCCAGTAAATAGTATTCTCAATGGCAGACTCTATATTAATGCCAAGGTTAGATTAACCTCCACCCTTTTATCTTAATAGAAGCAGGTAAAACCTCCTTATTTCCCAGAGCATTCAGTGAGGAACCTTTTAAATGAGAACACTAACAGGCCTTAGGGACACGGTGGCTCAGTGGCTAAGATGCTGAGCTTGTCGATCGAAAGGTCGGCAGTTCAGCGGTTCAAATCCCTAGTGCCACGTAACGGGGTGAGCTCCCATTACTTGTCCCAACCTAGCAATTCGAAAGCACGTAAAAAATGCAAGTAGAAAAAATAGGTGGGAAGGTAACAGCGTTCCGTGCGCCTTTGGCGTTTAGTCATGTCAGCCACATGACCACGGAGATGTCTTCGGACAGCGCTGGCTCTTCGGTTTTGAAATGGAGATGAGCACCGCCCTCTAGAGTTGGGAACGATTAGCACATATGTGCGAGGGCAACCTTTATCTAACAGGCCTTGTTTTTACAGTTTAGTACAGAATTGTTTTTATGGATATTTTAATACATGCATTCTGTTATCTCCCTAGTCATATGAGTAGATGGCATTCAAATATGAATGCTTTAGTTTGTTATTTTTAACTTGGCTTATTTTACTAAATTAATGAAAAGAAATTATGGGCCCAACTTTGTTCGTTCTCTTTGATTGTACCAGAACTGTTTGCTACCATACTCAAGTAGTCCTTGACTTACAACAGTTCATTTAGTGACCGTTCAAAGTTACAACGGCACTGAAAAAAGTGTCTTGTGACTGTTTTTCACCCTTACGACCGTTGCAGCATCCCCATGGTCACGTGATCAAAATTCAGGCGCTTGGCAACTGACTCATATTTATGATGGTTGCAGTGTCTCAGGGTCATGTGATCCCCTTTTGAGACCTTCTCCAAGCAAAGTCAATGGTGGAGCCAGATTCACTTAACAACCTCGTTACTAATTTAACAACTGCAGGGATTCGCTTAACAACTGTGGCAAGAAAGGTCATAAAATGGGGCAAAACTCACCTAACAAATGTCTCACTTAGCAACAGAAATTTTGGCCTCAATTGTAGTCTTAACTTGAGGACTACCTGTATTCCAAACAAAGTTTGGTGAAAAAACAGTGTGAGAACATCTGCTGCATTTGATGATTTTTAAAAGAAAATAATGAGGATTTCTTTTGGGATAAAGTTCAGCAAGACACAGTGATGGATTCTATGGATTCCATTCTTTGTATCAGGATTTAACCTTAGGAAGATGGCTAAAGGGACATGCTTCTGAACCAGTGGTGGGTTGCCCCCGGTTCGCACCGGTTCTATAGAAGCTCCGCCCACCAACCCCGACGGCATGCGCAGAAGAGTGCGTGCACGTGTGCGGCCCCGTTGCAAACCGGTAGTAAAGGTAAGTAGAACCCACCCCTGTTCTGAACAAATTAGAGTGTGTTCTTCTCATCCAAAAGGTTGTTGATCAAGGAGATCACAACTTGTAGCAGTAGAGTAAAACAGCAGCTCTTTGGTTCATTTGTTTTGAAAGTACTTTGCTGGTTGTTCATTACATTTTGGTTAGAAATTGAGATTGTGTAACTTGAGAAAACATGGTACACATTTCCATATGGCATAAAGTTTCCCAAAAATGGTACAATCTGTATAGATGTTATTCTTGTCAGAATGACAGAGGCAGCTGCAAAAGAAACGTATTATGAAATAAGCAATTTTAATTTGGGTAACAGCATGAATATAAATACTGAATTCTTAAGAAACATGACAGTTTAAGAGCCTATAGCCTATAGCTTCCTTTTTTAAAAAACATTTTCTGTAAAGCTTGTAAATTAAAACATAATCCTTAAGCAAAGTCTGGACTACACGTGTGTGAAAAGATACATGTATATGAAAACATACACCTTCCTTTATGCAAATTTGTCATATATTTGTTTTAACCCCCAAGGCATTACTACAGATGTAACTTGGTTAGTAAGCTTCATGATATAACTCCAGAATCAGAATAGTCTCTCATTAATTGGTAATAGCATTTTCTATATCGGAATTAAAGAACCCCATAGAAATGTTCTAAACAAAGAATTTGTTTTCTGAAAATATTTTATAGATATATCAACTAGAATAATTCTCAGAATATAAATTAATTTGGGAAACATATTCACTTTTTAATATTTCATCCTTTCATGACTGTAAATTATACTGCAAAGACTACTGCATCAACTGTTCTGATATTTCATGCATTGTTCAGCTTTTGAGCCCAAGAAAATCAAATTTACTACCTTCATTTCTTTGCCATAAACTGTAAATTTATTACCCGTATATACTTGAGTATAAGCTGATCCGAATATAAGCCGACCCCCCCAATTTTACCCCCCAAAACTGGGAAAACTCATTGACTCGAGTATAAGCCGGGGGTGGGAAATGCAGCGGCTACTGGTAAATTTCAAAATAAAAAAAGACTGGTCAAAAGTGGGAGGACCTGTCAGAAATCACTTTTTTCAGCCCTCTGGGTAGTCCTTTTGTGTATATGGACTACTCAGAGGGCTGAAAAAGTAATTTTTGACTGGTCCTCGCACTTGTGACCAGTCCTCGAACTTACGACTGTCCTCACATTTTACGTTTTTGCCCTATCTTGTCACCATGGTAAAGAGAAGCAGTTGTGAAATGAGTGACATGGTTTTAAGAATGCTGCACGGGCATAAATGTGAGGATGGTCATAAGTGTGAGGACCAGTCAGAAGTGTGAGGACCTGTCAGAAATGACTTTTTTCAGCTCTGAGTAGTCCCTATACACATATATCACATGACCAGCTAGCCACGCCCACCCAGTCACTGGCTTGATCTAATTTTCAGGCAAGTTGAAGCCTCTGTTAAGAGATACCAGGGCTGGGCAAATGTGGCCCTTTTACAACCTGTGGACTTCAACTCCCAGAATTCCTGAGACAGCCAAGCTGGGAGAACCCACTAGCTAGCAGCCAATTACAAGAAGGCTAGCTAGCAGCCAATTACAATCAGCTCTCAACTCAAGGTCAGTGCACATGGGATCTCCCTAAACGTGAGGATTTCTTTGTTTCTTTCTCCCTTTAAGCCCCCCCTCCAGCCCGTTTTTGCTTCCAGGGGGCTGCAGAAAGTCTTGCTAGGCACCCCCCTCATGCCCCTAGCAAGCCTTGGGAGCCAGTTGCAGGGAAAAAGTCATTTTTTTCGTGACCCGAATATAAGCCGAGGGAGTGTTTTTCAGGCTGAAAAACGGGCTGAAAAACTCGGCTTATATTCGAGTATATACGGTAAATACTGTATGTACTGTAAATTGATATTACTTTGGATTTCTTAATATTTAACCTTATCCCAGATGTTCACTTTACATTTCTATTTTGATAATTAGCACTTTTCAGTCTTCCTTATATTTAGCCAATAAAGTGGAATTGTCTACGTATCTCAAACCTCAAACTGTTACTGATTCAATATCCATTTTTTCTAATAGCTCTCATTTCTTTTTTGCATAATTTCCAAATTATTTTATTAAAATTGAAACAAGAAGATAAAAAGTAACACAAACTAATATAAGGAAGAAAAAAAGCAAAAGAAATAAATAAAAGAAAAAGCAAACAGTGCAAAAAAACAAAAAATGAATACTAGGAAAGAAAAAAATTATAAAGAAATGGTTTTCAATGTTCTTCACAGCAATTATAAGTACAAACATATTTTAATCTCTCTCTAAATTTACGTCATATTACTCTTCTTTCTATATCCTATCTAACCAAACCACAGATCACAAATTCATTTATTTTCAGTAAGGGGCTTCCAATCAACAATAAATATAGGTAAAATCTTTTATATAGTCAAAGAAGTCAATTCATCCATTTCAGTAAAATCTGACAATTCCACCAAGCATTTCTCTAGAATGAGTAGTGTTGAACCTTTCCAACTTTATGTGTATGGTAATCTTGCTTTCATAATCATACATTGAAATAATCTTTCATGGCTTTTTCTATCTGTATATCCATTAGTCCTAAAAGGAAAAGTTCTGGTTTTAATTGAATCTTTATCTTTAAAATCCTCTATATCAAGGTATGTATTTGAATCCATTTAAAAAAAAACTTTGATATCTCAACAAACTATGATAAAATGTCCCTTCATGTCGTTCACATTTCAAACATATATTTGAAGCGCCTTTACACATTCTAGAAAAATTCTCTTATATTATGTGCCAGCAGTATATCATTTTATAAAAATTGTCTTTGAGATTATAATATAGTATAAATTTCAATCCCTTTAACCACTTATTTTCCAATTGATACATCTGTATACTATAACCAAAATTCTTAACCCCCTTTATCATACATTGATCAACCTGTTCTTCCTGTTTCAAATTTCAACAACAGTTTGTATATTTTAGCAATTAATGTTTATCAAAGGTACACAATTGTATTTCAAATTCTTACTTTGCTCCATACAATAAATCTTTTTATTCATTTTAAGTCTTTCAGATAATTGTTCTATTGATTTGATTTTAAACTCCCCCTTTGATTGTTTTCAAATAAGTTCCGGTACGTCAACCAATTATCTTTATTAACCCTTTCTTTTCTACTATATGCTTCTTGAACAGAGATCCATAAAGATGTTTTCAGACACAACTTGGGTTTATATCTATTCTATATGGTCAAGATGACATATCTAATAAAATTATTTTTAATGTCCACATTAATTTTAACTTTATCATAGCATAAATATTCATTTCATCCAAACTTTAGGCTGTGACCTTTTAACTGTAAAAGTCTCTTGTTTCTCAGCAATAACCATTCTTTCATTCAGACAAAACAACAACCAGTGAAGTACAATTTCAAAGCCAAGGAGGGACAGGAAAGCCAAGCCTCCTTTCCTTTGCATCTTGTAACACTTTACATTTTAACGTGTTTTTTTTTCTTTGCCACTGTTTAAATGGTATATCAGTTGCCAAAACTAGTTATGTTCTTAAATAAATTCTAGGCAAAACATTCATTTTTTTCACATAAATTCTTTCCAACAGTAACAATTTTAATTTCTTCTATCTTAATATATCTTTTTCACACAGTGTCTTAACAATATTAGTTTGAAATAGCATACAATTCATATTTAGCATAGTAATAACCAAGTATTTTACTTTTTTCTCAAATCTTAAAACCAGTTTTCTCCATCAGTTCTATTTGCTCTTCTAATTTCATATTTTTGCCAACATCTTTGTCTTCTGATTATTAATCTTAAAATCTGCTAATGTACCAAACCCCCTTAATTTTTCTATTGCCAGTCCATTAAGTGGATCTTATCAAAAATCATCTGCAAATGTCTTCAACGAATATGTTCTTTTTTAATCTTAACTCCCATAATTCACTGTCTTATGTCTCTATTCAATACTTCACGAACCAAAATGTACAAAAGTGCAGACGGCGGACATCCTGGTCTTGTCCCTTTTTAAATCTAGCATTGTTTTATTAGTTTTCTATTAACAATTATTTCTGCTTTTTGAGAAGTATAAATTGACCTTACCCACCTAATAACATTATTTCCTAGCTTCATATGTTCCAGAATTCTAAACAACAAAAATCTAATTCAAATTGTCAAACGGCTTCTCATTATGTGTTGCTCCAACTATTGCAGAATATTAACATTTCTAACATTACTTTGCAATTGACTTTTATGTAAAAATTTGCATTGATCTTCATTAATAAAATCCTGTAAAATTATTTGTCGTCTTTCAGCCAAAACAGTTTGTAATCATTATTCAATAAAGACGTTAGTTGATAATTTCTTGTCCCTCATTAGGTAACATTACAATCTCTTTCCAACTATCAGGAATCTTTCCATTCTGCAAAATAATATTTCTTGACTTTTGTATAAGGTCCCAATCCCAATTCAGGAAATCAAGAGACTTGCCAATCTTTTCTTGGATATCCTCTCCATGTTCTTCTAGAATTGTTCTAAATCTTAAGCATTTTTTTTCTCTACGTTCCAATAATGCCAAACTGTCCAAATCCATCTCCAACTCTCGGTATAACTTCTATCCTACTTCCCCAATCTTCCACTTTGTCAATAATTTGTTTGAAATCTGTAGCCAGTGGCCCTATAGATTTTTCAATTTTCTTAACTTTTTTCTGATCTTTTTTCGTCCATGCAAATCTTTCTTCCTTTACCTTTTTCACTTTTTACCAAATTGTTCAAACAATTTCTGCAACAAATCTGACGAAATGCCCTTATCTGTAAGTTGTTCCAATGAACCCCCATATCCTTCTCCCAATTTGACAGTTTTCCTTGTGGTTGCCATGGTAAGAAAGTAAAAGTATGTTAATTACTACAGAGAACGTAAAAGGCAGGCTTCTTTTTTCTGTTTTGTTCTCCCTATATTTAACACTTTAGTCCCAATTGTCTCCCCATATTCAGTCATACAGTCCAGTTCATATTACTCTTATCTTCTGGTTTCGTAAAATCCACCCATTATTACTGTCCTTAAAAATAAACCATCAATATTTCCATAAAGATCCAATTTGTTAGTCTAATTAGTGTTTCTATTTTCAAAGGCAGTTTCATCAGAAAAAATAGTTTTTCTTATTTTTTTTTTTAAATTGTCCCCCTTGTCCATGTAAAACTTTCTTATATCACAATCTTGTTAAGCGTTTTGCTTTTTAAATTAAAATCCTTTAAGATAGCAGGGTTTTATTTTTCTCTTTTTAAATTTCAAAAAGAAGGCACTCAGAGAGTCTTTGATCTTCAATGCTATTTGGGATATCTCTCTTACGTTGTAAAGCAATTAAATTGTATAGTGATTAAGAAGGTGAGGCTTTTGGAAGGTCAAAAGACTATAAAGGTTGCACAGCAATTTAGGGCACGTTGTAAATCCCTTAACTCCCAAGCCGCTTGCCTCACGATTGACCATAAGAAACTAATGTCCTGCAGCCTCCTTGAGAGAAGCAGCTCTTCCAGAGCTTGTGTGGGTGATCCCCTAATTTCTCTTTCCTCTGGAGAAATTTCTCAACCAGAACCATCTCCTGCCTGGCAATTCTACTGCTGGGCTGTCTCTGCTTGCACAGACACTGGTAGAGACATCGAACCAGCTGTAACATTCACCCAGAAGCCCCTACTAGCTCTCATCTCTACTAGTTTTCACGCTGTATATTCACTGCGTAGGTTTAGCAGATTATGAGGACAATAAGGATCTTTGTCTCATTCCCTTTCATATTCGAAAGCGTTCTGTTTTGGTCCAGATTAAATTTTTATGGCGGCTTCTTGCTCACTGTAAAGATTCCCTAGAAGAAGAATAAGGTGTTCTGTCACGGTCACCAACCTTAACATACATGCTAGCGTGATTTCAAACAGTTCAAGTGCCACAGCATCCAGGGGCAGGGGAAGTGTGTCAAAACAGACAAGCTGATGGTCAAAGTACAACCTCACTATTCTGGGGGAATGCAGTATTATTGTCCTACAAAAGTAGTGGGGCTTTAATTGTAATGTTGTAACCACCATCTTGTCTTTGTCCCACCCCTGCAGATGCTGTTTGTCAAAGGCCTCTCAATAAAGCAAAGATAAACCTCCTCCTTCTAATGCCTTCATTTTTGGGGGGGGGTGTTATTTCTGCATGGTTCTACTCTTCTTTGTAAATCTTAAGCAACATTCCACTTACAAGCATGGCCAAAATTAAATAAATGGAATTATGTCAAAAAAGCTAGATTATTACACATCTTTGTTCATATTTGTTGTAAGATAACCTTTATTGTCGTTTTTTCTTTGGACACTCTGGCACACATTAAAAATGAAATTCTGTTTTCTGCTCTCTGTAAGTGTTATATAGATGTTACTCCACAGGCTTAAATATTTAAATATTTTCATATCTCATCTATTCTGGATGCTTCCATATTTGACAGCTCCTCTATTCCTCACTTTTTATTAGGGATGGTTCCAAAATCTTTCATCTTTCCTTCATTTTATAATCCTGTTCATAATGGGTTTCTTTTCATCTTATTTTAAAATAATTTGCCTCTATTAGATCTCTTCCATAATTACTCTTTTAAGTATTCCTTACATAGATGTTAAGTTTTCCTATGATTCTTCTGATCTTCTTAAAAAGATCTTTCACTTTTTCTATTGTTACATTCCTTTGCATGTTAGCATTCTTGCTGAAGATGTCTTAGCCGGATATTGGGAGTTTGTAGTCTGTCATTGTCCAGAGCTTTGCTTTATCCTCACTGTCATGCTGGCTTGTTCTGCCAGTCACTAAGATGTTTTTTCTTTTTAAAATGTTGGTTTGGTTTAGTAGTATGGGCAGTGTTTCTTATCTTTTCCCATAGCTTTTCGGTTGCTGTTTCACATATGTTAACCATATGGGACCTTATTTCTAACATTGATCTTATATTCTGATTGTGCATTTTCTAGGTCATACATTAATGGCACATCTGCTGTCTGTAATTCTCTAAGTTTAACCTACTTACGCAACACCAATAATTAATGGTTTGTCAATAATCTGCCCTCAAAGTATTTGGCTGACTGGATTGTACTTCTTCATATTTGTATCCTATTAGGCAATTGATTTGGTTCCACTGTTGTCAATTCAATGAAGTTTGCATGTAAAGGCCGTATTTATATTCCTCAAAGCAATATAAGCATTAATGACAATAAGCCAAAAAAAACCCACCATCGCTTCTCAAACTCCTATTAATCTATCTCCTATATATTGTGTTTCATATAATTTTATACAAAAATTATACTGTATACAGAATTCTTTGATAAGTTTCCTCCACTGCCTCTGCAGTACTATCGGTACATACATTTACTGATGCTTACCAGATATCTAATACTCTTGATAGATGTGCTGTATATCTTATTGGTTTCTAGTCTAGCATGTACTTAGCAATATCCTTTTAGAATAGATCTTGTTTTGTAGCCCTTCCACTGCAACTTTATTCACTCAAAAGGATTCGTGATCTAAACAGCATATCCTCTGACACCAGAGGAAGAAAGCAAAACAGTAGTTTCTCATCGTTGCACTTTAGCCATTGACCCCCAATATTCCCGCTACATGATTCCAGAGGACTGGATACTATTTAGAGCATTGGGACAATGATCTAAAGATCATTGGTGAAGAAAGAACTGGTGAATGTTGCTGTTGGAAAACTTCTGGATTCGGATTCTTCCAGAAATGAAAAAACAACAACAACAATCTAGTACGACTGGATTATCCAGTACAAAAAATTGATCAGGAGCAAGCCGTGCTAAAATTAAATGCACAGAATAATTTTGGGGTGTGGGAGATCTTGCTTGTGGCTTATTTTTAACAATCTACTTCAGCAGTTTCCATCTTGCCCTTGTATCACCAGTTGTTCTGAACAGTATGACTTTCAATCTATACTGTGATCAGTATATCAAAAATCAGTATATCAAAAATTGTGGTTTTGATAGAGCATATAGTTTACCTACTACAAAAATGTAAAAATAGAACAGTGGGTCATTGTTGACAATTTAAAGAGTGGATACAAAAACAGCTTTTGACTTAGAGCTGCAATTATCATCAAATTACAGTTCCCAGAATTTGAGCTAGCTGTTTAGTATACTGTAGTTGATATTTTATAAATTGTCTGATCATCTTTTTCAGGTCCAAACTGTTCTTCCTCTTCAGTGCTTGCATACTGTAAAAGGAAATTAGCATCACTTCTAAAAATGGGCCAATTCTCTAGATTCAGAAATTATGGTTTTGACCTGTGGACATGCTGCAGTTGAGATCCCTCCACAAGATTAGGTTCTTAGGAGTTACCTAGAGAAGTATTTGGGGAAAAAATAGGTTTCATTTGGAAGCACCTATGCTTTCAATTAAAAACCAAGTGATCCTTTGTCAAGAGTCATGGATTTTCTGAAGAGCATCAGAAGTGATTTCTGGAGCTTGCAACCACAGGGCTCGTACTTGGCACAATGCTGCCTTTCCCTTTGCCATTTAAACTGTATTCTTTTGCTTGTTCTCACCAGTCCCAAACTCATCCAAGTGGCCGATTCTTTCAGAATCCCCCATCGGCCCCTTTTGCCTGGGGAACAGAGGCCAGCCTTGTCAAGGGACTGCTAAATGAAGTGGAGGGTTCACTGGCAGAGTGTGAGAAAATTCTCAGCAGCTATTCAAGGCCATGGACCAGGTGCACCCACTTCCCCAGCACCAAGGAGCTGCTACCGCCTCATCTTGAGCTGCCAAAAAATTGTTTACTCTTTGGTAGCAAAACAACATTGTTTACTTTATGGGGAAAAACAGCGAAGGCACAAAGTGTTTCAAACACACCAAGGGCTTCACAAACCTTCTAGTGTCCTATAACACTGAAAGCATTAAAAGGCAAAAAAGAATGCCTGCCTGCAAGTGTGTGTGTACACACAGAGAGAACGAAGGCCCGATACAAAACAAGGTTCTTCTCTTTGGCACCAGTGTTCTGGGACACATTAAGTGTAAGAAAGGGAAAAACAGAGGCTTAAAGGGAGAAAAGCATTTCTTTATTTATCGCTTGGGTCTACAATAGCTACCTTTGTACAAGAGCAACCCTGCTGCCGCCTCATCAAGCCAAGCCTGCTTTCGGATCAAGAAAAGCCCATCTGCATCCAGTATATTAGAGGTTGTTTTAAAAGATACAAGTTTCGTTCTTTTGTGACTATTCCTCATGTATTGATGCCAAAGTTATTGTCAGTTTAGGTGGTCTGCTAAATAATTAAACATCAACTATGAGCTGCCTGAGGGAAGGTTTAAGATGTGCCTTGGGTTTTAAAGAATCGTGCCTCCTAGGGACCCGTCTCTTCATGGCTGCTTGGTATTTCCAGTTCAGCTCCTTTTTAGCCTTACAGACTGGCTCCTCTGGTGGAGTGTGTGGTCCAAACTGCAGCTAAAAGGAAGCCACTGCAACCTGTCTACCTTTGTCACCTGATCACAACTGCTGAAGAATCAATTAAATATTTTGTGTGTAGTTTCATCTGAGAAAATCGGAGGTGTGGTCATTATTCTTCCTTCGAGGCTCCAAAAGTGTGAACATTTGTCAACCAAATCTGTCTGCAAGGAAATGGAAGACTTGACAGGCTTCTGCACAATTAGAGATTTTTGAATGTTGTGTTTCCTCTCTTCTCTGAACCTCAAGTCAGTTTCATGGGCATGAAAGCATCTCCTGTGGCCCCTAGGGAAAGTTGCCTCTCAAAACAGATTGCTCTAAAACATAAAAGATGAGGCAATTCTTATTTCTGAAATTGTTCGTGCCACTCTGATTTGATTACATTTTGCTCCCCTTCTTGTTTGGTACAAGAGGAGTTTCTAAACTGCTGCCTGTTTCTAAGTTTGTTTTATTATAGATCTCAAGTAGGCTACCCATAAGTCACATGAGCTCCATCCTGATATTTTTCAGCAGATTGCCTGCCGATTTGCCACCGACATTAAGTAGTAGCATAGGCTGGGATCACATGTCTGTTCCCTGTTTATGCTTTTTCTATGGTCTCTACGACAGATTTTCAGTAAAAGATTGAATTAAATTTAGAAATTTGCAGACCAGAGGGTGAATAAATGATGCAGAGGAAACCATCTTTATGGGAAAAAATGTGGCTACCGAAAAAATGTGATTTTTATTCCAGTTACATCCCATTACTTTGGCCAGGCTCATTTTTTTCACACCACATTTTGTGAACTGCAGAAAAGATTATGCAGTAGTAAGTTAGAGATGTGTTATGGGAGAAAAAGGACAACAAATGAAGTTTTTATGTACATCTTTTTAAACTTAAGCTTTGGGAGAGGAAAAAAAATCCAGAATTAGTCTTAGATTGCATCTTGTTTTTTCGAGATACACAAATTGGTGGTGGACTGTGGTTGCCTGCATTTTAAATTTATATAAATAGTTCAGAGCATTGTTAAGAAAAAAAAAGAGACATGTGATTAATTTACTTGTGCTCTTCTCGTGGTTTATTTGGAAGCATCAAGCTGCACAATGCCAAAGTCAGAATATCGGGATTATTCATATAGTTTAGCCCTTTATAGATTTACTTTCTTCTTCTGACGATGATTAAATGAGACAGAGCTCTTTAGATTTGCTACATTGGGTGATTGATGGACCTCATGGGGCTCCAAAGGGACTTTGGGTCCCCCCCCCGAGAATCTGTTGGGCCCTTCAGACAAGGCTTTGGTTGCAGCCTGGAATAGGTGAATGACTGAACCAGATTGTTCCTGTGCTGCATTTCTCTATGTGCCAATCCCACAGTGTACCTTGATTTCCTGACGGAGTACCAGAAGCAATCCCCGAAGTGACTTTGGAAAAAGACAAAGTGAATCCAACTAAACACAGGCCAACATTGTGACAACAATCAGCATTTGCTGATAGCTGCCCAGTGGACCTGCTTAGAGTGACCTGTACCTTATTTGGGAGGCTAGGCCACAGGCAAAGTTTCACAATATCTTATCACTTACGACATTGAGTTCCTTGACAAGAAACACAAGAGAAGGCAAAATCATTTGGATTTGCTTGAATAATTTGTTCCACCTTCTCCAGTTTGATGCCCTTCAGAACTATTGCAATAGCTCTTATAAATTAAGGAAGCTTGGGGAAAGCTTAATTAAAATTAGTTTTCTTATGGTCTTTCATAACTGGCTAGTTTCTGCTGCCCTCTGTCTTTAAATAGAACAAAGCTTGTTGAACCAAACCGTACCATCGTTGACTGTGAGACGGAGAACAGCAAATTCCATTAAGTGCATAAATAAGGTGCATATATAGTGCAAGATATTCAAAATAGCTGATAGATGATAAAAATGAACACGCTGTTTATCCTATACAATAGCTACTATGACATTGATTCTGATGGCCCTTTCAGCTAATAGCGTGTACATAGGTAGATGCAGTATTTTCTATTATAAAACTGAATAAATGCAATTTAATATATGAATTAATTTTATAGATTCAAAAGTGCTAGAGTTTTATTTATGTTTTATACTATAAGTGTATTTCCATATATAGTACATTTACTCAAAAGTAACTTCCATTGAATTCAGGGACTCTTTCTTCTAAGTAAATTAGTATAAGATTACAGCTTCAATGCAACACACAATTTAATTCAATACTGCAAAGAAAGCAACCCTATAGTAAAACCAAAAATCTACAGGACAGTTAGGTTATTTTGTGCATTGCACACATTTGCACTGTAAAATTGGGAATTCTGAACCACCTACTTTTTTATATTTGCTGATAAAATGTTTTTAAAAGTTTATCTTATTTGCAGTATAAGATTTCATATCATTTCCATGCAGTTTATAAAAATATTATTTAAATTCTTCTTACAAACTTAACCTAGGAACTAATTTCACTTGGGAACTAAATCTATATAAATTTGCATAGGACTAGCAGACTGATATGGAAGACACATATCATTAAATTCAGCCTAAATAGATCACAGCAGAAACCTATGAGAAAGGAAACAGGAAATGTCTCTCTTCTAAAATGTTGTATTTTTCCTTCTCTTGTTAATTTTATAAATTCTAATTATTCGTGTATCTCAGAATAACAATGTTTTATATAAACTAATTTAATCAAATAGATTGCATTCAAAACTGCAGTCTTAATCTTATATTCCCAGTACGGTAATATTTGCTTTACCATGTTAAAATAAATTTCAAGAAACTAATGCATACCATTTTTTGTAGACTAAACCCAAAATAAATATGGAATCCAGGATTCTCATTATTACTTTACTTTGCAGTAACTACTCAAAGCACCCTGGAAATCTTGAAGCCATTCAATAATTGGGGTAACAGAACTATCAAAATAATTTTATTTCAATTTGCTCTTCACTCTTACGAAGATTTCTTCTTCTAAGGTGGTATCCACAGTCTATTAGAACAATTTTATCTGCATATGCATACGCAGATTAAAACTATTCACTTTCTATCATCAATTCCATTCTTGACTTTAAAAAAAGTAGAAGCTTGTTGAAATTTTAAAAAAGGATGATGCGCACTAACTTTATGTTATTTGGCAAGCTGGAAAGGAAGCATTAGAAGAAACATTAAAAGTGAGGTTTGGGGTTTCAACCTTCTACTTTTTTTACCTTATAGGCGCTCCATTTACTTTATTGCACCAAGTGAATATAATTGTACTTAATACAAACTCCTAAAACAAATTGAGCTCACAAAAATATTCTCAAATTGAAAAAAAAATCTGTGGAAAAAAAATAAATTATATCAATTTAGCCATTCAATAACTGTTGCATTTCAGAAAAAATGCTATGGTTCCCAAAGAACTGCAATTTAAAGTAAGATACTATGGTGAAACAAAAAAGATGCAATGGTGATAAGAAACCCAAAATCCATATTGCACTATTTCAATATGACAAAGATGATTCTGGAGAGCAACCTTACTACACACTACCCCTAGCTTGAAGCTAGGGATCAAACATAGTTTGTTATATACAATTAAGATCATCCATTCAATATCAAAATTATGACTGACATATCTAAAATTATGGGCACCGCTGAAGTAGGATTGTAGAGATTGTAGCCAATAATATTACATTTTCAAGCTTGCCCATCATGACAACAATGTGTTTTTAGCCTCACTGTGTCTACATAGAAAGAATGAAGTGAGAACAATATTTGGCTGGGAACTTTTATAATGAACTAACGCATCTGAGAGTGAATTACCAGGTCTAGCAGCAAATATAAAAGAATGTAAGTGTTAATTGTTGTTGCTCTTGTTTTGTGTGTTTGTGTGTGTGTCAGTAATCACTATTAGAAAACAGGGAGGAAAATTAAACTAGAAAAGTGAGGCATAAGTGTACAGTTGCAATAGGAGCTGAAGGCTGGTAGCTATTTTTTTGCTCAATCGTGGATACAATTGTTGTAAATTTTATTTTAATTAAATTGTCAGATAAACATTTCAAAAGAACAACAGAGAAATGTCTGAATTTTTATGAAACTCAAATGAATATTAGGATTATGTTAAAATGATCTGGAATAAGAAACAAACCTTTAAAATAAGAAAAGCCCTTTAAACTAAAAAATCTGACAGCCCATATTGCACAAATATTTACGGACTTGTCCTTGATTCACCTTTTCAATGGGAAAGAATATGGTTTTTCTATATTTATATGAATCAGTTTTGGCAAATTTCAAGAAAAAAATTGTTTAATTCAAAGCGATAAGATTTATAAATTGTTGCAAGATCTATTTTTCTTATGTGAAATAAAATTTTCACAATTGCAGAGACTGATAACATAACAAAAATGTTTTTAAAGTATATATTATTTTTCATTGTTAAAATACAGAGCTGGTATGCTTTAAACATGATTTCACTCTTAAACACTATTTAGCCCGACTAGATATTTTATCCTCCATAATTATGTTTCCTTATCAACTCTAATCCACATTTTTTAAACTATAGCAATCTACACTAAAATTTATCATCACATTTTCCAGGTTTCTTATTTTGATTTATATATTCAGAAGCAAATATATTAAAACACCATAGTTTTAAATGTTTTTGAAAAAAACAGTTCATTAAATGGTACGAACAACTGTACTTTAAAATGTTTTTTAAAAATGAGTTTTGATTAAAGCTAAAGCATGCATAAAAATTAGGTACAAGTAATTTTTTTAGAAGGTTTTTCAAAGCATGGCACTATTGTACATAATAGGAATAAGCTAATATAAAAGCAAATCAATGTAAAGGTTTAAACTACTACCAATTTTTGAGCGTAAATACTGGGATGCATATGGATATGATATAGTTGTGTTATTTTTTTCCATAAACCTGAATTTAGTATGTTGTAACACAGCTATAAACGTATTGACTGTATGGATATACTGCAAAAATGAAATCTCTCCTTTATCAGTAACTGAAGAACATGATTTTTTTAAAATGAACATGACCAAAAAGAAAAAAAAAGGAAAATTACAACATGTCACAGATTCAATTTCCAATGTTCCAATGAACAGCAGCTAAAAATTTAGTAATTAATTCTGTGCAGGACATGTGGATCAAAAAGATGATAAATAAGAAGAAATACATCCCGGTGAATCGGACAATTTGCTGAGCTATGTCTGATATTTCCCAAATACTTCTGGTCCAAAGGAGCAATGCTCAACTCGGTGTAAATTAAGAGAACCCCAGCCTTTATAACTTTTCCAGTATAAGGAAGACACGGGCAGTTTTACCTACTTTAAATTTAAATCAGTTTTGTTATTTTTTCAAAAAAATCCCTCTACAATATGGTTTCAATTTGGAAAGTAAAACAAATGGGTACATTTAAACAAGATTCCTATTCGTGCTATTTCATGATCGTCTATATTTCATTATGTAACAGTGAACATGAAATGAGGTCTCTTTTAGCTAGGCAGGAATATGCCTTCAACTGAGATGCTTTGTATCGTGCAATTCGATCCTGCAGAACACAACTATATAACAGTATGTATTTTTTTCTCCAAAGATGGGGAAATTATATCAAGGTATCTTAGTAGAAAACCTACTGTCACCTTTGCTTTTTCATAGAAATACTTAGAATTCATACATTGCATCAATATCAGCAATAAAGAACATTTAAAAGCTTCAAGATACTCAGTGTCAGCTTAAGATGCAAATAAAATGGTAAGCACCCAAAACTTATGTCCTTCAGAATTTAAGCAGCTTTCTATTGCCTATCAAAACTACAAATGTACACATTTTAAAATTCTGCAACAATTTATAAATAAGCGGTTGTATCAGGATATTAAAGTACATTTGAGCCCATGCTAATTCAGAATTCCCTATTACAAAACCTTCTATTTTTATGTGACATGCATTACTGTTACCTTACAGAACATTATCTTACAGAACAATTCTGCTTATGTTAAGACATAAATTGTACTTAGCTGAATACAATGTATAATTTCCTTCAAATGTATTTAGTATTGCATTTATGAATTAAAATAATTGCAAGTATAGATCCCTTGACTGTATCTTAATATATCCAAGATTATAAATTATATAAATATAATTTATAAACTAACATTCACATACATTTAATAGAACATGGTTGCCACAAATAATTAAGAGAAAGATATCTATTTTTATGTTTTGTTCATTTCTTAATTTAGGTTGCTTAATAGCCTTACAAATGAATCAAATAACTTTTTTTTAAGAACGGGTCATTTATAAATGAAGTATATAAATGATTTTATTATTCTGCTTGTAACAAAAAGTTTTAGGATTAAGCTGGTGAAGAATAAAGTAATAATTAACTATTCATCTTTCATTTTTAAAGCTGCAAAGCTCCTATTACCAAGTCAGATTTATTCATGGTTCAGTTGTACTTAAAAAACAACTTGGCTCTTCGTCTTAATTCTAAATACTTTGTTTCCATTGCTTGTAATAGCACAAAGGGATATATTTTGGCCAGTTAAAAAATTCTAAGATTTTATTTTCTCACTAATGTCTTTTGGGCCTTCAAAAAAATATCCTACAATTCTAACATTACTGATTATATGAAAATGAACAGATTTCATTTTTGTGTCTAATTTTAGTATTTATTTATATAGCAAAAAGGAAATCTGTATGAAAACTTCATTAAAAAAGAATCTCTAGGAAAACTAAGACAAATACACGTCTCTTACATTTTCCTCAAAATTATTACTCTCCTTTGTTGGCTGGGGTTCTAGCATATAAGCAATAGACACCCTCACCCAATCCTCGTAAAATCTCATTTTCAATTTCAATATCTAAAGAAGAAAGCACAGTACCTACCATCAGATTCTAGGTATCTTTAATGAAGTGTATGGAAATGCTTTGGTATCGTGGCTGTAATATTTGTTCTACTGATGTTCTTGGAAAATTCAAGCAGAAATACACCTTTTCGCACTGTAAGACTAGATGGCAAGGGAAAGCCAAAAGCAAAGGCTTTCAGGACAATGAGGTTAGATGGCAACCGCTAGTGTTAATCTTTCCTATCATTTTTTTCTCTCTCTTTTTGTTAATCTTTTCATTGGCACTTTGCAACTTTATGAATCATCTTCAAATTCTTATTCTTTTCATTTAAGTGGATGCAATCTCTTGTTTTTAAATACAAATCATGGATATTTCCCTGTCTTCCTCTTTTCCGTTTTTCACCCTTTCTCTGTCCTCAGGTTGTTATTATGTAACTATTTTATTCTAAAATAGCCTTTTCTTCATTACTGCCTTTCAAGTCATCTGCTTCCCATTTCCATTTTTTTGGAGGGGGGGCAAAGATCTTACGAAGACACAATGTATATATTGTATTTTTTTAAAACTTTCTTTCAACATTACTACGCTCGCTATTTTTGCTTCCTTCCTGCCCTTTCTGCTCATTTCTGCCCTTTCTATACAGATAGTCCTCAACTTACAACAGTTTGTTTAGTGATCAAAGTTACAACGGCACTGAAAACAGCGCCTTATGACTGTTTTTCACACTTACGACTGTTGTAGCATCCCTATGGTCATCTGATCAAATTTCAGATGCTTGGCAACTGGCTCATATTTATGATGGTTGCAGTGTCCCTGGGCCTTGTGATCACCTTTTCTGACCTTCTGAGAAGCAAGGTCAATGGGGAAGCAGATTCGGTTAATAACCATGTTACTAACTTAGCAACTGCAGTGATTTGCTTAACAAGTGTGGCAAGAAAGGTTTTAAAATGGAGCAAAACTCAAGTGAAAAGGCAGGAAGCAAGCAAGAACAGTAGGCGTCGTAAGGTTGACTACCTGTATTGCAACTGTCTTGCTTAGCAACAGAAATTTTGGGCTCAGTTGTGATCGTAAGTCAAGGATTACCTGTACTGGCATTCTTGATTGGCAATGGAATTTGTACATTTTATGTAATACCTAACACACTGAGTGTAGTACCAAGCATGCAGTATATTAATCAAACTAACATAATAGTTTGCATGTCACATGGATTAAAAGGCTGATCAGCGTAGTAGAAGATGATGTAGAAGCACCTTCCTTCAATCCTGCATGTCCTGGGTATGTAAAGCAGGAGACTTGTATTATGCATATCTTATTTATGCTGTTCTTCTTCCATAGGGTGTATGTGTGGCAGGGAGGAAAAAATAATATATCAGCTTATCGAATATACCAATCTCTCCAAAACATGTATGATGTGTCTGACATCATGATGCATGGAGCCATGATGGTGCAGTAGTTAGAACACAGCATTCTGCTGACAGCCTGGAGTTTGATCCTGCCGGGGCTCAAGGTTGACTCAGCCTTCCATTCTTCCAAGGACAGTAAAATGAGGACCCAGATTGTTGGGAACAATATGCTGACATTTGTAAACCCCTCAGAGAGTGCTGTAAAAAACTATGGAGTGATATATAAGTGGTACCGCATAGAAGTGAGTAGAAGGTTGTTCTGTTACAGATACTCTTAGTTTAGTGACCACAATTGGGGAAAGCAACTCACTGATTAAATTAAACAACTGCTAAGTGAAACTGTGATTGTGCTTATTACGATCTTAGTTCAGCTTTCCTTTGCTTTATAGACCTGCAAAGGTCATAAATGCGAGCTTTGGTCATAAAGTTACTTTTTTATCACTGTCGTAACTGCAAACAATCACTAAACGAAACAGTTGCTAAACAAAGGACTACCAGCATTGGGAAAAGTGAAGATTGGCCAGTTCCCTAGATCCATATGACTGTAACCTTGTTGCTCGTATACGATTTATATTGACTGTTTCCTAATAGGATTTGATTGCTTATTTGTACCCTATGACTATCGTTAAGTGTTGTACCTTATGATTCTTGACAAATGTATCTTTTCTTTTATGTACACTGAGAGCATATGCACCAAGACAAATTCCTTGTGTGTTCAATCACACCTGGCCAATAAAGAATTCTATCTGTGATTCAATACTTGTGGGGATGCTAGGGATGGCTGACGAACAGGGGAAAACACTTTCTTTTTATGCATGACATCAGCTGCAAGGATATTATATGTACAAAGATGGAAAGAGGAACATCTTTTTTATTGTTTTAAAATGTTTTTAGTATTTTAATTGTAATTGTATTTTTTGAATTGTAAACCAACCAGAATCGTTGAGCGAGATGGCCGGCTATAGAAACTGAATGAACAAACAAACAAACGAATGAAATACCCATAGTGGAAGAATGGATCTTGAAATTAATGCAACCGGCTGAGATTATCAAAGTGATCCCTTTGATTAGAGACAGTAACTTGGCTAAATTTCTTGAGGCTTGGAAAACCATTGTTAGATTTCCTACAAGAAAAGGAGGAAAATAAATTTTTGACTCTGGGATTGACAATTAGATCTGATTTGGTTAAGGAAATATCATGAATTGTTAAGTATATGGTTATGATTTATATACAGTTGATAAATCATATATTTATATATAGTTTATATATGCATTAGATGAAATTTAAATTAAGAATGTATGAATATTATTTATTATTAACCTTGATTATTTGTATTTGAAAGGTTTTAAAATATTGATGTTATTCATTTGAATTTAGAGGAGTTTGTTGTATTTTGTTGTCTCTGTATTGAAGAAAGCCAGAGGTCACTTTTTTTTATATATCTGCTTTAATGTATGTATTTTTAGTCACTTTTTAACTTTATCCTTTTATCCCCTTCCCTTTTTCCTTTAATGTTTGTATTTTTTTGTGCTTTATATTTATATTTACACACACACACACACACACACACACAAGTGTAGATAGATAGACAGACAGACAGACAATTGGATAGATAATCTAAAGCACAGACAAAGGCCCTAATCTCACCAAAGGTGTTTTTTCCCAAGCACTCTTAAATTGGGTAATTCAACATACTGCCTTCGCTCTTTTTCCCCCTATGGAAGTACCAAAAACTAATGTCCAGAAAACTGAATTAAGAAAAATAACATAGTTCCTGTAAGTGACTATTTAGGAAAAGATAGGAAAACATTTGCACAAGAGTACTTTGCAATATTTTTATTTTTTGGGGACATCACATACAATGATGAAAAATTTTGGTTATGCAAGTAGTTAGTAGTATCACTATAAGAATTGGGAGTCCACATTTTCAGTAATTTATCTTTTTAGTATATATCTTGTAATTCCATAATCACATTTCAGTCTTTCCCACTAAACATTTAAAGTAAAATGAAGTCCACAGTAAGTTTTATGAAGGAGCATTTTATCCTCATTCATTAATGAAGATAATTATAAGCTGTCACTTAACTTCTTGTATATTTCATAAACACAGAACCTGTTCATTCTCCTCCAATCTAAACATATACGGTACATACATCCTACAGATAATCAGCATAATTTTCCCTCATACCTTGTGTACACTTTGAACTAAGAGCCCAAGTTTTCTATAGTGAAATCAGACTGCCATCTATGGGTGTAAGTTAAGACTTAGCAAACAACCTACCACAAGGCCATTTTTTCATACTCCAAATTAGAGGATTTATAATAGGCCACGATTTTCAAATTTATTTGGATATAAATAGCATTAAATGTACTGGGTTACTTCATCAACTACAGAAATTAAAATGTTTAATATATTATTTTCACTTGCATGCTGGAAATAGGAAAAATAATAAACACAAAAATGTGGTAGGAACATTCAGATTTTGCTTTCTGCAAGTAAGCAAGATACAGAAAACAGCAGTATTCAAAAAATTAGATTGGATATTTATTAAGAATAGTTCATATGTTACATAACCATAACTGTATTTATGCAGCAAATATATTTCCATGCATCAGAAATATTCCTGTCAAAATATAACAATAATGTTATTGTTATATTCTGACAGGAATATAGAGTATGCCTTTGCAAGGTAAGGAACTGCTTTCATCTTGAGTTTTTACATATAAGATCAAAAACTAAATTGAGATAAAAGGGGCACACAAGAAAGCAAGTTGTATAAAGTGTCACATTATCACTGTTAACAAAAAGAAAGTCAACAAATAGTTAAATAAAATATAATTTTAGCTTTACTCCACTTTAAAGGGTGATTGCAATATACTTTGATAATCAATTAATTTCTAAATGATCTGAGAACAATAACATGGAGCTGGGTTTTTAAAAAAACTGCACTGCAGTAAACTGACTAGATTATACAATGGGCACTACTAGATGATTTAAAAAATAAAATGATGAAAATATCTGTATAACAACTTATTTATAAATTAAACTTGTTAATTGAACATTATGGAAAAATTATAGCAATTTTTAAGTATAATGTTATATGTTTTTGGGTAATGAAGAATTCCATTCAGTATTATAGTCAGTCTCAAATACAACTATCAAATTTGTGTTGAAAAATATAGGCTACAGAAACGTTGGCTTTAATCAGTTTCTCCTTCAATCCCTATTGACTTGGTTCTCTTATTTAAAAGTCTCACAAGAGCCATGTATTCAATTTAGCTAAATTTTTCAGCTACCATATAATTTTTAGATGCTTTCTGAGACAATTTCTCTCAGTTCTAATATTTAGGTTTGGATCTTCCCTCTGCACTTCATATTATAGATTTTGTTTATTTGGTAAATTATCAACTTTACAAAAGTTGATTTAGCATTCTGGGGGGGGAAACCATCCTTAGCCACTATGTAACATATGCCCTTTTAGTCACCAGCACTTTGTGGCAACACTTGTGCAAAGCACAGAACAATCCATTTGCTGGATGTCTGATCAGAATCTCCAATAGAGAGAAGTATCTTTTGGAAAGGACAAAAGAAACATTTTAGAAATTTTCCCAAAAAGGGGATAATATGTAAACTAAAAATTAAAAATATACTAACAGAAAAAAATAAACACGAAGTGTCTGTATTATATAGGAAAGGAGGTTTAGAGAAAAATGAGAACAATTTGGCTTCATCATAAAATTAATATAAATAATCTCCAACCTTAGATATTTCTTTCTGAAGAACGATACAAACATTAAAAGAGAGGTGCTGTAATTATAAAACCAATTCATTAATCATTTTGTATCCAAGATTTAAAATAAATTTAAACATTTTAGAAAATATTTTGTGGTCAGGGTTGTTCATATTTTAATTAAGGAGAAAAAGGGATCTTTTCCTCTTTCCAAACTATGAAGACAGCCAAATTGCATCATTGACAATGTTTCAACTGCCGCATAGCTAGCTTCTAGATTAACCAGACTGTTACTTTCAAATGCAAAGAAGTTCTAATCTAATGAAATCTGTTCCATAACACGTAAGCTGATTCTATATATTGCAACTGAGCATTCTTATGTAATTGCTAGTATAACATATATATGATAATGCATTTTATTGGAAGACAAGATAGTCTCATAATTTTTTGGATAACATCTATATGCTTCTTTATTCTGTAGAACAATTAATAAACTAAAATAATTTAACATAAAACAGATACATTTCAGAAACCCTCTACTTTATGTTTTAAAACAACTATTGGAAATTATATAATTGTTATAAAACAATTATTGGAAATTTAGCAAAGAATTCAGTAACTGTAGGTGCATCGTGTAAATGAAAGCTGATCTGTTACCTCTGAATCAATACAAAGTCTACTAAAAAGTATCTAAAATAATTATTTCACCTCTAATACAAGAAGAGGATATAGATGATGATTCAGACTTCCAATTCCATCAGTAAAGAATATGTTAGCTTTCCATTCAATGGTATTGGAATTGCTATATTTTGTATATGATAGAGGTAAAATTTAAAATTACTTTATTAAATATATAAAATGTATATTATATTTTCTAATGAATAGATTTAAAAGATAATGCACATGAATGATATTTGTATACAACTAGGTCTGATTTTATTAGGGTGCAAGAGATAATTACTTCTTTGCAACAAGATTCTTTCACAACACATGCAATGTTAGCAAAGTCAAATTGCATATCATTTTTGTAAGTTGCATAAAAAGAACGTGTATATAACTATATAATCATGCATAGACCCATATTCTAGAATATATGTGTCTAATATTTATAATCTAATAATGTAATAAAGATAAATGACAGTTAAAGATTTGTGAGTTTTCTCCATCCTTTTAGAACTATAAAAAGGGGGACAGATATATGTTTTAAAAAATATCTGTAAACTGAAGAATGAAATTTATTGTAGAACTCTGAATCTGTCTGAAAGTGTCTATTGTCATTTTTAATGAAGGAAAACCTCTGCAGTGGTCTAACCTGGGTATTTCCTGTATAGCAGGACTGATTCACAATAATAAAATCTGTGCCTTGGTGTGCATCTTCTGTTTTACAGCCAGCCTTACTGCAACATTTTGTTGATCTGAAATAAAAGAAACTTGTAAGAGGCCAAATGGATGCTGAAGGGTGTGTGGAGTTTCTTATATTTATGGCCTATATTTGAAAAGTCTTCCTTGTGTCCTGGGAAAAGCTGACATCTTTTCCATTTATATAACTGTCTTCATTGCATAACATCCAGCGTGCAAAGCGCACAGCTCCTTTAATTCTATACCAGTCTCTATCATCAGTATAGTCTGGACTGAGGCTGAGAAAATTGTACTTATCACTTTACTATATAAATTGTTCCTTATTTCAGTACCTGTTTCAGAGAGATTTCAAAGCAGAAGATGAGGTGTGTGCCCCACAATTTAAAACAGGGCCTTCTTAATAGTGGCACTACAGTTTGAGAATCATCTCTCTGAAACTCTTTCAGACCAACAATCAAGTAAACAATACCCCAATCAAGAGCCATCAGTAAACAGCCCAACCAAAGAATCTCTAAGACCCACATAGACAGGCTTCCAAATGCAAAGAAGTTCTAATACAAACTGACAGAAAACAGCATTCCTTACTAGCACTGATGAGGTTACCTAGTTAGATTAATGAAATATCTGCAAGAAAACAAGCAAGCTCAGAGACCACCAAGAACTCCTCACTCTTTCAAATGTCCAGGGTATTATATTTTTGGCAAGCTTTTATATTTCCTTCCATTCCTATATTTATGTCACCTTAGCTGGCATTTACCCATGTTTGAATTGCCTTTAAATTGTATTCTCATTTTTTCAGCATGTAATCCAATGTTTCCTAACATTCTTCTCTTAACCTCATTGGGACTTACTTCCAGGTAGTCATGAATTGAGCTGCATATTTAGTGATTTTAAAAAATCTATGTATTATTTTGGAGTAGGAAAGCTTTATAGAAAAATACAAAACAAAGTAAGAATTGTGTTAGATAATTTTAAAAAAATCTTGTGATGAGAAGGCCTCATCACATTTATGATTTCTTCCAGTGCTCAAAATGCAATAGAAATGCCAGAACAGTCTTTAGGGAAGAAAGTGTTATAGAAAATGCACAGAAAGAAATTACATGGAAATATGAGAACCCAATGTAATTTGGTGTTTATAATGTATACCCTCCCCCCACACTTTAATCCAAGTTCAAAATGGATTAAATTTTTTAAAAAGGAACAGGAGAACCAAAGAGCACAGTGAAATCCAAATCTCACTAAGTAATTCCTTTGGGGAAGACACCGCCTCCCAATAATTGCAGGAATAAATTACCAAAAAGCTTTTATTATAGAAACCTTCCTGTAAAAAGCATAGTCCAAAAGAATGAAGTTAGGTTGTAAGCAATAGAAATTAACAGTGCCAACCTTCCTAAGGCCTGTTAATATTTAGTGCCAACAGGTCCCCTAGTGGTTTAATCAAATATTGCTGAATGACACCAAATGTGATTTGGCCTCAACAACTACAGATCACAAATATTTATTATATAGTATATGGGCAAAAAACTATCAGCATTGCTAAACACAATTTCCTACTTTTTAAATTTCCATTGACTGGAATATTGGAGGAAGATAATGCAGATCTTTTGTCTTCCAAACTATATGAGGAAATGTTCAAGATTAAAAACCTTCAATATTTCTAAACCTTTCATGATGCATGTAGGGTATCTGAAATAATTTCATATTAAATGATTCTCCATAAAGCAGAACTAAACTAATATTGGTTTATACATTTGGTTTACTTACTGTATGCACACATTTCTAAAAAAATCATTTCCATGAACTGCAAGTCCACTGAAAAAAAAAGTAGCATAGCCCAAATACATTGTTTTTTTCTTAGAGGAAGAATATAGGATGCACTTATATAAGAGCTTATTATATTTTTCTTCATTTTAATCACTGGCAATGTATAAAAAGCTTGTGAATTATTATCACCAGTCCCAATTTATTTCTAACCTTTGGCATTATTGCATATCTTTAAATGCAAGTCCCAACTGCATTTCATGCCTCATGCTGAGAGTAATAGGTAACTTCAGAAAACAAAGTGCCTAGATAAGAAATCAACACTCAAAGTAGTACTGCTTAAGTTTGTTCTTAGAGGTTTCTAAGATTGGAGGCTTGAAGATTAGGACTGCCTGCTGTCTGGGGTCTCCCTTTCACTTTGCATTCAATGAATTCTCCATTATACACATTCCACCCCAATGCAAGTTTTCTCTCTTCTCGTGTACTGTACGTCATTATTATTTCCTAGACTTATAAAGAGCATGCAGAGAACGTTCTGTGAAGTTACTTAACAAGCCCCAAGTCATCTTTTAGAACACCAGAGTAAGATTACTTTATTATTCTGATAAAAGCTTCATGAAAAAGATCTTTATTCATTTAGAGACATGCATGTTCTATTTCATTTTTTTTGTACCAATTTCAATACAAATATGTTTATATAGATTTAACATAAACATGCCCCAGTAAATGTATGTCCTTCAGTGTAGTCCTGTTTCTGCTTTTCCCAAATGTGATAAACACATTTGGGAAGACAGAGAGGAAAGCAGAGAATTAGTTGTTGCTCTATAAATGCTCAGCATTCCAAACAACTTTTCCAAGGGGCCAATCTAGTCCTAAGTACTGTTGATGTTTGCAGCACATTTCAAAGTAAGGGAGACTGCATAAATATGACTGGTATGGGATTACAAGCCCAGATCCTTCACTGTGTTATGGAATGTATTTCGGCTCATCGAGGCCTATCTTTTCAAGAAGCTGAGCTGAGTCATGGAAGAAAACCCTAGATTTTTAATTTAGCCATGGTGTTCTCCTAACATTTCATTTGTATGTGTGGAAATATAATTTATGAATTATTATTAATATTGGTTGAGTTCTTTTAATATTGTTTTAAGTAATGTTTGTTTTATCCAGGTTAAGCTTATGGAAAACTATTGTTATGGCCTTTATCTCTGCCTCTTTGAAAAAATAAAAGGATTAAAGGGACACAATCTAGGGGGGGGAACACACTACCAAAATCATTTAGATGGTGTAGCTGGAATGTCCTGATTCCCACATCCCTCTTTATCAAAGATCTCCGTTATCATTTATCAGCAATACTCCTGTATACAACCCTGCCTGAGAATTCTAGCGATTGTACAGTAAGTACCAAAGCTTTGCCATCTCCACTTCGTTTGGTACGTGCAGTGTACCAAACATTATGTTTACAGTTTAATCCATATTAAACTGCACATCTCTGAAAGACAGGTAAGCAGAATTAAATCTGTGTTAACACAGATAACGTTGCATATATATGCATTCATTTCTAGGATTTAAAAATCCCTTTCCAACAATTCTGCCCCTTTTTTTTAACATTACGTCTTGATGGAGAAATTCTAAATGAAATACAGCACAGTATTTACATACTATATCTACCTATACATACTATATTTACATACATTTTACCTATTTAAAACACATATCCATTTCTTGCTGCCTTGAATTGGAAACAAAACAAGATAAAGCAAAAAAAAAGTATTCGGTGCTAGGCTGCATCAATATTATTAGCCTGGATTTGTTATGAGTGAGTGAATTAGTGTCTGTCTATCTGTCTGTCTGTGTACTATACCTCATGTTTTCAACTAATGCAAATTCTTATTTCAATTTTTTTAATATATAATTTAAGACGGTGCACATTTCCCTTCCTTATTCTACTTAAAAACACACCACCAAAATACTTGTTGTTAGTATATACAATATACTGAATGAATTCCTTCTCCCTCCCTTCGCTTGCCCAAAACACAGAATAACACACACACATACACACACACAAACACACGGACAAACGCACGTTTCCATGTAAACAAGTTATTTACCTTTGTCTGTCTTCTTTGCATAACATTCACTGTAGGACTTAGCCCCAGCTGTTTGTTTACAAACCCCACAAGTCAGCAACTAGGTTGTTTTGTGTTTTGTTTGTCCTTTTTAAACCCTCCAAGAAAACTAAAATGGCAGGAAAATAAAGCACAGTGCAAATACATTCCGCCCGACATCGCGCTACCATTTAGCCCAAGGCCCCCGTTAAAAGACTGAAAACGCACGCGAGAAAACTGTGTTTACAAGCCACTCGTGCTGACTTCCGCCCCCTTCCCCCACCCCCCTTTACAACCCGAAAATAGTACACCTTCGCATCCCTAGAAAATTCTGTTTTCTGGCTGACAAGAGGATCTCATTTAAGCCTTTAATCTACGCTCTGAAAGACGCGAGGATCAGAAGGAAAATAAAATCACCGACATGCCATGAAAATAAGCAGAACACCCGACAGACCTTTTATTGCCTCTATGTATTTCCCTCCCTTAGTGACAGACGTTTCATTGGTTTTCAGCCGCGGCGCAAGCTCTGCTGCGATTGGCCGAACGGGTTGAGCTTAGCTCTGTTGGTAGGGAAAAGGCTGGCGGTCCGGCCGGCCAATCGCGTCTTTTGTTTCCAGGAGAAACATGGCACGAGGAGCTATTTCGATCCTACGAGTGTGATGTCAGCGCTGGAGGCCAGGCGGGCCCAGGGAAACGCGCGGTCTTACAAAGGGGCAGAAAAAGTATAGGCAAAAAGCGAGCTGGAGCAGTTATAGAGCCCCGGTGCAAGAGACACACCTGACCGAACTAAATCGGAATGGTTAGAGGCAAAATGTCCCAAAGGGGCTTTTTGCAAGAGGCAACTGGACTTTCTTGTTTTTTCTTACAATCGGTCAATCCATAATCAATCCAGATTGATTTATTACAGTTTCAGAAATCCCACATATTCATTAATAACTACTATTGTAATTTTGAGCTCATTACATCTTAATGGTTACAAGATCACTTACATCTAAGTGCAGTGTATCCTAAAAAAACAAATCTCACCCTTACGGGTGGTATGTGTCTTCCTCAATCTTGAGTCCTCTTATCAAAGTGTCTATGGAGATTCTCAATCATCCAGGTCATGGTTGTCCCAAAGGTGCTTTTTTCAAGAGGCAACTGGACTTTCTGGTTTTTCTTTGAAGACGTTTTGCTTCTCATCCAAGAAGCTTCTTCAGCTCTGATAGGATAGTGGGGAATGGAAGGATTTATATTCCTTGCAGGCAGCTGGTCATTTGCATCCTTTTAGAGCAGGGGTGTCAAACTTGTGTCTTTCACGGCAGTGTCATGTGACGTATCGTGACTTTTTCCTCCTGTGCTAAACCGGGCGTGGGTGTGGCCAGCACGTGACACATCTGGCCCGCAGGCCATGAGTTTGACAGCTCTGTTTTAGAGGGTTGTGAAGTACTTGGAGGTTTATCTGTGTCCTCAGGGTCACCTGAGAAGTACTCCTGGTTCCTGTAGTCTGCAATTTTTTTCTCTGGAGCATAAATCCTTCCATTCCTCACTATCCTGTCAGAGCTGAAGAAGCTTCTTGGATGAGAAGCAAAACTTCCTCAAAGAAAAAACAAGAAAGTTCAGTTGTCTCCTGAAAAAGCACCTTTGGAACAACCATGACCTGGGTGACTGAATCTCTATAGACTTTTGGAGGCAAAATGTGAAGGACCACATCACCACCATAAATCCATACTGTAATACTTTTTGGGCACCCTTCCCTCCATTGGCACGGAACTTACTAATCTTTCTGTAAAACCAAGGTACAGATACTATAGTCCTCGGCTTACAACAGTTCACTTACTTGTGAATGCTCCAATACTGGGAGTTTTTAAGAAGAGATTGGATAACTATTTGTCTGAAACGGTATAGGGCCATGATGGCGAACCTATGGCATGCATGCCCAAAGTGGCATGCGAAGCCATGTCGCCTGGTATGCGCAGCCTTGCCTGTTTGTCTTCTGGGTTTCTGGCTCACATGCATGCACAATGATCAGCTGTCCTTCGGGTGCACAGCAATGGCGAAAACCGGTGTACACATGCACTCTGGCCAGCTGATTGTTGGGTGTACGTGCGCGCCAGAACCCGGAAGTTCGGCTTTTCTGGAGCGCGATCCCTTCTCGTGCATGGCAATGCTGAAAACCGGCCTATGCATGGGTGCAGGCCAGCTGATCACCGGGCACATTTGCACGCTAGAACCCAGAAGTTTGGCTTTTCCAGAGCGTGGCTCTGATGAGTGTGTGCATGCGCGTGTGATGTTTTTGTGCAACCTTTTCAGCACTTGGTGCTGAAAACATTCGCAATCACTGGTATATGGTTTCCTACCTAAGCAGGAGGTTGAACTAGAAGATCTCCAAGGTCCCTTGGAACTCTATTATTCTTTTCTAGTGACAGTTTGAAGTTACAATGGCACTGAAAAAAGTGACCATTTTAACAATTTTCACATTTATAACCATTTCAGCATCCCTATTGTTGCAAGATTTACATTTAGATGCTTGACAGCTGACTCGCATTTATGACAGTTGCAGTGTCCCTGAGTCATGTGATCCCCTTTTGCGACCTTCTTACAAGCAAAGTCAATGGGGAAACCAGATTGACTTAACAACCATGTTACCAATTTACAACTGCAGTGATTTGCTTAACAAATGTGCCAGTAAAAGTCGTAAAATGGAACAAAACCCACTTAACAAATTTCTCACTTAGCAACATAAATTTTGGACTCAATTGTGGTCGTAAGTTGAGGACTACCTGTAGTTCAAAGATACCGTTCTTCCTTGGTTATATTTTTTAAAACATTGGGATTCATTTGCAGGATGCAATTTGTAAAACACGTTCGGCAGTATAGTAAGGAAACGTTGATCTTCTTATAGTACATTTGCTCTAATATGATATCTTTGAAAAATAATGCCGGTGCATTGCTAAAAAGGATAGTGTGGTAGTATAGATCTTCTGCTTAATGGTTTGTTTCAGAGCAGCGATCTCTTAATCTAGTGTCTCCAGATGTGCTGACTACATCACCCTGGTTCCCCTTAGAATGCTAGTTGAGTTGATAGAAAGTTCATACAGGGAAAGATAGAAAGTTAAATAAATAGAAAGTCCAGTATTTCTGAGACCCTATTTTGTCCAAGAGTAGCACTGCAAAGGATTATGGTCAGTTATAGGAATGGAGGTGTGTATTCTAAACTCCATCACAATATAATCTATTTTTAATTCCATCCGCATGTAAGTTCGAAAAGTCCAACCCTTCTTCCTTTCATGGTGGTTTAATTATTCCACCCCATTATAGAGTTACGGAGGATCCCGGATCTTCGTGCCTTCCGCCGTGAGTTAAAAACTTTCCTGTTCCACCAGGCGGGCCTGGCCTAATTCTTCCCTTTTCCCCTTCTGTTGTAAAATAATTTAGAAATTTTAAATTGTAATATTTTAATTTGGGGGTTTTAATATTGTAAATTGGGATTTTAAATATTGGGGCCAACGTTTAATTCGGTTTTATTTGGTTTTTAAATTTTGTATATATGTTTTTTATTTATGGCTGTTCACCGCCCTGAGTCCCCTCGGGGAGAAGGGCGGTATATAAATTTAATAAAATAGATAAATAAATAAATAAATAAATAAATAAATAAATAAATAAATAAATA